>JAMPIV010002868.1:0-643828 GCA_024509875.1 Oreohelix idahoensis
TAATGCCTAGACCGATGAAATCTAGGTGGTCAGCTGTTCGCGTCATTCCCAGAGATTTTCAGTTCCCTCCAACGGCCGATAATTAACAAACATTAAACACAAAAAAATACATGAAACACATTCAGAAAAAATGCCTATTCAGGCTATAGGCATGGATCAAGTATTACTGTTTGCAAATGAACGACAGTTAATCAACCTATACTTACTTTTCCTGTTTGCTTATGATCTGAGATATAGGTTCGACAACCAGCTAGGCTAATGCCACTGAAACTGTCTGCTGCCTGTAGACCATTTCGTGTGTTTGCTTCAAGATGTCTCAGGTTTCCCCCAGGTTAGACTAGAAAACTGCTTTGGTTTTTCTCCGTACATTCACCTACATACTACCTTCGGTGAAGTCACGATTGTTCTCCATTATAGGAGTACAATGTCAACTTCGAATGAATCATGATGTCGAAACTTGATCGGTTACATATTGTGGTTAACATGTGCGTAAGAGTACGGAACAGAAGTTATGTTTATTATTTCTGTCGTTCCCAACACTCGGCGCCGCCCCAACTTTGTTGCTGAGTTATTTGCCGGTGATGATCATGTGAGAGTATAGTTATTTTAGTGGTTTTCTTGTTCATCGTGGCTTGTTTTATCATTACGCGAATTTAAGGGTGAAGCGATACAAACAAACGCAGTGACAAGGTATGAAGAAGTAAACATGTAATACTTGAACACAGTAAAACATAATGAAGTAATTAATTGCATTCAGGTTGGAGTCCGTATATATTTAATCCACATGGTACACTCAGGATGATTCATTTCAAATATGTGCAGAACATAAGTCACCGTATAGGGAGTCGATGCATAAACATAATCAATAACGTAGGGACTGCGCTGGTTTACGTGTCAATGTTCCGTTTAAGGATACAATGCAGTATTGTCGTCCAGAACATCACAGCTATATGCACGCGCAGATAGGGACATGGCTACCTGCCGACAGTTTGAGATGCGAGTCTGATACCTGAGATAAAATGTAGTTGTGAATTGTCAGAAGGCCTTTCTTGCTACCACTACGACCTCACACTCAATTTTTTTTCTTAATGAATGTAGCTATGTAAAATGTCTAGGGTAATGATATGTAATGTGGTGTGATAGTTATAGATACACCCACAGATATTTAAGCAGACTAATAATATTTAACAAATATTATAATACACTGAACTAACTCAAGAGTGTAAAATTTTTGATAGAATTATATTACATTTATTTGTTCTGGATCAAGTTTTATGTTGACCAGAACTTTTTTTTTTAAAAAAAAGGATTTAAAAATTATGAAAGAAATGCATGGAATGTTACATAATAAATGCAAGAGTGTACATATATAAGTACTAGACTAGTTAGTTTTATTAAAATGTTCTAGTAGTCATCTACTTGGGAGGATAGTTAATGCTTGTGCTGTTGGGGTGGCCTCATCACACCTGTCTATATTGACTACACAGTGTCCAGTAAATTGCAGGAATTTTATGGGGTATTAGTAACTAAAAGGCGTTGGTGAACTTCCAGCAGACCAGAGGCTCACTCAACTTGCATATGTAGCTCTGGTGCTGAAATCTGGTGGTCCCACCTCTCCGTGCTGGCGGGCAATAATAGTGGTCTCTGTCACAACGTACTGCACAGATACACTCGAGTAAAATCACCAACTGAATGGACACCGCCTTGTTGACAACTGAAACTCACAGCTCTGCAATCAAAGTATTGGCTATGTGTCAAAATTCTATTCTCTACCCACGTCTGGACACAACACGGACACAACAACCACATCATACAGACAGGTCAGATCTCTCTGACCAAACAGCACATTTACCATGGTGGTTTTACATCAGATAGGTCCTCCCAGACTATAGATTCTGAAAAATATTTATTAGTTTCCTTCCCTAAAAGTGGATAGGTAATATGTTTCATTATTCTCAACACTTGATCTGTCTTTCCTAACCCTTGCTGGAGTTTATGTATATTGTTGGTCCCTAGACCCTGACTTGGGCGGGGGGTCTAGAGCAAATCCCTACTTGTTTGTAAGGCTAGATTATGATATGGCAGTATCAAATCACTCGAACATTAAACAATATTCAAAATATACAAAGAAATAATTTCAATCTTACCAGATTATGAATAAAGAACACAGAAATGCTAGCAAAACTCAGCTGAGCTGCTGGCTATAGTATGGCGTCCCTGAACTTATTTCACTTTCTTTCATTTGGAAATCACCACACTTTAAAATACTGTGTCTATCATCGAACAACTATTGAGGAATGGCCCCACTTGCGCGTCTGAGCGCCGATAAAATGATTGTCTGTGGCCAATCACTGCCTAGGTTTATTTCAAATTCAAATTTCCTACCCTAAAGTCATTTCAGTCATGCTTCAGTCAAGTATGGATGTTTATCTGTTAGTCTGTCCGTCTCTACTTGTTTTTTTTCAAAAACGTACTTGATTTTTGAACCAACCTTTCTCTCCCCTCCAAAATTTTGTCGTTAAAAGTTATATTTAGACACAGCTCCCACCAATGTCCCTTCGCTTCCCTACTAAGTAGATTTGAACACCTGCGTCTCAAGGTCGTGTTTTTTTGTGCAAATAGCGACACTTTTTATTCCATACAGTCTGTCGCTGATGTGAACAACACTGTCTTTTGTCATTATCTTCAATATTATCTATCCGTCTGTAAAATTAAGAACATATTAGTTCACTGCTCAGAATGGGCCATCCGGCCAGCTAATTTTTATATTCCTAACATTAATATTACGAAAAAGTTACTTTTTAATTTTTGTAATATTCCAAACATCTGCGTTCTGCCGCTGAATTCAAATCAAAGGCTTGGTATCGCAAAAGCGACCAATAAATGACTGTGGCGTAACATATCCAAGGTCCCTTCTGTCGAGTTCCTTACTTTATGTCAACTTGGGAAACGTGACTTTTCTCCGTTTCCCCCCCCCCCAATTGCGTCTCCTTAGCCTTTCTAGTCTCACGCAATCTTTCCAGTCATATTTTTTCCTTTTTATCCGCCGTTCCCCTCCTGTCTAGCAAGTCAATTTTTATGGAGGGTGATGACCCGCGGTCTGGGCGATCATGTACTATCAGCAGCCTACGCATTATGTTTTTATCCTTACATGTTATCTTTGGAGGTATTTTACCGTTGTATCTCTGTCAATTTCACTACACATCTCCCCACTTGAAAACATGCCTATGGCAAGTTCCAAAACCAGCGATACACATAGGTAAAATTACTCCTCACGTCTGCCACTACTCTAATTTTGATCACAGGGGTGCCGACTGAGGAAATCTGCACCGACATTCAATTTGCCTGGGATATATTGGATACTGAACTGATAAGGTTGAAGCAATAAAGACCACCTCAGCAATCTTGCGTTTTCATGCTTAGCCTGAGATAAGAATACGAGAGGCTGATGGTCCGTCTCCACCACAAAAGTCCTACCATACAGATAGATTTGAAACTTCTTTATTGCCCAGATTAACGCTAAACATTCTTTTTCGCTTGTGGAGTATCCTTGTTCCGCCTTATTCAATTTGCGGCTTGCATAAGCGACTGGTTTCAGTTCCCCATCAGGTGAAGATGATCTTTGCAACAAAGCCCCTCCTAGTCCTACATTACTTGCATCGGTTCTTAAGACAAAGTCCTGTGTCAAATCAGGCAGTTTGAGAATAGGCTTGCTAGTGAGTTTTTCCTTTAACTCTTGGAACGCTAGTTCACATTGTGCAGTCCAAATAATTTTATCTGGAAGTCCCTTGCGAGTCAGATCAGTCAGAGGAGCACAAATAGCGTTAAAATTCTTGATGTATTTCTGATAAAATCCGCATAACGACACAAATGATCGCACGTCCTTTTTTGTTTGCGGCCTAGGTGCTCTCTGCAGTTTTTCCAAGTTCTTAGGATCAGGGGTCATATTACCCTGATATACAGTGTGTCCCAAGAATTCCAACTCTTTGCATCCAATACAACATTTTGTTGGCCTAGCAGTTAAGTTCGCCTCCCGAAGTCTATCAAACAACATCTCCAGAGCTTCAATGTGTTCTTCAAATGTCTCTGTGGCGACGAGAATATCATCCATGAAATTCGTGATACATGGGTTATTCAGGGGATCCAACAATTTGCGCATCATCCTTGAAAACACACTCGGAGCATTTTTCAGTCCGAATGGTAGCATATTGAATTCATAATGTCCATCCGAAGTGCTAAAAGCCAAATAAGTTCTCACTTCAGGCTTCACTGGGATCTGGTAATAGCCTTTACTAAGATCCACCTTTGAAAAGTATTTTGCCTTGTTCAGTCTGGCAAATAACTGTTTTGTGTCTGGTAATGGATCCACTTGTCCTTCTGTGACAGCATTCAGTTTCCTGTAATCTATGCACAGTCTGTGTTCCCCAGACGGTTTTCTCAACAAAACGACACTAGAACTAAAAGATGATTCACTGTGCGAAATAATCCCCTCCTTCAACAAATACTCTATTTCTTCCTTCAATGCCTTCTCCTTCGCGAACGGAATAGAATAGGCTCTCATACAGATTGGGTTTGAGTCTACCAGTTTCATGTCATACTGTAGCAAATTTGTATGGCCTGGTTTATCTGTTAATACATCTGTATGTTCCTCCAGAACCTGTTGAACTCTCTCCCTCTGGTTTTTAGTCAGGTGCTTACTGACTTTTACCTGTGCTGCTGTTTCACAAGGATGTAATGGGTATTCATGTGAGGTGAGTGGTTCTTTTTGCATCTGGGTTGCAATAGCCAAGGTCAATAAGGGGGTGCTTTCCTGGAGTGGTCTGTCCAGATACTTCTTTAACAGGTTTACATGATAAACTTTCTCCTTCCCCTTTTTGTCAATTTTATAGTTTGTTCTAGACACCTTCTCTAGAACCGTATATGGACCTTGCCAACCAATTTGTAATTTATTCTGGCTTCCGGGTAGTAGAAGCAGCACCTTCTCTCCGACTGCCAGTTCCCTGTCCTTTGCCTTCCTATTAAAATATGCTGCATGTTTCTTCCTGGCTTGCTTCAAATTATCATTTGCCAGTTTCCATCCAGCTTTCAAACGAGTGGTCAGTTCGTTCACGTATTGATACGATGAGGTAACAGTCTCTTCCGCCTTCTCATCTGTCCAGGTCCTTAATAGAGCTTCTAATGGACCTTTTATTGGCCTCCCAAATAGCAGAGTTGCGGGAGCCATCCCGGTTGAACTATGTGGTACCTCCCGGTACGCAAACAATGCGGCGGGCAGGAATTGATCCCACAGATCCGGTTTTTCGTGTGCCAGCTTTCTCAGGATAGAAATGAGAGTCCCGTTGAACCTCTCTACCTGGCCGTTCCCTTGTGGATGGTACGGACTACAATGAAAGTGTCTGGCTTGAAATAGCTTAAAAACTTCTTCCGTTAGTTTCCCCTTGAACTGAGAACCATTATCCGTCAAGATTTGATGCGGGAATCCTAATCGGGTAAATATTGTAAGTAGTGCCTCTGCTACATGTTTTGAATCAATTGATGGCAGGGCTACCGCCTCTCCCCACATAGAACAAGTGTCCACCAGAGTAAGGATGTAACTGTTCCTCCTCTTGGTCCGAGTGAGAGGTCCTACAATATCCACTGCAACCCTCTCAAAAGGTGTTCCCACTATGGGCATTTCCCCTAGAGTTGCAGGAGCAGTCCAGTGCTTTGGAGCTACCCTTTGACATTCTGGGCAGGATTTGACATATCTTTTTATATCCTCCGTTATCCCTGGCCAGAAGTAATGACAAGCTATACGCTGTCCTGTGGCGCTGATCCCCATGTGACCACTGAAGGGAATCGCATGCCCGAGTTCCATCACTTTATCTCTATATGAAGTGGGAAGAACCAGCTGGTTGTGACCATTTGTTCCAGTTCCGGCCTTCCTGTATAAGAGTTTGTTCTTCATGAAATATTCCCCCTTGCTCGGAGGTGTGTGGCATTTGGGCAATTTTTTAAAACAGGGCTTGAGTGTCCTATCCTCAGCCTGCGCCTTCCTCATCTCCTCTGGATGAGCATTTATAGGTTCACCTTCTTCCTCCTTCTTCTGTGACCTGGTCTGCACTGTCGCCATGATCACAGGTTTCTCGGGATTCCCCAAGAAGACGTATCTACACCCCAATATCAGAGGGTAGATTGGTTCATCTATCACTGCTGCTCTGATTTCTCCTTCCACATAGCGAGTTTTCACCGTTATCCTTGCGATGGGAAGTGTCATGAGTGGTATGTCCTTAGTCGCCCCTTGTATTTCCACTGTTTCTGTGGTATACTGACTTGGGTCCACTAGGCTAGACTTCACAACTGAATCATAATCCAAACCTGTATCATAAAGGCACCTTATGGTGACCCCATTACAAATAACATCCTCACAAACTGGGGGGTGATAAGGTTCCTGTTGTCCATTAGGATTAACCTTTAATCTTTGCGTCACCGACTTCATTGCAGCAATGTTTGAAGGTTTCCTTCTACAAAATTCGGTGTTATGGTTATCCTTCTTGCACCATTTACACCATCTTTTTCCTTGGTTCAACGGTTTTCTTTCATTGAACTTTTGGTCATTGAACTGTGAGTTTCTGTCGCGATAGTCATTTCTTGGCCGCTCAAAGTTTGTCCTACCTTTATTTCCCTGCTCTCTATTATCAAATTTATTAAATTGCTGTGGAGCTTTAAAATTGTCTATGTGCTTCTTTTTAGCACCACTTACCTCTGCCTGAGCTGCCTGATACCTCTCAGCAACATTTAAAATTTCCCCCAACTTCTCTGCACCTTGTTCCATGAGAAATTTTCTCATGTCTGGAGCCATGGACTCTCTCAATTGCTCAATCATGATCATTTCTTTAAGATCTTGGGTCTTCCCCAGAGCCGTCCATTTCTCCAAATAGGTTTCTAGTCTAGCAGAGAATTGGTGGTATGTCTCCCCAGACAACAGTTTGGCATTTCTAAATTTCTTACGATAAAATTCACCATTCTTCTCGTACCTTAATAACAAAGCCTGCTTTAACATGTCATAATTGTCTTGGTCTTCCCTGTTCATTTTGGCAAATACTTCATAAGAAGTACCTCTCAATCCCTGTGATAGCTTTAAACTCCACCTCTCTCTCTCTAACCCATATGTAGTAGCTAATAACTCAAAACGTCCTAGGTACCCCTCTATGTCATCGTCTTTTTCAACAAAATGGTCTAAATGAAACCCCATAGCTGAGTTTGAGGCTCCCAGACTGGGCGTAGCATCTGAGGCAAAAGGGCTGGCACCATTTTCAGGAGCCGGGCCTTGTAATTCCAGCTCCCTTAGTCGTAATTCGTGCTCCTTTGCAACCTTCTATCTTCTGCCTCCCTTTCGGCAGTCAACCTTTTTTCTTCTGCCTCCCTTTGCTGTCGTTTTTCTTCTGCCTCCCTTTGCTGTCGTTTTTCTTCTGCCTCCCTTTGCTGTCGTTTTTCTTCTGCCTCAATCTGCAGCCTCTTAATTTCTCTATCAGCCTCAATTTGTAACCTCTTCTCTTCAGCTACCTTTCTATCTTCCCTTTCAATATATTTATCACATTCAGCCGTTACATATTGAATTAAAATCTGACCATCCATTCCCATCTCCTTTGCGGTCAGCACAGCAGCTGATCGGAATTTTGCTAGCTCCGCCATACTTTTTAGACAATATAATAATATACAAGCTAAATCTCTAACCAGTAAATACACTAAGTACTTCTTATGACTATAGTCTAACTAATTCTAACTAACCAGTTAACTAATTAATTATCACTGGCTGTGAAGATTCACCAACTTTTATCTGCAGGGACACTTTTAATTTTAAAGGGAATTTCACAATTTTTTTCCCCTAATTTTATTTCTCCAACCAGGAGATCCTAATATTACTGTTGGGCTAATTATCCCTGGACAAGACCCCAATATATGTAGTGGGTTTGATGGTATTGTATGATGGTGATATTACTAAATGTAATGTATGAGGCCAGCTGTGAAGGCTCCTGAGATAAAATGTAGTTGTGAATTGTCAGAAGGCCTTTCTTGCTACCACTACGACCTCACACTCAATTTTTTTCTTAATGAATGTAGCTATGTAAAATGTCTAGGGTAATGATATGTAATGTGGTGTGATAGTTATAGATACACCCACAGATATTTAAGCAGACTAATAATATTTAACAAATATTATAATACACTGAACTAACTCAAGAGTGTAAAATTTTTGATAGAATTATATTACATTTATTTTGTTCTGGATCAAGTTTTATGTTGACCAGAACTTTTTTTAAAAAAAGGATTTAAAAATTATGAAAGAAATGCATGGAATGTTACATAATAAATGCAAGAGTGTACATATATAAGTACTAGACTAGTTAGTTTTATTAAAATGTTCTAGTAGTCATCTACTTGGGAGGATAGTTAATGCTTGTGCTGTTGGGGTGGCCTCATCACACCTGTCTATATTGACTACACAGTGTCCAGTAAATTGCAGGAATTTTATGGGGTATTAGTAACTAAAAGGCGTTGGTGAACTTCCAGCAGACCAGAGGCTCACTCAACTTGCATATGTAGCTCTGGTGCTGAAATCTGGTGGTCCCACCTCTCCGTGCTGGCGGGCAATAATAGTGGTCTCTGTCACAACGTACTGCACAGATACACTCGAGTAAAATCACCAACTGAATGGACACCGCCTTGTTGACAACTGAAACTCACAGCTCTGCAATCAAAGTATTGGCTATGTGTCAAAATTCTATTCTCTACCCACGTCTGGACACAACACGGACACAACAACCACATCATACAGACAGGTCAGATCTCTCTGACCAAACAGCACATTTACCATGGTGGTTTTACATCAGATAGGTCCTCCCAGACTATAGATTCTGAAAAATATTTATTAGTTTCCTTCCCTAAAAGTGGATAGGTAATATGTTTCATTATTCTCAACACTTGATCTGTCTTTCCTAACCCTTGCTGGAGTTTATGTATATTGTTGGTCCCTAGACCCTGACTTGGGCGGGGGGTCTAGAGCAAATCCCTACTTGTTTGTAAGGCTAGATTATGATATGGCAGTATCAAATCACTCGAACATTAAACAATATTCAAAATATACAAAGAAATAATTTCAATCTTACCAGATTATGAATAAAGAACACAGAAATGCTAGCAAAACTCAGCTGAGCTGCTGGCTATAGTATGGCGTCCCTGAACTTATTTCACTTTCTTTCATTTGGAAATCACCACACTTTAAAATACTGTGTCTATCATCGAACAACTATTGAGGAATGGCCCCACTTGCGCGTCTGAGCGCCGATACAATGATTGTCTGTGGCCAATCACTGCCTAGGTTTATTTCAAATTCAAATTTCCTACCCTAAAGTCATTTCAGTCATGCTTCAGTCAAGTATGGATGTTTATCTGTTAGTCTGTCCGTCTCTACTTGTTTTTTTCAAAAACGTACTTGATTTTTGAACCAACCTTTCTCTCCCCTCCAAAATTTTGTCGTTAAAAGTTATATTTAGACACAGCTCCCACCAATGTCCCTTCGCTTCCCTACTAAGTAGATTTGAACACCTGCGTCTCAAGGTCGTGTTTTTTTGTGCAAATAGCGACACTTTTTATTCCATACAGTCTGTCGCTGATGTGAACAACACTGTCTTTTGTCATTATCTTCAATATTATCTATCCGTCTGTAAAATTAAGAACATATTAGTTCACTGCTCAGAATGGGCCATCCGGCCAGCTAATTTTTATATTCCTAACATTAATATTACGAAAAAGTTACTTTTTAATTTTTGTAATATTCCAAACATCTGCGTTCTGCCGCTGAATTCAAATCAAAGGCTTGGTATCGCAAAAGCGACCAATAAATGACTGTGGCGTAACATATCGAAGGTCCCTTCTGTCGAGTTCCTTATTTTATGTTAACTTGGGAAGCGTGACTTTTCTCCGTTTCCCCCCCCCAATTGCGTCTCCTTAGCCTTTCTAGTCTCACGCAATCTTTCCAGTCATATTTTTTCCTTTTTATCCGCCGTTCCCCTCCTGTCTAGCAAGTCAATTTTTATGGAGGGTGATGACCCTCGGTCTGGGCGATCATGTACTATCAGCAGCCTACGCATTATGTTTTTATCCTTACATGTTATCTTTGGAGGTATTTTACTGTTGTATCTCTGTCAATCTCACTACAGCGTCTCCTAGTTACCGACTGTGACCCAAACAACGCTAGACACGTCATAATCGATCGTGTATGGAGCGTTCAATAATTGAAACATCTATCGTAATATATTAAATGTCTTAACCTTTACAATTGCACGTCTGCTAACCTTTAGCAGACGGCGTTAATAACATATACCGTAACAACCACTTAATTAAGGCTGAATACGGCACAACACTATCACTGAAGTAAATTACTGGGAGAAGTCCTCACATTCCTATCAGATATATATATAAAACTCTGTAACATGAATATATCATATTATAAGATATGTCAACTCACCCCGAAAATGACTAGAGAAAGGCCTTAACAGTTTAGTTCTGTTAAAGTCTGCCTAATTCTCATGATGGTCCATCTCGGGCCAGGAATCTTCTACGAGTGTGTTTGACGTAGTAAAATTTCAAATCTTATAGCTTACAAACCATTCTACCCGGGACACCTGCATAGCCTGATTCTACAGATGTGTCGGCGTAATGCGTAATACCGGGTAAGACAAAGGTTTTAGAAGCAACAACTTTGCGAAAATTCCCCCAGACAGACAATCATAATATTATGTGCTCTTTGCTCATCTAAGGGCAAACAACCCACAAACTGACCGCGATTGTTATCTCCCCCTAAAACAGATCAAACTCGTTACCCAGGCCTCAAAGGGTACTAGCCGCTCGTGGCTAACACTTTAAGCGTAACAGACGTTCTTCTGATCAGGCCAGGTGTGCTGACGTAACATTATCGTTCGCTGACCGCTGCAGGCTCGAACGTAAACAACCTCGGGTGGGGTTTGAGAAGGAGAAAACAATTGGGCCACACAGGTAGCAAAGCAAAGAGAAACAAAATGTATAGGAAAACAGAACATTAAAGAGTAATAACATTGAGACGAGATGGAAAAATAAATTAAGTCACTGTCTACGTGACAGGAACACACAATACATATAATGAAAGAGTAATGGGGAAATGCGGCAGCGGAACAGCAAACGAAAATGTGGAAAAATTAATAAGTTTCTGTAGCATTAACAACCTGGTCATTGGAGGAACACTTTTCCCACACAAAGAAATTCATAAATTAACATGGGAATCACCAAATGGACGGGACAGAAACCAGATAGACAAAATTATGATTAATGGTAGATGGAGACATGCATTACAAGATGGGAAGGCAAGATGAGGTGCGGATGTGGGAAGTGATCACCATTTAGTAGTAGCAAAACTGAAAGTGAAACTCAGAACGGCTGGATCAACTGTAACTACACAGAAAAGGTTTGACATCAGCAAATTGAAGGACCAACTTACCAGAAAAGCTTTTGCTGCTGATATAAAGAAACGATATCAATTTGCCAAAAGTCAGGACAAGACATTGACTGATGATATAGACCAGAAATTCAACACCATTTCAACAATATATGAGGAAAGCAGCAAATCATGCTTGGGATTCCAGGAAAGGAAGAAGCAAGACTGGATAACACCAACAAGATTAAACACCATAACGATGAGAAAGGAAATGAAAAGAAAGAAAACAGAAGCGAAGTCCCCCAGGTTAAAGCAACTATATAGCGAACAGTACAGTCAGCTGGACAAGGACGTTAAACGTCAAACTCGAGCCAACAAAAGGCATTTCCTAGACGATCTTGCAAGACAGGCAGAAGAGGCAGCACTGAGAAATGAACAAAGCACAGTATACAAAATAACTAAATTCATCAGCGGAAAACGAGGTGCAAACAATATTACATTAGTAAGAGATAAGCAAGGAAATCTCATCACGACAGCAGAAGGACAGGAAACAAGATGGGCAGAGCATTTCAGAGAAACTCTGAACAATGAACCAACAGAGACACAATTGAATGTTCCTGAGGCTGAAAACGAGCAGGTGTTAATACAGACATTCCATAAAAAGAAGAAATCATCACAACAATCAAAGGGTTAAAGAATGGAAAAGCTCCTAGCCATGATAACTTAAATGCAGAGCTATTTAAGGCAGACCCTGAGCTAGCAGCAGAACTATTATAACCACTATTTGCACAAGTCTGGAAAACAGGGACAACACCAACGGAGTGGAACAAAGGAATAATTGTCAAATTGCCCAAGAAGGGAGATCTTGCAGACTGCAATAATTGGAGAGGAATCACTATTCTCTCAGTTCCCAGCAAAATACTAGGCAGGATAATTATACAGAGAATTTCAAAAGCAGTCGACCAGAAACTGAGGAAAGAGCAAACAGGATTTAGAAAGAACAGAAGATGTGCAGATCATATATTTACCCTCAGGAACATTATAGAGCAGTGCTCAGAATGGCAGAGACAGCTGTACATTAATTTCGTTGATTTTGACAAGGCTTTTGACAGTATACATAGGGACAGTCTGTGGAAAATACTGAGGACTTATGGAATTCCAAGCTGCATAGTGTCAATCATAAAAAGCCTCTATGCCAACCTTAAGTGTAGCGTTGGGCAGAGCAACCTAACCTTTGAGGTGAAGACAGGAGTACGACAGGGATGCCTCTTATCAACCACTCTATTTTTAACAGTCATAGACTGGGTGATGCGCAAGACAACAGAGGGCAGTCCAAGAGGAATAAGATGGACTACATTTTCTACATTGGAAGATCTGGAATATGCAGGTGACATTGCACTACTCGCACATTCACATCAACACATCCAGGAAAAACGGATAGACTTAATAAGTATAGCCAGCAGGTAGGCTTGAACATCAATCTAAAGAAGACAGAGGTCATGACGCTCAATGTGAGCAACCCTGAGCCCATAACAGTAAGGACTCAGCAACTGGAACAGACAGACACCTTCACATACCTAAGATGCATAGTAACACCAGACGGCGGAGCAAGCAAAGACATCAACAACAGAATGAACAAAGCATGAACAGCCTTTTTAAGTCTAAACAACATCTGGAAGTCCTCTCAGTACAGCACGAACACAAAATTAAGACTATATGAGAGCTGTGTACTTTCTGTGCTTCTCTATGGTGCGGAATGCTGGAGAGTAACAGAGAAGGAAATGTCGAAATTGTCCTCTTTCCACACAACCTGCCTAAGAAAAATTTTCCGAATCTTTTGGCCGAATACCATCACCAACCAAGAACTGCTTACTCGGAGCAAGCAAGAGGTCATGCACACCATCATAACTGGAATATGCTGGAATTGGGTTGGCCATGTCCTCAGAACAGACCCCGATGCCATCACAAGAACAGCTATGCTATGGACCCCGGAAGGAAAACGAAAGAGAGGCCGACCGAAAACAACTTGGCGGAGGACTGTGGAGGCTGAGATGCAAAGAATGAACCAGAGTTGGGGCACTGTACAAAGGATGGCACCGACCGAGCAAAGTGGAATCATTTTGTTGCTGCCCTAAAAGACGCCACCAGGCGTAATGGCCATTGACTGCTTTGACGGTCGGCGGCTAAGGATAAAAAAAAAGATATAATATGCAGTCGTCGATATAACTCTTAGCAGTCCGTTCATGTCTGGAACGCTGTCCTTTTCATTCTCAATATTTTTAATATATATTCACACTCGACACTGAGAAACTATACTCCCTGTAAATGCAGATAACTAGATACACCTCACAGAAGATCTTGATGTATTAGTGATGGAATAACTCAGGGCTATACACTGAAAGTCAGGAGCATACAAACATGCGTCCACTCGCTATAAAACACAATGGTAGAAGACCACCAGCAGACGCGAAGATAATTATCTTTATCTATCTAGATAAATTATAATGTATGCACAGAACTGGCGTCTGCTTATCTTACTGTATCGGTATGACGTCATATCCCTTTACGGCGTAATTCCGTAAAAGATATAATAAATACAACCTTGTCTAGTTCAATATAAGACTCACAATATATGTGTCGATTTCAATCGTAACAACCAGTAAGATATGCACCAAAGTGTCATCGCTCAAGGCAGAACCAGACAAGTATCTGCATAATTTTGGTCGGCGTCTTCCTCCAAGTACTCAATCCTTCAAGCTTGCAGAGGAATACTTGGTGAAGGTTCTAAAACCAGGCTCTGAGCCTGACATGTGCAAGACATTTGACGCACTTCGATTTGAAATGATGACTCAAGCTAGTCTTCCAAGCTTACAAGGACTAACTTGCACAAGCTCTTCATAGTGAGGTCACCTGAAAAGATCATTTTACATAGTATACTTGTTACATCGGATTTTCCTGCCGATGAACAAAACTTATTATCACCACTTACACAGATTGTATCGTGCTTCATTGTTCCATTGTTATTAGTTTTATTCTGGTTGTTGCCACCGTTTGTTATGGCATTCTCTGCTAACTTCTATGTGTGCCGGTTTATAATCACTGTTTTGTTGTATTATTAGTTTTGATAAATACTTCAAATGGTAGAGCTTCTAATGCCGTGCTGACAAACATGAATAGTGGGTCAATAGTCTGAACTTTCAATAATATCAACTGATAAGTCCGTGGTGTTCAGAGTCCGAACAGGGTACAATTTAATAGCACATCACATCCAAATAAAATGCAGTTCATCAGAATTCAATTAATACATCATAATTCGTCACTTCCTTCAGTCGTGGTACAGTCAAGCTATTTACTCGTGATTCCTAGATAGGCAATCCGATATCGAACAACTCAACTTACGCGACTAAGGTGACCTTCTTGGATACTTTCCATTAAGATTGCTCCCGAAAATACATTCTCCTCTTCGAACATAAATCCCATTCATCACTGAGATATAATATTGTATCCACTAAGGATAGGCTGACCCAAATACCTATTCATCAAGAAAATCCTTGATATCAATATCCTTTTACTGGGAGACTTCAAAAACTTCCGTCCGTCTAGGACCAAATTTAACAACATATGGGTACAAAATACAATGTTGTCACGTGCTACCTTACCAACGCGACACGTCACATTAAAACTACGCAAATTATGCTCCTCGCTTTCAACATCGTAAAGCAAAAACTATAATATATCTCTATTGCAGTTCAACAACTAAAATGTGCAACTTTTATCCGAGCTTACTACCTAGTTGCTACAAATCATATATCCTCTTGTAACATTCCCTTGGCCGACGGGGGTAAAAAAAAATCTAGACTATATATTTTTTTTATTTAAATTATGGGTATGTGAAAAAAATGTTAAAGATTATCGATCTACGAATCACGTACTATCGTCGAAGATCGTAGTCAAATTTAAGTCCATGTCAACAGAAAGAAATGTCAACTATCAAACCGTGACTAATTTTTAAATACTTATGTCTGTGAAGAAAGTTCTAACTTAATTAGTACGAATAGAAAGTGGTAATTAAAAATTATAGTATAAATTAACGAGTCATAATATTAACTAAATGTAGACTGTGTAGTATCTTATAGAATATAATTTATCCTAAGTAAAGGAAAGTAAGAATTAATAGCTAAGGAAAGAAAAGAAAAATTGTAAGGAAAGTAAGAGAGTAGTTAATAATGTATTAAAAAAAAGTAAAAGTAAGTTAATAGACTAGAATATAATAAATGTACGTAAGGAAAAAAAAATAAACGTAACCTATAACTAACTTAGTATGTGAATTAACAATATAGAATTACTATATATATTAATATTATGTTAAAGTAAGTTCATACATACATATAAAAATGAAACATTTAATTAGCTAGCATAACTATATTATCTATTTGTGTTTTGCTGTATGTATATTACTTGTTTTATTATTATATTATTTAATCATAATACTATTAAGTAATGTCATTCCCAAGAAATACGTTGTCCTTCTTTCGTAAAGTTCCACGAATATCACGTTATCATTCCGACGAAAGTATATGAAAATATATCTGTATGTCACTTTGTTCCTATTTTCACTTTTCATCTTGAATGTATCCTATTTGAATTCGACTGAGTCACGATTGGACACTAACCAAAGTCCGTGCACATATTCACAACGTTGTCAATGTTATGTGATTATTCTACTCGGATTGTTACAACTTTGAATGTGCGTAGAATTCTTCTTTGTCAACTTGTTTGACCTGGAATTTTGTAAGTTTGTAAACTCTTGCAGAACATTCAACAAGTGTCAGTTTCATCACCAAGTTCTGGTTCCATGAGTTATTTATGTTCCCTTCTTATATGGCAAAGGATTGCGGGATAGAATATCAGCGACTATATTCTCATGTCCTGGAATTGCCTCGATGGTGAAATTAAATGGCTGAAGCAGGATTGAAAAACGAGCAAGTTTGGCGTTCTTATGATTGGCTTTTCTAAGTGATGCTACAGCATGTTGGTCAGTTTGTATGACAAAAGGAGCGCCTAGCAGGAACTTCTCTAGTTTTTGTATTGCCCATACGACTCCCAATAGCTCCCTATCTATCACCGAGTAGTTTCGCTCTGTCTCGGTGAGTTTTCTGGATATATAAAGAGTAGGGTGCAGGACGCCGTCGTGTTCTTGCAATAGCGTACCTCCCAATCCGTAATTGCTCGATCTGTACGGAGTATAAACATTTTTTTACTATCTGGTAACCTAAGAATAGGTTGCCTGGAGAAGAGAGATATTATTTTGTCAAAAGTTGTCTGGCAGTCTGTTGTCCACAGAACTTTTGTAGGCATATCTTTCTTCAGTAACGAAGACAAGACAGCCGTAATTGTTGACAAGTTAGGAATAAACCTACTATAATATTGTACTAAACCCAACAAGCTCCTAACTTGTTTTTTTGTTTGTGGAATTGATAGCTGTAAAATCTTAGACACATTTTGAGGAATAGTTTTTATTTGTCCAGCCCCTATTTTATGTCCCAGGAATGTTATTTCTTGAAAACCTATTTGCATTTTGCTAGGCCTGGCAGTTAAGTTATTAGTTCTTAAAATATCTAATACTGAACCTAATCCAATGACATGTTCATCAAAGGAATGACTAAACAGACAGATGTCATCAATATAAGTGATGATGTCTGTTCTGCAAGCTAAAATTCTTCGCATCATGCGAATGAACGTTGCAGGCGCATTCATTAGCCCAAAAGGCATGACATTCCACTGATATAGACCTTGTGGAGTCGAAAATGCAGTGTAATATTTTGCTTGTTCAGTTAAGGGAATCTGCCAATATCCCTTGGTTAAGTCAATTTTTGTGAAATATCCAGTAGATGAAAGACGAATAAGTAGATCGTCAATCAAAGGATGAGGTTCACTGTCTGGTACAGTTTCAGCGTTAAGTTTCCTATAATCTACACATAATCGTATATTATTGTCTTTTTTTCTTCCAATAACTAGTGGTGAAGCGAATGGCGAGTTACTATGTTCGATAATTCCTAATGCTAACATCTGTTTAAGTTCTTGAGATGTTTTATCTTGAAAATGGATAGGTACAGAGTAAGGACGAAGTTTTATAGGAGTACTGTCCTTCAGTATAATGTCATGAGAAATGATAGAAGTTCGACCAGGTATATCCGTCAGAACATCAGAGTAGGTTTCTAGGAGTTTAGTAATGGAATTATTTTCATCTGAAGTAAGTGAAGGTGAAATAGCAACATCCCTCCAAGATTCTGAAGATTGCAGTTCCGGTATAGGAAAAGACATTTCAACCTCAGGAAAAGATGCTTCTTCTTCCTGAATTACAGAAAGACTAGAGTATTGATAAGAATTAACTGATTTGTCGTCTAAGTCGTGGAAGATAGACTGTAGATGAAGTGGACGGGTAAAGAACTCTTTCAACATATTTATATGATAAATTTTTTTTGACCTTTTATGTCTAATATGTAGTCGACGTCAGAAATCTTATCTACTATTTTGTATGGTCCATTCCAAGCAATTAATAATTTGTTACCCTTTTGTGGAAGTAGTACATATGCTTCGTCACCAGGAAATAACTGGCGGAGTCTTCTATTTTTGTTTTGAAATTGTCTAGCTCTCTCCTTCGCAGCCTCTGATGAAGCTGTTGCCATGCGGCAAGCCTCTATGATTTTTTTACGTAAGTTAATAACGTATTCATAAGATGACTGTGTTTCCTGAGTCATCTCAGAGTCGAGTAGTAAGTCTTTAATGAGTCCCATTGGGCCTCTTGGAGGAGCACCAAACACTAACTCGAACGGAGAAAAACCGGTCTGCTCATGCGGAATTTCTCGGTAAGCGAACAACACAGCTGGAATAGCTCTGTCCCAATCTTGAGGATTGTTTACCGTAACTTTATGTAAAAGTTGTTTAATAGTACGGTTGAGCCTCTCAACGGACCCATTACTCATCGGATGATAAACACTGCTGAGACTTCTTTCTATATTCAGTGTCTTCATTACATCCTTCATTGTATCAGACACAAATTGTGGTCCATGGTCCGAAAGTAATTTTCTTGGAAACCCAAGCCTAGAAAATATTAATATCAAAGCATCAGATATATCAGCTGTTGTAATATGTTTCAGAGGTATGGCCTCTGGCCATCGTGTACATAGGTCAATACACGTTAATATGTACCTATGCCCTCTGGCAGTTGGTAACATAGGACCAATAATATCTATTGCCATCTTGTCGAAAGGACGAACTGATATTTCACTGGCCTGAATGGGGGCATTATGAAAAGCTCCACGAGACTTAACTTCCTGGCAAGTCACACAGGAACGTACGTATAAAGATACGTCTCGTGAAATTCCCGGCCAGAAAAACGATGACAACACTCGTGAACGTGTTCGAGTGTAGCCCATATGACCCGCGCATTGGGAGTCATGTGCATGCCGTAGTATGTATGTCCTTAACGACGATGGTACTATGACCTGATGTTTTACCTTATCTTTGTCAACACTATTTCGTATCAAAATATCATTATGAATAGTGAACCAATGTTTAGCTCTATTCTTAAGCGTAATATCATCATGTTTGTTCACTAATGCAAAAAATTTCTTCAAAGAGTTGTCTTCTCTTTGTTTGCGAGCAAAAGACTCTCTTTCAATCATGGAGGTAGGTATATCATTAGAGTACTCCATCACTTTAGTGGCTGTAGTATCCTTCCTTTCCAACTCGTGAGCTTGAGCTCTTGTTGTCACTGTATTGGCTGCATACAAGTTCACTCTTTCCCATTCCAATATTTCGTCGGGAGTACAGTCTTTGCTGCCATGTATACGTTCGATTGTCAAATCTGCAACCGGATTCTGAAGTAAACAAACTTTAACTTTCCCTGAAAAAAATGGAGTTTTAACCTCTATAATTGCAGTTGGATAATATTCCACTGTCCCTCCGAAGGTAATACAGCGTACAAACTCTTTAGTAACATAACGTGGATGCACTAAGGATTGACGGATACCAATTGTGGTGGATCCGGAGTCTCTTAAAATAGAAATAATATTTCCATCCAGGATTCCCTTGTTAAAAATCAATGTCCCAGTTCCATCGTTAGCCGTTAGACAAATAGCAGGAGTAGGTTGTGTAACCTGTATTGTCGGCTGACTTGATTTCTGAAAAATAGTATGGCATTGTGGACAAACATTTGCCACGTTATTATCAATGACATAGCATGCAGATGAAGAATGTGTTGCAGTGTCAACATTGTTATTACATGGAGATGCATTCATGGTCAATGCTGCCCCTGTGTTATGTGTAAACTGTTGATGATGTCTGGAGATGGAGCGTTGTCTATCCCGAACACCTGAATAATTATTATCATTGCCTCTACTGTTGTAACTTTTATGTCGTGGTTTAAAATTTTCATTCTTCCTCTGATAATGATTACCACTATTATTGAATTTGTCAATACCAAATTTATTCCAACTAGGCTTTTGTTGAAAATTATCTTTAGGTTTAAATTGAGGTATTTGATTTCTGAACTGTTGTCTACCTCGGTTAAAATTGTTATAGCTGTTATAATGATTTTGTCCATAATTATAATTATCATTATATCCTTTGTAAAAATGGTTCCTATTAAGACTATGTGTCCTTGCTTTGTCATAACCGTGGTACGACATGTTGGATGCCACTGGTAATGGTTCTCGTGTATGTGAATTCCCTAAACTGACGTTAGGATGTGCACAACAATAATTTATAGACATCTCTTCTAAGGACGCAATGGTGGGTGGTTTTCGTTCCTGTAGGAATGAAAAAAATGGCGGACTAACTGAAGATAGTACTTTATCTCTAAGTATCAGGTCCACTAATTTATCATAAGATTTTTCCACTCCCGCAAGTTCAACCCATCTGTTGAAGGTGTCTCGTATATTTGATATAAATCCTGAAAAATCTTTATGTGAATCTGGCTGAAGATTTTTAAATTTTAATCTACAACCTTCCTCATCTAAATGAAACCGTCGCAATAGCAAAGCCTTAATGGCATCATAGTTACAAGCTATTGTAGGATCTACATTTTCAGTTGCGTTCAAGGGCTCACCATCTAAAAATTCTCGATTTATCCAAATTATTAGTCTTACATACTTGTTCAAAACGTGACAAGTACGATGATAAATTATCATAATTAAGTTTGAAATGTGGCAGTTTAAAGTTATAATAACTTTTATGTTGTGTAGCTGAAGACATATCATTAGCATTAACACCATGGCTAGTAGTAGCGCATTGTGCTTTTAATTTGGCTGTCTCCAATTGGATAAGTGCCAACTCCTTTTGTTGTTGCATTGTAATTTCATCTTGTTTCTTTTTATTTTCCTCCTCAATTCTTAATATTTCATTTCTTGCCTCTTTTCTATCTTCTTCTTGCTTTGCAAGTTCTTTCTGCTTTTCTAACTTTGCCTCACGTTCTTCTTCTTCACGTCTAGCAAGTTCTTTCTGCTTTTCTAACTTTGCCTCACGTTCTTCTTCTTCACGTTTTCTATCTGCCTGTTCTTGTTTATAAATAGCTAGTTGTTCTTCAGCAAAAGATTTCAGTTCTAGTCCTTTATAACAAAAATCTTTCCCTATTCTAACGAAAGTTTCTAACGTAGACATTCTGAAATCAATGATCTATGTAGTTAATCAATAATGTATTGTAAACACCAATAAAAATTATTAAATTATTTATGTGTACTGAATGGCCAACGTAGTACTATTTTTAATAAAATTATACTACTTAATATCTAACATGATGCTCATATTCACCAAGAAATATAACCCTATAGTTATTTGTCAATATACTATATCATCATGCCTTAGTCATGATGGATAAACACTAGTGCACTGGGCCATTACTGCAAACAGTTGCAATTATCAAGTTCCTCTTATTTATTTTCAAAAATTAATCAAAATATATGTTATTATATTAATACCCAACTAAGGTAAGCTATCCCTATTAGAGTATAAGCTTAAACATCAATAAAGACAAAACAAACCATAAATAAAATTTTACAAGACATTAACATTTCACAATTGACAATTGCAAACATTAAAACATGATTACTTGAACCAAATAAAACTCGGAAGTATCAGAGAAGTTCAAGGTGACGAAATATGGGTTAATAAACATGTGTACAAATAATGATGACGACACAGGACTCTATATAACGAACATATATTAACAATTAAAATAAATTATAGCAAGATGGAGAAAATACGAAATAGTTACAAACATATTACAGAAATGAATAAAAATTGAAATAGAATACAGGAAAATACACCAGAAATTACCATCACTATACACCTAACATCAAATATCAAATGTTTGCAATAACAAGCAGAACGAGTCCAAAATTATTTCTTTGGGGTCTCTTGTATTCAACTCGCAAATATTCAATTACCCTAAAATCGATTAGAATCTTTGTGGTCAGCTTGTGGCGACCAAACCTACTTACACACATAAAAAACATACGAAGATAGATAGATACATAGAACATGCATGAATTAAATATGCCCACATAATTCGATGGACGACATTTTGCACTGAAACGACCACTACTGGGTTTACTTATCTTTTAGCGTATGAAAGTTTTCCCCGCAAGATGCTGGCAGTTGTCAATGGTACAGATGGGATTCCCTCGAAGCTGGTTTAGTGACTTTGAAAGCATTCGTGTAGTTCTTGATCCATTTTTGAAGGTAAATCGAAGTTTGATACAGATTGCGAAAAGTCTTGACTTCTGCTATGGATTTTGGACATGAAATGATGACGTTGTACAGTCTTTCGTTGTTAGGCGTGTTACGTCACTAACTGCAAGTCACGTGAGCGTTAGCCGATCGTAAACACTTCTAGTTCTAGGTCAATCGAATGATACAATGTCTTTATTTTCCATTTGACTTGAACTCACTCTTTTGCATGGACTAAAGAAAAAAATTTTTCGTTACTTCGTTATCTTGTCAACTTGGTCCCTGTGCTAGCAAACCATTGTCGATTCACGCGCTGGCAACCATTCTCGATTCACGGACTGGCGAACCATTCTCGATCCCCGCAATGGCCAACCATTTTTTGTTACATCGGATTTTCCTGCCGATGAACAAAACTTATTATCACCACTTACACAGATTGTATCGTGCTTCATTGTTCCATTGTTATTAGTTTTATTCTGGTTGTTGCCACCGTTTGTTATGGTATTCTCTGCTAACTTCTATGTGTGCCGGTTTATAATCACTGTTTTGTTGTATTATTAGTTTTGATAAATACTTCAAATGGTAGAGCTTCTAATGCCGTGCTGACAAACATGAATAGTGGGTCAATAGTCTGAACTTTCAATAATATCAACTGATAAGTCCGTGGTGTTCAGAGTCCGAACAGGGTACAATTTAATAGCACATCACATCCAAATAAAATGCAGTTCATCAGAATTCAATTAATACATCATAATTCGTCACTTCCTTCAGTCGTGGTACAGTCAAGCTATTTACTCGTGATTCCTAGATAGGCAATCCGATATCGAACAACTCAACTTACGCGACTAAGGTGACCTTCTTGGATACTTTCCATTAAGATTGCTCCCGAAAATACATTCTCCTCTTCGAACATAAATCCCATTCATCACTGAGATATAATATTGTATCCACTAAGGATAGGCTGACCCAAATACCTATTCATCAAGAAAATCCTTGATATCAATATCCTTTTACTGGGAGACTTCAAAAACTTCCGTCCGTCTAGGACCAAATATAACAACATATGGGTACAAAATACAATGTTGTCACGTGCTACCTTACCAACGCGACACGTCACATTAAAACTACGCAAATTATGCTCCTCGCTTTCAACATCGTAAAGCAAAAACTATAATATATCTCTATTGCAGTTCAACAACTAAAATGTGCAACTTTTATCCGAGCTTACTACCTAGTTGCTACAAATCATATATCCTCTTGTAACAATACTCATGCTCTACAGTGTTGATCATGGACGAACCATTAGCCCCAACGGGATTTTGGATGGACTATCGGTGCTGACGACTCATCAGTCACGCCAGACCCCTGCATTAGTGAGCTACCTGAAGATGTGATTCTTACCTGTACTTGCAAGAGCTGCCTTACCAAAAGATGCTGGTGCCGCAAAAACATTGTTTCTTGTACGTTCTTTTGCAAATGCAAAATGTCTTGTAACATTCAGAAACATGTATAAAGTACTGAAAATGACCATTTAACTCTGTGTATAGCTTGTGATTCTCTCTTTTTTTAATGTATCGGAATTTCATGTTCATACTTCAATACATTGTCATCTATTCCCATCTTTCAAGCATTTATTTTTTGTTTTTTTTCTTGAATATTCACAGTGAAATGTCACAGATGAGTAAAAATACTTATCTTATAGGAAATTTTATAAGGAATCCAAAACACATGTAAAATTTGGTCTGGTATACTGACAAGAACAGAAAATTACGAAATTCAATACGAGCCACTGCACGTACATGCCAAAAACAAAATGGCGTCCTATAAAACTTATGTACCGGTTGCCAGATGTCTACCAAAATCTGTATTAACTGATTTCAAATTATTGTGATGTTTCACATTATGAAAAGCAAAAGAGCCTTCTGTAACAGTTACCTTTACGGTTCCGTGCTTGTTTCTTATGTAAATAATGTCAGTTTTGATTGCAAACTTTCAGACAGAAGTGCGTTCTTTGGCGGTAATTGTTTTCATGTGTACGTGTGTGTGTGTGTGTGTGTGTGTTTGTTCGTTTTTTTTATTAGCAGAACAGTTAAGTGAAATTCAGCTTGGGTACAGAAATTTCCCACATCAGCTATCTTCCTTTTGGCTTAGTTTTAGTCCAGTGCTCGGTCCTTCAGAGATTATCTGAGTGTGTTCTCCCAGCGAACTCTAGGTCCTTCAGGAGGTCTGGATCCATGACTCTTTGTTTCATACCGACACAAATGTGCCACTGTAAAGTGCAATCTTTACTATCTTGCAATATAATACATTTATATACTTATTATGTTCGCAAATATTTTGTAAACAAAGTATTTTCTTTTTAAGTGCTTAAGGAGAAGTCATTTTTGAGTTACTTCCCTTGAAAGGAGTTCCGTCATCTTCGATCGGACTCCGCGGACGAATCTAGGCCTACTGCGATTTATTCTTTGCCTGGGTAGGAATAGATTGTTCTTGCTTCAGTATATCTATGGCCTGAATTTATACGTAGTGTTTGTATGAGTAGGACGAGTCTGTCATATATATGTATATCTTTACATTTCTAGGTCGAACTATGTTGGTTGTCGCTAGAAAAGGTCAAAGGCTATGCAGCGGAAGTATCGCTAGCAGGGGGTGTGATTCATGGCTGTCATCCTGTCGGGATGTCGAATTTTGTTGTAGCCGGCTTATCGCCGAAAAAGTGATCTATAAGTAGATGGGGAAAAGTGATAGTCATTTAGACATGTTGTATGTACTTTACCCCAGTGTTTATTCTCTTTGGCCAAGGAATGGCAAAGTTATATTTCGCATAGAAAGGTAAAACCACAATTTATTATGAACTTGGGCTTCGCCATCGTTGTCGATAAGCAGATGCACAGTGGTACTTTTGAAAAGAATATTTATTCAAAGGAAGATGACATTCCTATGTATCAGCACTAGATTATATGATACTATTCAATTACCTCTATGATAGAAGCTATGAAGAAATGAGGACATTTAACGAATGACCAATTTTGGTCTGTATCCAATAGTGAGTGAAGCTCACGAGAGAAGAACAGCCATGTTGAAATCCATATACTTTGTATTTATCGAGTGAGAAAAAGGGATGCCTGTACTATCGCTCGATGAACCAAGAGATCACTGCTACATGTGAGAACCCATGTCTGGGATTCCTATATCTTTATGAAAAATATATATATTGAACTTTACGTGAAGGGATATTCGCTAGACGAGGTTAAGTCTAGGAGCCTTCCTATATATTGGTTATGGACTGACGTGCCCAGTCAGTAAAGCCAGATGATTTACATGATGGAACTCTGAATGCTTATTTACGAATGCTCCATTATGATATTTGCCAAGCATGAATGCTAACTTAAGATGATATTCCTGTGATCAACATTATGCTGTCTATGTCGGCATTTGTTCCTGTAACCATACACGTACTGTCCAAGTGTGCGTCCCATTAAATGTTATAAAAAGACCACCGTAGTTCCAGTACTTCTTGAATTCGAACAGTGTGAGTATGAGTGAGGTACTACCAACCTGTCAACTCTATCGAATCATTCTACCATTCGCGTTCTGACACTCATATACAC
The DNA here is from genome assembly GCA_024509875.1 of Oreohelix idahoensis. Taxonomy (NCBI): domain Eukaryota; kingdom Metazoa; phylum Mollusca; class Gastropoda; order Stylommatophora; family Oreohelicidae; genus Oreohelix; species Oreohelix idahoensis. Next base: position 25,795 of record JAMPIV010002868.1, read on the forward strand.
ACTCATTGTCTACACTCACATTCTTGTCAGAGCCTCATCACGTTCCAGGACAAGATGACCTGTATGACCAAAACTGTGCTGGGTTTAATGAGTTGACAATCGTTACACTTTACCACACCAGTCCCAACATCTACATTTATCAACTGGTGGACATTCACGGCATTTAACAAATAACATGATTTAACAGCCACCTCTGCACACGAGACATTCTGCTTCGAAATCTTGCTGACCTCTGGCAAAACATGAACATTTCTTTTTCAATTTATCTGCGAATACACAATTTGTATGCAAACTACAAGGTCTTTCATATTTGGACATGCGCCCTATACCGACAGATCATGTGTCTAAGTTGAAGGAAGCGCGCCTCGCCAAAACGAGGCAAAATCCTTTTTTTTTTTTTTAATTTGACACTTTTTTTTACATGTGTAATAAATATTTAATATCATTAATTAATGTTTAATTCAATATTACAGTTCAAACTATTTTTAATTTGCAAAAGACAACGAGATTTTAAATGACTAAACCTCATACCGTCTTATCGTTCAAAGTGCACATTTTGGATAATAGGTGCCAATAAATAGAGCGAAAATGTGTAAAACTGAGTTAAAATATAATTATAATCTATTACTGGTAAACAATCCAACAATACGAAAGCTTGCGAGATTGTTTGTTGGATTATGAGGAAATTTAGTCGTTGGAAATTCAAATGAGGAATTTTGGAAACTGCGTTTTTCATATAATTTAATAAATCACGAAAAAGCCGGATGTTTCAACATTGTAAAAAAAAAATCCGGCCGGACGCAGAGTTAAGGCTTGAGAAGCCGGACAAATCCGGACATATGGTCACCATGATCAAACAAATGTGCATCTTTTGGTTACTCGATATGTGTGTAAGCGATAGCACAGAGTGTTACTTGTCATTCTTGTCCTCTGTATGATAGCCAGCTGAAATAATCAAGTCTTCTATCGACTCCACTTCCACTACATGTGCAACCGCAGCAGCTCGGATGCTGTAACCAGTTCTTAGGTTGAAGGTGAGTACCAAGTCTTCAGAGGATTTCACCTCTTGTGGAGCCGCAGCGGCCACGGCACTGTATCTTGCTGCTGGGTGCCGACGTGGGAGAAGGCGCCGAAATTTATAAAACAGACAAAAACATCATTACATTTTTAAAAGAACAAGAGAAATTAAACTGAGATTTTAAAGTAGAACAGAATAGCTTATAAGGAACGGATCGTTTTCCTATATCTATATTATTCCATTTTTTTAAAATACAGCGCATTGAGCACCCCCCTCCCCCCCCCTTTTTTTTTTTCCTTTGTAGCTCTACATGAATGAATAAAAAGTTACCTACAATAAGATTTTAAAACCATAAATGTTTTATATATTTGTAAATTACTATACTCAACATTACTTGCGGAAAGTACGGTATCATCTAACTCAACAACATAAAGTAGTCTTTTGAGAAGCACATAGACAATAGCACGGGAGAGAAGGGAAGGGCGTCGTCACAATATCGCGCACCACCTTAAAAAATCCCTGGGGCAGGGCCTGGTAATAAGTCTTCAGAATGTTCCACCTCTGTTGTAAAGGACGTCGTAATCGAGTCGAATACAACGTAGGCATCCAGCCTCACACATTTTGACCATTCCTTTCCACGATTTGCATCTACCTTCATCTTCTTTTTATCATACTCAGATCTTCTTAGTGTAATTTTTTACCCCTTATCGGAACCAAAAAAAAAAACAAACAAACAAAAAAACCATTGAATAATTGTGATAAGAGGTTTTGATGTTAATAAAATTAAGGGTTAACAAGGCGAGGTCAAGCTATGTAAGTTCCCTGAGTAAGAGTGATGATGATGTATTTCTCAGGGTCCCTATCTGCTACCTTTTCTGATCTCACCCAGTGTACATTAATCTCTGTTGTGTTATGTGGCTACGTGTCTAGGGTAATGTATTTATTATGAGGAATGAATAATTTCAAACAGAACTTTAACTCAATAAAATCAAGTAAGTAAGACTGTGTGTACGTTTTGATATATACAGGGATATATATATATACAATTTTTAATCTTCCTGTACCTCAATCTTTTGGGACAGGAATTGTCAAATCAAGAAAATTTTTATTTACAGAATATAAATGAATAAGGTGGAAACTTTGTCCATCACTTGTAACAAAAGGAAAGGTCACTGTAATGGGTACCCCAGTCTGATTTCAATACTTGACATTAACACTAGTCTATTATTGGAGAGTTTGTTCTTTACATCATTCCCCAGGAAATTCTTTTTATTGTTGTGGATGGAATTGCAATGAACTATTATGTGCCCGTACTGAGGGACTTATCTTGTCAGCCTGTCTGATGCTTTTAGCTCCAGAATCTACAAGATCAATCAAATAGTGTTGCCTCCTGGATGAAGATACAGCATGTAGCTTCCAGGTATATTGTAAGCATTCACTGCCCACAGGTTCTGTCTTCTCCAGGTTTACTGCAACAACTTTTGTAACTGGTAATACCACCCTGGAATAAGAAGGAAAAGTTCCTCCCCTATAGAGCCTGTTTATAACAATTCCACAACTAATCGATAATAATCTTACCTGGGGTCAGCCATGTGTGCTGACCATGTGCATTAGACTCTAAGTTTCCTTGACTACACTCAGTCCTGTGTTTTCATTCTTTTGCCCATGTGGCATCAAAGCCCACTGTTCCTTAAGCATTGATTGTCTTCCTTAGAATCAGCAGGGGTGTACAAATATGTCGTGTGACCTGTTAATTTCTCCTTTCAAACATTCTATGCATGGTTTCACATGTTCTTTGAACACTGTGTCACTCCAGAAGGCACTATCAATTTATTTTCCCCTGGACTTACAGTCACAAAATTTTATGGCAAATCTACAAACACATTTATTTTTCCCTTCCCTATAAGGCTGCTTTTAGACACATTCATACTTAGGTCGTCGTAACCTCTCCCAATTGGCAGTATCGAAATAAAATATGGCGGCACAGACAGCCTGTGGCCTACATGTCAATATATTACAAATAAACTTATTTGTCTTACCTCAAGTAAAGAATAATAACACATGCACAAGCTTGACTAGCAGTAAATAGGTTTTCAGACTGCTTTATCGTCCAGACGGCAAAAGCTTGGTCACAAGGCTTTCCCGCTGATCTCAACTTGGCAGTGCTTGTTAGTTTTTTCAAATGGCGGTTCAAACTACAATGGCCTGATTTTTCAAGTAGTTGTAAATTTTATTACCCCCCCCCCCCCTAACCAATCAGAAAACGAGTCAAAATTTTTACTATTTTTGGACTATAAACTGGAGCAATTATAAGTGTGTTCGTTCGTCTGATTAAATTTGTGTATTTTATATCTCAGTTATCTATGGACCGATTTCCACTATCAAAAGTGATAAGTAAACGGCCAACTGTCCTCTATCGTTCTATCTAATCTTCCTTTGGTTATTCCTTAACGGTTTCATCTGGGTAATTTTTTTGTAATTAATTGCAGGTCTACCCTGATCTAAAATATCAGTAAATTAAATTTTTCTAAGTCAAGATAATTTTATTAAGTGGGAACCTTTGGGTTAATATATTAATCAATATCAGCGCTATTATTCAAGATATCCCTTTCATTCTAATTCCCTTTAGTTATTGAGAAATAAATTATTTAATTTTGGTCAAAAACACAGAATGGCATTTTTGCCACTACAACCAAATTTTTCCCTTGACTCTACAAAAACGAGGTACCAATTTGATTGGTTGTTAATTTTTCTACGTCCTTCGATAAATATTAGGGGGGGGGGGGGGGGGTATGTATGGGGGTAGTAACTTTTAACCTGTGGTAGTAGAAAAATTCAAATTCTCTAGTTAAATTTTTAGCGGTAAATGGACTTTGCCCCTCAGACAAATTTCAAATATTGTGGTTATTTATAAATTTAAAATTACGATAGCTAGTTCGTTTTAAGCGGGGAATTTGAGCGTGTTGTGATACGGATTCACTTCACTACAATAATATATGATTTTTTTTTTTAATGCCCTACTCACGACGCTACTCAGTATAATCTGTGAATAAACCATTTTGAAATGCTGAACAAGCGCCGGGTGTAATTTTGTCAAAAGGCGCCACCTTATTCAAAACTGAAGGAGAAACGGAGACAATCCGGACAATTAAACAGACTGAAATACAGTGAATTACCCAAGTAGTCAGCATTTGTTATAAGCAAGAAACAATTATTAAGAGTACACGTTCTTGTGTGGGTGCCTGCAGGGCCAACTCTGGGCCGATTTTACCGACTAAACCCAATCAGGCTCTGCGGCTACAGGTGGGCCCCCACTCTGGTTGCCACATCCAGCTTTGGGAGGGGAAAAAAAGATCATTTTAGAAGAAAAAAAAAAGAAGTGGTGTGTAAAAGTACGTCTTATTTTTAAATTTTATGTGCAAACAAACACTATCAACGACCAAACAGAATGACAGGTCTGACAGTTAATTGAAGTTCAACTTGGATACATAAATTTCACAAGCGTGACCTAGCTCGTGTTTTTACTGAGCAATACCAGAAGAAGGTTGCATCAGTTCATGAGAAAATACCGAACAGAAAAAATTCCGAACCAGTTCGATACGGAAAGCAATAATGCAATGCTTATGTTAAACCCTGCTTGCAGTGCCTCACATTTTGGTAGATTAGAAGCTTAACGATGTGTAGACTTTTCAAGTTTCAGTTTATTAATATCACTTACTTAGTCACGCCTCTTCTATCTTGGGGTGTAGAGGTTTGCCAGAGAGAATGCCATTTTATCAAATCAGCTGTCTTCCTTTTGGCCTAGTTTCAGTCCAGTGCTCGATCCTTCAGAGATCATCTGATTGTGTCCTCCCAGCGAACTCTAGATCGTTCAAGAGGTCTGGATCCGTGACTCTTTGTTTCCCATATTTGCCGTGGTATCAGATCTTGTCCCATTCTGCAGAAATAGCCAAACCACCGTAACTGGGCCTGTTCCACTCGGGTCTGCAGGGACTGGGTTTCGAGGCTGCGACGTATTGTTTGTGTTATGAGTAAAATTCATAACATGTGTGTCGATATTATTAGATGGTTCCACAAGGCTTCTCCTTTGTTTATTATATGTAGTCCTTGGTAACACAGGAAGTGACGTCATTGCCTCGAGGTGCAGATCGGCAGACGTCAAAGTTGCCATTGGCATACGTGAGAGATCGGCTGCTAGAGACTTCAATGTGTGTAGTTATGGCGAGTGGACGCATGTCTCTGAGCTCATGAAATATATTTATATTGTGTCGAATCCCTATGATGTCCCAGCACTAGATCATCAAAATGCTTCTGTGAGATGTATCATAGTTATATTTTACAAGGGAGAATAGATTCTGTTGAAAAAGTGAGTCTGAATTAAATAAACTTAGAAGTCGATCTAACGACCGTGTTTCGAGCTACGACAGTACAGAGACCCTTTTTATGAATGCATAAAGAATGTCATAATATATTGGCTGGATGTGTATATGAATAATGGAGCAGCGTTTCAATTGATATTAAACATTTGTAATCGTGCCACTTCGCCTTTCAACGACTTTACTATGGCAGTTTGATGTGGATTGTGTGCGGTGGTCTTGTTGTAAAACCCTAGAAGTGTCTTGGCCAGTGTAACCAGACGGTTACCACCGATGAACATAATAAGAATATAAATTTAAAAGACCCCGTGGCACAACAGTCCGGTTATGGACCATGTCGCTTCTTATTACTTCGGCCACTTTCCTTAGATAGCTCATTTCTGAGCTTTGGAGCTGGCTTTTCTGGGCTGTAGTCTTTGCCCATAACTCGCATCCGTAAGTCCACTGGGACACAGGTGGAGCGGCAAACAGCCATTTTCGTCTTCTTGCCACATTCTCTTTTGCTGTGGAATCCTCGATTTATGGCCTAGAAAACATGAATAGCCAACTCTTCTTTGATGGCGCGCTTCAAGGTATTTTATATGGTTGACCTGCTCCAGAGCCTGTTCTTCTAGGATAATCAGATGTCTTTTTTTCCTCTCGTGATATCACGATATATATTGTTTTTTAGCTGCTGATAACCATCTCTCTATCCACCAGCTCAACCTTCAGACTTGCAGATTGGATAGAAGATATGCCTCTGATTTTATTAATATCACATAGGTATGAACTAAAAAGATCTGAGTAAAGAAAAGTGTTGCAGTTGGGAAATGTTAATAGTTATTATTACAAGAAAGGTTATAATGCTGATATTACTATGTTAAATGGTATGAGTAGGGGAATATACAGTTTACGGTTTTTCAGGCAGAAAATTTCAAATTACATGTACCACCAAAATAAAGCAAATTTTCGTCTCCTCCAGACGATCTACTTCCTGCAAGTTAATCAAAAGAACGATGGAAAATTCAAACTAAATGGTATTTTACCGAAAGTTAACTTCACTTTAAAGAAAAAAAATCGAGTTTCTTGCATATGCACGTCACGAATAAAGTGAATTTTAGTAATATCAACAAATTTCAAATGTGGAATTACAAAAACATGTTGTAGATTTGGAAATTATGCTAACAAACGTCATTGTGAAAAACGAATTTTTCAAGTCTGTACGGTTAGCAATTTTTCCAATATTAATAACAGAATTTAATGAAGAAAAAAAAAAAAAAAAAAAGCTTCAACATTTATTCAACAACATTGTGAAAGACTGCAGAACAGACAGCAAGAAATGTTTCTTAATTAGTATGATTTTGTTTTAATACGGTTTTTGTCACAACATAGCTAATAAATACAGATACTGTTTAATTTTTTCAATTCAGTGTAATAGCATACACTCCTGATATCTAATATGAAATAAAAAGAAGTCCAGGGCCCCCAATAAAATGATCCCAATCGGGCCCCGCAGCGGCTAAGGTTTGGGTAGGTGAAAATGTAACAAAATGAAAAAAGCCTCACTTTTGGATAATGTACACTGCTATATTCCCCCCCCCCCCCCTTCACCGCTCACTGCGCTACTGAGTGTACCGTAGAATGTTGAAGGGCACGTAAGTGTGCCGCGAAGTTAAAGAGGTTGCGGAGCACTGTGCTAAATTGTACTGATAAATCTTCAGCTGCCTCTGCGAACGGAAACACCATGAAGGCTCACATTTATTACAAAAGGATGAACTATGGCCTACTCTTCCTTTGTTTCAGTTGTTATTCTTTCGACAAATATTCATTTTACAACTGTCTACATACCCGTATTATAAAGTCAACAGTAGGTGCCTTAAATTCGCTATTATCTCCCTGTCTCTAGATTGCAAGAAAAAAACTGTATATGTATCAAAATACTCAGGAAAATTATATGTATGTATATACAGTATATATATATATATATATATATATATATATATATATATATATATATATATATATATATATATATATATATATATATATATATATATATATATATATATATTATATACACACACGCACACACATATACTAGCTGTAAACACCCGACGTTGCCCAGGTTTCTATTTACGGTTAATGAAACGTCTGAAAAGTTACATACGTTACAAATAATACATTTCACTACATCGTGACATATTTACTTATCGTTATTTTCTACATTTATTATTGCCAATTTATTTTTAAAATAAAATTTTCACATTTTGGCGAAGCACGTATCGTTCAACCTAGACATAGGGTCCGTTGGTTATATTAGGGCGCATGTCCAAATAGAAGGGAAAAAAAACCTTGTGGTCTGTTTCCGTGATATGACTGATGTGCCTATATTGACCTGCCATTAGAATCCGTGTTGTAAAATTAATCCCATCAGATTTATAAAGAGCAACTCTTGTCAAAGAAGACATTTTAAGGCACGCAGATTTGTATGAAGTACGGTACAAACAGACTTTTTCATTTACATAGTAGATAGATAATAAGAACCGATCCACCACTGATGAAATATGAAATCATATAAATCTATTTCCCTTGTCGAAACAAATTACGGCAAAAAATGTTTCGGTCCTGAAGTAGTTTAGCAATTATCACATATTGTATCCATATATTTTAAAACTGTATTATTATTATTATTATTTTTGCTAAAAAATAATCCGTCACTTTATTTTTCTGAATGCAACTTTTAAAAATTAAATGCAGAAGTTATTTTTAGTAACAAAAAGAAACTACTACACTTTTAAATTATCAACTGCACACGTTTGGTTGGAATGAAAGTCTAAATATATTTCATACTAAAAGTGTACAGGTTATAATTTAAACTGTATTTTATTTTGCTTTTTATTTCCGTTGTATTTGTTATTCTTCTTCGGTGTTTAATGTCCAAGTTTTATACACCTACAAATGTACATAGACGATCGATGTCTGCATTAGTTTCAACTTGGTTTTAAGAGGTAGATTTTCTCTCCAGACTGGCTTCGGTCTGGTTAGAACTGCACACTCTGAAGACATTGTATGAGTCATGTCAGCGCATGTCATATAAAAAAGACCGTTAGAATAGGCTTATTCTGTATCTTATTGAGCCGTTGTTTTTAAATAAAAAAAAGATGCAGCAATAGTGAATGCAGTCAGCGACCCATAGCTTGACTGCTTGCATCAGGACCAGCGAACCAGAGCTGGTCAAGACCGTACTCCACCTCCACGTGGTGGTCCTGGAAACAGTCTGCAGCAGTGCAGTCTGGCTGAGCGAGTACGGATCGAAATGGGAAGGCAAACCCGGTCCCTAAAAAAATGCCGTGCTGAAGTCGAATGTGTTGACCGAAAGGTGCAGATATCACAGCTACGGCGTAAACAGACACAACGCCACCACCGTCCTTTTCAAGGCGAACGAGGAAGAAGAAGAAGAAATAAAATGTTACCTCGTTTTGGCGAGGCTCGTTTACTTCGACACTGGGTCCATCAGTTTTATTAGGGCGCAAGTCCAAAATGAAAGAGCTTGCAGTCTGGAATAATTTGATTATTAACTTTATCAGTTTTATTTCTTTTAAATGAAATGTTGTCTACATTTGGTGAGGCGTGCCTCGTTTAACCTTGACAGAGTCTGTCAGTTATATTAGGAAGCATGTCGAAATTTAAAATACCTTGCTTTCTGTTTCAAAATTTTGCTTTGTTTTGGCGCGGAGCAAGTAATCAAACTTAGACATATGGTTTGGTGGTTATATTAGGGCGCATGTCCAAACATAAAAGACCCTACGGTCTAAGTATAATGCATATGATTTTTATTTAAATACAATTTTGTGCCAGGTTCAAACTAGACACAGGATCGGTTGGTTATATTAGGGCGCGTGTACAAATAGAAATGACCTTGCAGTCTGTCTCAGTGTACAATATCCATAATGCAAAACATGCCTACTTAAACTGAGTTTAAATTAAAATCCGCTTTTCAAAATTAGTCCAATCAAATTTTATAGTCTAATAAACCAAAACGCTACACACAATTTTTATTTTTATAAATGTATAGTACACAATTTTAACATGCATTGTAAAATAATAAATACCGGTACTGGTTTTATTAATTGCAAATTGAAAGACTATTTTTATCATTTTGATTCATCTTTGTGACGGTATTGCCTACCCTGCTTTGCAGTAGTGGTCCAACAGTGACCAAACTCAAGAGTATCTAATATAAGCTTCAATGGAGTCTTTGTACACAAGATTACTCTTGGCAGAAATGTAGATAAAAGAGTAGTAAAGCTTCTATCACATGGGAGTCTTCACAAGAAATTCAGGTAAGCGAAAACAATGCTGGCTGTCGCTAAGCACGTTAATTCTGTAACCTGCCGACCACTTTTGTGAAGAATTTAAGCCCTTATTTATCAGCTCGTTAAGCCCCCAACCCTGATTTACTCAGTGGAATTCTCTTATTCAAGTATAGCTCTGTTTAGAATGTGTGTAGTAATTGACTGAGACAAACATGCAGTAACTTTAAAATGATCAAAGTGAAGTTAAATTTGTAATATTACAAATAACAAAATTTAATAATCACTTTAGTTGTAACAGTTTGAAAATAATTTGAATAGTTATGGATGTCGTAATTTGAATCTGTATAAACAAAACGATCATAATTTCCGCGCTCAAATCTGGAACAAAAAGACCAAATATAATGGCCAATCAGAACGCTCCTTTTCTAGTGTCTATAAAGAAACCTTTTAGATTAAGCAGAGGGGGCCTATTCTGTGTTTTTGACGGGAAGGAGTTATTTTATTTCTTTAAGAATAGCGAGTGTGGTAAAGTACATTGATGCAACGATAAAATCATTAATAAATTATATATATATTAAAGTCAAAATAATAGCAGAAGAATAAAATTAGTAAAGTTGTAACGCGTCTTCTTTCCCGCGCCAGAAAACGCATTGATTTAGGTAGGATAGAACATAGTGAGAAATCTTATCGCCGCGTTGGTACTATTAGCCTTTAAAACGCGCCCGTCAAGGGTTAACGATAAAAGTTTGAAAAAGCTACTAGCGTATTGGTTCCAGGAAAGATAGAAAGAATAAAACTCACAAACGCATAAGATTGAGACAGCGGACACCTGCTGCCGGCTTGTCAAGTGTTAGAGGTTTGAATTAGCTACTCAGGCCAACAGTGCGAGACATGCCGTTAGCTTGTGTCGAAAACGATGTCGCAAGTTTGAAAATTTAAAAATACCCCGCTAGTCCAATACATTTCTAACCACAGACACTGTGGAAAATATATATATATACACACACGCATAATTACTTCCTTTCGGGAAAAAGAAAGATCTGGGGCGATTTTTATAACATTCAAGTAGTGGAAACTTAGAAAACAACGAACACCAAAATGGAAAATATATTGAATTCTTTATTACTAGGTTTATGGTCATAAAAGTTAGCTAGTCTAAGAGCTAGTCTTGTTCTGATGGGTAATATGCTTTCGATTCAAAAATCCGACAGACAGAAATAAAGTTATAGACAAAAGACGGTATTTGTTTGTACAGACAGACCAACACATGCTCGTTTGGACTTGCACTAACGGTGACTTTTTTGACGCGTCCTTGAAAAAGGCAGGAAAGGGTTACAAGTAGTCTGTTATAGAACGGGGCAGAAAAGGGGGAGAAAAATTATGGGATGGCTTAACACAAAATATATTTAGCAGTAGAGATCTAAGAATGAGAGACGAAAAAAAACTTGGTAGTGTCCAAAAATCAAGTCTGTTTTTGCTTTTAATTTCAAATTTCAAAATTGTCGTTCGGTCATTGGCCAAAGCCTTTCATATTATTAAGAAAATTCAACGGCTTGACGCCATTTGTAGAAGATAGTCCCGACAGCAGGACGTTGTGAATTTTGTGAAAAGTGATTAGCCTTATTAAAGCAAAAATATATGAAAGTATAGGCATCACAGTCCAGCCAGCAGTACATCTGGAATCTGCTATTCAACGTACCTGTGTTTTTTTTCATTGAATTCTGGTAAGACCGACATTATTCATATATATTTTGTTTAAAAATGTGAGTGAGAGATGCTGCCATCACGACTAAGTAATCAGGTCCCAAGCTGATTTATGCAGGGCTTGAAGGGGAATTAAGATGAAACACATTGCCAGTTTTGTAAATGCACATGTCTTGTGAAATAAAATGTTTTCTTAGGTGACCAGAGGGACACAGCTCACCTATCCCATTGTATGGTAGAAAAGAAAGATTAATAAGATTATTGCAGATGCAGTGCCGCCTTTGTAGGAGAGACATGTGAACAACACTGGTACACTGTGGAATGGATGTGCTGGATTGGTCCATCGGATATGACCCAGCTCTTTATTTCTTATGTATGCTCTTTTGTATATAAAACACAGTCTAAATAAGATATCACCCATGAGACATTGTTTCATTATTACAGGGTCTTATCTGGCACTAGTCTGGTGCCAGAGTTCTATGTGAAAGCTGTTGAGAAGTTTTGGAGGCCAGTAGTGATAGGAGTCGCCAGTATCTCCCCTATTACTTTTGGAGCAGTGGTCATTCGGCAGAAAGAATTCAGACAGTTCCAGTGGGCCAGATAAGTGAAATATCTGGTACCCTAACAGTACATCAGCTATAAGAGCAGCATACCCCTGTATCCAAGAAATAAAATATTTCAATAGTGAAATGAACAGTGACATTAAATGGTAAAGAGACTGGGAGTGATTAAAAAATCCCAAACAGCCATCCAGTGTTAGAAACCAGTTATAGACAGATTTTAGTAACACTATTAGTATAATTTAACAGTAATTGTTTGGACACTTGTCCCTGTGGATCTAAAATTTATATTTTGTATATATCTTGAATTCTTTTCATTTTTAAAGTCCTGACCAGAAGAATACTAGGTTCAGGACCAAATAAATCATACAGAAAATTATTAATTGTACAAAGTTATCCCAGGTGTTACTTCCTTTAATCTTAGACCTTTAATACTTGTTTGTATGGCTGTGTATTATTGTTAAAGTGCCATCACACCACACTTACATATCCCTAGACATTAGACGTAGCTATCATTCATACTAGTCAAGAATAAGTCTGCTTGAGGCCCTAAGGTGGTAGCAGAAAGGTATCCTGATAACTCAACCCTAAATTTGTTAGAATCAGGAACCTTCACAGCTGGCCTCATTCAGTACATTAAGGAAAATATCAACATCATTTCATAACATCAAAATCCACCACAATAAATTGGGGTCTCTTCTTCCGGGATTTGAACTTGTTAGTGTTTAGAAATTTAAATATTGTAGCACTAGTGTCCCTAAAAGTTATAAAAGTATTTAAAAGGGAAAATAAAAGCTGATGAACTGTTGAAAGCCAGTAATTAGTAAATTAATTGGTTAATTAATTGATTAGTGTTAGTACTCTGTTTATTTAATTAATTCTGTCCACCAAAAAAACACAGCGAGGCCCAGAATCTATACCTAAACACCAAGAAGACTAAAGTATTGACAACAGACAAAGTAAAGACCAAACCAGAAATTGAAATTGATAACGAAGAACTGGAAAGTGTTAATGAATTCGAATACTTAGGATCAATCATCAACAGCTCTGGCGACTGTGCAGTAGAAATTAAAAGAAGACTTGCAATTGCTTCACATAAACTAATACAGATGAAAAACCTATGGCAAGGCACAAGCAAAGAAACAAAGTTACAACTGATCAGAGCATGTATATTCCCAGTAGCAACATACGGCTGCGAGACTTGGACACTCAATAAAACAGTTGCAAAAAAGATTACATCATTCGAAATGAAATGCTACAGAAGGATGTTGAGAATACCCTGGACAGAAAAAAAGACCAACACAGAAGTACTGCACTCACTAAACGTACAGGAACATTGGCACCTAAATACCATCGCAATAAGAAAGCTGAAATTTTTCGGTCATATAAAAAGACATAATAGTCTGGAAAAAACAGTGATGGAAGGCATGGTCCCTGGAAAAAGGGGAAGGGGTCGACCTAGACGACGGTGGACCCAGGACATCACAGAGAGTCTGAACTTGTCTTTGGCTGATGCAGGTCGACTTGCCCAGAATCGTGATGCGTTCAGAGCAGCTGTAATGGAGACAACGTTCTGGAAAGAATACGTCACATGATGACTCTGTTTATTAAGAGTTTGGAAAATTATATTAGATAATTTTAAAGATTGATATTATGGCCGACCTAGCGAAGTTCAGATCTGCTGCTGTGCTGGCTGCAAAAGAGATGAATATGGATGGACCAGAGTTGGTTCAGTATGTCACTGCAGAGGTGGATAAATTTATTGCACGAGAAGAGAATAGGCTAGCTGCAGAAAGAAAATTAGAAGTTGAGAAAGAAATAAAACGGTTGCAGATTGAGGCTGACAAGGAGGCTAAGGCATTGGAGGCGGACCGGGAGCTGAAATAAAGCGGCTCCAAATTGAAGAAAAAAAGGCAGAACGGGAAGCCGAGGAAAGAAAACAGGCTGCTGAGGAGAAGCGATTGGCTGCAGAAAGGGAAGCTGAGGAAAGAAAACAGGCTGCAGAGAGGGAAGCAGAAGATAAACGGTTACAAAGGGAGCACGAGTTACGACTAAGGGAGTTAGAGTTGCAAGGCCATGCTCCTGACAATGGTGCCAGCCCTTCTACCTCCGATGCCACTGCTAGTCAGGGAGCCTCAACTTCAGCTATGGGGTTCCATTTAGACCATTTTGTTGAGAGGGACGATGACATTGAGTCATTTTTGTCTAGATTTGAGGTTTTAGCCACCACCTATGGGTTGGAGAAGGAAAGGAGGAGTTTAAAGTTATCTCAGGAGCTGAGGGGAACTTCTTATGAAGTGTTTGCCAAGATGAGCAAAGACGACCAAGACAATTATGACATGTTAAAGCAGGCTCTTTTGCTAAGGTATGAAAAGAACGGAGAATTTTACAGGAAAAAGTTTAGGAATGCCAAACTACTGTCGGGTGAGACCTATCACCAGTTCTCTGCACGTTTAGAGACGTACTTGGAGAAATGGACTGCTCTGGGGAAAACCCAAGATCTTAAAGAGATGATCGTTATTGAGCAATTGAGAGAGTCCATGGCTCTAGACTTGAGAAAGTTTCTCATGGAACAAGGTGCAGAGAGGCTGGGTGAGTTACTTAATGTCGCTGAGAGGTATCAGGCAGCTCAGGCAGTGGTAGCTGGCGCTAAAAAGAAACAGATTTACAATTATAAGGCTCCACAAAACTCTAATAGGTTTGATAACAAAGATCAGGGGAACAAAGGTAAGCACAATTTTGATAGGCCACGCAATGACTTTAGAAACAAAAACCCACAATTCAATGATAGGAAATATGATGAAAGAAAACCTTTTCATCAAGGTAGATTATATTGCAAATGGTGTAAGAGGGAAGGTCATGACATAAAATTTTGTCATAAGAAAACTTCTGGATTTGCTGCTATGAAGATGGGGAACAAGGGAGGAAAGGACAAACCTACTGGACAGCAGGAACCTTATCACCCCCAGTGTGTGAGGATGTAGTCTGCAATGGGGTCACCATAAGGTGTCTCTATGATACAGGCTTAGATTTTGATTCTGTTGTGAGTGCGCACTTGGTGAACCCAGATAAGTATACCACAGAAACAGTGGAGATACAAGTGGCGACCACGGACATACCACTTATGAAACTTCCCATTGCCAGGATAACGGTGAAAACTCGCTATGTGGAATGAGTAATAAGAGCAGCAGTGATCGACGCACCCATCTACCTCTGATATTGGGGTGTCGTTATGTTTTCTTGGGGAATCCCAAGAGACCTGTGGTCTTGGCAGCCGTCCAGACACGATCACGATCCAGAAAGGAAGAAGATGAACCTATAAATACTCATCCAGAGGAGATGAGGAAGGCACAGGCTGAGGACAAGACACTCAAGCCTTGTTACAAAAAATTACCTAAATGCCCCACACCTCCAAGCAAAGGGGACTATTACATGAAGAACAAATTATTATATAGGAGGACTGGGACTAGAACAAATGGCCATGGACAGCTGGTTCTTCCTAAAATGTATAGGGCAGAGGTAATAAGGAGTTTACATGTTGGGAAAGATGAGGACCACGAGAAAGTAGGTACCATCTGCCAAAAAGTAGCTCAAAAATATTATTGGCAACTCCGCCAATGCCGGTCCCAAGCCCGGATGAAAAAGGAGGAGGGCGGCCTGCATGGAGGCCGTAAGGAGGCAGCCCCTCCACCATGCAAAGGCACAACAGGCCAATCACCTGTTTGCTTTAAATCACGATTACTAGCAACACAAGAGAGAAAACTGGACTGATTCTAAAGGCGACGAACTGGAACGGACTACGGACTACGACTTATGGAACTTGGAACACAAGAAGTATAAATGGGAAGGAAGAGGAGCTGGTGGAAGAGATGAGGAAAGCAAAACTAGAAATCCTGGCTATAACGGAAACAAAGAAAAAAGGACAAGGAGTCATGGATCTCGATGGCAACACGCTGCTCTACAGTGGTGTACCCATATCTGAAAGAGCTAAAGGGGGCGTGGGTTGCATTGTGGCCCAAAATCAAAAAGATAGTATCAAGGGATGGAACTTTGTCTCGGAGCGCATTATGGTTGTTAAACTAAAAGAAGGAGAAACCATAGTCAACCTGGTCATAGTGTATGGGCCAAATGAGGATGAGAGAGCAGAGGTCAAGGAGGAATTCTTCGAGCTGCTTCAAAGGACAGTGGATGACTGCCTAGATGAAGTTATCATGCTCGGAGATTTTAATGCCAGAGTTGGAAATGACCATGCTAGATGGGGTGGAGTTATCGGAAGATATGGAGAAGATACTCTCAATGACAATGGAAAGCGACTCCTTAGATTCTGCAGTGAGCAGAATCTGATCATTACAAACACAAAGTTCCCCCATAAGCGCATACATGCATACACTAGATGTGAACCAACAAAGAATGAGAAGTCAGTGATCGACTATGCCATTGTTCGGAGAAGCTCATTCAAATATGTCCGAGATGCTAGAGTCTGGAGGGGGCCAGAGATTGGAAGTGATCACTACCTGCTAACAATCAAAAGAACAACTGAAAGAGTTGCTCAGCCTAGGAACTGCCCAACATCACGCAAGAAACCAAGTAAACGAGCAGGAGAAATGAGCATTAGGACCTACAAGCTGAGAGAGCCAGAAATTAAGACCAGATATCAGGGGCTTATTGCTGCAGCGGTGAGCAACACAGAAGAACGACCTGATGACTTGGAAACCCTCTGGATTAAATTCAAGGATATCATAAAGACAGCTGCTGCAGAAGCATGCGGTGAAGTCCGACTTGGGAACAAGAGAAAGAGGACACCTTGGTGGACAGAGGAAGTCAAAGAGAAAATAAGAGAGAAGAAAATGGCATGGAAACAATACTTAGGAGCTAAAAACACAACAGGACAAATGGAAAAATATAGAGAATATGTGACACTCAGAACAGAAGCAAAGAACAAAGTGCTAGCAGCAAAACAGAAGTCCTGGGAAGAATTTGGAGAAAAGCTAGAAAAAGATGCACAAGAAAACCAGAAATTGTTCTATAAGACCCTAAAGAACATGAGGAAGGAAAAACAATGCCCTCTCAAATTTATAAAGGACAAGCAAGGCAAATTGCTTACTGCCCCGAAGGAAGTAATGGAAAGATGGAAAGAATATTTCTCAGAACTCCTGGATGGTGAGCATGGTGAAGCATCAGAAATGATAAACACTAGCACAGAAGAGAAAACCAATGATGGTGAAGATGACATAAAGATGGAAGAACTGAAGGCAGCACTGGAGAAAATCAAGATGGGCAAAGCAGCAGGGCATGATGGTATAACACCAGAAATGGTTAAGTTCATCAGGCGACCTATTACTCTTAAGGGTCCTACAGGCAGCGTGGTGCAACAAGACCATACCAAAGGATTGGGAGATTGCCATCATAACACCAATTTTCAAAAAGGGTGACAATCGACAGTGTGGAAACCATAGAGGCATATCCCTTCTCAGTGTCCCTGGTAAAATCTACTCTAGAATCCTAGAGCAGAGACTCCGACGCCTAGCTGAGCCACAATTGGATGAGGTCCAGTGCGGATTCCGAGCAAACCGAAGTACTCAAGACCTAATCTTCACACTCAGACAGCTGAGTGAAAAGGCCCTTGAGTATAAGAGTGAGATCCATCTTTGTTTCATAGATCTGGAAAAGGCGTTTGACAGGGTCCCCTGGAGCAAACTTTGGGACTGTTTGGCAAGGAAGAATATTCCAGCACCTCTGATTCATGCTATACAGAGCTTCTACAAGTCTTGCAGAAATTATGTGAGGACAGCAAACCATAAGTCAGAAGAGTTCAGGACCACCACTGGTGTAAGACAAGGTGATATCCTATCACCTTACCTCTTCATACTCCTTATGGACGATGTCATCAAGGCATGTAAGGAGAGAACAAGAAAGTATTCAGTGGGGTACTGGAAGATGAGACAGGTCTATATTTCGGAGCTGGCATTTGCTGATGATGTTGCCCTGATTGCTAAATCAGAGGCACATCTCCAATCCAACCTGCAAGTCTGGAAGGAAGAGCTGGAGAAGAGAGGGATGGTCATAAGCAGCTCTAAAACAAAATCCATGGTGATATCACGAGAAGAAAGAAAACATCAGATTAAGCTGGGAGAACAGGTCCTGGAGCAGGTCGACCACTTTAAATACCTCGGAGCTATTATAGACCGAAAGGGAGGCATCAAAGAAGAGTTGGCCACTCGAAAAGCAGCAGCTGGGAGACTTTTTCAGGCCATAAATCGAGGATTCCTCAGCAAGAGAGAGGTTGGTAAGAAAACGAAGATGGCTGTATACCGCTCCACCTATGTCCCAGTCTTGACATATGGATGCGAGTCATGGGCAATGACTACAACCCATAAAAGCCAGATCCAAACCTCAGAAATGAGGTATCTGAGGAAGGTGGTTGAAGTAACAAGAAGAGACATGGTACGCAACCAGACGATACGTCAAGGCCTTAAATCCCACCCCTGCAGACCCAAGTAGAACAGTCCCAACTAAGATGGTTTGGCCATGTCTGCAGAATGGGAGAAGATCGGCTACCACGACAAGCATGGGAAACAAAGAGCCAAGGATCCAGACCCCGAGGACGACCCAGAGTCCGCTGGGAGGACAACATTAGACAATCTTTGAAGGATCGAGGACTAGAATGGAACCAGGCCAGGAGGAAGACAGCCGATAGGATAGTCTGGCGCTCTCTCTTCCAAACCTCTACACCTCACGGTAGAAGGGGAACGACTAAGTAAGTAAAGTAATATTATTGGCCAGATATGATGGTCATCGTTGAGAATTTTGTAGAAGCATGTGGCGTATTTCATGAGGGAACACCCACAAGTATGAAAATTGATCAGGACCTAGACACGCCACGGGGCAAACTTAGGCCTGAAAATGGAAAGAAAAATAAAATTGATAATGTAGACAAAGTGGAATGGGAACCCCCTTTTCACACACAGTCTTCACTCGAATGTATTAGAATGGCCACCTTGCGACGAGCACCAAGAGTAGTTTTACCCCAGACTAAGCTGACAATCCCTCGGTCAGAATTATATAAACTGGAGGAAACGAAAAGAGAGCGAAGATCTCTCACAATGAACTTAAAGTGGGGAGAAAACCCCAAGAAAAGAATTGGTAGTGGACGATTTGTGAGTGATGATTCTAGGAAGAAAAGTCCTCACTATAAGGCTTCTAATGTAAAGGACCTGACAGGTGCCAGGAAAAATAAGTATGTAAAATTAAAAGTCCATATGTAATTTGTTGAGGACCTGGACAGATGAGAAGGCAGAAGAGACTGTTACCTCATCATACCAATATGTGAACGAGCTGACCACTCGTCTTAAAACTGGCTCGAAACTTGCAAATGATAATCTCAGACAAGCCAGGAAAAAACATGCTGCCTATTTAATAAGAAAGCTAAGGATAGAGAATTATTTGTGGGAGAGAAGGTGCTTCTTCTACTGCCCGGCAGCCATAACAAACTACAAATTGGATGGCAAGGTCCATATACTGTTCTAGAGAAGGTGTCTAGAACAAATTATAAAATCGACAAGAAAGGGAAAGAGAATGTATATCATGTGAACCTTCTAAAGAAGTATCTGGACAGGGAAATCCAGGAAGGAACACACATAATGTCCTTGTCGATAGCAACAGGGATGAAGAATGAACCGCTCACATTCCATGAGTATCCCTTGAAAACATGTGAGACACCGGCACATGTAAAAGTCAGTAAACACTTGACGAAAAAACAGAGGGAACAGATTCAAAAGGTTCTGACTGAGCATACAGACGTGTTAACAGACAAACCAGGGCACACGAATTTGTTAGAATATGACATGAAACTAGTAGACCCAACACCGATCTGTATGAGAGCCTTTACGATCCCGTTTGCCAAGGAGAAAGCTTTGAAAGAGGAGATTGCGTACCTATTAAAAGAAGGAATTATTTCTCATAGCGAATCTCCATATAGTTCCAATGTGGTTTTGCTGAGAAAACCCTCTGGAGAACATCGTCTGTGTATAGATTACAGGAAACTGAATGCTGTCACAGAGAATCAGGTGGATCCATTACCTGACACAAATCAATTATTTACCAGGCTAAACAAGGTAAAATACTTTTCGAAGGTTGATCTGAGCAAAGGCTATTATCAGATTTCTGTGAAGCCTGAGGTCAGACCTTATTTGGCGTTTAGCACTTCGGAAGGACATTAAGAATTCAACATGTTACCTTTTGGGTTGAAAAATGCTCCGAGTGTATTTTCTAGCATGATGCGAAAATTGTTGGATCCACTAAATAACCCATGCATCACAAACTTTATGGATGACATCCTCATTGCTACAGAAACATTTGAGGACACATTAACTCTTTGACTATGCTGTTCTATAGACTAAGGGAGGCTAATTTGACGGCTAGACCAACAAAATGTTGTATTGGTTGTAAAGAGTTGGAGTTCTTGGGACATACTGTGTTTCAGGGTAGTATGACCCCTGACCCCAAGAACCTTGAAAAATTGCAGAGAGCACCTAGGCCACAAACAAAGAAAGACGTGAGATCTTTCGTGTCGTTATGTGGATTCTATCAGAAATATATCAAAAACTTTAACTCTATTTGTGCTCCTTTGACGGATTTAACCCGCAAGGGAAATCCTGATAGAATTGTTTGGTCAGCCAAATGTGAATCAGCCTACCAAGAGTTAAAGGAAAAACTTACAAGCAAGCCTATCTTGAAATTGCCTGATTTGAGTCAGGAATTTGTGGTGAGAAGTGACGCAAGCAATGTGGGCCTGGGTGCTACGTTGTTGCAAAGATCATCGTCACCAAAGGGAGAGCTGAACCCAGTCGCTTATGCTAGCCGCAAGTTAAACACAGCGGAGCAAAACTATTCAACAAGCGAAAAAGAATGTCTAGCTTTGATCTGGGCAATACGAAAGTTCCAGATCTATCTATATGGTAGAACATTCGTGGTCCAAACGGATCATCAGCCTGTCGTATTCTTATCACAGACCAAGCATGAAAATGCCAGATTATTAAGATGGTCGTTATTATTACAGCCATATCAATTTACCATCGAATATATTCCGGGGTCACTGAACGTGGGTGCAGATTTCCTCAGTAGGCATCTCTGTGATCCAAATCAGAGTATTCAGCAGGCGTAGGGAGTTGATTTTATCTATGTGTATCACTATTTAGAACTAGCATCAGGCAAGTTCTTAAGTGGGGAGATGTGTGGTGAAGTACATTGATGCAACGATAAAATCATTAATAAATTATATATATTAAAGTCAAAATAATAGCAGAAGAATAAAATTAGTAAAGTTGTAACGCGTCTTCTTTCTCGTGCCAGAAAACGCATTGATTTAGGTAGGATAGAACATAGTGAGAAATCTTATCGCCGCGTTGGTACTATTAGCCTTTAAAACGCGCCCGTCAAGGGTTAACGATAAAAGTTTGAAAAAGCTACTAGCGTATTGGTTCCAGGAAAGATAGAAAGAATAAAACTCACAAACGCATAAGATTGAGACAGCGGACACCTGCTGCCGGCTTGTCAAGTGTTAGAGGTTTGAATTAGCTACTCAGGCAAACAGTGCAAGACATGCCGTTAGCTTGTGTCGAAAACGATGTCGCAAGTTTGAAAATTTAAAAATACCCCGCTAGTCCAATACATTTCTAACCACAGACACTGTGGAAAAATATATATATACACACACGCATAATTACTTCTTATCGGGAAAAAGGAAGATCTGAGGCGATTTTTATAACATTCAAGTAGTGGAAACTTAGAAAACAACGAACACCAAAATGGAAAATATATTGAATTCTTTATTACTAGGTTTATGGTCATAAAAGTTAGCTAGTCTAAGAGCTAGTCTTGTTCTGATGGGTAATATGCTTTCGAATCAAAAATCCGACAGACAGAAATAAAGTTATAGACAAAAGACGGTATTTCTTTGTACAGACAGACCAACACATGCTCGTTCGGACTTGCACTAACGGTGACTTTTTTGACGCGTCCTTGAAAAAGGCAGGAAAGGGTTCCAAGTAGTCTGTTATAGAACGGGGCAGAAAAGGGGGAGAAAAATTATGGGATGGCTTAACACAAAATATATTTAGCAGTAGAGATCTAAGAATGAGAGACGAAAAAAACTTGGTAGTGTCCAAAAATCAAGTCTGTTTTTGCTTTTAATTTCAAATTTCAAAATTGTCGTTCGGTCATTGGCCAAAGCCTTTCATATTATTAAGAAAATTCAACGGCTTGACACCATTTGTAGAAGATAGCCCCAAGAGCAGTGTGACAGACGAACTCAGCTGACCCTGAATGACCCTGAAGTGTTGGATGATATAGTTAGACCCTTTGTAACGACCCCTTTGGATAGCATCAGTGACCCCGAATATTGTGGTAACTCTTCGTCAAACGGGATTTTTTTCACCTGGACTCATTAGCTATGCAACCGTTCCACACAGATGGTCAACACGTTAGCTGATTAATATTTGGACAGTTTATCTACCGTTCATTCTGGTCATCGCATTGATTTAAGGAGAGATTAAATCACGCCCATGGACATCTCTTGAGCAATCATATGCAGTATTTTCATTAACTTGGCCCAGTGGGCGCGGTGCCAGAATCAAACAGAAAGTAGCGGCACACGATCAAACAGACTGAGGGATCTCAAGAAAGACTATCGGCGTTATCAAAGGCAGTAGTGGTCCCTGAAACGAGCGACGCAAGTTTCCTGCCGGTATTTCGCATCTCGGTGTTAAACACGAAACCGATCGCAGTGGGGGCGAACGGGAAAGCCGACGCGCAAGCAGCGAGCGGAGATACGTCAGACCAGGGTCGGCTTCTCTCTTTAGTCTGGCGGTCAGATCCCCAAAAGTCTCCTGAGATCTAAAAAGGTTTCAGTTTTCTCATGTCCCATCAATCTTGCATTTCAGTTAGATATATACAGACCACGTAGAAAGCCATGTTATCATTCGGTCGCCAGAGATTTAAGATTCACTAGCTATAGTAGAAATTCTGCTAGATTTCCATCTGAATTGGTGGCTACATTGGAGTGATTTCTGTTTCTGTGCACGGTATAATATATTTGTTAAAGTGATCAGTGGTCTAGTGCTTTCATTTTTATTTCACTGGATTTTGTGTTTATTTAAATCTATTAAATTAAACTTATCCCAAAAGTTCCAGTGGTAAAGTTAATGATATATCTATTATAATATTTCCAAAAATAATAGATGCTTTAATGTTAAAGTAACTTTTAAAGTCGCGAAGGAATTTATAATTAATAAATTTAGTTAAGTCCTATATATATAGATGTGTATTTTAACTATTAGACTCGTGACGTGTTTTCTTAAATACATAATTAAATACGCGAGTGTATATAATAGCCTTAACGGTAAATTTATCGCGCGTTAGAATATTATTTGATTTTTGAGGTATGATTATGTTGTCATGGGTTTTCTATAGAATGATCACCTTTGCAATCCCAGCATAAAGAAATCATACAGAGAGTTTCAGACTCGGTTCTTAAACTTCCAGACATATTGATGAAACATTTTTTTTAAATTTAACCTTGTGGCGGTCCGATGCGACCTAGCTATCATAATTACATGAAAGAAAGCCTACCCAAGAACATTTAAAAAAATCATCAAATTTAATTTCAACCTGTAAGTTAAACTGGAAGATGAACAGTGCCAGTAGCGATATTTTATTTACTGCTCTACTGTGAGAGAATACCGATTTACCTGACTGTGACTGGGCCTAGTTTTTCCTCACTGGATTACAAACTTTACCGGTCAGTTGCTATCATCACGCATTGAAGGAAATTTACCACCACTTCATTTTCACCCCTGTGTCGAACTGTGTCAGTGCCATCCCATAGACTCCTTTTTTATATAATAAAACACAAGAACTCTTAGGCTTCAAGTCCGGCGATAAGTGGGAATATTTGCTATCAGCAAACCTCGCTACATCTGGGGCGGGACATCGAAGTACTAGACAGTTTCACATGTCTAGAGTGTAATTTCTGTTTATATAATTCTATGGATTGTCTGATGCTGCAATCGGTAAGTGTGAGGGAATATATGAGCGTGGATCCTCACGCGCATGCATGAATGACAGGAGATTTTAATTTGTTTGAAAAACCATTTGTTAATTTGCCTACCGGGTAATACATTTTCTGTATACCCTGCAATGTTCCTTTAATAGGATATTTTGTTAACTCTGTTTACCCCCCCCCCCCTTTTCATTTGCTTAGTAAAGGGAAGAACAATTGGGAATAACAGGATTTTTTCTAACACCCATACCTAAGATTGTAACCCCTCTTTCAGAGTAATTAACTTCACTGTTAGGTTACCTTACCTATGTTCTTGATAATTATCTATCTTTGGACTGGGTTTATCTTTGTCTAATACGAGCGGGAAGGGCTTAGTCGATACCAATCTTCTTCACCCCCCCCCCACCTTGTTATTTGCATTTACTGTACTTGTGATAATTTTATGTAACACTTGATATGTGTTTGTGATTTGATTTTAAGGTTAATAAACATCATAAACTTATTTAGTACTGTGTTGGAATACCCAAAGCCCAACATTTCCCCTATTTGTTTAATATAGTTGTATTTACGTGCGTCTGTGTGTTTGAAGCACCAAATCGGTGTGAGCGCAGATGTGTGTCTGGAAACTGGCAAATAATTGTTTGACCAGGAGAGTCTGAAGAGAAGATTGAGAGAAACGATTTGTCGTAAATAAGTCTGTCTTTACTCTCCCCAGCACTCTGGGAAGCAACTATTTACTCTCTACATTTTCTATCACTGAGCTTTTCACCACCATTCTCCACTCTAAACCGGACCACTATTTCTAAGACTCTTTCTCTCAAAATAAATTTACGACAATATTTGTGGGCTGGTCCTGGGATCTTGAGCTACATTTGATTCAATCGCATAGCCGGGATAAATATATTTTTGAGTCTGATTAAGTCTGGGTCTAACTCGATAGAGTGTGAATGATCTGTCTCTGTGATTTAGGGAAATAATAAAAAAAATTAATTACACCACTAGACAACGCTTTTTAGTATCTGGGTCGTCAACACAGCATATTTACAGGTTGTTTTCTTTCCACAGCAGTAGAAAGTACGGATAATCATAAATTCGGTTAGCTAAATTATCCTCTGGCAGAGCTAATTAAAGTTTTTCTTTATAGGATTTGCTGGGATTGCGTGATTGTTTTTACAGTCACTAAAGGTTTTTTGAAGTTAAAAAGAGTTGGGCTTAGCTAAAGACGCCATGTTCTGACTTTTTAAGTCTAGTTAACACGTCTCTTCTCATAAATTGACTTCAGGGGCGGAGTTTTGTTGACGGAGAATTAAAATTGTAGGGAAATTTTTTTTTCCTTTTAAATTGTTTAATATAAATCTTTCTCTACTGTTAGTAAAAGTAGATTCGTTTCTAGTGTAACTTACCATTTTAACGTGGCATAGTCGCTTGCGTTAAGAGTCTTAAGTGACAATAATAGCGGCGATAAGTTTGCACATTACAGAGTATGAGGTACAAAAATTAAATTTATACTTTGTAGTTTTTTTCTCGTAGCGGCTTTGAGTTTTTTCCCTCCTTGGTTTTTCTTACTATTCTATAGTCTTAGAAGCATCCAGTTCTTTGGCATGGCAGAGAGAGAATTAGGATAAGATCCATTTTGAGACAGGAGCCGAAGGACTCAGGATTAGAAGGAGAAGCCGCGAACCTGTTTGTCAACAGGGAACTTGAAAGGTATGATGCGGAGCAACAGAGAGCAGAAGCTGAGAGGAAGGAAGAAAAAGAGATAGCAGAGAGGAAAGAAGCACAGGATAGAGCAGAGAAGAAAGAAGCGGAACAGAGAGCAGAAGCTGAGAGGAAGGAAGAAAAAGAGAGAGCAGAGAGGAAAGAAGCACAGGATAGAGCAGAGAAGAAAGAAGCGGAAGAGAGGGCAGAAGCTAGGAAGAAAGAAGCGGACGATCGTCAATTGGGGCAGAAGAAAATTGAGGCAGAGATAGAAGCTCGCAGGGAGAGAGAGAGAGACAGGGAAAGACAGACAAACTGGCGCTTAAGGCTTTAGAGAGTTGGGGCGCCTCTACTTCGAATAACGGAGAGCCGTCTTCGCCCCAGTCTCAGTCAATGGATCTCTCCAGCACTCAATCTGCATAATTAACGGCGATGTCTTTTGCTTTAGAGTCTTTTCCCAGCCCCAATGAAAAAATAGACACCTTCCTAGAGAAATTCGAGAGGCTCGCAAATCTGTATGGGTTAGAGTGTTCCCGTTGGGCACTTAAACTCTCAACTGCGTTGAAAGGTAAAGCGTATGACGTGTACACAAAGCTGGGAACCAACCAACATGATTACGACATGCTGAAGAAGGCCTTGCTAGAACGGTTTGAGATGACCGCCCGAAAATTTCTGCAAATGTTCAGAAACAGCCGGAAAGAGAGCACGGAAACTTTCCCGCAGTTCTCTTCACGTCTCACGAGCTATTTGACAAAGTGCATTGAATTATCTGACCTACCTCTTACATATGAGGGACCACTTGAACTTGTTCTTGTGGAACAGATAAAGTCAACTTTGTCAAACGAAACCCGTAGATTTTTGGCTGAAGAGGGCGCAGTCAGGCTTGAGGACATTCTCAATAAGGCAGAACGCTATACCAATGCAATGGCCGAACTTCCCAGCACGAAACATAAACCCACAGATGAGCCATCTCGTAAACAAAATCTAGAGCAGTCATCCTATTCCTCAAATTCCTCTTAGAATTATAACCAACGAGAAAATAATACCCAGAGACCTCCCCAGGAAAAATCGAAATTCTACAAAACCCGATTTTCCCCAAATAATAATTCTGATCAACCCACCAAGCCTACGTGGCAGCGCGGCCACCGAGGTCAAGGAAAAGGGAAGACACCTACACCAGGAACGTCTGATCAGGGCAAACAAACCGCATCGGATGTTTGCATACAGCCTCGAAAGGTAGAGTCAATGTCAGTGATTCTCAACCTGAGGGGGACCGACCCTCAACGCGAAGAACTGTAATTTTGAATGGTACCTCAACTACTTGTCTCTTTGACACTGGATTAAGCTTTAGTTGTATTGTCGCTAGGCACCTAGTCAAACCAGGTCAGGAGACAGAGGAAACCGTCAAACTTAGTGGAGTTTTCAGGGGTGATGCACCCATGACGCTTCTTATCGCACTGGTAGAAATACACTCTGATTTTGTCAGAGGTGTTATTAAAGCGGCCATAATGGATAATCCGATCTACCCATGTTGCGGGGCGGATCTCTCTACTTCAGTTGTCGTTGTTGAAGGCTATTGTTTCTTATTGGTTTAATATGGCCTCTTAGTTCTGGTCATTTGATTCATTAATTCTTGATCGTGCTGTTGTTGGAATAATTACGCGAATGTGGGTCAATAACATTCTGTCTGTCACAAGGTTTGAACTCAGTATCATAAATTGTTGAATTTTGTAAACTTCAATGAACGTGATAAGTCTTTTCTCGAGTCCACACAAATTTAATATACATTTCAAACATCAGACAGTCCATGGAAGTTGATCATGAAAAACATTATATATTAGCATTGAATCCTACATCGTAAATGCTATCCATGCATTACAGTCCTGGTCCAATAATATGCAATACTATAGTCAGAACGTCGTAACTATATGTACGCGCGGTTGGGACACCCAACGGCCGACAGTGAGATTAGACGTCTGGCGATATAAACGAATATGGACTCTAAATTCATCCTTCCTTGACTTTAGTTAATTTACTAACCTCGATACATTCCTCTCTTCATAATAATATAGGACTGACCCATGTCCGTACTGCAATAACATATGTGCGGCAATATCATGCCTACTACTGGAAGGATTATAGGACACGTCTTCTTAGTTCGACGGTCATTCAAAAAAGGGTCCCGTCTCTTGGTCACGGTGCGTGACTACCAACGCTGAAACGTCACAGCGTTCAATAGGCTAATAATATTTTTACATTACATTAAACGTTGTAACCCCTAAAATCGCATGCTGCTAACCTCTAGCAGACAATGCCAATTAAACTACCGTAACAATTCCCTGTCCACCGGGGGAAAACAAATCTATTCGATAGATTTTTTTTTTTTTCAAAAACCTATCTGAATGAATAATATTAAAAAATTTAACAAAAATGCGGCATATGGCCTACGATGTTCTGTCTAGAACAATGTCGTGGTCATGTCGACTAACTAACAGTCATCTAATATATTAATGATCATATTATACATTAATATTATACATAAATTTTATATGAACTAAAAGAGAATGTCTAATGTTGATATCTAATTAATTAATTAACTTAAAATATGTCGCAATGAAATGTCACGTCAGACTAATCTAAAGAATTAAAATTAAACTAATTAATTATGCTGAGTGTGTAATAAGAATAAAGTTGTTGAAAATCTAATGCAAGGAAAATGAAAGAAGATGTTAAAGAGAGAAATAAATAAATGAGAAATAAAGTAGAGAAAGAAAATAATGTATAAATTTAACTTAGTTATGTGTGTTGGACATTAATTAAGTTTAGTGTTAAGTTGTTAATACCTATCTAAATTTAAATAATAATGTAGTATGTAATGTGTCAACATAATTATTAACTATATAATATAATAGTTACATACAATAACATTATCTAAGAATCATGTGAGTTTTTATTTTTTCTTTCTTTCATTTTTTTCCAAATTTCGTTTTTTTTTTTTTTCATATTTATCTCACATTTCAATTTAATTTCCATTATTTCAACGACTTAATTAAAATAGATTAACGTTGGATATGATGCTCCATCCGTAGGCTTGATCCTTGTGAATTACGATTAGAAAAAAATGTTTAAGTGTTCCAATTCATAAATATCGTCGTTCTTGACAATAGTTCATGTCACATACTGAATTAGTTCGATAGTATTTCCATTATTATCACTTGATTCACGAAGTTATTTCAAATAGTTTTATCATGAAGGAACACCAAGCAAAATCCTGGCGTAAATACGAACATAGTGTCACCTGATTTCGTTCATTTCGTATATAACATGTCTTTAGTGAGCGGATACGTGTATTGTAGGCAATGGTTCCTTTCCATGTCGAAAAGCAATGACAGTGATATGTATTTTGGGTAAGTATCTGCGACGTTATTATTGTTCATTACTCGACATCAGAAGGGTTTCTCGAGAGAGTATCTGCCAAGACGTTCTCTGCTCCTGAAATGTACTCGATGGAGAAATCAAAAGGCTGAAGGAGAATAGCGAATCTGGTGAGCTTTGGACTTTTATGATTCGCCCGTCGTAGTGATGCTACGGCTTTTTGATCTGTCTGGACCACGAATGGGGCTCCCAGCAGAAACTTCTCCAATTTTGTTATCGCCCATACCACTGCTAACAATTCGCGGTCGACAGTGGAGTATTTCACCTCTGGCGGTTTCAGTTTCCGTGAGACATACAATGATGGATGGAGGATGTCGTCATGATATTGGAGCAAACATGCGCCAATTCCGTAATTACTCGCATCTATAAGGAGTATAAACTTTTTGGAAGCATCAGGTAGTCTCAGAATAGGTGGGTGTGAAAAAATATCAATTATTTGACGGAATATTCTATCACATTCACCAGTCCATGTCACCTTTACTGGCCTGTCTTATTTTAAACAGGATGACAAATGAACTTATGCTGCATTGGGCTGAGCATAGTTAATACCAATAACGACATTTCTGTTTCTTGTAGGCATGGTAAAAAACAAATAAGACAGAAATACGTAGTGTTATCGTAGATAAGACAACGCAAGTGTTACCTAATAGACAAGCCTACAAGATCTAAGTCATACAAGAATAAATGATCAATAAAGAAAAGAAATGATGACAGACTAGTGCTGAGTCATCAAGAAATAAGACAAAAGGGTGAGCGTACACCATTATCTGCGTGGCGCAGAATCAGGTACTAATTGTAAGTGTAGATGATGGTGACGAAAATAGACACCGTTATCATGCTCGATAACCAAACGAGCGTCACGATTGTTACGAAATGTAACCAAAGCCTGACTATTCTGACCATCGACAGATGGTAGAAGACGAACAAACTTAACGTTTGCTGTATAATCAAAAAAAATTCTAAGTGCCTGCCAGGTAGTATCCTGCGGCAGATTTCGCACTAACACTGTGCGAGAATATGCACTTTTCCCAATATATGTAGTATCATTGTCACGAAATTGTGCACAATGACGATATGTATTCTTTGTCAAAGAATTAAATTTCCCTTTTAACATCGACATTGTCTTTTTTTTAGATGATGTATCACCCTGACTGGACTGAGGATGACACCTATTATTACCAAAGGTATTAAGTTTCCTACATGTCGTAGACATGTCTTTGCTGGGCAAAGTAAAAACTTTTTCATCATAATTATTTGTGTTAACTTTATTATCCCTGTTCCTTTTAAGTCCAGCATTATTCTTTAACCTATTATTCTTCCTCGTAATGTTTTTGTCAATGTTGACAACGTCAACAGTTTTCTTAGGATCAGTTGTAATCTGATCCTGTCGCCAACATTTATTTTCAGGATTGGCAGTAGTATCCTGACGAAGAAAAGTATATCTCCCTAGAAATGATCTTCTAATCACCACTGGGTGTATTGATACCTTAGTATCAGTTTTCGTACTTGAGTCATGTCGTAAAGTACGATTATTCCCTTTATTGTTCATCAATAATTTTTTACCTGCCAGTACGTCTAGTAGACAATCAATCCTCATTCTTAGTTTATTATTTTCAGAAGTCAGGAATGTAATATCCTGCCTCTGCTTCTTATTTAACTTATCTAAGTTAAATGTTATCTGCTTCTCACTAGCTAGTAAGGAATCAAATGTGTTCACTGCCGTAGCAAGATCGTAAATTTGTTGTTGTGTCTCATTTTCCAATTCTGCATATCTATCTTTCTCCTTCAGGAGTAAAGCTTCTAATGTAGTCAATCTTTCATCCGCTGAACCAACAGCATCCAACTTTTTTTCCTGTCTAAGACACAATTCATAAATGTTATCATTATCTGTATGACATCTATCTATCATATTATTGTCATCAAATGATACACTCGCATTTTCCCTTTTTCCTATATCAATCTTCGTCTTCATTCCCCTGTTTAGACAGAATTGCTTATATTGTTCCTCATCATGAATAACTAATGAATTAACTGCATTCAGCTTTGTTGAAAGTGCAGTAATCTGCTTTTGCATTCTCTTTTCTAGTTCAAAATATCTATTATTATCTTTAAGGAGCAATGTATCGAGTTTAGCGAAATTGTCATTAGTTAATTTTTCATGTTGACTGATAAATCGTCTAAATTCATGATTCTCGAGTTCAATTTTTTTCATTTTATTCTCCAACACCATGTAAGAACTCTTCATATCCTGAATTACCACCTCTTGTGCATTAATCTTTAATCTCCAAAATGAAACCTCAGATTTCAGCCCATGATTCTGAGCCGTATGTGTATAATCATCAGTCACTAACACGGTATTACCCTTATCTAATTCAATATCAACACCATTCTCGTCAGAATTATCAACATCTTTCATGAGTTCTTGATTAGTCAAATCAAGATTTGCTACATTTTTATCCAAAACTGTCATACTTAAATCCTTTAAGAACTTCTTGGTCCTTTCTGCTTCGTTGAATGTGTAATCTGTCTCAACAGCAATAGCCAACAGTCGTTTGAACCCGTTGACTAATGAGTGTGGGGCAGAGGCAGCTGTTGGGTAGCCAACACCCTTTTCCTCCAGTATTCTCATATTTTCTTCAGTTTCTACGAATTCTCTTTTCTCATCAACCTTCTTCTCCTCTAATGGACACATATTTTTTTTATCCTCTAATGCAAATATCTTTTTAGTTTCTTCCAGTTCCTCAATACGCCTTATCTCAACTCCCATTTCTTCTTCATTATATGCCTTTCCTTTTTCTTCCCATTCATCTACAATAAAGAATCTCATAGCAGATATTTTCAAATCTTCACCCTGCAAACCATAATAAAAACGAGCCATATTCATGTAATACTCTAATGTACGCATGGTAAATATATATCTGTGACTCTCTTAGTCAATCAAATCATATATGCAACAAAGTATTGTCACTCAATATAACCAACTATAATCTCCTTAATATCATTAGTTGTAAGTCCCACAACTATTTTGTCATCAAATAATTTATATCAATAATATATAAATAATATATACTCATTACATTAGACCAATGTATTATACCCTTATTAATTTATGATGCTGAATTGCTATCATGCACCTAACAATTATTGGTATTATTCCTCAATAATTATATTATTCAATCAATGATATGTGCTAAAATAATCTTTTAGTACTGGAAAAGTGTACTAAATAATATCCAATGTGTTTATCATCTGCAGGGCAGACTATGAAGTCATATTATTTTATCAATATATATATATTATATTATATTATGCATTAATCATCATCTATAAAGTGCGTTGCCCATTTCTTGGACCACCACTGCAAATTGGTGCAAAGTCCCTAATTCCTCCTTAAAATTCATAAAAATTTAATCATATTCATCTACACTATTATTAATGAATAAATTATAGTATTAATATTAAATTATAAATAGATGAGATGAAGACAAACAACACAATTTGTTAACCAAGGATTACAGAACAGTATTACAATACGACAAAGACATTTTCACAATAAAAATGCATTTATAACTAAGTAGAATAAACCGGAAGTGAGAGATCAAAGAGTGAACTGAATAGAAAATTAACCTGCGTACACAAAAATAAGTGACGTATACATGGACTCATTAACGGTTATAAAAATCTATAAAATAAAAGATAGTAAGGTCAGAGTAACAATTCAGATTACGAACATTACTTTACAAAACTGAATAAAATAACAACTGAATACAATTTAAAATACACCAGTTATAACACGACTTCACAGCTAAAATACTGAAGTCAATTAATTACAATTGCAGACGAAGAGTCCGATCGGTAGAATCTTCGATAGGGTTCTCTGCAAAAAATGTAAAGAATTAACTGCCTTAAGGAACATTCAAAATCAATATCGGCATCCTTAGAGCCATATTATTGATTCCGAACCGCCGCACCAACCAACCCACGAATTAGGAACAACACAAACGGTGAAAACAGAGATAACATCTATATATGAAAAATAGGATAGACATGCCTGCACAGACGAAATGGACTCAGTATTGTGTTATCTGAATGACAACCGTCATAAAACTAGACTTATCTTTTAAAATGCTCCGGCGATGTCAAGTTCATCAACGGACTAGATTAATGCCTAGTACTGTTTGCTCCTCATTGGCTGATAACAGTATTCCATCGTCTGGTCTTCTTGATCATGCAAATCTTTATCAAACTTGGAATGCGTTGAAGGCTGTCCTTTCGAAGTGGGGCATCTACGCATGATGTAGTGACGTCAGATTGACATTTCGTAGTCATGTGTTCCACGTCGTATTTATGCAAATCATGTGACTTTCTTGTAATCGTAAACAGTTTGTGAAAGTATATAAACAAGAAAATTTTTTTCTTTCTTTCGTTCCCCAGCAATGGCCTACCAGTTGTTGCGGGACGGATCTCTCTACTTCAGTTGTCGTTGTTGAAGGCTATTGTTTCTTATTGGTTCAATAGGGCCTCTTAGTTCTGGCCATTTGATTCATTAATTCTTGATCGTGCTGTTGTTGGAATAATTACGCGAATGTGGGTCAATAACATTCTGTCTGTCACAAGGTTTGAACTCAGTATCATAAATTGTTGAATTTTGTAAACTTCAATGAACGTGATAAGTCTTTTCTCGAGTCCACACAAATTTAATATACATTTCAAACATCAGACAGTCCATGGAAGTTGATCATGAAAAACATTATATATTAGCATTGAATCCTACATCGTAAATGCTATCCATGCATTACAGTCCTGGTCCAATAATATGCAATACTATAGTCAGAACGTCGTAACTATATGTACGCGCGGTTGGAACACCCAACGGCCGACAGTGAGATTAGACGTCTGGCGATATAAACGAATATGGACTATAAATTCATCCTTCCTTGACTTTAGTTAATTTACTAACCTCGATACATTCCTCTCTTCATAATAATATAGGACTGACCCATGTCCGTACTGCAATAACATATGTGCGGCAATATCATGCCTACTACTGGAAGGATTATAGGACACGTCTTCTTAGTTCGACGGTCATTCAAAAAAGGGTCCCGTCTCTTGGTCACGGTGCGTGACTACCTACGCTGAAACGTCACAGCGTTCAATAGGCTAATAATATTTTTACATTACATTAAACGTTGTAACCCCTAAAATCGCATGCTGCTAACCTCTAGCAGACAATGCCAATTAAACTACCGTAACAACCCAGTTATCCTGGGATGTAGATACGTGTTTATTGGGAGACCTAAGGAGCCGATTGTGGCAGCGGTAACCACAAGAGGACAAACCAAGAAGGAGAGGGAGCCTGCGCCAAATTTGTTGCCGAATGAACTGAAGGGGGCGCAATAAAAGGACCCTACTCTGGAGCTCTGCTTTAGAAAACTGCCCATGGCTAAGGACCCCATACACAATGGAGACATCTTTCCTAAGGATGGCGTATTGTATCGTAGAACGGGAAACCCGGACACGGGGAATAACCAGCTCCTAGTACCGACGCAGTACAGAAGCCAGATCTTAGAAATGGGGCACTCTCTTCCCTTTAGCGGACATATGGGACAAAACGCCACTATTCAGCGAATAAAAACTCACTATTGGTGGCCAGGAATGAACTCTGAGATTATCAGGTACGTGAAATCCTGCGCCCAGTGCCAACGTGTGGCACCCAAGCAACGGACACCCTTTATTCCCATGGGTGATGCGCCAGTAGTGGGGACACCATTTCAACAGGCTGTAATCGACATTTTAGGACCCTTAGAAAGGACTAAAAGAAGGCACAGGTTTATCCTGACCTTAGTCGACACTTGCACTTTGTGAGCCGAAGCTATACCGCTAACATGCACGAATTCCAAGCATGTCGCAGAAGCCCTCGTGCAGATATTTACACGGTTGGGTTTCCCTCAAAACGTTTTGACGGACAACAAATCCTCATACCGTAGCCTGTTGATGGAAGAGATCGTTAAGATCTTGAGGAACCAGCACATCTACACAAGCCCTTATAATTCGGCCGGAAGTTGGTTAGTAGAACGTGTCAACGGAAGCCTCACCAGGATATTACGTAAGCTGGCTCAAGAGAAACCTGAAGAGTGGGACATTTATATATCTGCAGCCTTATTCGCCTACAGAGAGGTTCCCCAAGCATCTACGGGATTCTTGCCAGCCACACGTTTATTCGGCAGACCTAATAAGGGGCCACTAGAAGCCTTACTTCGGTCCCTGATAGACCAAAAGGCTGACGAGACAGTCATCT
Source organism: Oreohelix idahoensis (assembly GCA_024509875.1). NCBI lineage: Eukaryota > Metazoa > Mollusca > Gastropoda > Stylommatophora > Oreohelicidae > Oreohelix > Oreohelix idahoensis. The sequence continues at coordinate 61,237 of JAMPIV010002868.1, forward strand.
CTGCAAGCAAATATGTATCTGAGCTCAAGGAAAGACTACAGCTAGGATGGGATCTAGCTACAACTAACCTTAAGAAAGCACACGCAAAACATGCTAAAAGATACAATAAAGCTGCAAAAGAGAGAGAACTCCAACCAGGGGAGAAAGTTTTGTTGCTACTTCCAACCGGAAACAACAAACTTCGCATCGGATGGCAAGGGCCGTTTACCGTCCTTAAAAAGATCTCCCGCACTAATTACAAGATCTCCAGTAAAGGAAAGGAGAAGGTCTTTTACGTTATTCTGCTAAAGAAATATTTGGAAAGACCAATGCCGTCCTCCGAGCATCTCATGGCGGTCGCCATAGCAACGGAAGACGAGGAAGATGACGATAGTTGCATGGAGTATCCATTGCAACAAACGGAATCCTTTAAAGATGTCAAATTCGGCGACAATCTCTCGGAAGCACAACAGACAGAAACCAGGGCGCTACTGAAACAGTACAGTGCAGTCTTAACGGATGTACCTGGTCGAACGAATCTCATAGAATTTGATATGAAATTAACAAACGAGACCCCTGTTCGAACCAGAGTTTACCCCATTCCGTACGCTAAAGCTGATGCACTACGCGGAGAAATAGACAAGCTGCGTCAGGCAGAAATTATCAGTGAGTCTACATCTCCTTACAGTTCGAGTGTAGTACTGTTGCAGAAGCCCAATAAGGAAGTTCGGCTGTGCATAGATTACCGGTTGCTAAACGCTGTAACGGAATTCCAGCCCGAACCTCTACAAACTGTTTCTGAGTTGTTCACTAAGCTTAGCAAGGCAAGAATTTTCTCCAACATTGACCTGAGTAAAGGTTATTATCAAATACCAGTCAAGGAGAAAGTAAAACCCTGGCTAGCTTTCAGCACTAGTGAAGGACATTACACATTTAATGTGATGCCGTTCGGACTGCATAACGCACCAGGAGTGTTCACTAGGATGATGAGGAAGCTTCTAGAACCTTTGCACAGTCCCCATATTCATAATTTCATGGATGATATCTTAATTGCATCGGAGAACTACGACGAACATATTGCTACGGTTGCTATGCTCCTCAGGAGACTATAGGAAACTGGTCTCACAGCCAGACCTAGCAAATGTCTCATCGGGTTTGAAAAGCTAGACTTCCTGGGGCATACTATTTCTCATGGCTGCATGTGGCCTGTTAAGAAAAATGTGGAGAAAATAGTTGCAGCAAAAAAGGCACCGAACGAAGAAAGACACGCGTTCATTCCTATCACTGTGCGCATATTATCAAAAATACATCCAAAATTTCAACGGACTAACTGCACCCCTGACTGACCTTACAAAGAAGGCTGACCTAACCGGGTTATTTGGGATTCAAAGTGCGAACACGCATACAGCACTTTAAAAAGACAGTTGTCGGGATACCCCATTTTGAGGCTACCTGACCTCAAGAAACCTTTCATATTACGGGTCGACGCATCGGGTCAAGGCATCGGGTCAACCCTGCTTCAAGCAGACGACACCGATCCGAATCTGTTATTCCTAGTTGCGCATGGCAGTTGTAAACTAAACTCGGCTGAACGCAACTATTCCACAGTTGAAAGAGAATGTCTTGCTTTAATTCATGGCGTCAGACGCCATCATGAATTCCTTTACGGCACCTCTTTTACTGTGCAAACTGACCACGCTCCCTTAGCTTTTCTTGGCGCAAACAAGGAGTTTAACGCAAGAATCATGCGGTGGGCGTTGCTATTAAGCGTGTACTCTTTTAAAGTGGAATATACTCCGGGTAAACAGAACGTCAGAGCAGATTTCCTGAGTAGAAACTGGACTACGGAAGAAGAGGAGGAAACCAAGCATACCAATAATCCAAAAGCTACCGATCAGGGCAGCTTCATTGTCATAAATGAAACATGAAAAGATGGTTTCATGTCTCAAAAGGGGGGTCGATTGTGACAGACGAATTTCAGCGTCCCTGAACTGTTAGATGATATGGTAGACCCTGGGATAGCATGAGAACCCTCATTCATTTATGTTGCAAATTTAATCGCCAACGTGGGTCCCACGTTTGCTAATTAGTATGCACAATAGCAGAGTGGACTCTTTACCACGTTTGCTAATTAATATGTAGACAGTCAGCATGCGAGGAACCAGGAGAATCGCTTGGTATTTAGTTGAGATACCGCCTTACCTTAGAGCGATCTAAATCAACTACCTCCTTCACCTTTCTTTCTTACCGCCTTATAGGCGTTGCCAAAGTTCAACGAGGAAAGCGGTTAACGATCAAAAGGCGGTGGTGGTCCCAGGACGGACGAAGCAGTTTCTCGCCTAAGTTTAGCACCTCAGTGCGAACCAGAGAAGAGCGCTGAAATCGAGGCGGACGAACAGACACGGGGAGAAATCTGGAAGCTTTGCAGAGCGGCAAGTAACGCAGAATTCCCCTGATATCAAATAAGTTGTGAATTTTCGCGTATCCCCCTGATCCTTCAATTCTTTAATTATATATTGAGACCACTGAAGAATGCGTTTATCATTTGAGCCAGAGAGTTTGAAGATAGTATTAGCTTATAGAACAAGATTTCTCGCGGATATCTTCTATATTGGAGACTAAAAAAAAAAATTCATTCTGTGCAGCGGTAATATATTAGTTCCAAGTGATGAGTGCGGAATGTTGGAGAGTAACAGAGAAGGAAATGTCGAAACTGTCCTCCTTCCACACAATCTGCCTAAGGAAAATTCTCCGAATCTTTTGGCCAAACACCATCAGCAACCAAGAACTACTTATTCGGAGTAACCAGGAGGACATGCACACCATCATAGCTGGCAGACGCTGGAGTTGGGTTGGCCATGTCCTCAGAAGGGACCCTGATACCATCGCAAGAACAGCTATGCTATGGACCCCCGAGGGAAAGCGAAAGAGAGGCCGACCAAAAACAACTTGGCGGAGAACTGTGGAAGCTGAGATGCAAAGAATGAACCACAGTTGGGGCACTGTACGAAGGATGGCCGCCGACCGAGCAAAGTGGAATCAATTTGTTGCTGCCCTACAAGACGCCACCAGGCGTGATGGCCGCTGACTGCTTTGACGGTTGGCGGTTATGGATCAAAGAAGAAGAAGAAGTGATGAGTGGTCTAGTTCTTTCAGTTTATTTCACTGGATTTTGTGTTAATTAAAACCTATTAAATAAACCCATCTCAAAAGTTTCCAGTTGTAAATTAAATGATATATCTATACGTTATTTCCCAATATAATAGATGCTTAAATTAATTTAGAAGCCGCTAAGGGATTTATAGCCCATTAATACAGTTTAGTTCTGTATATACATGTGTTTTTTTAACTATTAGACTCGCGGAGAGTTTTCCTTAAATATATATAACTGAATACGCTAGTGTTTAAAATAGTTTTAACTGTAAATTTATCGCGCGTCAGAATATGATTCGTATTGGGTTTATGGTTTCATGTTTTCTATTTTTTCACATAGGATGATCATATACTTTTGCGTCCCAGCAATTATAGAGTCCTCCAGACTCGGTTCTTCTACTTTTAGAGATTTTATAAACATTTTAAATATAATCTTCGTGTTGCGGCCCTGTGCGGTCCCCCTCTCTATTTTGTTACATGAGAGGAATCCAACCAAGAACATTTAAATGACAATCTCAATAATTCTGTAAAGATAACTGGAGAAGAACAATCGACAGAAGCTATTATATATATATATATATATATATATATATATATATATATATATATATATATATATATATATATATATATATATATATATATATATATATATATATATATATATATATATATATATATATTTAACGCTCTGCTGTGGAAAAGAATATATTCTTCATGTACACTGTCAGTCACGTTATTTTCACTGGATTTAAACCCCGAAGAAAAACCTAACTCACTGATCAGTCTTTGTCATCACTCTGTTTTCATCACGCTATAGAAGTTTTCCACCACCAGCGGTGAAATCCAGGAGACCACTACCTTCCCATAACTATACCTGTGAGAGTGCCATCCCATAGAAACTTTAGATAAAATCAAAAAGGAACACTAAGGCTTCACCTTCCAGCGATTACGGGAAAATTAGCTGAACGCCAAACCCGATAGTCTGGGGCTGGAAAACGAAGGAAAAGACTCATACATTTGTTGAGTATTTACTAGCTGTTTATGTTATTCTATGGATTGCCAGATTCAACGATCGGTAAGTGTAGAAGTTTGTGATGGCCATCGCTAGCGTGCATGAATGAATGACATTTTTCTTGATAAACATATAATTTTCTCTACTTGGTAAACATCCATATACTGTATTCCTTACATTGTTCTCTTTAAATGGGGTTGCTTACCTTTTCTTATTTCCCCCTCCCTTAATCTGCTTAGTCAAGGGATAACTTGGAGAATACTAGGACTCTGTTCCTACACCCCATACTAAATATTGTAAAACCCCCTATCAGAATAACTTAATCTATCTTTTGGTTAAATTGTCTTTTTCTGATAACACCTGTCTTTGGACTGGGTTTTTTGTTTATACAAGCGGGAAGGGCATATTAAGATACTACTATTCTAAACTCCCCCCCCCCCCTACCTTGTTATTTGTATTTTTCTGTAACTATGATCTGTTTTGACTGTACCATGCTAAATGTTGTGATTTTGGTTTAAATGATATTAAACGCCATAAACCTTATATCACTGTGTTGGCCGACCCATTACCCCATATCTGTTATATGTAGTTTGTATTCACGTCTGTGTGTTTGTAGCACCAAATTGGTGTGTGTACATGAGTGTTGAGTAACTGACAAAATTGTTTAGCCAGGAGAGATTTAGGAGTCTACAGAAAAATAAGATTGTCGTAAGATAGGCAAATCGGAGAAGATTACCCGATTTCAGAGACTGTCTTTACTCTTTTTCAGCACCCTTGTGAATCAACTATCTATTTCTTAACCATTTCTTAACCCTTACTATCACAGAGCCTTCACTATCATTCTCCACTTGGATGGGACCACTATTTCTAAGACCTATCTCAAATAAAATTACGACATCTACAAAGTTGGTCCCTCGTCTTAAAGCTTAGGCCACTGTTCCCTTTTTGTTCCGGAGATAGTACCCTTCAACTGGTACCGCCGCCAACAAACCAATCCTGGCTCGCAGACTTTTTTCTCAGATGAATGAGGTTAAGGCACTAGCCGATGCCTTTTAACACGTGTACTTGTAATTTTTAATTTTATTTCCTCTCTGACTCTGTGCTGTTCAGTTTCCGCAGATATTCCGGATTTCCTTATTTAAAATGATAGAGATTTCCTGGGCGGTTTTTGTAAGTCCGTCAAGATTCTCCAATAAAAGGTGACCGGTCTGATAAAATGGAATTCTGAATTCTAGGCTTCACAATGGCAAGGTCTGGTTGTGTCGTCTTGGCAAGCGATCTTCAGTGTCTTAACACTGAAGCGTGTCAGGTTATATTCACGAAGCTCAGAAAGCGCCAATTGTTTCAAACAAATAGGTGGGGGGAGAAATTTCAAAATATTCCTGACATGAAAAATTTTGAACGTAATGTAGGGGTCAAATCTTCCGTATCAGGCATGAAAATACCCGATCCTTGGCAGGCGAACTCACCAACACATCTGTAAACTCATACAACAAATGTGTTTCAGATGTGACAAATTTACTATTTTATCAGAAGGTAATCTATTCGCAGACGGGTAATCTCGTTGTCTGTCCCGCACTCTGTCCTTTATCAGCGAATTAAGCAAACACGCTGATGATTGTAGCGGCCAAGCTTTGATACACAAGAATTTACCAACTTGTCTGACGTTCAATATTACCTCCGCCGCTTTTTGCAAATGTGATATATTAATCATCAACAAGGAGTGTCAAATGTTTGAACAAACAAACTCTCTGCTACGTAGCAAACAGGAAGAAAGGGTGCGACCATGTAAAATCACGCAAATAAAGTCAGTACAAAAATGTAACTGATTATTGCCGTAGTGAAAGAGAGATCGGAAAGAAGTCGCCCCAAAAATCCATCAGTAGAACACCAGCTTCTGATGCCAAAAGACCCTCGTTGATCTCAGAACTTCCCAGATAATTATTCTTGTCGGCGTTAACCAGAATCAGGCTTTCGTGTCTCTACTTAGACTTTTTTGACGAGAGTGCACTAGATAGTTACTATCGTTAAAGCAGTTTATGCTTATCTATTGCCTAAGCTCACAACACTGATTTTACGGCTAATCTGAATTTTTCCTCTTAATACATGGGGTGTCTTAGGATATGGTTGAGCAGAGATTGGGAAAATATTGAACGTACTGTATTTTATGTCCAAGTTTAACTCCACTTTCTCGTTTATCAGTTACACTGTCACGTAGACAGATAATTTATTTTGCCATTTTAATGTTCTGTTTTCCTAGTCATTTGTATTCTCATTTTCTTTCATTTTCTCCTTCTCAAACCCCACCCGAGGTGTTAACGTTCAGGCTTTCAGTGGAAATCCCTCACTGGTCAGAAACGGTCAGCGCAGCGTAATGTTACCTAAACGCCCCTGTGGTCCGAACAGGGGAATTTCTCTGGTCGCTTTAAAACGTTTGATCACGAGCGGCTAGTACCCTTTGAGGCCTGGGTAACGAGTTTGATCTGTTTCAGGGGGAGATAACCCGCTGCTAGTCTTTGTTGTTTGCCCTTAGATGAGCAAAGAGCACATAATATTATGATTGTCTCTCTGGGGGAATTTTCGCAAAGTTGTTGCTTCTGAAACCTTTGTCTTACCCGGTATTACGCATTACGCCGATACCTCTGAAGAAATATGCAGGCCAGGTGTCCGGGGGGAGCGTCCTTTGTAATCTATAAGAGGAGACGGGTTTAATAAGACAAAGACATTCGTGAATATTCCTGGCCCGTAGATGACCATCATGAGATAAGGCAAACTTTAACACAGTACTAGAATGTGTTTGCCTATGTTCTAGTCATTTTCAGGGTGAGTTGACATATCTTATTATAATATGATATATTCATGTTAGCTTTTTATATATCTGTTAGGAAAGTGAATTCATTTCTGAGGACTTCTCCTAGTAATTTAATTCAGTGATAAGATTACACTGCCTACGGCCTAGTAAGGGTGCTTAAACTGTTACGGTTTATCATGGGTTAAATGTTAAACTTACAATAACAGATAATAGGCGTAGAATCAGTCCACAGATGCTTATCATGGGTTAAGAATAGGCTAAATTAACTGTCATTTCTGTAAGATAATGTCAGGTGTGGATTGTTCACTTAAAACTGAATAGTGAGATGCAGGCAATAATTCTGGATTATAGGAGATAGTCACTTATTCCTTTTGAATAGAGATTTCTAGTGGCAAGGGAGAGTCATTTTATGCTTACTTGTGTGGCTAGGCACTAGTCTATAACTTTCACAGAAAGCAGTCACCAGGCATAGATATAATTATATCTTATGATTTAGCCACAACTGTATTATTATAGCAAGAACATTGCATTTTCTTTGTACTCATTTTGTGGAATATTAATATATTTCCCCAAAGGGGACATACGATTTATTTGTGTAATGTCAAATGCTGTAATCTGTTTATGTAAATTCACTTAATGTTGTAAGATGAATAGCATAACCATTCAGCTGTATGTTTAGTCAGAAGAAGAGGAGTAAGTTTTTTGCTGTCAGAACATTGGCTGACAGGTACATGGGTGTACAAAAGATATTAAGCCTATGCGGGCACATGCTATAATTGATATATTGGAAGGAACAGGAGACATGGTTAAAGACAGCCCTAAAACTATCATAGCAATAAGTACAATAAATTTAAATCCCATAGGGGAGCCTAACTGTTTTCGTATAACGTTAGTATAATTTATTGTCGCCTGATGTAACGGGTATCTCCTTTTGGTCTCAGTTTCAGGGATAACCGAATCGCTAGAGCAGACTCCAGTCAGGCGAAGAACGTCATGTTCTCTTCGATCTAGAGGGTTTCTGAATACATCTAGCAACGAATCGTCAACCCCGTTCCTGAATCAAAAACCCCTTTTTGTCAACGCCAAGTTAAGCTCACGCAATGCCACGAGCCAACGCTAAATCTGAAATCATCTAATGCAGTAGTAGTTTCCTACTCGCCTATTGGATTACCAGTCAGAGCAGTACGGCTTCCAGCATACCAATCAGCCCAGCATATATAGCAGAATTTCATATCACCAGCCTTTGTGTGTGTCTAAACGGCGCAGTCAGATCACAGTCCAAACCAGCCCAAACCGGATTTAATGGCAATCGAGTAAGAGCGCCTGGGATTCGTTGTCCTCAAGTAACCTCGTCTTGGGGGTATTTTCCTGGATACTTAAAACCTCGCATTTATGAGCGGACAGCCAGGTGAAGACCGAGTTCCAGCCCCTCACGCAGTTTGAGGTCACCAAAGTTATCGCCTACATTGGATTTACAGGTCAATTCCATTCCCCCATGGAGTATATATTTACGTAAAGACATTGGAGCTATTACATTTCGTCCCACGAAAAAGCGGACAGGCTGTCGCTCAGTCCAGTCACCATCGCGAAATCAGTGGTGCCACCAACAATAGCGACTACAGTGGATTTATACAGGTCAAGTCCATCACCCATGGAGTATATTTTTACGTAAAAAGACACTGTCTGAAGCATTGTACTTGGTCCCACGAGAAAGGACAGACTGTCAGACAGTTTATTTCATTTCTCTGTGTACTACAGGTTTTATGATTGGGTCTGTGTGTTCGTTGGTGTATTTGCATTATTGTGGTTATTGATGAGTTATTGATGACTATTGATGAATATTTTGATTATTGATGTAATTTTATGTTGTTGTGATGATATGCATTATTTTCATGCTTTTCTTCATTTAATAAAGTTTACACCTTTATTAATACGCTGTTCACGACCTTTCCATCCATAAGTAACTTGTTTTTAGCTCTTTACTATAATCTCTTTGTATGATAAGAGAAAAGAGTGAGAGCAGGAGGTGCTTAGACAGACATAAGTGAGTTGAGGCTTGGAGAGAGAGATCATTTTGATAAATCTTCTTCCAGGTTGTCTCAAGTCCATCTCCTATTTACACCTTTCTGTGTGTGTAATCTATAACTCTGTCAGTCCACTATCCCTTGTCGATTTCACTACTGTTGTCCAACTCGACAAATACTCTACACTCAAACTGAACCACGACAAATGGTGGCTCAGTCCGGTATGAATCTAACATATAATGTGGGCTCGTTCCGAGGATGAATCTCTCACAAGATTATATTCTGATTCTTAGAGTTTAGTGTTCGGCAGATTATAGGAATTTCTTTCCCCTAGACATATCGAACTATTTCTTTTGGAGGAAGTCTGAACAGCGTTTTTCTCCACAGCATTCATAATATTTAGTTACATTTATTGTTCATGTTACCCATGGTTACACTGCTGAGTTTTTGGTTGACAAATCTGACGACTATTGTTGTAAAAGTCAGAAAAAAAAATTTTAAGGGTTAATAATTTTTTCAGGAGTAGCTCTTTAATCTGAGATAAGAAGCTACAGGTAGTCAGTTACTAGTTTGCATCTGTACCAAGGGAGGGTGTTCATTCGGATGATAGTAACCAATCCTCTCAATAGCTAAGTACTGACAGAAGTGGGGTGAAGTGATAGTAATAAGTTTTACATCACTTATAATTTTTGGAGTTTTGGGGGGTTTTCCTTGTCGCAATCAGAGTGTCTAGAAACTTCTTGTTTTTAAAGTTTTCCCATGCTAGCCTAGATTTTATTGATTATTAAGTTAATCAGCTCCTAAGCGGACTAGGTAACTAAGATCTCTAGGTTTTATTCTTCTATAGTGTTTGCTTACCCTGAGATAATGGCTGATCTAGATAAAGTGCATAGGATTGCCCTCGAGGTAGCTAAGTACATGTAGTACCAGGATAGCGAAATCCAGCCCTTTCTAGAATTTGCAGTAAGCATACAGGATCAATACGAAGTAGACAATTGGTTTGACAGCCGTTTAATCTTGGCATGGTCCTGTAAACAAACTGGGGAGAGTGAAGCATTCACCCGACAGTATGTAGAAGAAGTGATAGAAGATGAGAAGCAAAGGGAAAAGCAAAGACAAGAACGGGACAAGCAATTGGAAATAGAGCGACAAGAAAGGGACAGGCTACACCAAATCAGAATGAATGAACTGGATAGCCAAATTCGGAGGGTGGAAACAGATACTAAATGTAGTCACTCTACTTCCTCTTCTACTGTGCCCTTAACGGTCAACGCCTCTGCAAACCTTGCGCCCATGAAAGAAAACTTGCCTGCTAAAACCGAACCCCAACTCCAGAAAATTGACTTTCCTTTGGACTTGGATCCGAAGCCCGAACTAGGAAAGAATTTATGTCGGGATAGCAGACCTAAGGCCACGGGAAAAATTACGCAACGTTCCCAGGCATGGAAACTGCACAAAGGTGAGAGAGGTGCTAACAGGCATTGTAATACGGATTGTTCCCGTCTGGCAAGCGGCGAACCCCGAGCCTCTCACGCTCCAGACCGAGCAGCACCTAACCGACACGTGACGTCGAGAAAAGGGAGCCACACCCTATCACGTTATATTTCGCAAGATTCCCGGCCGGACAGCGAAAAACCATATGCAGAGGCGTATCCCTCCAACTCAGCGATCGTAGAATGGAGGCGCCGCTCCTCTTATCACCCTGAGCTTAAAAGGTGCAAGAATAAGTCGCCTGCTAAAAGGGTTAAACTTTCCAAACCGTTCCAAGGAACTTTGGAAAAACACACCGAGAGTTTTTTCTCGGGCACTTCGCGATCTAACGGGATTTCAAACCGTCCAGTCTTTTGCATGCAGTCTGCGGGGCCTGTCAACCAGGAAGTGGATCTCGCATTCCAGGACAAAGTTCAACTGACGCCAGTAACTTCCTCAGGGGAGAGCAAAGTTGACGTTTATGGTGGACACAGGGTTCCATGCGAAGGGATCCCTGGTATTCCATTTGAGTCTCTCACACTTCTCAGGGCAGAAGACAGTGAGAAAAGCTGCCTTACTACTGTACAAGGAGTCATTGTTGAGAGCCTTGACTCACGTCATGCTAGTACCGGTAAAGCGACTCAACAAACTCTGCAACTCGCAGATAATACCTATCTTTCTCCAAAGATAAAAGCTACGGAGATCTGTTATGATTTAGTAGAACCCCAGAATGCGATCGATTACTCTCTGCTTCAGGCAGCTGAGTTCTCTCATTCAAATCGCATTATTCCAGTGGTCTCAACCTCACTGATGGACAGCAAAGTAGTCGCATCACCAGGCCATTACCGAGCAACTTGATCATTTCCGTTGACCAAGCCAGAGTTGTGACTGGCAAAGCTAGGAAAGCTCCAGACCCACCTTTAGACGGCACAGGTCTGAAGATTGATCAATGCTCCCACCGAAACAGGGGAGTAGATGTCGAGAGGCAGAAGAAAAATGCTAGCATTTCTTCGGCCAACGAACGGCTTTATTTGCCAACTAGGGTTACACGCGCGCGAAAAATCCCGATAGACTGCAGCTATAGAGGGTTATTCAAGTCCACGCCCGTGACAGGTAAACCCATAACGGAATGTAAACAGCCCGAGCCCAGCAATGATTACACTGCACATAACAGGCGGATTACCTATGCAGTGGCCAGTGAGTTCAGGCGGGGCCGAAACTCACAACAGGTGCGGATAATTTTTCGGACCATGGACAGACAAAGCGAATTGGGGAAGGAAGGTCATGTTCACACGGAAACGGATTACGTCAGTGTTCAGTGGCCTAGAAAAATCCCATTCGCTGAACGTCTATTAGACAGAGGGAAGAAAAGAAATGAACTCGGAGCTAGTCATACAGACAGACAGAAATTGGAAACGTATTTGGTTTATGAGTATAGGATGTTCCAATGACAGGTAACGGACGTTTATGGAAAAGATAAATTACTGTCCTTTAGTCCGTGTTTCACGCACTTTAAAAAGGGGGGCTATCTTGTCACGTAGACAGATAATTTATTTTGCCATTTTAATGTTCTGTTTTCCTAGTCATTTGTATTCTCATTTTCTTTCATTTTCTCCTTCTCAAACCCCACCCGAGGTGTTTACGTTCAGGCTTTCAGTGGAAATCCCTCACTGGTCAGAAACGGTCAGCGCAGCGTAATGTTACCTAAACGCCCCTGTGGTCCGAACAGGGGAATTTCTCTGGTCGCTTTAAAACGTTTGATCACGAGCGGCTAGTACCCTTTGAGGCCTGGGTAACGAGTTTGATCTGTTTCAGGGAAAGATAACCCGCTGCTAGTCTTTGTTGTTTGCTCTTAGATGAGCAAAGAGCACATAATATTATTGTGGTAAAGTGGGATGTTATAAATATTTATAGGGGACTTATTGTACTGACTGAGATCAGCTGTGAAGGTATCTATATCTAATAAGAGTAGTGTATTATAGATAACCTTACTTACTGCCACATATGTATACCTCAGTCAGAATTATTCTGGAATAGTGTGATGACTACGTTATATGTCTAGGGTATGTGTATGATGAAGTGTAAGTCATAACAACAACAGACAGATAAACAATTTAATTTATTCCACCACACTTGACAACACTGTGACACTCACATACATATAACACTCTAAGAGGATATCTTAAAGGAGTCACTGATAACTTTTCAAATAACAATATGTATTCAGTGCTGTCATGAATGTATATGTGTCCTGATTCAAATACAAAGGGAACCAGGAATCACAATCAATTTAATTACAAGTTATATGTACAGAATTTATTAATATGATTCTTGTAGTGACATATATTATTAATGGTATCCTATGTGTGTCAGTTGTGTAGTGGTAATATGAGGTAATACTGGTTTTGTTTTGTTCAAGCTCTGTTGGTATTTGTCATCATGACTTCAATAGTTTGTTTCTATTGGAACTAGTATTGGAGATGTTCTCAGTTCCTGGTATTAAAACAATTAAATTCCCCTCTTAATTTTAGTTTATAATGTCATTTTAAGATGGGGGTACATAATGTTGAGCTCCATGGCCACACTCTCTTATCTTGCGTGATGACTGCAGTAAAAGACTCCTCTGCTCGATTACTGTAATGAGTTCTGGAGCCACCCCACTGGTTGCTATATGGACCAAGGAGTATGCTGTCCACCTCTGGCTTCAGCAAAGCTCTGACCAGGTGCTGCTCAATAACTTTAAGACCACGGTCCCTGAAACAAGAAGGTTGTACCTTCTACGTCAGAACTAATTTATACTCCATTTCTACACTGAGCACAATACATCACAAACATTGAGTTCAGAGCGTTAGGCCAACTGTCAGCTTCATCTGAAATACTTTATACCAGTATTTCCCTCCCTAATGGTTACTACGCCTCTGCAATTCCAGCATTATTTCTTTCTAGTTAATAATCTAGGTGTCAGTGTACTGTTTGGCCATTCCATGCAGTTTTACTTTCCTCCGACACCTTCTGTTCAGGCTGGAGCACTATAGGCTTTACATCATGTTCGCTACTGAACCACACATATATACAGACATAAATTATCAATTTACATTCAATTTTCATTAAAAGATATTGAATATTTCAAGCTTACCACAATTCATGGAAATAATAATAAACAGTTTCGTTGACTGGCAATGAATATAGCACAACTCCGATCTGCCGATGTCCCAGGCTTTATTTTATAAAAAATATACACTGGTGCTCAACGCACTGTTTCTTAGTAGGTTTATTACAAGATGTGGCAATGAACAGACGCTCTGAATTGAGTATATTCGCAGCTCTACCCAATCAAACCATGTCTACACATCTTTTCAAAAAAGTACCCCTTTCTCACGTTTCCCCTGACAACACAAGATAGTATTTATAGTCCGACCAATCGTGTTTAGTCTTTCATTTGTTGCGCTCCAATCAAATAGGAGTTAACATGGTAGGCTATTTCCGTAACGTAATGTTTTTTCAAACACGTTATAAAAAAATTTTATGAGCAGAAATGATTTCATGCTGTCAGGCACCCCCACTATTTTATTTTGGCCATAACTTGGTAATTCCTAGACTATTTGCGTAACGTTTTACATATTCTTTGTCAGCAAACCCTAAGGAACCCAAATATCTCAATCTAAGGGAGCTAGGTGGCTGCGTTCAAAATGTGCATTTTCTACCACCTCCTGTTCACTTCAATCCCCATGTGGTGTCTGGGTACTGTCATGTTTTCAAACGTAAACCCATCTAATGTCATCTTTCCTAATAAGCGTTTTTCAGGATTTTAAAACCTAACTCTGGTATGGGTAGTGAATTTTATCACTGTCGATTTGAAATAAAGTTAGTGCATGTGGCCTTACACGCGTGATGGCAGCAATTGTGTATCGCGCGACGCGTGTTTAGTGTTGCACGTGTCCTTGCTTTCTGCCTCTCCCTTCTCTCTATCCTTTAGTCCATCTGTCTTTTAGTTACGCCGTGTATAAAATGGAATGAATGAAATATTAAATTTAGGTCATTGATCAGCTTGCGTATCTCAAGGTTTTTCCAAGAAATACAGTACACGTTTCATTGAAGAAAGCGTGTAATAATACAGTAGGCTTTTACTATCAACGTGAAAGCGTTACAATTTGCAGACGAAGTAGAAAACAAGGGGGATTTCGAGTACAGTCATTGTGACAGCACTGTTCTTTACCATTCTTCTTTCCTTTTATTAAATTTATTTGTTAGGCTTTGCATTTACGTTTTAATTTATATATGGGGATTAGAATAATTCACGACATCTCCCCTCTTAAAACAGACATTATATGTCAGTCCTTTATTCTATATACACATAGAGAAATTTATTATTATTTCTGGGGTTTACGGTGATTCTCATCACACGGATGGCGGCTTAAAAAATCCGCTCCCAAATTTGTTTTTCCAGATATATACTCAATGCTAAAATTATATGGAGCCAAAAGCAAGGACCATCGGAGTAACCTAGAGTTCTCATGCCTAGCCTGTGCTAGAAACGATAAAGGTTTGTGATCCGTTTGCAACTTAAATGCCTTCCCATACAGATAAATATTGAATTTCTTTATTGCCCATATTACTGCAAGACATTCTTTTTCGCTAGTTGAGTAGTTGATTTCAGCTTTATTCAACTTTCTGCTAGCATATGCCACTGGGCTTAATTCCCCATCCAATGCATCTGATTTCTGTAGTAGAGTTGCACCTAACCCAATATTACTGGCATCCGTCCTTACTATGAATTCTTGACTTAAGTCAGGTAATTTCAAAATAGGTTTACTTGTGAGCTTTTCCTTCAATTCTTGGTAAGCCATTTCACATTGTTGTGTCCATGTAATGCGATCTGGATGTCCTTTACGTGTCAAATCAGTTAACGGTGCACATATGGAATTAAAGTTTTTGATATACTTCTGGTAGAAACCACATAATGAGACAAAGGATCTCACGTCCTTCTTGGTTTGTGGTCTCGGGGCTTTCTTTGGTTTCTCTAAATTCTTTGGGTCAGGGGTCATGTTTCCCTGATAAACTGTGTGTCCCAAAAATTCCAATTCTTTACATCCAACGCAACATTTGGTTGGTCGGGCTGTTAAATTTGCTTCCCTAAGTCGATCAAACAGCATCTTCAGAGAGTCAATGTGTTCCTCAAATGTTTCTGTTGCTATAAGGATATCATCCATGAAATTTGTTATACATGGATTATTCAGAGGGTCCAATAATTTTCTCATCATTCTAGAGAAGACACTAGGCGCATTCTTCAATCCAAATGGCAATCTATTAAACTCATAGTGTCCTTCTGAGGTACTAAAAGCTAGGTATGGTCTAACCTCAGGCTTTACTGGAATCTGATAGTATCCTTTACTCAGATCCACTTTTGAGAAATATTTAGCTTTATTTAGTCTGGCAAACAGCTGATTTGTATCCGGCAATGGATCCACCTGTCCTTCTGTAATAGCATTCAGTCTCCTGTAATCTATACAGAGTCTATGTTCTCCAGAGGGCTTCCTTAAGAGTACAACACCGGAACTATACGAAGATTCACTGTGCGAAATAATTCCTTCCTTCAACAGATAGTCTATCTCTTCCTTCAAAGCTTTCTCCTTAGCAAACGGAATCGAATATGGTTTCATACAGACAGGTGTGGGGTCTATCAGTTTCATATCATATTCCAATAGGTTTGTATGCCCTGGTCGGTCTGTTAACACCTCTGCATGATTATTTAGAACCTGTTGCACTCTCTCTTTCTGAGTTTTCGTTAAATGTGTACTGATTTTCACCTGTGCTGCTGTCTCACAGGGGTGTAATGGATATTCAAATGATGAAAGTGGTTCCTTTTTCATCTCCATGGCGATGGACAAGGTCAACAAGTGTGTCTCTTCCTGATGTTCTCTTTCCAAATATTTCTTCAGGAGATTCACATGATAGATTTTTTCTTTCCCCTTCTTATCTATCTTATAATTTGTTCTAGACACCTTCTCTAAAACTGTATATGGACCTTGCCATCCAATTTGTAACTTATTCTGACTCCCGGGCAAAAGAAGCAGTACCTTCTCTCCCACAGCCAAATCTCTGTCTTTCGCCTTCCTGTTATAATAGGCAGCATGTTTCTTCCTGGCTTGTTTCAAATTTTCATTGGCAAGTTTCCAGCCAGTTTTTAACCGAGTGGTCAGCTCATTCACATATTGGTATGAAGATGTAATGTTTTCCTCTGCCTTTTCATCAGTCCACGTTCTTAACAAAGCTACATATGGACCTTTAATTTTGTGGACCTATTTGTCCATGCACCGGTATGGTCTCTTCCACTCGAAGCTTTATAGTGATGATTTTTCCTCCCAGAATTATCATTCACAAAACGACCGCTACCAATTTTTCTCTTGGGGCTTTCTCCCCACTTAAAATTCTTGATGAGAGATTTCCTCTCTACATCCTCTTCCTCCAGTTTGTTTAAGTCCGATTGAGGGATTGTCGGCTTATCCTGGGGTAAGACATCTTTTTGCACTCTCCGCATAGTGGCCATTGTAAAACAGTTAAGTGAAGCTTGTCCGTGAAAAGGGGCTTCCCATTCCATTTGGTCCACTTTATCAAATTTATTTTTCTTTTTATTATCAGGCCTAATTTTGCCCCGTGGCGTGTCCAGGTCCTGATCAATGTTCCCACTTGTGGGTGTTCCCTCATGTGCTATGCTACACCTTTCTACAAAATTCTCAATGTCCCATCTTGCTTTGGGCCAATAATAATTGTGAGCCACCTTTTGAATGATGGTACCTATCTTCTCATGGTCCCCATCTGGTTTCACATGTAGGCTCCTTATTAAGTCTGCCCTATATCTTTTAGGAAGTACCAGCTGTCCCTGACCTTTGGATCTAGCTCCAGTCTTCCTATACATCAACTTGTTTTTCATGTAAAAATCTCCCTTGCCTGGAGTTGTATGACAAGTTGACAATTTTCTGAAACAAGGCTTGAGTGTTTTATCCCCAGCCTGTGCCTTCCTCATCTCTTCTGGAGTGGTATCTAACATAATATCCTCCTCCTGTCTTGAGGTCGACCTGACCTGAAGGGTTGCCATATACACAGGTTTCCTTCTGCAACGGTCAGTGTCATGATTGTCCATCTGACAATTCTTACACCACCTTTTTCCTTGGTTGAAAGATTTTCTTTCATCATATTTCCTTTCATCGAATTGTGGGTTTTATTTTTATTTTCATACCGTGGCCTATCAAACTGGTGCTTACCTTTGTTTTGATCCCTAGGATCAAATTTATTAAAGTTCTGTGGTGCCCTAAAGTTATCCACTTGTTTCTTTTTATTACCTGTTACCTCTGCTTGAGCTGCTTGATACCTTTCAGCAACATTTAGCAACTCACCCAGCCTCTCTGCACCTTGTTCCATGAGAAACTTTCTCAGGTCTGGAGCCATGGACTCTCTTAATTGCTCTATAAGGACCATTTCCTTAAGATCTTGGGTTTTCCCCAGAGAAGTCCATTTCTCCAAGTATGTCTCTATTCGTGCAGAGAACTGGTGATAGGTTTCACCTGACAGTAGTTTAGCATTCCTAAATTTTTTCCTATAAAATTCTGCATTCTTTTCATATCTTAACAAAAGAGCCTGCTTTAGCATGTCATAATTTTCCTGATCACCTCTGCTCATTTTTGCAAAAACTTCATAAGCTGCCCCACGAAGTCCCTGAGATAACTTTAAGCTCCACCTTTCTCTCTCTAACCCATATGTGGTAGCTAATAGTTCATACCTATTTAGATAGCTCTCTATATCATCGTCTTTCTCAACAAAATGATCTAAATGAAAATTCATAGCTGAGGTTGAGGCTCCCTGGCTAGCAGTAGCATCAGAGGCAAAGGGACTGGCACCATTTTCAGGAGCATGGCCTTGAAACTCAAACTCCCTTAGTCGTAACTCATGTTCCCTTTGTAATCTCTTCTCCTCCTTTTCTGCTTCCCTCTCTGCAGCTAATCTCTTGTCTTCTCTTTCTGCAGTCAATCTTCTTTCTTCTGCTTCCAATTTCTTAGCCTCAGCCTCAATTTGCAACCTCTTAATCTCTTTTTCAGCTTCTATTCTCTTATCTTCGGCCAATCTTTCAGATTCTAATTTTCTTTCGGCCTCTTTTTCTAATCTTCTTTCTTCCCGTTCAATATATTTGTCACATTCAGCAGTGACATAAGAAATCATAATTTGCCCGTCCATTCCTAACTCTTTCGCAGTCTGTACAGCAGCAGATCGAAATTTTGCCAGGTCGGCCATTGTCTAACAGATAAATGTCTAAACAATTTTATCTATGACTAATTAACTCAAGACAACACAGGCACTGTGAGCTCAACCTTATTTATTTTCACCCAAGGATACCTTTTAATTCTTATTATTCCCTGAAGTGAATTACCCCCAATATTTGTAATAGGGAAAGATTCAAAATCCCGAGAGCGAGACCCCAATATATGTGGTAAAGTGGGATGTTATAAATATTTATAGGGGACTTAGTGTACTGACTGAGATCAGCTGTGAAGGTATCTATATCTAATAAGAGTAGTGTATTATAGATAACCTTACTTGCTGCCACATATGTATACCTCAGTCAGAATTATTCTGGAATAGTGTGATGACTACGTTATATGTCTAGGGTATGTGTATGATGAAGTGTAAGTCATAACAACAACAGACAGATAAACAATTTAATTTATTCCACCACACTTGACAACACTGTGACACTCACATACATATAACACTCTAAGAGGATATCTTAAAGGAGTCACTGATAACTTTTCAAATAACAATATGTATTCAGTGCTGTCATGAATGTATATGTGTCCTGATTCAAATACAAAGGGAACCAGGAATCACAATCAATTTTAATTACAAGTTATATGTACAGAATTTATTAATATGATTCTTGTAGTGACATATATTATTAATGGTATCCTATGTGTGTCAGTTGTGTAGTGGTAATATGAGGTAATACTGGTTTTGTTTTGTTCAAGCTCTGTTGGTATTTGTCATCATGACTTCAATAGTTTGTTTCTATTGGAACTAGTATTGGAGATGTTCTCAGTTCCTGGTATTAAAACAATTAAATTCCCCTCTTAATTTTAGTTTATAATGTCATTTTAAGATGGGGGTACATAATGTTGAGCTCCATGGCCACACTCTCTTATCTTGCGTGATGACTGCAGTAAAAGACTCCTCTGCTCGATTACTTAATGAGTTCTGGAGCCACCCCACTGGTTGCTATATGGACCAAGGAGTATGCTGTCCACCTCTGGCTTCAGCAAAGCTCTGACCAGGTGCTGCTCAATAACTTTAAGACCACGGTCCCTGAAACAAGAAGGTTGTACCTTCTACGTCAGAACTAATTTATACTCCATTTCTACACTGAGCACAATACATCACAAACATTGAGTTCAGAGCGTTAGGCCAACTGTCAGCTTCATCTGAAATACTTTATACCAGTATTTCCCTCCCTAATGGTTACTACGCCTCTGCAATTCCAGCATTATTTCTTTCTAGTTAATAATCTAGGTGTCAGTGTACTGTTTGGCCATTCCATGCAGTTTTACTTTCCTCCGACACCTTCTGTTCAGGCTGGAGCACTATAGGCTTTACATCATGTTCGCTACTGAACCACACATATATACAGACATAAATTATCAATTTACATTCAATTTTCATTAAAAGATATTGAATATTTCAAGCTTACCACAATTCATGGAAATAATAATAAACAGTTTCGTTGACTGGCAATGAATATAGCACAACTCCGATCTGCCGATGTCCCAGGCTTTATTTTATAAAAAATATACACTGGTGCTCAACGTACTGTTTCTTAGTAGGTTTATTACAAGATGTGGCAATGAACAGACGCTCTGAATTGAGTATATTCGTAGCTCTACCCAATCAAACCATGTCTACACATCTTTTCAAAAAAGTACCCCTTTCTCACGTTTCCCCTGACAACACAAGATAGTATTTATAGTCCGACCAATCGTGTTTAGTCTTTCATTTGTTGCGCTCCAATCAAATAGGAGTTAACATGGTAGGCTATTTCCGTAACGTAGTGTTTTTTCAAACACGTTATAAAAAACTTTTATGAGCAGAAATGATTTCATGCTGTCAGGCACCCCCACTATTTTATTTTGGCCATAACTTGGTAATTCCTAGACTATTTGCGTAACGTTTTACATATTCTTTGTCAGCAAACCCTAAGGAATCCAAATATCTCAATTTAAGGGAGCTAGGTGGCTGCGTTCAAAATGTGCATTTTCTACCACCTCCTGTTCACTTCAATCCCCATGTGGTGTCTGGGTACTGTCATGTTTTCAAACGTAAACCCATCTAATGTCATCTTTCCTAATAAGCGTTTTTCAGGATTTTAAAACCTAACTCTGGTATGGGTAGTGAATTTTATCACTGTCGATTTGAAATAAAGTTAGTGCATGTGGCCTTACACGCGTGATGGCAGCAATTGTGTATCGCGCGACGCGTGTTTAGTGTTGCACGTGTCCTTGCTTTCTGCCTCTCCCTTCTCTCTATCCTTTAGTCCATCTGTCTTTTAGTTACACCGTGTATAAAATGGAATGAATGAAATATTAAATTTAGGTCATTGATCAGCTTGCGTATCTCAAGGTTTTTCCAAGAAATACAGTACACGTTTCATTGAAGAAAGCGTGCAGCGACACAGTAGGCTTTTACTATCAACGTGAAAGCGTTACAATTTGCCGACGAAGTAGAAAACAAGGGGGATTTCGAGTACAGGCATTGTGACAGCACTGTTCTTTACCATTCTTCTTTCCTTTTATTAAATTTATTTGTTAGGCTTTGCATTTACGTTTTAATTTATATATGGGGATTAGAATAATTCACGACAATTATGATTGTCTTTCTGGGGGAATTTTCGCAAAGTTGTTGCTTCTGAAACCTTTGTCTTACCCGGTATTACGCATTACGCCGATACCTCTGAAGAAATATGCAGGCCAGGTGTCCGGGGGGAGCGTCCTTTGTAATCTATAAGAGGAGACGGGTTTAATAAGACAAAGACATTCGTGAATATTCCTGGCCCGTAGATGACCATCATGAGATAAGGCAAACTTTAACACAGTACTAGAATGTGTTTGCCTATGTTCTAGTCATTTTCGGGGTGAGTTGACATATCTTATTATAATATGATATATTCATGTTAGCTTTTTATATATCTGTTAGGAAAGTGAATTCATTTCTGAGGACTTCTCCTAGTAATTTAATTCAGTGATAAGATTACACTGCCTACGGCCTAGTAAGGGTGCTTAAACTGTTACGGTTTATCATGGGTTAAATGTTAAACTTACAATAACAGATAATAGACGTAGAATCAGTCCACAGATGCTTATCATGGGTTAAGAATAGGCTAAATTAACTGTCATTTCTGTAAAATAATGTCAGGTGTGGATTGTTCACTTAAAACTGAATAGTGAGATGCAGGCAATAATTCTGGATTTTAGGAGATAGTCACTTATTCCTTTTGGATAGAGATTTCTAGTGGCAAGGGAGAGTCATTTTATGCTTACTTGTGTGGCTAGGCACTAGTCTATAACTTTCACAGAAAGCAGTCACCAGGCATAGATATAATTATATCTTATGATTTAGCCACAACTGTATTATTATAGCAAGAACATTGCATTTTCTTTGTACTCATTTTGTGGAATATTAATATATTTCCCCAAAGGGGACATACGATTTATTTGTGTAATGTCAAATGCTGTAATCTGTTTATGTAAATTCACTTAATGTTGTAAGATGAACAGCATAACCATTCAGCTGTATGTTTAGTCGGAAGAAGAGGAGTAGGTTTTTTGCTGTCAGAACATTGGCTGACAGGTACATGGGTGTACAAAAGATATTAAGCCTATGCGGGCACATGCTATAATTGATATATTGGAAGGAACAGGAGACATGGTTAAAGACAGCCCTAAAACTATCATAGCAATAAGTACAATAAATTTAAATCCCATAGGGGAGCCTAACTGTTTTCGTATAACGTTAGTATAATTTATTGTCGCCTGATGTAACGGGTGTCTCCTTTTGGTCTCAGTTTCAGGGATAACCAAATCGATAGAGCAGACTCCAGTCAGGCGAAGAACGTCATGTTCTCTTTGATCTAGAGGGTTTCTGAATATACCTAGCAACGAATCGTCAACCCCGTTCCTGAATCAAAAACCCTTTTTTGTCAACGCCAAGTTAAGCTCACGCAATGCCACGAGCCAACGCTAAATCTGAAATCATCTAATGCAGTAGTAGTTTCCTACTCGCCTATATGATTACCAGTCAGAGCAGTACGGCTTCCAGCATATCAATCAGCCCTGCATATATAGCAGAATTTCATATCACCAGCCTTTGTGTGTGTCTAAACGGCGCAGTCAGATCACAGTCCAAACCAGCCCAAACCGGATTTAATGCCAATCGAGTAAGAGCGCCTGGGATTCATTGTCCTCAAGTAACCTCGTCTTGGGGGTATTTTCCTGGATACTTAAAACCTCGCATTTATGAGCGGACAGCCAGGTGAAGACCGAGTTCCAGCCCCTCACGCAGTTTGAGGTCACCAAAGTTATCGCCTACATTGGATTTACAGGTCAATTCCATTCCCCCATGGAGTATATATTTACGTAAAGACATTGGAGCTATTACATTTGGTCCCACGAAAAAACGGACAGGCTGTCGCTCAGTTCGTTCATTTGGTCAGCAGGAAATAGACAGTCGTCCAGTCACCATCGCGAAATCAGTGGTGCCACCAACAATAGCGACTACAGTGGATTTATACAGGTCAAGTCCATCACCCATGGAGTATATTTTACGTAAAAAGACACTGTCTGAAGCATTGTACTTGGTCCCACGAGAAAGGACAGACTGTCAGACAGTTTATTTCATTTCTCTGTGTACTACAGGTTTTATGATTGGGTCTGTGTGTTCGTTGGTGTATTTGCATTATTGTGGTTATTGATGAGTTATTGATGACTATTGATGAATATTTTGATTATTGATGTAATTTTATGTTGTTGTGATGATATGCATTATTTTCATGCTTTTCTTCATTTAATAAAGTTTACACCTTTATTAATACGCTGTTCACGATCTTTCCATCCATAAGTAACTTGTTTTTAGCTCTTTACTATAATCTCTATGTATGATAAGAGAAAAGAGTGAGAGCAGGAGGTGCTCAGACAGACATAAGTGAGTTGAGGCTTGGAGAGAGAGATCATTTTGATAAATCTTCTTCCAGGTTGTCTCAAGTCCATCTCCTTTTTACACCTTTCTGTGTGTGTAATCTATAACTCTGTCAGTCCACTATCCCTTGTAGATTTCACTACTGTTGTCCAACTCGACAAATACTCTACACTCAAACACAACCACGACATACACCAAGAGAAATTATTTGGTGCCTGTGAACTCTGAGGGGCTTGGCTACTCTGAGAAGTTATTAAGTTCTCACCAACAGTAGTACTCTTTGCTGACGCCGTAATGTCTGCTGGGAAAGTGAAATACGGCTACCATAACCCGATCACGTAGCTCTGAATTGTAGGTAACATGTCTCAGCCAGCCTGGGTACATGTTCTTGTGAACGGACTGATGACGACATTATATAAAATAGATACTCTCAATTCTACCTAACATAAGAGACAACGGAGACTGATGACGTATTTCATAATTAATCTATAAACAAAAGAAACCTAACATAGACACCTAAGACAGTTATAGGAAATGACGACACAATGACGAAAACACAACTAGTGTAGTAACTATGACGTATACATAAGTGTTGCACAAAGAATTGGGAGCAGCAGATTAGCCAATAGCATTCATAGGACTATAGAATATCCGGTATGAAGACTAATGTTTTTAGACTTCCGCTAACTGACTTGGCAACAGGTTGGTTTTTGTTGACCGACAGACCGTTTTCGAGGAGGAATATTCTCGCAACTATCCATTGGATAGACTCAAGCTGGCTTGCCCCCTGACATTGGGTATTGTATCTTGATTGATACAAGAGTTGGTATGGACTCGTGTCGCATAGAGATTTATGATCAATAAATTTTCTATATTCTTTTCTTTTCTACCCGTGTCCTCTACTTTATTATCGCTCTTTTATCCTTTTCCTGTTTTTCGCATTCGTTCGTTTGCGACAAAATATTACTTTCCCATTCAAACTTTTGCCGTTTCTTTTCTCATACTAGTAACGCATTTTATTGTGTAATATGTCAGTCCCGGGATGTGAACGAAATAGTGTGAGAATTCGTCTAGTCAGACATAGAGAGCATACATTTGTCTACATTTTCATCTGACACGAGTTTTTCTTCGGCTAGTTTCTCGGCGTGAGGTGTGGAAGGCGCCAATCTGCATAGCTCAGAAATGAGACATGTCGCAGTAGGTGTGAAGACGCACTTTTGGCAGTTATGGCCAGTGTCTAAGTTAATGTGAAGTGTTAAGAGAGAGAGAGAGAGAGAGAGAGAGAGAGAGAGACCGGCGCTATTTCGGGTTTTCGTAATAGCGGGGGATCCTTTGTCTGTTTCATATATCTACCCCGCAGTTTGGACTTGATTTCATTCAGTCATTCTCCAGTTGCAGTAGACAGGTTGCTCGTGCTAAGGAAATAAGCTTGCATAGCGAAGTTCTTAGTTTGACTCGACATTTTGCCGAGCTTCTAGACTAACTATATGAGTAAATAAATTCTAAGTTTGTGCGATCGCCTGTAGTTCTGTGTGGAGGTAAATATATTATATATCTAGTAGTGTTGAGTGATTCAGTGATAATCGCTTATTTCATTTCACTAGCTAGATTTCTGTGCAGAAGTAATTAAATTTATAAGTCTGTTATATTCTCTAGTTGACGTGTTTCAGTGGAAAGCAGAATAAATTATAATTTCTAGCTTAAACTCATGCAGCTATAAATAAATTTTATTAAATTGCAAGTAATTAGTCGAGAATATTTTAAACTAACTTATAACTGCACTGATTCATCATTGAGTATTGACAAAATACGTATGTATTTCTAATTCATGATGATTGATTTTATGAATATAACTTATTTCACGGGGAGTTTTAAACGATAAGTCAAGCTCTCCGCTTGCAGTTTCTAATGTAAGTTATAACCGAAGTAAATAGTATGTATAAGTATTTTATATGTTGTTTTTCTTTATTCAGTGAAACTGGGGTAGCCCAACTTTACCAACGGTTTTAGTACTGAGAAACATCTGTGAAGAACAAAAAAAAATTTTTCTTAAAGACTTGGGTGTATAAAGTAAAACATGTCTGGCATTGCGCTGGCATCCAGAACGACAGAGTACCCATTACATGAACTTTAAGATTAAATGAAGTAACGGGCCCATCGAGCCAGATTTAATTGTTCCTGAGAAAAACCTCAAGTACATTTTCAGCCCTTGTGGCAAGTAAAATATTACTATCTGTAACATTCCGACGGAGTTCTGACTAGTTGTGGTGTGACCAAATAAAGTCCTATACTGAGAGAAGGCACCGACCTGACATTCCTAGTTACTAGAAATCTAAGCTATTGACACTTTGCTCGCTGGTAACGTTCGTGCCTGGACAATTTTAATGTGACAGAAACAGATATCCTCAAATAAGAATAACCAAGGAAACGTTCCCTAAAGTAGTGGATTCAACCTATCTTTGCGGGACTGGGGTTCCCTTGGCCAAGACTACCACTGGAGATTCTGTATGTGCATGTCCTAAAAATTGTTTTTCCAGACGTTGCTACCAAAGCTGTAAGTACGAATGCAAGCTAGTGATCTCTGCTGACTGAATAGAGTGAAAGCAGGACTGAGTGATTCATTTATTGTTGTATTTTGGCACCCATTTTGCTGTCTTAAATTTCTTTATGAAAGTTTTTGTTGCTAACAATATTTTCCTTAAGATAGATCAGAGTATCAAAGTCTGTTCATACCTTTAAAGGGGAATCTTAGACTATAGCATATGTATCCGTGACTCTTTGGGGCTATCACTTTTCTTCTAACAGGACTGTGGGCTATACATCGAGGGAAAAGATCATACCCATGGGTCTATCATTCTTGTAGCAATTCATTGACTTTATGACTATTTGTATATGCTTGATGTACTTTCTATGTGTTGTGATGGAATTTTCTGATGATAATTAAAATTCACTTAAACTTAATCAGCGTGTCGGTCAGCTCGTTACAAAATATCTATATAATCATTGTTATAGTTTTTCCACGTCTGTGCGTCTAACTGTCGTCACTGGTGTGTGTGTTCACGTGAGTGGTATATATATATATATATATATATATATATATATATATATATATATATATATATATATATATATATATATATATATATATATATATATATGCCCAATGGGCTGATCACCCGTTGGCTTGTCACACCGATTACGGAAACAACGGCAGATGGATCTGTTTGTTGTTGCCCTAAAGACGCCGCTAGGCGTGATGGGAAACTACAACAGAGAAAATCAATCTGCTGTTGCCCTTAAGACGCCACAAGGCGTGATGGCCTCTGACTGCTTGGTCGGTCTTTGGCTAAGGACGGAAGAAGAAGAAGAATAACATATCTATATATATATATATATATATATATATATATATATATATATATGTTGATATATATATATATATATTTATATATATATATATTTATATATATATATATATATATATATATATATATATATATATATATACGAGGGACGGTCAAAAAGTAATGCCTCGTAATTTTTAATTTCATTCAATAGGCAAGAAAACAGATAAAATTCACATTGAAATGTAGCCCCAAGTCTGAACTTCAAAAATTTATTTCTCAATGTAGTCTCCGTTATTTGTTACAGTTTTTGTCCATCTTCGCACAAGGGCATGTATCCCGCAACGGTAAAAATTTGTGTCCTTTTTCCTAAACCACTGGCGTACGGCGCATTTAAGGGTCTCGGTCCTCAAAGTGATGTCCGCGAAGATCTTCTTTCAGTGGTCCAAACAGATGGAAGTCAGAAGGTGCAAAATCAGGACTGTAAGGGGGATGTGGTAATAATGTCCAGCCAAATTCTGCAATCGCATCAATGGTGCGTTTAGCGGTGTGTGGCATGGCATTATCGTGCAACAGTAGTGCATTTCTCTGATCTTTTAATGGGTAAAGTCGCCGAAGACGACCTCTAAGCTTCTTCAAAGTTTCAATGTAACGGTCTGCATTCACCGTGTTTCCCTGTTCCAAGAAGTCGAGAAGAATCACACCCTTCTCATCCCAAAACACGGAGGCCATAACTTTCCCTACAAATGATGAACTTTTGAACTTCTTTCTTGTCGGCGATGTTGTGTGATGCCATTCCATTGACTGCCTCTTGGATTCTGGTTTAAAAAAATGAACCCAAGTCTCATCACCTGTCACAATATTCGATAAAAACTCTTCTCCTTCAGTTTCGTAACGGTGCAGGAGGTTGATGGCTATGGTTTTCCTTCAGCATTGAGGAATTCTATGACATAACGTTGTTTTAACCAAACGTCTTTGGCAGCCATTTTTAAACTGTTACAGTGGTGCCACCTGTTACTGAAACAGGTTGGTAATGCTATACAGTGCAGAAGAGTGTTTGAGGAATCCTGCTAAATTTACAAATTGCACACCGATGCAGAATTTACATACATAAAAAATAAGAGGCATTACTTTTTGTCCTTCCCTCGTATATATATATATATATATATATATATATATATATATATATATATATATATATATATATATATATATATATTATTTAATATATATTTTATAGACTGTCTGACTCCTCTAGATCTGTTGTAGAAGATAGGCTGAAAGAGAGAAGATTCTCGATTTCAGGGACAGCCTCTATTAATTTCTTCCATCTCACCCGTGGAAATCTTTTTCTATTATTATCTCTCACTGTGGCTATCACTTATTCTAATCTATTCAGAAGGGACCAACCCAGGTCTTAATTCCCCTATCAAAAATCTATGACAGAATGGTGGCTCGTTTTTCCGGGAATTGAACTCTAGTCCTGAGCAAATACGAATATCAGCTCGTCTGCAGGATTAATTTTCTTTATTCTGATATAGAGTAAGAGTGTGATGTCTTGTGAGTTTTTATATCTTTAAAAATAACTATTCCCCTAGACCAGCGGTTCCCAACCTTTTTTCACTTGCGTACCCCTTGGCAGCCCATTTCTATAAATTGTACCACTAATATTAGCAAAATATTTGAAATTAATATAGTTGCTTTATTCAAAATGTATAGATTATAACCAGAAATAAAGGGGCCAACCATGAGATTAAAAAACAATGTAATAAAAAGGTGAACAAACAGTGCATATATTTTTACATTAAAAAAATCAGAAGTTACAATAAAAATTAACACATTTAATTTATTAATAATAATAATAAAAACGTTGTTATTGTTAAAAGTATTTTATAACACACATGTCACGTGACCATGACAAATGTTCAGTGCGATCCTTGAGCTTGTTTTGAGGCACATAGTTTTTTGAAATCAGGTTCAAGTCATGTAAGATACAGTCTCAATTCTGGACCTGCATTCAGTTTACTACGGTATAAAAAGAGAAAGCCCTCTCCACCAGCTCAGTATTTGTAAATGGCAACAGAAACTTAAGCGCCTTGTCGGTCAGCTGTTCATATTCTCTGCTGATGTCTCCCCAAAAGTTAATAAGGAATTTTCCGTTGAATTCAGCTATTAAAGTAGTATCAGTCGAAAGTTCAATCAACTTCTCTTTTTCGTTGATTGATAATGTGGCTGCTTGGAAATATTCTTCTTCAAAGGGATTTACAATCCAGTAGTTCTCTTTTCATAACACCAATTTTTAAAAAGGGTGACAATCGACAGTGTGGAAACCATAGAGGCATATCCCTTCTCAGTGTCCCTGGTAAAATCTACTCTAGAATCCTAGAGCAGAGACTCCGACGCCTAGCTGAGCCACAATTGAATGAGGTCCAGTGCGGATTCCGAGCAAACCGAAGTACTCAAGACCTAATTTTCACACTCAGACAGCTGAGTGAAAAGGCCCTTGAGTACAAGAGTGAGATGCGTCTTTGTTTCATAGATCTGGAAAAGGCGTTTGACAGGGTCCCCTGGAGCAAACTTTGGGACTGTTTGGCAAGGAAGAATATTCCAGCACCTCTGATTCATGCTATACAGAGCTTCTACAAGTCTTGCAGAAATTATGTGAGGACAGCAAACCATAAGTCAGAAGAGTTCAGGACCACCACTGGTGTAAGACAAGGTGATATCCTATCACCTTACCTCTTCATACTCCTTATGGACGATGTCATCAAGGCATGTAAGGAGAGAACACGAAAGTATTCAGTGGGGTACTGGAAGATGAGACAGGTCTATATTTCGGAGCTGGCATTTGCTGATGATGTTGCCATGATTGCTAAATCAGAGGCACATCTCCAATCCAACCTGCAAGTCTGGATGGAAGAGCTGGAGAAGAGAGGGATGGTCATAAGCAGCTCTAAAACAAAATCCATGGTGATATCACGAGAAGAAAGAAGACATCAGATTAAGCTGGGAGAACAGGTCCTGGAGCAGGTCGACCACTTTAAATACCTCGGAGCTATTATAGACCGAAAGCGAGGCATCAAAGAAGAGTTGGCCACTCGAAAAGCAGCAGCTGGGAGACTTTTTCAGGCAATAAATCGAGGATTCCTCAGCAAGAGAGAGGTTGGTAAGAAAACGAAGATGGCAGTATACCGCTCCACCTATGTCCCAGTCTTGACATATGGACGCGAGTCATGGGCAATGACTACAACCAATAAAAGCCAGATCCAAACCTCAGAAACGAGGTATCTGAGTAATGTGGTTGAAGTAACAAGAAGAGACATGGTCAGCAACCAGACGATACGTCAAGGCCTTAAATCCTACCCCCTGCAGACCCAAATAGAACAGTCCCAATTAAGATGGTTTGGCCATGTCTGCAAAATGGGAGAAGATTGGATACCACGACAAGCATGGGTTACAAAGAGCCAAGAATCCAGACCCCGAGGACGACCCAGAGTCTGCTGGGAGGACAACATTAGACAATATTTGAAGGACCGAGGACTAGAATGGAACCAGGCCAGGAGGAAGACAGCCGATAGGATAGTCTGGCGCTCTCTCTTCCAAACCTCTACATCTCACGGTAGAAGGGGAACGACTAAGTAAGTAAAGTAGTTCTCTTTTCCAGGTTTCGGAAAGTACTTCTCGAAAGATGATTTTAGCCCTTTCAAGTGTTCAATTATTTTCTCGCTCATTTCCTGGGAGAGGTGCAGCTCGTTCTCAGAAAGGAAACTGTGCAGAGTTTCAAATACCCCAGGCTGGCCTTTTTCAATACGCGACCTCCAAAAATCTAATTTTTTAATCATAGATTCAATTTTGTCTGAAACATTGAAGATCGTTACCGAGCTATTCTGAAGTGCCAAATTTAGTTTGTTTATTTGTTGGAAAATATCCGATAAGTATGCAAGACTCTGAAGCCAATCACAGTCGTGTAACTTTGAAGTAAGTTGGAAAGGATGGTCTTCAAAAAAAAAGTAGGACTTAATGTCTACGTTCGAACAGCTGGGTAAGGCTGACAAAAACTACTGTATATAGAAACACTGTCTCACTGTCTCGCGTTTGTAAAATTTGGGTCAAGAATTGACACTATTACTTCCGGGACATTAGACGTTCATACATAGTGTGGAATATCAAAAAAAAGTCATATTTTTGATGAAATATTCAACGGCACAACTATAATCCCATATTCATCATAATGAAGACTATTGTGTAAAAATATTGAATTGTGGTCACACGAAACGCCATAGATTTTCTCACACGCCAGTCCAAGCAGACAGCACGACAGTGGCGCGCAAGAAAAACGGCGGAGATTGTCTCACACAGTTCATGTTGTATAGTATAGCGTTGAATTAATTTCACAACTTTTGACTTTTCTTTTACACTGTTGACATATGTATCTTTTTTCCGCCATTACTGAATTATTTTCGCGTTCCCCTGAACGTCCTGTCGCGTACCCCCAGGGGTACGCGTACCACAGGTTGGGAACCGCTGCCCTAGACTAACGATCTGTTTATGGGCGTGCTGACCACACAATTAATAATTGGTTTTTCCACAGCATTTTTGAGTAATATACATTTGAGTTACAGGTTGATTAGGTCGGAATATATGTTAATTACTGATTTTGTAATACTAAACCGTTGGTAGAGTTTGTGATTGTTGAGCAATCACAGGGTTCTGAAGAAGTAGGTGTGTGAGCTAAGCTAAGGAGTGCGTTCAGACAATTACGTCCTGTTAATTGCCTCACTTACCCTAACTGTCTTCAGGGGTGAACTTGTAGTGGATTAAAACAGCGATCTGCACCTGTGCCATTGATTGCCAGTTAATCTTACCTTTGTGTGAAATATTTCATTGATTGCGGTAAGATAAATAATTTTATTGATATATTTTATTAATATGTAGAGGCAAACCCAGATAGGGGGCCAAAAATTTGTGTTGTACGACATTGCCATGGGAAAAGAATTACGACATCCTAACAAGCATACCAAAGCAGACTTATTGAGAAACGAAATTAAATTGTCTTTGAATATTGCCATACAAAAACCATTACCACTGTAAGTCCAGAAAGCTACTGGCAGTCTTCTGCAGTGTCACAATGTAAAAATGACGTCAGAAAACATACTTAGAATGATTTCACAAAAAAGAATTAATAGGTTACAAGAAGACAACTGTATAACTATCTGAATGTATGCAAGAAAATCAATGATTAAAGTGACAGGGGCGTTGCAGCCATATGGAAGAAGAATGTAAACACAGTACGGAGTGAAGTCAAATAAATTAGGGGCTAGTGCAAATGTTTGCACACGAGACTGGCCACAAAATGATGATAATTTTGAGTAATTGTGGAAATATTATAGCCAGCATATAAACGTAGGGGAACGTCTTTCTTTTTCAGGGTTATATTGCCTGTTACCAGTTGGTGGCAGGAAACGTGGTGAATACAGAATTGGAGAACAGAGAAATCCTCAGCAAAACTGTATGCTGCATCTGATAGCCTGAGGACAACTCGTATGCTGAATTTATATACAATCTCCAGTAATCTACTTCAGATAGAAACATCAGGTGAATTCCCCTTACGTGGGCTCTGAAAACTCATTCAAATAAAAATGTCCACACGTGAACAGTCATTTATATTTGTGGGCATGATGACAAAAGTAGTCCCTCCCACCATTGGCTCTCACTTTTAGACAGTACTACATCAGTTTGTGTTATACACCTACAGTGACACTTGTTTATTATCAAGTTATGGACAAAGATTCCACCTTATTTATTTATTATATGTAAATACAGTTCTCTTCAGTTTTAACCATTCCTGCCCCAAAAAGATTGGAGGGACAGGAAATAAAAATTGTAATATAATTATCTAAACTTAACAACAGTCTTACTTAATTCAATTTTATTGAGTTACAGTTGTGTTTGTTTTATGCACTTATCACTATACTTACATTACCCTAGACACGTAGCCATAAAACACCTAAAATCTCATAAAATATTTCCCGGAGTGAGATCTTAGAGAGGTAGCGGATAGGTACCTTGAGAATACATCATCATCACCAATTAGACTCAGGGACTTACATAGCTTGACCTCACTCTGAGTGCACGTAGATTGATAACATCAATAACCTTTCCGGCACACTCGCCACATATATTGGGGTCCCGTCCCTGATTATTATCATTATTATTGTTAATTAGACCCAGGGAATCCCCATTGTTAAAATAACAAAAAGTAATTTTTTGTGGAAAATTGAATGAATTGTCATTGCCTATGATAATTTAGTCATACTTGTTAATTAATATATTAAGATTTACAAAGTTGTATGACAGAAAAGATGGCAGACTTGGCCAAGTTCAGATCTGCTGCTGTGCAAACTGCAAAGGAAATGGGTATGGAGGGGCAAGTTCTGATTCAGTATGTGACTTCAGAATGTGACAAATTTATTGAGAGGGAAGATAGGAGATTAGCTGAAGAGAAAAGATTACAATTAGAAGCTGATAGGGAGGCTAGGAAGTTAGAAGATGATAGGGAGGCTAGGAAATTAGAAGCTGATAGAGAGGCTGAAATCCAAAGGTTACAATTAGAGGAAAAGAAATTGGAGGCTGAAAAAGAAGAAAAAAGATTGCTTATGGAGGCTGAAAAAGAAGACAAAAGATTGCTTATGGAGGCTGAAAAAGAAGAAAAAAGATTGCTAAGGGAGCATGAATTATGACTAAAAGAACTGGAACTTCAAGGCCATGCTCCAGAAAATGGTAACAGCCCATCTACGTCTGATGCTAGTGCCAGTCAGGGAGCCTCTAATTTGGCCATGAACTTCCATTTAGATCCTTTTTTGGAGAAGGACGACGAGGTTGAGTCCTATCTCAGTAGATTTGAAAGATTAGCTACTAATTATGGGTTAGAGAGGGAAAAATTGAGTTTAAAATTATCCCAAGGGCTTAGGGGAACATCGTATGACGTGTTCTCAAAGTTGAGCAGAGAGGATCAGGAAGACTATGACGTTTTAAAACAGGCTCTTCTAATTAGATATGAGAAGAATGGGGAATTTTACAGGAAGAGATTTAGAAATGCGAAACTACTGTCTGGGGAGACCTACCACCAATTCTCTGCCAGGTTGGAAACCTACTTGGAGAAATGGACTGCTCTGTGGAAAACCCAAGATCTTAAGGAAATGATCATGATAGAGCAATTGAGAGAGTCCATGGCTCCAGACCTGAGAACATTTCTCATGGAACAAGGTGCAGGGAGGTTGGGTGAGGTTCTCAATGTTGCTGAGAGGTATCAGGCAGCCCAGAAAGAAGTAGCTGGTATTAAAAAGAAACAGTTAGAATGTAAGAGAGCCCCTCAAGACCAAGATGAGTACACCGATACCTCGACTTTCGTCGCTTCTTCGTCGCTTCGCTCTTTCGTCAGTTTTCAATTCTAACAACGTTTCCAAATTTCGTCTCTCGCTTCGCTCTTTCGTCGCATTTGGTCACAACTGCGCGTCATTTTGATTCTTTCGTTGTTCAGTCTTTGAACAGAAATCGTTCGGTGTGCACTGTTTTTTTTTTAAGTTGTCCGCATTGAATCTCTTATATTTGTCATTAAACATATTAATACTACTTATTTTTGTGATTAAATTAACAAAACTATTCATACTATATTATTTTTGTGATTATACTGTAAACAGTTCATAGTTATTTTAGTGATAACAGTCTAATGACAGTGTTCATATCGTGATTATAAGACACGTGTACAGTTTTCATACTGTACTTTTTTGTGTGATTAGGCCTTATACAGTACTACTTATTTTTGTCCTTTAATATATTCATAATGGGTCCTAAGTGTAGTGACAAAGTTAAAAGAACCCATAAGGTTCTCAATTTGCAAGAAAAGCTAAAGCTACTCAAGCGTAATGAACAAGGCATCTTAAATGCTGAAATAGGCTGCAGGCTAGGTGTACCAAGCACTACAGTTAGCACAATTGTAAAGAACAGAGCTAAAGTGTTAGAGGAAATTAAAAACGCTACGCCAGTGCATACCAAACTTATTAGAAAGAGGCACTATTTAATTGGTGAGATGGAGAAAGTGTTAAATGTGTGGATTGAAGACCATGTCAGCCACAACATTCCTCTAAGTCAAGATCTTATCCAGGCTAAAGCACAAACTTTATTTAATGCAATGAAGGCTGAACAAGGAGAGACATCAGCTGAAGAGACATTTGGAGCTAGCAGGGGCTGGTTTGAGAAATTTAAGAAAAGGTCAAATTTGAACAATATAGCAGTGAAGGGAGAATCAGCTAGCGCAGATACCGCAGCTGCAGGAGCTTTTCAAGCGAAGCTTGAAAAAATTATAGAAGAAGTTGGCTACACAAAGCAGCAGATCTTCAACGTAGAATAAATTTCGACAGAAGTTCAAAAGTAAATAGTGGGCTGGAACACCAAATAGCCTGTTACAGAGAACTTCTTAGGGAAAGGAAGAAGACATCAATGAGGTAAACGTCTTTGCTCTCCTTTTTCAAGACGCAACCGCCACAACCAACTTCAGTCACCCCTCCCTCTAACCCTTCAGATTCCGAGCCATCAACATCAGCCCCAGCGCCAGTTAGATCTCCTTCAAAGTGCCCTTCTCCTAAAAGAATTAGATTGAAATCCTCCAGTTCTGAAGATGAGCCTCCTCAATTTTCTCCATCTGGTTATCTAAGTCTAGAATCCCCCTAAATTACCAACATTCAAAACTGTACATACTGTATATATTCATCGTCTACTTGCTCAAGAATGATTTTAAGGTAAGATGCTATTTACGTATTTTTAATCTTTTACTGTATTTTCTTTACTCTTATGTTTATTTCTGTTTATCTAGGTGTTGCACGCATTCGCAAGTGTTATATAGTTAGTTATTTACGTTTTTTGGCGGCCCTAATGCATTTGTAAGCTAAATAAAGGCTATGCTTCGACTTTCGTCGATTTTCGACTTTCGTCATAGCTCTGGTCCCTAACCTGTCGAAAGAGTGAGGGATTGGTGTATTATAATAATAGAGATCAAGGTAACAGAGGTAAACCAAACTATGATAGGCCAGGATTTGACCCTAGAGATAGAAACGCGCAAACCAGAAGGAAAATGGTGTAAAATATGTAGGATGCAAAATCATAATACAATTGAATGTGGTAGGAAAGTTCCTCCATATCACGCTGCATGCATGATAACAGTGGGAAACAAGGGAAAGAAGGAACTGTCTACAGGGCAGCATGAACTTCCTCATCCCCCATCTGTGAAAAAGTAAAGTGTAATGGCAATAAGGTGATGTGCCTTTACGATTCAGGATTGGAATATGACTCAGTTGTGAGTGCAACCCTGGTGCACCCTGACCAGTATACCACAGACAAAGTGGAGATACAAGGGCCATTGAAGGATACAGCCACCATGACACTTCCCGTAGCCAGGATAAATGTCAAAACTAGGTACGTGGAAGGAGTGATAAGTGCAGCCGTGTGTAAGGATTCATATTACCCGCTGGTGTTAGGAAAGAGATTTGTTTTTCTAGGGAACTCTATAAAACCTGTGATAATGGCCACGCTCCAGGTTAGGTCGACCCCTAGTAAAGAGGAGGAACCACCACTAAATATTCATCCTAAACAGATGAGAAAGGCCCAGGCAAAGGACAAATCATTAAAACCTTGCTTTGGCAAATTGCCAAATAGCCATAATATTCCTAGAAAAGGACAATTCTATTTGAAGGATGGACTGCTTTACAGGAAGGCTGGAGCAGGACCTAACGGGCATGGACAGTTAGTACTGCCATTGAGTTATAGGGAAAAAGTTATTGCACAAGCACATGTTGTACCAGACGGGGGACACCAGAGGATTGGCACCACCCGTCAAAGGACATCTGTGAACTATTTCTGGCCAAATGTAGCTGGGGACATTGCCCAGTATATACAAAGTTGTGACCAGTGTAGCAAGGTACATTCCACAGGGTGGAAAAATAATAACCAAATGCAAGAAAAGCATTATGGCAAACATGGGCCTGAAAATAACAAAGGAAATAAAAATGATAAGGTAGACACGGTGGATAGGGAAACCCTTTTTCACAAACAGTCTTCCCTAAAATCTTTAAAATAGCAACATTACGTATGGTACGAAGAGAACATACAAACACAGTCCAGAACACCCCGCCACACAGTAGGTCTGAATTCTTGGAACTAACTAGAAATAGAAATGAGGTTAATTGGCCAACATTGAAACCGAAACTATATGTTAACCTTAGAAAAGTGGAGAGCGGGCGTTTGGCAAGATTGCCTAATGTCAAGCTCACTTCACAATACGGATATTAAGTAGCATTAGTAAGGGCACCGGTGACAGTGTTAGTGACCGGCCCTACATAGTCCATTTTGGAAGTATTGTACGGACATTGGATTGAGATCACAGATATTATAGCAATGCTATGGGCGAATTGATTCTGGATGCCGGAACTCATTATATATTATATCACCAATTGCCGTTGGGCGGAGAAAACAACTGGTGAATATGGCCTTTATCTGATGGCAGATTAAAGAGTCATACATATTAGTAAAGGGTGTTTCCAAATTCCAATCAAGCCTGAGCTCAGACCAATGGATGGCTGTGAGCACATCGGAGGGGCACATTGAATTCATATGTTGCTTTTGGGATTGATATTACTCCGAGTGTTTTATCCAGGCTGATAAGGAAATTACTGGATTCCCTACATAACTCTGCTATCACCAAATTATATAGATCTCCTCCTCATAAAATATTGCAACCTTGAGGGACATCTAGAACCTCTGGACATGTCATGGGACAGACTCAGAGAAGAGTAATGGTGAATATTGATTGATAATCAGCATTTGACAGGCAGTAGCGCCTGCAGCTGTGTTATGAATAAAACTGCAATAGATACTTGGATTGCAGAGGTCTGAGGCAGATTTCTTGAGTAGTGCCTACTTTGAATGACCCACCTGAAGTAACCCAGGATCAAACTAAAGCACAGTGGAATCTATTTGAGTCAATTTGATCGAGATTGTAACACAGATAATAAAGCTGCACTAGTGGTGCAGGCTTTTTTTAACCGGGGAAATGTGTCGTAAAGTGTATCTGTATCACAACGCGCTCAAATTCCCCCATTCAAAAGCTAGTAACGTACAATTTTCCGCCTATAACCACTCCTACTATATTTGAAAAGTGCCAAGAGCAAGGTCAAACGTCTGCTAAGAATTGGACAATAGTTGACTTTTCTACTACCATAGTTTGGAAAAGGTTACCCTTCCCCTAATCGTATACACACCCGCCCTATTATTTGGTGAAGGTTGTAACTATAAATAACTCCAGTGTTTGCATCGGTCTCCATGTAACTCAGTAACGAAAATTTGAATTTTTTTTAACGACGAGCGCAAAATAAGTTACCCGTCCCTTTTAAACCCCGCACACAGTCTACCCTTACCAATATTTAGAAAGAACGTTAGCAGAGTTTCGCAACGAGCCACTTGATACTTCGCCTTGTAAAAAGGGAGAGAGGAAAGAGGGGGGGGGGGGCTAAAATTAAAAGAATCAAGGCTTATTTATGCGTTTTGAAACTGAAACTAAAACTAAATTTGTGCAGAGAGGAGGAAAAAGAAAGAAACTTAGATAACTTATAAAGAGGGTAAATAAAAATGGATGTATTGAATGATAGCGATAATATTGAGTATAAAAAGGCCATAATATTCCCTATGATAAATTATCTTGCCTTATAGAAAAGTATGTTGTTCAGAATAAATATAGACAAATTACATTGATGAAAACGATGAAGAAGAGTTAGATGAAAACTAGATAGGATGATAGAGGCAAAAAGGCAGTTTAAGAATCACTTTTTAAAATTGAAATCGACCCAATAATAACTGAGATATTGTAGAAAATAAACATTGCGACAGACAGACAAACACACTGAGGAACTGCTCAATTTTGAAAATCTTCGAAAGTTAAATTTTCGGGACGCTTTTTTTTAACAGTCAAATTTGCTTGACTCGTTTGATTGGTTAATGATAGTTTAGGAAAGGGAGATAAAACTAACGCTTTACCAGAATACGCTGCCACTTGAGAAAAAATATTTCAACAGAGTAGATTAAGATCAGACGCATAGCAGTGTGACCAATTCCTTTGCGGTCTGGGCGACAGCGATCTGCACCTGTGCCATTGATTGCCAGTTAATCTTACCTTTGTGTGAAATATTTCATTGATTGCGGTAAGATAAATAATTTTATTGATATATTTTATTAATATGTAGAGGCAAACCCAGATAGGGGGCCAAAAATTTGTGTTGTACGACATTGCCATGGGAAAAGAATTACGACATCCTAACAAGCATGCCTCAGCAGACTTATTGAGAAACGAAATTAAATTGTCTTTGAATATTGCCATACAAAACCCATTACGACTGTAAGTCCAGAAAGCTACTGGCAGTCTTCTGCAGTGTTACAATGTAAAAATGACGTCAGAAAACATACTTAGAATGATTTCACAAAAAAGAATTAACAGGTTACAAGAAGACAACTGTATACCTATCTGATTGTATGGAAGAAAATCAATGTTTAAAGTGACAGGGGCGTTGCAGCCATATGGAAGAAGAATGTATTCACAGTACGGAGTGAAGTCAAATAAATTAGGGGCTAGTGCAAATGTTTGCACACGAGACTGACCACAAAATGATGATAATTTTGAGTAATTGTGGAAATATTATAGCCAGCATATAAACGTAGGGGAACTCCTTCTTTTTCAGGGTTATATTGCCTGTTACCAGTTGGTGGCAGGAAACGTGGTGAATACAGAATTGGAGAACAGAGAAATCCTCAGCAAAACTGTATGCTGCATCAGATAGCCTGAGGACAACTCGTATGCTGAATTTATATACAATCTCCAGTAATCTACTTCAGATTGAAACATCAGGTGAATTCCCCTTACGTGGGCTCTGAAATTTCATTCAAATAAAAATTTCCCCACGTGAACAGTTATTTATATTTGTGGGCATGATGACAAAAGTAGTCCCTCCCACCATTGGCTCTCACTTTTAGACAGTACTACATCAGTTTGTGTTATACACTTACAGTGACACTTGTTTATTATCAAGTTATGGACAAAGATTCCACCTTATTTATTTATTATATGTAAATACAGTTCTCTTCAGTTTTAACCATTCCTGCCCCAAAAAGATTGGAGGGACAGGAAATAAAAATTGTAATATAATTATCTAAACTTAACAACAGTCTTACTTAATTCAATTTTATTGAGTTACAGTTGTGTTTGTTTTATGCACTTATCACTATACTTACATTAACCTAGACACGTAGCCATAATAATAATAATAATAAATTCTTTAAGCGCCAAACACGGCGCATAAGGCAGAAACCAGTGCTCTCCAGGTTGTTCGTTGTGACGCCACTCCTCTTAGCTCTTGCACATTATTTAGGCCCAACGTTCTTCCTTCTCTTATTATTGTTCTTCTGAGTGTTTCTTTTGGTCTTCCTTTTTTCCGCTTACCCTCAGGAACCCAAGTGAGCGCCTGTAGTGGTATTCTGTTGTTTTGCATTCGTAGGACATGACCGATATATGACCATCGTCTTTTCCTTATATAGTCGGAGACATATTTCTGCCTAGAGTCTTCTCTTATTTGTCGATTAGTCTTGAATTCTTTCCAACTGATGTTCATGAGTTTTCTAAGACATTTGTTCTCGAATGTATTCAGCTTGTTCTCCAATGATTTTGTTATTTTCCAACTCTCACAGCCGTATGTTAACACTGAGATAACATTTGAATTAAACAGACGAAGCTTGGTATGTATATTCAATGATCGTAATTTCCAAATGTTAGATAATCTATTGAAGGCGCTAGCTGCCAAAGCAATTCTAGTATGGATTTCTCTTGTTGTGTCACCATCCTGAGTCATTTTACTGCCTAAATAATTGAAACTTTCAACTTTCTGTAGTTTTTCCCCGTTCAAGATGATATCAAAGGTCTCGTTAGAAAAGTTCATAGCTTTAGTTTTAGAGGCATAAAACACCTAAAATCTCATAAAATATTTCCCGGAGTGAGATCTTAGAGAGGTAGCGGATAGGTACCCTGAGAATACAGCATCATCAACAATTAGACTCAGGGACTTACATAGCTTGACCTCACTCTGAGTGCACGTAGTTTGATAACATCAATAACCTCTCTGGCACACTCGTCACAGATTCATAATTGAGTATTGATGAAATACGTATAAATTTCTAATTCATGATGATTGATTTTATGAATATAACTTATTTCACGGGGAGTTTTAAACGATAAGTCAAGCTCTCCGCTTGCAGTTTCTAATGTAAGTTATAACCGAAGTAAATAGTATGTATAAGTATTTTATATGTTGTTTTTCTTTATTCAGTGAAACTGGGGTAGCCCAACTTTACCAACGGTTTTAGTACTGAGAAACATCTGTGAAGAACAAAAACATTTTTTTCTTAAAGATTTGGGTGTATAAAATAAAACCTGTCTGGCATTGCGCTGGCATCCAGAACGACAGAATACCCATTACATGAACTTTAAGATTAAATGAAGTAACGGGCCCATCGAGCCAGATTTAATTCTTCCTGAGAAAAACCTCAAGTACATTTTCAGCCCTTGTGGCAAGTATAATATTACTATCAGTAACATTCCGACGGAGTTCTGACTAGTTGTGGTGTGACCAAATAAACTCCTATACTGAGAGAAGGCACCGACCTGACATTCCTAGTTACTAGAAATCTAAGCTATTGACACTTTGCTCGCTGTTAACGTTCGTGCCTGGACAATTTTAATGTGACAGAAACAGATATCCTCAAATAAGAATAACCAAGGAAACGTTCCCTGAAGTAGTGGATTCAACCTATCTTTGCGGGACTGGGGTTCCCTTGGCCAAGACTACCACTGGAGATTCTGTATGTG
This sequence comes from Oreohelix idahoensis, assembly GCA_024509875.1. Lineage (NCBI taxonomy): Eukaryota > Metazoa > Mollusca > Gastropoda > Stylommatophora > Oreohelicidae > Oreohelix > Oreohelix idahoensis. The sequence continues at coordinate 103,223 of JAMPIV010002868.1, forward strand.
CATGTCCTAAAAATTGTTTTTCCAGACGTTGCTACCAAAGCTGTAAGTACGAATGCAAGCTAGTGATCACGGCTGACTGAATAGAGTGAAAGCAGGACTGAGTGATTCATTTATTGTTGTATTTTGGCACCCATTTTGCTGTCTTAAATTTCTTTATGAAAGTTTTTGTTGCTAACAATATTTTCCTTAGGATAGATCAGAGTATCACAGTCCGTTCATACCTTTAAAGGGGAATCTTAGACTATAGCATATGTATCCGTGACTCTTTGGGGCTATCACTTTTCTTCTAACAGGACTGTGGGCTATACATCGAGGGAAAAGATCATACCTATGGGTCTATCATTCTTGTAGCAATTCATTGACTTTATGACTATTTGTATATGCTTGATGTAATTTCTATGTGTTGTGATGGAATTTTCTGATGATAATTAAAATTCACTTAAACTTAATCAGCGTGTCGGTCAGCTCGTTCCAAAATATCTATATAATCATTGTTATAGTTTTTCCACGTCTGTGCGTCTAACTGTCGTCACTGGTGTGTGTGCGCACGTGAGTGGTATATATATATATATATATATATATATATATATATATATATATATATATATATATATATATATATATATATTCAATACATATTTTATAGACTGTCTGACTCCTCTAGATCTGTTGTAGAAGATAGGCTGAAAGAGAGAAAATTCTCGATTTCAGGGACAGCCTCTATTAATTTCTTCCATCTCACCCGTGGAAATCTATTTCTATTATTATCTCTCACTGTGGCTATCACTTATTCTAATCTATTCAGAAGGGACCAACTCAAGTCTTAATTCCCCTATCAAAAATCCATGACAACTCGTTCGATTCGATTGCTATCGCGATATATATGACAATGACAAACAAAGTCATTTCTGTTTAAGGTCGAACATTTTAGATTAGGTGTGAACATTTTTTTTTTTTTTTGGAGATTAGCTCCATAATTGTCTTCCACTCTCCATCGGCAAAATACACCAGCTTCTTAGTTGGTTTTGACGATGACACTTTGCACTACATAAACCGATACATACGAAACTGGAATAATACCAAATACTCTTTGGTACCAGTTTCCAACGTAAAATATTAGAGTAGGAAATTTAACCGACAAACGACATTATCAAAATTCGATCATAAGCCATATATTATAAGCTCTTGGTTTTGGAGAGTTAATGTAGAAAGAAAATGGTGGCATTGTGAAAACAATCGCGTAAATTGAAGGCTTAGAAAAATAAAGATTGACATTGGATTTTTCTATGGCTTATAGTGGACCTCATTGGATCGTTAAAATAATTAAAGTTCTGCATTCTGTTTGATCATTTATAATTGACAATACTACACTATATGCTACTCACAGTCCAAGGAAATCGAATCAATTAAAAACCTGGGTCCCGTAATTATCGAAGAGAATTTATATCTCTGGTGAACTAAACCAGTATTCTCGATTATGACTCTTCAGAAATACATATTACAAATAAATATATAAATATATATATATATATATATATATATATATATATATATATATATATATATATATATATATATATATATATATATATATATATATATATATATATATATATATATATATATATATATATATATATATATATATAATTATAATAATAATAATTTTATCCTTCATGTAAAACGGGTAGGCCTACATTCTATTCAAGTGAGATGAGCAAAAAATCAAGGTCTAACACGCAATAACGCTGACAATCCAATCTCTGCTGCGAGATTTTTCACACCTGTCATTCCTCAATCTGCTGGGCTATCGTGTAACCTTGCCCGCAAAGACAGAAAATCATGTCCATGTAATTGAGGCTAGGTCATGCCCACTGGCGCAAGCGCTTTGCTTGCGTGGGAAAGCAAGAAAAAAAGGAGGACATGGTCATGGAAAAATAAACCAAAGATACTTAAACCAGGAAAATAAAATTCAGGTTCTGTCCATTTCCTCTCCTGACTTTTCTCCTAGTTTCCGAAGTTAGTGAATTCCTGACACTTGTTTCTCTGATTTGCCTGGTCGACATTATTGAGTTTTTAGTAGTCTTGTTTCCTCCTCAGACTGGGTTGTTTCTCTTTGCGCCTTCCTCTCGGGCACCTCTTCTGATGGTGGCTAATGAAGAGTATAATGGTTTTTGGAGGCACTGAGGGCATAGTTTTACGTATTGTCTAATGTCCCGTTGCATGTCTAGCCAAAAATATTTGCGTCGCACGTGCCTAAAACAAGCATTCGTACCACGTTGATTGCACAGGGGTACTTCATTCCCCATTTGCCGAGTTTTATTTCTCTCTTGGGCCTTCTTCAGCTCCACTGCATTTAAGCTGATTGGAGAGTAGATTTTAGGGGCTACTCTGTATGCTTCCTCTCTGGTATAATCCTGGGATGTTTGGGGCCCTCCAATAAAACATACTCCGTCCCTAATATTAGGAGGTACTCAAGGTTGTCCAGAACTGCCGCATGAATTCTCCGCTTAACAAAACGAATTTCCACTGGGATAATCGTTGTCGGTAATTTAAGAGGTGGCATACATTTCGTTGGTCCCTTAATTTCAACAGTCTTGTTAGTCAACTGTTCAGGGCTCACGAGATCTGGCGATATGAGTGCTCCGTATTCTAGTGCAGATTCATATAAACACAGCCCCGTTCTGTGATTTACTATCACATTTTCGAGGACAAACGGTTGCAGGGGCCATGTTTGGGTGCACGGGGGTCATGTCTCCCTATCGGCCCCGTTAGTAGGCACGCAACATAGTGGAGGGAAGTTTTTTGTCTCTGACAATCTGTCGTGTAATGGGTATTTGTTCTACAAAATGTACACCATTTCCAGCCTGGTTCCTGGGGTTGATTATTAGATACCCCATTCAGATCCCTGCTGATGCTTGAATCTTTTACGAACAGGCCTTCGTGCTTCAGTCGGCGTTGCATCTGTTTCAGCGAAGGGGTGAGTTTTTATTTGGTGTTGATTATCGCTTGGTCACTTTCTTGCAGAGTTCACGTCCGGTCCAACAGGGCGGTAGTCACGCCACTGGTTGGTTCCCATCTTCACTCTGCGTGGAAGATGTGCTAGATTCACTATTTCCATTTCGAGCAATTGGATTTCATTATGACGTATTTTCTTCCATTCTTTCTCGTCCTGTTCCGCTATTTCCTTCTCGGCTATCCTTTCTTTCCTGTCTTCCTCTTCTCTTTTGCTTTCCTTCTTTACCCTCTCTCGATCTTGTTGTTTTTATTAGCCTTGGCGACATATTCACCAAATTACATTCCTTCGAGTTCCATGTCCCTTCCCAACTCTGTGTAACAGGTTTTTAGTTTGACTACATCTGACATTTCTGAAAAGTTCCTTACAATTACACTAGTTTACAATAAATAAAGTTACAACACTTCAACTTGGAATATTCACTCTTCCAATATTTAATTGTGGAAGATGAGAGGAACTGCTGTAAGACGTGGATATGAAAACAAAAAGCGGAAATAAGTAGTTCATCTTACTGGGACATACGGTAAGGAAAATAGCCAACGTTGCGGCCACAAGGCATTCGTCAGGGAAAGGAAAGGAAGTGAGAGCTAAGAAGGACACGTGAGAAAATAAATAACTAAAAATGGATACTACCCATACAATCGACTGCAACCTAGCATGTCCAGCGATAAGAAATCGTATCACAAGAAATAAACATAAAATGGCTGCCATTTCCTGGTGTACAAAAAAAGAGATGTTAAGAAGGGAAACGAGAAACACCCCAGATATAATAATAAGGAGTTAGAGAGGAGGTAGACGATAGAAAAGGAAATGGATGAGAGGACGACCAAAAACAAAAGGGTGAAGGACTAAAAAAAACACGATTGACAAGGGTCGTAGATTAAGAGTGGAAAAGGTAGCCTAAGACAAAGGAATGTTGGGTGTTAAGACCATCTGGTTTGAGGCACCCCAACGACGAATGAGGCGTTGGTCATGCTGGACTCGACTAGCAGTGTCAGAGAATCATGATCTGATCGCAGTGGCCTCGATATCCATAGGACCATGATGATCCAGGCCATTGAAGCGAACGGCTACTGGTGTGGGTTCTAACCGGGAGATGTCATAAAGGTGCTGGCAGAATCTGTCCCCAAGTCGTTTACCTGTCTGGTCAATATATGTTTTACTGCAACGTTTGCATATTGTGGTATAGATGACGTTGCGTTACTCGCATGAAAAGTCATTGATGATGGTGAAAGAGGCAAAAATGTCAAATTAATTCTATTATCTAGTTTGCTGTAAAGTTATAAGTGATGGACCACCGATTCAAATGGTTGATTAGTTCGTGGGCCGGATAAAATGAAGCCGTGAGCCGCATTTGGCCAGACGGCTATAGTTTGCCGACCCTTTTATTACGCCACGACACACTTACGTGCCATTCTAAATTCCGCGGCATATTATAATACTTAAGTAGGTGAGTATGATAAATATTTAAAAATTCGCTGCAACCATAAGACGGCGGTCCTTGTTTTTTATGATGGATAATGATAACTCAGCTTATTATTTGTAAAACTTTAAATGTGAAATTCTTTCGTAATATTTTACAATTTCCGATATTAAGAATTGTCTTATCCATCGGTCACTTTGGTCCCATCTTTTTCCACCAACGTTGTAATCTTTTTCATAGCTAGTTTTCGGCCGGGAAAAAAATTATGCACCTGTTGCAATTAGCTCCCAATATGTACTTTATGGCGTCGGATTTAAAAAAAAATATCCTGCCTCTGTTGCTTTTCAGTGACAAAAGTTCTTGAATTGTCCCCCATTTATATTAAGCATTTTGGTTACGTATAAACATGTATCGCCACCATAACTCACTCATCAAATAATTTTGTATATCATTATATGGTAACTCTTCCTGGTGTCACGGTGCGACAGACTGATTGCGGATCGCTGCCCTAGACAATGCAATTCAAACACACCATACTTATATCTAGGAAAAATACTATTTGTAATTTGATAATTACAATTGTTTCTTTGTAAATCAATATAATCTACCATCAATGGTACCTACACATTGAAGCGGTATGGCTGCTTGCGTACCCTATGCCAGCAGGAGTTTTACTTCTGGCAGGTTCAACCAAGCTGGACAAATCTGCTCTAGTAGGGGTCAGACAAAAGCTGGTACCCTGGTCTTCTAGGTTCGGGGTTTAGCACAGGGCCGACACCCCTGTCTATGTAAAAAAAAATCTTAATCGTTACAGAAACAGCTGGACATCCGGAGTCTGAGGCTCATGTGACTGTCAGTAGTGAAAGCCGAAAAGAAGCCATTTACATGACAACGGAAAACACGAATTGGATTCTAGAATGTCAGAAGTACGAATAAGGCAGGAAAACTGAGGCAGATCACAGCAGAGATGAGGAACTACAGATTACATATTCTCGGAATAAGTCAGAGCAGATGGACCGGGACAGGGAGAATAAAGACAGGAGAAACAGTACTTTACTCTGGTAGAGAGGATGGACAACACAATGAAGGCGTAGCCATTATCCTAAAGAAATGAATATAAAGTTCATTACTGGAATGGTAACCTACGAGGTACAAACAACAGACTGATAAGAACAAGACTGAGAGGGAGATTCACCAACAATAGAATAATACAATACTATGCACCAACCTCAATGCGAAAGTTGCAACACTCAAATACATATAATGAAAGAGTAATGGGGAAATGCGGCAGCGGAACAGCAAATGAGAATGGGGATAAACTAATAAGCTTCTGCATCATTAACAACCTTGGTCATTGGAGGAACACTTTTTCCACACAAAGAAATGCACAAGTTAACACGGGAATCACCAAACGGCCGGGACAGAACCAAATAGACCACATTATAATCAATGGTAAAGACGTGAAAGTAAGAAAAGGTGCAGATGTGGGAAGCGATCACCACCTAGTAGTAGAAAGACTGAAGGTGAAACGGAAAAGGTATTGTTATTGTTGTTTAGAATCGACATCACTGCACTCCGGGCAAACCCATAGGTGCTCAGTCTCTCTCAGCAAATGTCGAAGGATTGAATGCTAACAGTTCCTGTTGCGCGCTGATTGTACATATGCCGGATGCATTCTCTCATTCGTTCATTCCTGCCAGTCCCACTCCTAATGCCAAATTTCAGCAATCTCAGCCGTGATGATTAATCGATTCATCTAACAGGTAATCATTAAATGTCTTCAGTATCTCTCCCTTATCCATTTCAAACGCACCCACTGTAGGTGCTCCTGAAGCTAGTCTATCAGCTCTTTCATTGCCGCGTACCCTGCATGACCAGGACAGTAGATCCACACCAGTTCCTGAAGATATGAGGCTGCTATGGAGGTTTTCCATTCATGCCGTAGCCATCCATTTTGGATCTTCCGAAGCATGGACTGAGAGTTTGACACAATAACTGCTCTTGTCAATGAAGTTTCAGACAGCTACCTTAAAGCAGCAGTAGCTGCCTCTACCTCCATTCTCATGCTGGATGTTGCTGTCATGTAGGCCCCGATATATTCAGCGACGATCATGCCCTAAATTCTAGCCGATAAGCCCCACCCTGATTTCCCACCACGGGCTACAGACCCTTCAGTGTACACAACTCCGTATTGAAAGCAGATCTCTCAGACGTTATTCTCAATGGGCAGTCAATTGAAAGACACAAGCTCAAATGTCTTGGAGTTACTTTCGATCGCGGGCTATCATACAAGTACCATGTTGATCACATCATACAGAAATGCAAAAGAGGCCTAGCAGCCCTGAAAACAATGGTTGCTGCGCACCTCGAGCAGAGACTACTGTTTCTTCTATATCATCATCTGGTCTTGTCAGTAGCTGAGTATGGCTTGGGAATACTCACGCTGTCAGTATCGCAATGTGAACGACTGGAACGCATTCAAAATGAAGGGATGCGTTTAGTCTTGGGCCGTGCGCGAGATACCCCAATTGTGACGAAGCGGTATATGCTTGGCTTGCTGTCTATTAAATCCAGATATGCGATGGCTCAGGTAAAAGCCTATATGCGAGTAACCACAGATAAAAGTCATCCCCTACACATGAACATAGCTGACATCAAGGGAGTACGAATAAAGAGGGGGGGGGTGTCATGGATGGCGCTGGCTGAGTCAACTATTCGACAGGTGACCACAGTTGAATATGTCTTTTTTAAATTAAAAATTCTTAGAAGAGAAGTTATTAATTATTATATTATTCATATAATGAATATTATCATCTATATATATAGTCATATTCAAGGGAGAGGAGGGGAGTAGGTCTAGTGAGACCTTGGCGACCTACCAACAGGCCATCATCAGCCATGGCAGAGAATGCAGAGCTTGGGGCAATGGAAAAGCAGAACTGGAAATTGATCAACTGATAAATGAACATGTTGGGAATAATGATGCCGTTGTGTACGGAAAAGGTATGACATCATCAAACTTAATGACCCCCTCACCAGAAAAGATTTTGTGGTTGATGTAAAGAGACGATGTTAAATTGTCAATAACCAGGAAAATGACAGCGACATGATGTTGACCAGAAATTCAACACCATTTAAACAATATATCAGGAAAGCAGCGAATCATGCTTGGGATTCCAGGAAAGGAAGAGGCAAGATTGGATAACACCACTGTTGCGAGGTATGTTTCGCTTGTAGATTTTGCAAGTGTTTGTTATAAATATACAATATTCATTTGAGAGTTAATGTCCAGGGTTCGATCTTTGCCTTGTAGACAAGTATTAATTTCCTTTCGTTCATAAAACCTCTTTCTTTAATGAAAGGAATGACTGCAGAGTAACGGTTCTAATTAATAATAAATTATTATCCATGACTGCTCAGACATATCCCCAGTGCAGCTGAGATTTACTTCTCCTTCTCCCCAGCTGATGCTTTCAAGATATTTCACAATGCTCAGGCGCTCACTGGCCTTGTCTTTCATTTTGTGCATAACGATTTTAAGGAGTAGCTGTCTGTCCAGCTCCACTCCCAAGTAAGCTGGGTTTTCTTCTCCAAAGTAGTTGTCCATCGAGTTTTAGTTGATACACTTTCTTGATGCTCTAAATGGTGCGTATTTTTTATTTGCGTGTTTATTTTTAGTTTCCAGAGCTTGCAGTACACATCTATTGTAGCTAGGGCTTTATTTAGTTTAGCTGGCGCCAGTTTGTTGAATTTGTCCTCTGTCCAAATGAGGTCATCTGCGTACAGTGCTTTTGATACAGTCAAGGTGCAAAATGGGGGGTGTCATAAGAGGTTTTGATGTTAATAAAAGTATAGGCTATCCTGGACAAATAGGTGTATCAGAGGATACCAGGATAGTGCCAGATAAGAAACTGGTCTTATAAGTAATACCCCCTTCTCTGAAAAGAGCAAGGGTGTATAGACATCAAAGTGGGGTCAAGCTATGTAAGTTCTCAGAGAAGATGATGATGGTGATGTAGTACTCTGAGTCCCTAACTGCTACCTCTTTAGATCCCAAATTGAGTAATGATTATCTGTGTTGTGTTATTTGGCAAATTGTCTAGGGTAATTTATTTAATATAACAGGTATTGATTTCAAACAGAACTTTAACTTAATAAAATTATTAAGCAAGGCTGGATGAAATTTTATGTACAATTTAATTGCCCTGAACCTCAATCTTTTCAGGTCAGGAATACTCAAAAGCAATAAAATGATATTTACAAATCAAAATAAATATATTGGAACATCCCTTCCATAAGGTAGATTGTAATAGGAATAACTACACACTCTCTGTTCGTCTGATGGTTAACTTCTGCTAACCCTGACATGTAAGTGTTCTTTATTTATTTGGGAGGTCTTATCTATTCATCCTAAAAAGGGTTGTAAACCTAGTATGGTTACTATTTAGTGAATTGGTGGATGAATTGTCACGGGCCTTTATAAAGGACTTATCTTATGATGTTGCTGCTGATTTTCATACACCACTACAGGACCACAAACTTTGTAGCTCCTGACTGAGAAGATGGGATCTGACTCCAGTTATATGAGGAGCTCTCATCACCCACAAACTTCCTCTCAAGTGAATGCAGCCACGAGGTAATGACGTGACATAACCTGGAATAAAAGGACAACCACATTCCATGTAGAAGTCTGCCTCAATCCACTCACCCACAAACAACACCAAGTCTTACCCTTTTTCAGTTATTGTGCTAACAAGTTGCACAAGACCTAGAATATCTTTGCCTACAGTCCGTTCCATGTGATCATTCTTTCTTTGTATTGATTCAATGTTAGTGTCCTTAGTCCATGCTTGGCTTCCGTACAATAATCAGGTTAAGTACAAAACAGCATGTGACCTATTGATTACTTCATTCTAACCTTTCCTGTACGTTTATCACATGATCTTTGAACAGTGTGTCACTCCAGAAGAAAATACCAATTTAAACCACTACTAACACTTACTGTCGTAATTTGTTGCCATATTTGCAAACACTATATGTCGCAAAATTGGTTTCAATACATTGCAAACGCGGCTTCGTGTAGTTTTACAAACCATTCACCGATCGATTATCACAGGACCGGCCGCTTACAAAATGGCGGTGTATCGACAAAATGTCGATGAGACCTCCGCAATCGGCAATGATAAATAAAAGCATAATGGAATCATTGTGAAAAGGATTTCACCTTTTATTACCGGAGAGGATTGGGCATAACTGTATGTAAGGAAAAACTGTAGGAAGTTATCAGTTACGGAGAACAATGCGTATTACGGCTGTTCACAGTTAAGCTGAAAGCCTATAAACCCACTTCTGTTCTAAATATTTAAATCAACAAGTAACAGATTGTGAAAGTACATGGATAGGAAGATGGAAATATATCGGCTGTATAAAACAAGATAGGAGGGAACAGTATGGATAATATATAAGCCGACGATAAACAAGGGAAAGTTTCAGACAACGCACAAATCATGTGAAATCGCTGTCTCAGGAAAAAAATTTCAGCCAGAGTATAGGCTGTGACGTCAGTGCTCTCCGATACGTCCGCCAGAGTCTTATAAAGAGCGGATCGTAAACTGAAAGGACGCACACGTAGCCAAAACAGACAACGAATAGTAGAGACCGAACAGGCAGCCAGTGGTCCTTTTCAGGACCAATCATCTCCAGGACTAGGAACGTGATACCAGCACAGACATTAACACCCTATATACCCAAATATAACCTTTTGTAACCCGTGATGCAGGATATGAACACCATGAGAACGCCACGACACCATAAACAGACAAGCAACTAAGAGGTATCCAGACAGTCAGCTAGTGGTCATTTTTAGGACCAGTCCTTTTCAGGACTAACAACCGGCTAGCACTGAAGAAACTAAATACAATATATACCCCAATTATAACCAACTTTCAGGTTGAACAGGGTATAACAGCAACATAGTAGACAAAAGAACGAACGAACAAAAGGACGCACACTGAAATTAGGTTTGAGACATACTGACGGCAGAGATCGCCACTACGCTAATACCGTCTGAATTGTGAGCGAATCGCCAGAAGTTTCAGTCAAGTGTCTGGAGTCTGAGGGTAAGCGAAATTATGAAACTATCATGTATAATAATTATTTTTTGTTATTTCTAGTTCGTATAGACTTCACAAAATATATGCACGTAGAATATTCATTGATATATGTAATGTTAATTTTAGTATGATCTAAACATGGGCTATGTGGATGATTGTTGCTGGTACAAAAACTAATCACAACTAGCCCCACAGTCAAATGTAGATAACGTCTATCATATTAATTGCTGTATCTCTTACGAAGAGAAAGGCAGTCCCATGGCAGAGATTGTCATAGGCAAATGAAGTGTTAAAAGCTTCATCATGGAAGATATCGCTTTTACGAGGTTAGGTGACCAGTCTCCTTCCTCGCTGCCTTTTCCTTCCCTAGTTCGAGCGCACAACTGAGTGCCCATTTACAGCTGGTAAACTGGAGTGTTCCACAGCCAAGTCTCAACTCCAAAACTATGTAATTGTACTACCGAAGAAAGCAACTTGATCGCTTGGTCAGTTGGTCACTCACTTTATCTAGTTGTGTATTAATTTGGTGTAGATGCTAAGAGTGGCATCAGTATTTAAATTTGTACCTGATGTAGTTGGAAAGATCAAGTTATAAAAAATTACAGGATGTACAGGAGAGGAATAAACCAGATGATAATTATTACTGATAATGTTAATATTAATTCTGTATCATTGAAATGATGTCCATTACTATGACTGTATAACTTTGACATCTGATGACTGACTAGTCTGACTTATGTGCTAGTCAGTTACAATTAATTGAAATGTTAATACTTCTGTATCACTGAAACGATGTCCTTACTTACTATGATTGTATAACGGTGACATCTGATGACTGACTGGTCTGACATCTGTGCTAGTCAGCTACAAGTCTAGCCAGATACTAGCCAAGGCTGATATGATGTTTCAGGTTCCATGAAATAACTCAAACCAGACTGTCCAGTATCAGAAGCCTGTGTTGTTCATCAGAGGCAATCCCACAAGAGTGCAGGACCCCAACGAGTGAACTTCAACTGGTCATTGGCATCCCCAGGCTGGGTCTACCAATACTGATATATATATATATATATATATATATATATATATATATATATATATATATATATATATATATATATATATATATATATATATACAACAGACAGTCCGTGTCAGCAGGATCACGAGTCACAGATAAGTGTCCAGTTATGACACTGACTACCAATATATATGAAACAACAGCGATAGTGGATTGAAATCATTATAAACTTCAGTCACATGATGACAGTAATGTGTAAAGTCAGAGGACTAAGAACAGTGATACAGTAAAAGTGATTCCAGTTTTCAGTAACTTTATTATTCAAGATCTTGAAGTCTAAACAGACAATAATAGTAATCGTGTGAATATTTTTTATATATTTTAATGCTCTCTTCCAACTAGCAGAAATAGAATATTAGTGTACATATTTAAATATTTTAACTGAACCTGAGGAATTATTCACTTCTTACATTTGTGGTTAAAGTAAATGTTCATTTTATTTATCCCCTAGACATTTAGTAATCATAAGATAGTCACAGGGAGGAGACACCTTAAATCCTGGTACAACTTCTTACCAACTGGCCAGGGTTTTCACAGTCTGACTATTCCTATGATATCAATATACCAGTGCTTATTTCTAAGACTGGGGTACTGTATTACTTGTAAGACCAGAACTCTTTACTGGCATACTATTCTGGTAGCATATGAGATACCTGGTTATCCATCTACCAATCCTATTCTTACCTAAATAAATAATTTTAATAACCTCCCGCTACACTATACACATTTTTTCCATTTCGAACATGTCTGCAAAACTACACACATTTATAAATGGGTCAGTATGGCAAAACACATTAGTTTCACTTTCTACTAGCACTAGAACAAATAGTCTGGTTATACACAGGTTAATAATTAACAAAATAAGCAAATATATATATATATACAGTAGAACCTCTATAAGTTGACCACCCAAGGGACTGTAGCAAACCGGTCAACATACGGAGGTGGTCAACATACGGAACGAGGCCTATTGTTCTGATACTTTACTTCCTTGAACAGCTTATATTGGAGAATACAGTATCATACGAAATCATACATAATCACAACATCAAATCAAATCATCAACATCTGTTTTATCATGGTTTAATCATTCTTTCTGAAAAAAGGAGTCAATCTTGGTCTGTGTCTTATTCTTATTACAAACATAAGTGGAGAAAGCACTCTCAACGCTGTCTACACCACTCAACATACCTGGGCATTTTTCCACAGCAAATGACTTCAACTGCATTATCAGATGCCTGACAGCCTCTTCTTTTGGAGTCTCTGCAATTTCTGTGTCATCTTCACTTGCTTCTTCAACTTCACCAGCTGCTTCATGCACTGTTATGCTTGTCTGTACTTCGGTCAATATCGCTTGGAAAATTCTTTCCGGGTCAGGTTCATTACAGGTTGCCACCTCATCATCCATTGCAACAAAACCTTCAAAATCTACTCCTTCAAATTCCGCCATTGGCGATGGACTGTCCGATGGGGCTAAAACGTCATGCTCTTGGGTTATGACAAATCCACATTTCTTGAAATACTTCTGTATCGTTTCCGGCTGAACTTTATTCCAAGCAGAACTGATCCAGAGCACAGCATCCAGAGCGTTAACTGATGCAGCAGATGAAGTTGCTTCCACAGGCAGAACACAGATCTGTGATTTAGTAATGACCCACTGCAGGAGCTGGGCCCGGTAATGCATTTTAAATGTTTTGATGATGCCTTGGTCAAGAGGTTGGGTTTTTGAGGTCGTGTTTGGAGGCAGAAATTTCAGTGTCACGTTTGTGAGATGTTACACTTTTGGGTGGCCAGGACAGTTGTCTACTGTCAGTAGAATAGACCGTTTCTTCTTCTTCATTTCTCGGTCGATGCCCCTTACCCACTCCTCAAATAAGGCGCCAGTCATCCATGCGGATTTGTTTGATCTCCAAGTGACGGGGAGGTCTTTGGGCTTCAGGTTCTTGAATGCGCGTGGCTTTGCCGATTTACCAATCACCAAGGGCTTTAGTTTCTCTCCGGTTGAGCTAGCGCAAAGCATAACTGTGAAAAGTTCTTTGGAAAGTTTTCCGCTCTTACATTTGTCACCCTTCATGTTGAGGCTCCTGTCAGGCATCGCCTTGAAAAAGAGTCCGCACTCGTCAGCATTAAAGATGTCGTCGTCTTTGAAGCCTCTGGCGAAATAAGGAAACTTTTTGATGAAGTCTTCCACAGCTTCTACTGGAACTTCATTGGATTCACCACACAACACTTTCTGGGAGATCGCGTGTCGCAGTTTAAATTTCTCGAGCCAACCACTTGATGCTTGGAAATCTTCTGCCGCCCCGAATTCCCATGCGAATTTTTTAGCAACTTCTTGAATCATCGGCCCGGAGATTCGGGCGTTAACTGCCCTCATTTGTTTGAACAAGTTTAATGTGGCTTCATTGACTTCATCTAGGGGAGTATTCCTCCTTTTCCGCTGTAGATCTCCGCTTTCCTTACCACAACTCTCCAAGTACTCATGTTTACATTTTTGGATGTTGCTAACTGTGGTCTTACTAACCCCAAAATGTTCTGCCGTCTTTCTTTGGCTGCTGCTTTCCAGAAAATGTAGAAGATAAACCTTTTCCTTCAATGTCAGCTCCTTGAGTTCTTTCCTTTGGGCCATCAAAAAGGTTAGGTTAATTTTGTCAACGATAAAGTGTATAAAACACAGTCTGAGAGAGAACGTACAGTTTAGTAGCTGAATTACTATCAACCGGCAGGGCAGTCATAGCAAGAATGAAGATTTTGCTTAGAAGTTGGTCTTTTTATACTGCATGTTTGCGAAAAAATCAAAGAGGTTAGGTTAATTTTCTTTGTCGGCAAGCATCATTCGAAAAGCGGTCAAAAAGCCTGTGCCGACAAAATTCAAAGACACTGATTTTTTTTTAAACTGGTCAAGTAATAGAGGGTAAATTACTATTTTGTGTCATAGTCCAAGTGGTCAAGATACAACTTACAGAGGTGGTCAACTTATAGAGGTCGTCTTCCACTGAGTACATGTGGTGCGTGTCCGGTCTATGAAAATGTGGTCAACTTCGGGAGGTGGTCAATGTAGGGAGGTGGTCAACTATGGAGGTTCTACTGTATATCTTTCTTACTCTCAGGCAAATATATATTCACACACACTCAAGCTGAACTGGCCTTCTAAGGGATCCTAGAACTGCTCTCAGATCAGAAGGCAAAGACTTGGTCATTCTGTCTTTTAGTTTCTGTCAGCTCGGTGCAGATTTTTGAATCGAATGGCCCAGATCGTACTTCCTTGTTACTATTTATAGAACTACATCCGTCCAATCAGAAAGACAGTCAAAATTATTTTTAGAGACTATTGACTGATGCGAATCTGAGCGTGTTTGTATAATCTGACTAAATTTTAATATTTTATATTACAGTTATTCTTGGACCGATTTTAATTATCAAAAGTGAGAATTAAACGGCCAATTGCTCTCTGTCGTTCTATATGGTTTTCCCTTAGTTATTCCTTTGCATTTCAATCTGGGTAATTTTTAAGTAATTAATTTTGGCATTACCCCGATATGAAAATATCACTAAAATAAATTTTACTAAGTCAATATAATTTTATTATGAGGGAATCTTTAGGCTTATGTGTTAAGCAATATCAGCGCTATAATTCGGGATATCTCTTTCAACTTAATTATCTTTAGTTGTTAAGAAATAAAATATCTACGTTCGGTCAAAAACACAAAAGAGGCATTGTTACCAATGCAAAATATTTCTTTATCCTTACCAAAAAAAAAAAAAAAAGAAGCACTATGATTGGTTGTTAAATTTGTACTATACTCTTAGATAAATTTTGGTGAGCGGTAAATTTGACTGGGTTCTTAGACTGCTCCCAATACTATAGTTAGTTTTTGAGAGGGGAATTTGAGCGTGGTGTCATACAGATTTAACATTTTTACGACATATCTCCCCCGTTAGAAAAGCGTGAACCACTAGTGCAGCTTTCATGTCTGTATTACAATCACGTTCAAATTATGTCAAATTGACTCTACTCTGCCTTAGTGTTATCCTGGTTTCCTGCAGGTGGATCAATTCAAGTAGGCACTACATAAGAAATCTGCCTCAGACCTCTCCAATCCAGAGATAATTCCTCATGTGATGTTAATAAACAGCACAGGTGCTTCTGCCTGTCAAAGGCTGATTATCAATCAATATTCACCAGTACTCTGAGTCTGTTCAATGACATGTCCAGAGGTTTTTAGATGTTCCTAAAGGTTGCAATATTTATGAGGAGGAGATCTATAAAATTGGTGATAGCTGAGTTATGTAAGGGATCCAATAATTTCCTTATCATCCTGGATAAAATACTCGGAGTAATATCCAATCAAAAAGCAACATATGAATTCAATGTGCCCCTCCGATGTGATCACAGCCATCAATTGGTCTGAGCTCAGGCTTGACGGAATCTGGTAAAACCCTTTATTAATATTCGCTAATGGCTCTGTTATCCTGTAATAATTTCCCAAATCCAGGCAGAGTCCCTATTCACCAGCTGTTTTCTCAGCCTAACGTCACTGGTGATAAATGGGGAAATGAATTCCTGCATCAAGAATCAATTCTCCCTGTAGCATTGCTATGTAATATATCCTCAGTCCATGTCCGTACAATACTTCCACTGGACTGTGTAGGGCCGGTCAACTACCACTGTCACCGGTGCCCTTCATAATGCTAAATTAATAGCCGTATGCTGAAGCGAGCTGAACATTAGGCCAATTGGCCAAACGCCCGGTCCCAACTTTTCTGGGGGAATCCCTCAGTTTTGTTTTCAAATTTGGCTGACAAACGATTGTTTTTAGCCAGTTCCAAGAATTCCGAGCAACATTGTGTCGGGTGGGACTGGTCTGTGTGTTTATTTACTCTCGGTACCATCCGAAGAGTTGCCATAGTCACTGGTTTATTGGAAGACTGGGTGTGAGAAGGTGCATGCCTATTCACGTTGTCTACCTTATTATATTTATTTTCAGGCCTACTTTTGCCACAATGATTTTCTAAGCTCTGATTATTTTCCCAACTTGGGGATGTCACCTTGCTACATTGGTCACAGGCCTCCACAAATTTTGCAACGTCCGCAGTTACGCCTGGCCAGTAATATCTCACAGATGTCCGTTGACAAGTGGTACCAATTTTGATATGTCCACCGTCTGGTACAACATGTGCTTGTGCCATAACTTTTTCCCTATATGAAGTTGGAAGTACTAGTTGTCCATGACCATTGGATCCTGCTCCAGCTTTCCTGTAAAGCAGTCCATCCTTCAAATAAAATTCTCTTTTCTTAGGGGTGTTATGGCTATTTGGCAATTTGCCAAAGCAAGGTTTTAACGTTTTATCTTTTGTCTGGGCCTTTTTCATCTCTCTTGGATGAATATTAAGTGGTGTTTCCTCCTCCTTCATAGAGCTTGACCTGGTCTGGAGCGTTGCCATGATTACAGGTTTTCTAGGTTCACCCAAGAAGACATATTTCTTTCCTAACACCAGCGGGTAATTAGGATCATCACACACTGCTGCACTGATCACTCCTTCCACATACCTAGTCTTGACATTGATCTTGGCTACGGGAAGTGTCATGGTGGCTGTTCCCTTTAATGCCCCTTGTATCTCTACTTTTCCTGTGGTATACTGGTCAGGGTGCCCCAGGGTTGCACTCACAACTGAGTCATATTCCAATCCTGAATCGTAAAGGCACTTGACTTTCGTACCATTACATGTCACTTCTTCACAGATGGGGGGATGATGAAGTTCATGCTGCCCAGTAGACAGTTCCTTCTTTCCCTTGTTTCCCACTGTTATCATGCATGCAGCGTGATATGGAGGAACTTTCCTACCACATTCAATTGTATTGTGGTTGCTCATACAGCAAATTTTGCACCACCTATCACTTTGTCGATAGGATCTTTTATCCTGTACCTGAGGGTTTTTGTCTTTTGGATCAAATCTAGGCCTGTCATAACCTTGTTTGAATCTATGTGGTTGATCCCTATTATTATACTCATCTTGGTCTTGTGAGGTTCTACTACTATCTCCTTGTTTCTTCTTAACTCCAGCTACTTCTTTCTGAGCTGCTTGATATCTCTCAGCAACATTGAGAATCTCCCCCAACCTCTCTGCACCTTGTTCCATGAGAAATTTTCTCAAGTCTGGAGCCATGGACTCTCTTAACTGCTCCATCATGACCATTTCTTTCAGGTCTTGGGTTTTCCCCAGAGCAGTCCATTTCTCCAAGTAGGTCTCTAATCTTGCAGAGAATTGGTGGTAAGTCTCTCCAGACAGCAGTTTGGTAGTTCTAAATTTCTTTCTATAAAATTCTGCATTCTTCTCATAACTAATTAACAAGGCTTGTTTTAAGAGTTCATAATCTTCTTGGTCTTCTCTTAATTTGGAGAAAACTTCATAAGAAGTTCCCCTCAACCCTTGTGATAATTTTAGACTCCACTTTTCTTTCTCTAGACCAGAGGTGGCCAAACTACGGCCCGCGGGCCAGATCCGGCCCGCCAACCAGTTTTGACCGACCCGCCAACCTGTTTTGGCCGGCCTCTTATTGTTGATTGAAAATTACTGTATACTCCGACCACTGTGCTAAAAAAATATTACAAAATAGCACGCACAGGCACCAGAAACAAAACCAAAAAGACCCAAAATGTACGATTAACATCTCCCCACCTCCCACAACACCACCATCTCTTTCTCTCTCTCTCTCTCTCTCTCTCTCTCTCTCTCTCTCTATCATACCAATTGAGCTCTACTAGTTAGTGCCGACAAAACGGAAATGATAACGTCAAATCTCTGATCGTGCACGTGGACAGGCGAATACAGTGTCAGTACCTACTTTGATAATGAGAAACTGAAAGCAATGACAGATCTTTTCTGCGGTCGGAAGTCTCTGAGATCCAATGATGTTGCTTTGTCTTTAGCATCGGTATGGGAAAGTGATCGTGGGAGTGGGGGTGGATGGTAGGTATATTTCTATAGGAAGGAGTTGAGGTGCACAGTTGGTCTTGTGAAGTGTTAAATATAAATCAGCCAGTGACACTTCTGGGCTTGTAGCTGTTGTGCACGTTTTCATGTATAAGAGTTTGCATTTGTAAAAATGTTTTCTAAGTATAGAAAAGAGGACAGTGAAAATCGCGCATTTAAACCAGAATGGGAGTTCGATTATTTGTTCATTCTCAATAAGGATAATAAACCTCAGTGCTTAGTTTGCGCCCAAGTGTTAGCCGTAGTGAAGGAATATAACTTGAAACGTCACTACATCACAAATCATCAGAAAAACAACGACGAGCATAGCAGCGAGTCAAGAAAGCTTGTGATTGAACAACTGAAGAAAAAACTGAATCAGCAAAAGAGTATATTTGGTCATGTAAATAAGATTCAGGAATAATCGCTCATGGCGTCCTATGTGATTAGTTATGAACTTGCAAAAGCAAAAAAAAAGCCGTTTACTGATGGAGAGTTTGTGAAAAAGTTTGCAGTTCAAATGGCAGAAGCGTTCAATGAAGAAAAAGTAGTAAAAGAATTTAAAATGTACCTCTTTCAAAACAAACCGTAGCTAGGAGAACAAAAGATATTAGTTTGCATTTGTCCCAGAACTTGAAATCTTTAATTGAAAATTGTCCATACTTTTCACTAGCCAGCTTCTTATTTTTGTTAAAGTGATCCAGGAAGACTTTACTGTTTCTGAAGAATTACTGAAAGTTTGCTCTTTGCATGGTACAAGTAAAATGGATGACATATGTTCTGTAGTTCAAAATGCCATGGAAGAATATGGTGGGTTTGAAAAATTGTCTGTTGTGTGTACCGGTGGTTGCAAGGCTATGGTTGGGAAAAATACTGGTTTTGTTGGACTTTTGAAGCAAAATAAAATTGACGTGCCTACATTACATTGCATAGTTCACCAAGAGGCCCTTTGTGTAAAACCCATAAACCTAAATGACACTATGGCTACTGTAGTGAAAATAACGAATTTGATCAGAGGAGAACACAGCTCTCTAACTCACAGGAAGTTCCTTGCATTTTTAGAAGAAGTGGATTCTGTTTATGGTGATCTCCTGCTTCATGCTGAGGTGAGATGGCTTAGTCGAGGAAAATGTTTAATAAGATTTTGTGAACTGAAGGATGAAATATTTGACTTCCTGCGAGACAACTTACCATGTTCAATTGATCTTCAAAATAAACTCAAAGATATTCATTTCATTCAGCACTTGGCATTTCTCACAGATATAACACAACATTTGAATGTACTGAATTTGCAGTTACAAGGAAAAAGGCAAACAATTTTTCAAATGATGGGCTATGTTGATGGCTTCAAAAAGAAACTGAGCCTATTTAGTCTTCTTTGCAAAAGAATGATCTGTTTCATTTTCCTTGTTGTAAACATCTGTATGAGAAAGAGAGTGTTAACTTCAGGAGGTACACAGATGACATTGAACAGCTTCTGAGTTTGATCGTCGATTTCAATGATTTTGAGATGTTTCGTCCACAAAAGGAACTTTTTAACAACCCATTCAAGTGCACAGTGGAGTCTCAGCCAGCAGAACTGCAATTACAGTTATGTGAACTCCAATATGACCCATTCATCAACACAACAGAAGCAACTGGAGCTGATTTGTGGAAATTACTACCAAAGGAACGTTACCCACTTCTGAGAAAATGGGCCCTAAAAGTGTGCTCTATATTGGATAGCACATATCTTTGCGAGACAACATTTTCTGCCATGAAGCTTATCACATCTAAGACCAGAAACAGATTAACTGACTCTGTATTATCCCATGTTCTCAGAATTGCTACGTCACAAATGGAAGTAGACTTCAAATCACTGGTGAAAAGTTTTGATAAGCCACACTCTTCACAATGAAATAACATACAAATGTATGTTTGAAATAAATAATTACATGTCATATTACAAATTACAAAACAAATTAAAACAACAGATTCATTATATTTTTTGTTTACAGTAATTTCAGTCCAAAGACTGGTATACATGTCTTGGCAGATGTGCGGTACAGAAGTTTGCAGTTGCTTTCTGTACGTGGTTCATTATATATGTAAAACTAAATCTCAGAACGTTATTTTTGGGGATTTTATAGGTCTGGCCCTTTGGAGTTACCCTTTACCATAATCTGGCCCTCGGCCAACCTTAGCTTGGCCACCACTGCTCTAGACCATAGTTAGTAGCTAATCTCTCATATCTATTTAGAAATGATTCAATATCATCTTCTTTCTCTACAAAAGGATTTAAGTGGAAATTCATGGCTGAATTTGAGGCACCCTGACTTACACTAGTGTCAGGGGTAGTCGGGCTGCTTCCATTATCTGTAATATGTCCTTGGAGTTCCATTTCTTTCAGCCTCAACTCATGTTATCTTTGCAAACGTTTTTCCTCTGCTTCCGTCTGCCTAGCCTCCCTATCAGCCTCTAACTGTAACCTTTTAACTTCAGCCTCCCTATCAGCCTCTAATTTCCTAGCCTCCCTATCAGCTTCTAACTAACCTTTTAACTTCAGCCTCCCTATCAGCCTCTAATTTCCTAGCCTTCCTATCAGCTTCTAACTGTTGAGGATTGTTTCATGATTACAGACATTTGGATTTGAGCTCGATCCGAATGGCTGTATCATGGAACACCTCAAACGAATGGAGATATATCTCATCGACCGATGTCGATGATTGTTGCATGTGTGCAAGCATTTGAGTTTGGCCGACTCGAATTACTGCACCATGGAACATCGCAATTGAATATATATTAACGACGTAGTATGCATATCACTATGCATGACGCGTATGTCTTTGTAAGGACATTCGACTTGTGGGTTTTGACCCGAACGGCAGTGTGTTTAGAAGTGTGGCCATTGCCACTTATATTGTGTGGTATAACCACTGGAAAGTGTGTGGCGTAGTCCACTTTTAAATTGTGTGGCTGGGAAGCCATTTGAGCAGTGTATTTCTTGAACCAAACGTAAGTCGTAGTAGGAATAGCGCAGTTTGCATAATTATGGCAGATTAGCCTGGCGTGGTATGCCAAAGGAACATTATGTTACTAGCAATAGCGTAAGACTAGTATAGATGGATATTGTACAGCTAGCGGCAAGCGTAAGCCTAGTGTAACGGATATTAAACGACTAGCAGTAGACGTAAGCCTAGCATAATAAGTGTATTGCTGACTAGCAGGATAGTTAAGTCTAGTTAGCCTCTGAATTTATGCCAAAGGACATTGGCCGTTAAAAAGGAACTGACCTCTAACCAGGACTCTAGATAGAGATTGTGAACATGTGCTTATGAAATAATGAGAACTCTTACAGATCGTACATGAATGTGATGTGACTTTTGTTCCCATGTAGTTGGTGTCTGCTCATGGTATGAAATAACTAATTAAATAGTTTGAGTCGTCAAAATCACAGGGTTATCAATTATCGTATTCGGAGTTGAGTTAAATGCTATTCATCCTCAACTGATCATGACCAGTGATGATTAATGTCTTAACACGCTGCATCTCACACTGCCAATATAATTAATAAGACAAGAGACTAATACAGGTCAGTCAAGGGTCGAATTTAATATGAAACACATTCAGCACATAATGAATCACAAGGGTTAAGCAGACATTATCGATACCAACAGACAGTATTACGGAATCCTACAAAAGTGATAAGAACCCGAGGGACTTTGACTCTGTAAACTGAATACGAATATAATAACTTGGTCATCCTCAAATACTAGAAGTCATCGAAGCACCCAGAACATACTGGGATCCCGAGAAGCCCGTAACATTCTGGTGTCAGAAGGTGTCTGGATTTCGTGAATACTGGATTCCCCCCTTCAAGTATCGAATAAGTCAAACTGATGATGAACGTTATGAAGGCAAAATCATTCTTTCAAGCCTAACCGGCAACTGAAATGCGCAGGACAGAAAGTGACGTCACTACATCGATGCCGTCAACTCTAGCAGACAACATTGCTTGAGAATCTGAAATTTTTCTTCCATCAAAGAGACTGATTCACGCAGATAGAACGGTAATCTTCCACTCAAGAACCTGAACCAGTGGAGAATGTATCTCTTCATCAAATTCATCTGAAGCTGCGACGCAGATCGTTTGAAGAAACTACATTCGAAGACCGAAGCAAGACTTTCAAACGGTTACCCTACTGCGAAGGTCAAGGTCTACCATCAGTGGACCTCAGCGGTTGAAGACAAGTTGCGGAACTAGGATTAGAATTACATGCATTCATGTATTTCTCAGAGGGACAACTAAACAGATAAGTTCTTGATTTTACTAGAGCGCTTGAACATTATCATATTGTCCTTGTATTATCTTTGGTCTACAGTTCATCATCACTTGACTTACTTTTTTACTATCATCTGTGTTTCCCCATTCATGTTTTTCGTATATTCGTATTGTTTAATATTGACTGGAATTTTCCCAGGAAAGCTTCAGTGAATGTTAACTTCTATTAGATTTGCATGCTTATTTTACTAACTGAGGATCTGACTGATTATATTTTTTCTTTTGAGTCAGGGAATAAATGTTTCTTCAGTTAGTATTATAACCATATTTTGTGTGATTAGCAGTTTCGTCAATTGAATTACGTCCTCTTTATTTACATAACCTACTTTCAGTACTGTTGACAATTGTTGTCGTGTGTGATCTAAAACTTCTTTGTCTACACGTTTGTCTAAGACGACTTGTCTTGTTATATTTTTGTAATGTAAATTCTTTTCTTTCTTTTACTGATTACTGTTTATAAGTCTCCTTTATTTACTTTATAAGTGTAAAGTGTTGTTGTATAACTGAAAAATCATTTCATTGTAAATCATTTGATTGTTTTCACTGTCTTTGTCACATGTTCTTGGAACTTGTTTGTTATTGATTAATATATTCATGTACATATTATATTGAGTTCTATAATCCTGGTGTATATTATAGACTATTGAAGGTACTCAGAAACCTATTATCATGTCTACACTACAGGAATTCATTGATATTGGAAAAAGTTATGGAAAATCAGGGGCGGAACTACAAAGTTTTGCAGATACAAAATATGATGAATATTTATCGCGTCTGGAAAGAATGGAACAGCGCGAAATGACTAAACGAGCTGATGAGCTTAGGAGATTTGAATTAACCCAAGAAAGGGAAATGAAAGAAAAAGAGATGGCTCAGAAGGAAAAAGAAATATCCATGAAATTGGAATTAGAACGACTGACTTTAGCTCAACAAGAAAAAGACAGAGAGCATAAAGAAAAAGAATTAGCTCAACAAGAAAAAGACAGAGAGCAGAAAGATAAAGAATTAGCTCAACAAGAGAAAGACAGAGAACAAAAAGATAAAGAAATGGAATTAAGGAGAATGGAACTTATGCAACTGGATCAAGCACATAAAAATGCCATGGAAATGGAAACATTAAAACTTCATGCAGAAAAAGAAAAAGCTTTAGAATTAGCTAAAGTGCAGTCTGAACAGACTAAGACTGCGGCTGCTACAAATATTTTTTATCCTAAGTTAAAAATGCCACATTTTGACCAGACTCGCGATTGTGTTGACTCTTTCCTATCTAGATTCATCATCAAGGTCACAGCTCTGAACATACCCAAGGAAAGATGGAGCAGTCTTTTACTTGATTTTTTGACTGGTGACTCACTTAAATGTTTCATGAGTCTTGATGAGAAGAGCAGAAGCGATTTCGATGTCGTAAAAGAGGTATTACTAAGACGTTTCCAGTTAACTGAGTCTGGATTCAGAGATCGCTTTCATGCTGCTAAACCAAGCAAGGATGCAGATTTTGGTGAATTCATTGCATCTATTAAACATTTCCTTAGCAGATGGATTGATTTATCAGGTATAAATAAAACATATGAAGGTGTTATAGATCTCATGCTGCGAGATAAAGTTTTATCCGCATGCAGCACTGAATTAGAAGCATTTTTACAGGAAAGACATCCTAATTCTATTGATGAGTATGAAAAACTCGGAAGACAGTATCAAACCGCACATCAGAATAAAGATCTTCATAGATCGACTATTCGAGATCCTATGCCTGTGTGCGCGGTACAACATGATCACAGACCTCGATCGAAGAGCTTTGATGGACGTTGTCGTTCAGATTATTATCAATCCGACAGAGGTTTTTATAACTTCCGTCGTCATCGCTCTCCTTCGAATTCATATCGACGAGGTTATAGAGGATATTCACCTCATGATCGTGGGTATCACAGAGGCAGGGATTATGATGGTTCACATCAAAAAGGATACTATAAGCAGAGATCATCTTATGGTAGAGATGCCAGGAAGGATGACTCTACTGATTTTTATTATAGCAATAAAAAGTCAGTCAATAATAACAAAGGTAATGCCAGATCTCCGTCGAGAGACAAAAATAAACAGAGACATGCAAATAGTTGCAGTGTTAAAAAGGAAAAAGGTAATGATGATAATGATCATGCGAACGCATGTATGGTAATGAATGATACATGTTATGAGTGTCAGTCGAAAAACAGATTAAAATCTACAATTACACTTGATTGTGGTCATTGTATGCCAACAATGTCGGCATGTGTAAATGTCGGTTATCTTACATTTCATCCCGGAATATTGGATGGTAAGGTAGTGAGAGTTTTGCGTGACACAGGGTCTTCAACGATAGGCATTAAGCACTCGCTTATCGAGCCCTCTGCTTTTACAGGCAAATCAGTTAAGTGTGTCACATTTGGTGGGAATATAGAAACTTTCCCTGTGGCACGAGTATACATTGATACTCCTTTTTACACAGGCACTGTCTATGCCTGCGGCTTGAGAGCACCCATAACTGAAATTATAATAGGAAACATACCAGGAGTTAAAGATTGCACTCCTGAGGAGATTGCAATGTGGGTTGAATCTCACCCACAGGTGGCAAATGCTGTTGTAACGAGAGCACAACAGTTAGCTACGGATATGGCTACACCACCTCTTCCTATAATAGATACAATTATGTCTCAAGTTGGCACTGTTTCACCTTCTGTTTTTGCAGAAAAACAGAAGAGTGACCCAACTTTACAAGGATTGTTTAGCCGAGCAGAACAAAAAACTATTAAATACACAAGAGGGGCTAAACAATGGTTCAAGATAAAGAAATCAATACTCACTAGATATTATGATGATGGCAAAACAATTATACATCAAGTGATAGTACCTAAAGAATACAGACCATTGGTCCTACAAACAGGTCATGACTCCCCTATGGCAGGGCATATGGGGATCAAAAGAACATTGTTTCGTGTTACGTCACAATTTTATTGGCCTGGGGTTAATAAGGATACAAAGTTATACTGCAAATCATGTACAACATGCCAAGGTATAGCACGTAAGGGCAGGTTCCATACGGCACCCTTACAGATTACGGACGTGCCTGAGAGACCTTTCAAAAAGATTGCAGTAGATATAGTGGGTCCGTTATCAATTGTTTCAAATAATGGATTTCGTTATATTTTAACTTGCGTAGATCTTTGCACGCGTTGGCCAGAGGCCATACCGTTGAAAACCATCACAACTGCATCTGTGTCTGATGCATTATTTTCGATATTTTGTCGAATCGGTTTTCCGGAAGAGATTTTGTCAGATCAAGGATCACAATTTACTTCCAACATTATGAGGGATTTAGAATCCATGCTATCTGTTCACCACTCGTTTTGTAGTGCGTATAGGCCTCAATCAAACGGTGTGTGCGAGCGCTACAATAGCACTCTAAAACAGATGTTATCTAAGATAACTGAAGAATGCCCTCGTGAATGGGATCGGCTTCTGCCGGCGGCCCTCTTCGCTTTTCGTGAAGTGCCCCACGAGAGCACGGGGTGGTCTCCGTTCGAATTGGTTTATGGTTCGAATCCGCGCGGACCAATGATGATACTCAAAGATTTGTTGATTGGAGCATCAATTGATACAGCCACTCGAAACAGCTACGAGTTAGTGATTGATCTCCGACAACGAATCATCGATGCGTGCACTTATGCATCCCAGAGTATAAAATCAGCCACTCAACGATCACGATTATTACATAATCAAAAGAGAATATTAAGATCATTCAAACCAGGGGAAAAAGTTTGGTTGTTGCTACCTCATAACGATAACAAATTACTGATATCATGGCAAGGTCCATTTGATATTATCAAACAAGTCACAGATGTTGACTACTCGGTAAACGTTAGAGGTAAAATCAAAACCTTCCATGTCAACATGCTAAAATTAGCAGTTGAAAGACCACAGGAATTAATTCCTGTCATTAACTCTATTGATGATTCTTCACATCATACTGCTTCTTTTGCAGTTGTTCATGAAGAAGATACTACTTCGTCTATCCCTTTACAATTTCAACTACCTTCTTTGCAATCATCGGAATCTTGGAAAGACGTGACTATTTCTTCTTCACTGTCTTCTTCTCAACAAGATCAAGTTCGGGATATTCTCATTTCTTTCAATGATGTTCTCACCGACCTTCCAGGTCAGACATCGCTTATATCCCATGATATTACTCTTACTGATTATAAACCTATCAAACTTAGACCCTATCCTATATCTTTACACCACAAAGATAGGGTAGAGAAAGAGTTAAAGGAGATGATACGTTTAGGTGTGATATCTCCTTCGGAATCACCATATGCATTCCCAATGGTGATTGTTAAAAAGAAGGATGATTCTTTACGCATTTGTATTGATTTTAGGCGATTGAACAAAATTACAATCACAGACGGTGAGCCTATGCCACTTTTAGATGATCTTTTGTCAGAATTATCTAATGCTACCTTCTTTAGCAAACTAGATCTCTCTAAAGGCTACTGGCAAATTCCTCTTGCCGAAAATGCCAAACCTTACACAGCTTTCACAACTCCTTTTGGGCTCTACCAATGGAATTATATGTGTTTTGGGTTGGTAAATGCGCCAGCGACGTTTGTGCGCATGATGCGCCGCCTTCTTGGCGATCGTAAAGATGTCATCACGTACATCGATGACATCTGCCTATTTCATGACTCGTGGGAAGACCATATTGATGGTTTAACTTCCCTTCTACATACGTTACGTATGCATGGTTTGACTGTGCGACCTTCAAAGGTCCAAATAGGTTGTCAGGAAATTTCTTTTCTTGGTCACCGAATAGGTAACCACAAACTGTATCCTGACGACAATACAGTCAAAAGAATTCTTGAGATTTCTACCCCTTCTACTAAGAAACAAGTTAGAAGCCTTTTAGGCCTAATAAACTATTACCATAAGTTCATCCCGCATTTCGCACAACTATCTACACCTTTGTCCGCACTGTTGACCAAAGGTAGTCCTAATAAGGTACGTTGGGACAAAGATTGCGAAAGCGCTTTGGTAACAATTAAGAAATTATTTAGCAATGCACCTATTTTGTTATTACCGAATATACGTATTCCATTCATACTCCAATCAGATGTCTCGAGCTACTCCATGGGTGGTTGTTTGCTGCAATGTTACAAGGAAACACTCCATCCATGTTTCTATGTGTCGAGGAAACTGACTCCAGCTGAACAGAAGTATGCGACAGGTGAACGTGAGCTCCTGTCTATGGTCTGGTGCCTGGAGAAGCTGTCAAGATATCTCATCGGCACGCACTTTTACATTATGACAGACCATAGTCCTCTTACTTACATAACAGCTAGAACAATGCGTAACGCTAGAATACACCGATGGTATTTGTTAATTCAAGAATTTTCATTTACAATTCTGCCTATTGCTGGCTCAGACAATAACTTGGCAGATCTTTTATCGCGCAACGTCTTTGAGAAGAAATTGAATTAACTCTTTAGTCACCATGTTGACAAGTGCTATTATTAATGTCATAAAATTTAATGTGTCTACTTAATGATTATCATACTTATAAGTAGGTAGTACTAATATTGATATGTTCGGGAGACGGGCGTCTTCTCCATCACTATCATCCGTGCCACAAGTGTCACGTTTGGAAGTGAGGGGGATGATGTTGAGGATTGTTTCATGATTACAGACATTTGGATTTGAGCTCGATCCGAATGGCTGTATCATGGAACACCTCAAACGAATAGAGATATATCTCATCGACCGATGTCGATGATTGTTGCATGTGTGCAAGCATTTGAGTTTGGCCAACTCGGATTGCTGCACCATGGAACATCGCAATTGAATATATATTAACGACGTAGTATGCATATCACTATGCATGACGCGTATGTCTTTGTAAGGACATTCGACTTGTGGGTTTTGACCCGAACGGCAGTGTGTTTAGAAGTGTGGCCATTGCCACTTATATTGTGTGGTATAACCACTGGAAAGTGTGTGGCGTAGTCCACTTTTAAATTGTGTGGCTGGGAAGCCATTTGAGCAGTGTATTTCTTGAACCAAACGTAAGTCGTAGTAGGAATAACGCAGTTTGCATAATTATGGCAGATTAGCCTGGCGTGGTATGCCAAAGGAACATTATGTTACTAGCAATAGCGTAAGACTAGTATAGATGGATATTGTACAGCTAGCGGCAAGCGTAAGCCTAGTGTAACGGATATTAAACGACTAGCAGTAGACGTAAGCCTAGCATAATAAGTGTATTGCTGACTAGCAGGATAGTTAAGTCTAGTTAGCCTCTGAATTTATGCCAAAGGACATTGGCCGTTAAAAAGGAACTGACCTCTAACCAGGACTCTAGATAGAGATTGTGAACATGTGCTTATGAAATAATGAGAACTCTTACAGATCGTACATGAATGTGATGTGACTTTTGTTCCCATGTAGTTGGTGTCTGCTCATGGTATGAAATAACTAATTAAATATTTTGAGTCGTCAAAATCACAGTGTTATCAACTATCGTATTCGGAGTTGAGTTAAATGCTATTCATCCTCAACTGATCATGACCAGTGATGATTAATGTCTTAACACGCTGCATCTCACACTGCCAATATAATTAATAAGACAAGAGACTAATACAGGTCAGTCAAGGGTCGAATTTAATATGAAACACATTCAGCACATAATGAATCACAAGGGTTAAGCAGACATTATCGATACCAACAGACAGTATTACGGAATCCTACAAAAGTGATAAGAACCCGAGGGACTTTGACTCTATAAACTGAATACGAATATAATAACTTGGTCATCCTCAAATACTAGAAGTCATCGAAGCACCCAGAACATACTGGGATCCCGAGAAGCCCGTAACACTAACTAACCTTTTAATTTCAGCCTCCCTATCGGCCTCTAATTTCCTAGCCTCCCTATCAGCTTCTAATTTCCTAGCCTCCCTATCAGCTTCTAACTGTAATCTTCTCTCTGCTTCTAACCTCTTATCTTCCCTGTCTATAAATTTATCACATTCAGTAGTAACATACTGAATCAGAGCGTCCCCACTCATACCAAAGTCCTTTGCCGCCTGTACTGTAGCAGACCTAAATTTTGCCAAGTCTGCCATTCTCTTTCACTCGTACACAAATTATTAACACTTATATTATCAATTAGCAAATACTAACTAACTTACTTAACTATAGCCAATGACAGCTCATCCAATTCACCACAAGTTGATTAATTTTATTTTAGATTTATTATTCCCTACAAATCAGTGGAAATGCAATCACCACTTATTATCACCTTCGTTGATTTTCAAAAAGCCTTTGATAGTCTACACCGCCCATCGCTGTGGAAGTTACTTGCAATCTATAGTTTTCCAACAAAATATGTGAATATAATCAAAGCGCTATATGACAATGCAAGATGTTGTGTTAGAACAAATAAAGGGAATACAGAATGGTTTACAGTAGAAACAAGGGTGAAACAAGGCTGTATTATGTCACCACTACTTTTTGGAATAGCTATTGATTGGGTTATGAGAAACTATACCCACAATGAACAATTAGGTATAAAATGGACAAATGGAAAATTTCTGGGGGACCTGGATTTTGCAGATGATTTAGCATTCTTAAGTTCAACACCCAGACAATCCCAAGAAGCAGTAAATAATCTGTGTCATCTCTCGGTTAAAATAGGTCTCCAAATAAATCCCTCTAAACCTAAAGTTATGAACTTTTCCAACGAGACCTTTGATATCATCCTGAACGGGGAAAAACTACAGAAAGTTGAAAGCTTCAATTGTTTAGGCAGTAAAATGACTCGGGATGGTGACACAACAAGAGAAATTCATACTAGAATTGCTTTGGCAGCCAGCGCCTTCAATAGATTATCTAACATTTGGAAATTACGATCACTGAATATACATACCAATCTTCGTCTGTTTAATTCAAATGTTATCTCAGTGTTAACATACGGTTGTGAAAATTGGAAAATAACAAAATCATTGGAGAACAAGCTGAATACATTCGAGAACAAATGTCTTAGAAAACTCATGATCATCAGTTGGAAAGAATTCAAGACTAATCGACAAATAAGAGAAGACTCTAGGCAGAAATATGTCTCCGACTATATAAGGAAAAGACGATGGTCATATATCGGTCATGTCCTACGAATGCAAAACAACAGAATACCACTGCAGGCGCTCACTTGGGTTCCTGAGGGTAAGAGGAAAAAAGGAAGACCAAAAGAAACACTTAGAAGAACAATAATAAGAGAAGGAAGAACGTTGGGATTAAATAATGTGCAAGAGCAAAGAGGAGTGGCGTCACAACGAACAATCTGGAGAGCACGGATTTCTGCATTATGCGCCGTGTTTGGTGCTTAAAGAATTTATTATTATTATTATTCCCTACAGTAAGAGCCCCAGGGTATGATGGGAAAATCCCGGACAGGACACCAATATGTCATAAGAGGTTTTAAGGTTAATAAAAGTATAGGCTATCCTGGACAAATAGGTGTATCAGAGGATACCAGGATAGTGCCAGATAAGAGACTGGTCTTATAAGTAATACCCCCTTCTCTGAAAAGAGCAATGGTGTATAGACATCAAAGTGGGGTCAAGCTATGTAAGTTCTCTGCGAAGATGATGATGATGATGAATGTAGTACTCTGAGTCCCTAACTGCTACCTCTTTAGATCCCAAATTGAGTAATGATTATCTGTGTTGTGTTATTTGGCAAATTGTCTAGGGTAATTTATTTAATATAACAGGTATTGATTTCAAACAGAACTTTAACTTAATAAAATTATTAAGCAAGGCTGGATGAAATTTTATGTACAATTTAATTGCCCTGAACCTCAATCTTTTCAGGTCAGGAATACTCAAAAGCAATAAAATGATATTTACAAATCAAAATAAATATATTGGAACATCCCTTCCATAAGGTAGATTGTCATAGGAATAACTAAACACTCTCTGTTCGTCTGATGGTTAACTTCTGCTAACCCTGACATGTAAGTGTTCTTTATTTATTTGGGAGGTCTTATCTATTCATCCTAAAAAGGGTTGTAAACCTAGTATGGTTACTATTTAGTGAATTTGTGGATGAATTGTCACGGGCCTTTATAAACTACTTATCTTAAGATGTTGCTGCTGATTTTCATACACCATGGCAGGACCACAAACTTTGTAGCTCTTGACTGAGAAGGTGGGATCTGACTCCAGTTATATGAAGAGCTCTCATCACCCACAAACTTCTCAAGTGAATGCAGCCACGAGGTAATGACGTGACATAACCTGGAATAAAAGGACAACCACATTCCATGTAGAAGTCTGCCTCAATCCACTCACCCACAAACAACACCAAGTCTTACCCTTTTTCAGTTATTGTGCTAACAAGTTGCACAAGACCTAGAATTTCTTTGCCTGCAGTCCGTTCCATGTGATCATTCTTTCTCTGTATTGATTCAATGTTAGTGTCCTTAGTCCATGCTTGGCTTCCGTACAATAATCAGTACAAAACAGCTTGTGACCTATTGATTATTTCATTCTAACCTTTCCTGTACGTTTATCACATGATCTTTGAACAGTGTGTCACTCCAGAAGAAAATACCAATTAAACCACTACTAACACTTACTGTCGTAATTTGTTGCCATATTTGCAAACACTATACACATTTTTTCCATTTCGAACATGTCTGCAAAACTACACACATTCATAAATGGGTCAGTATGGCAAAACACATTAGTTTCACTTTTTACTAGCACTCGAACAAATAGTCTGGTTATACACAGGTTAATAATTAACAAAATAAGCAAATATATATATCTTTCTTACCCTCAGGCAAATATATATTCACATACACTCAAGCTGAACTGGCCTTCTAAGGGATCCTAGAACTGCTCTCAGATCAGAAGGCAAAGACTTGGTCGTTCTGTCTTTTAGTTTCTGTCAGCTCGGTGCAGATTTTTGAATCGAATGGCCCAGATCGTACTTCCTTGTTACTATTTATAGAACTACATCCACCCAATCAGAAAGACAGTCAAAATTATTTTTAGAGACTATTGACTGATGCGAATCTGAGCGTGTTTGTATCTTTCTTTGATCCTTAGCTGCCGACCGTCAAAGCAGTCAGTGGCCATTACGCATGGTGGCGTATTGTACTACAATTTGTAGGGCAACAACAAATTGATTCCACTTTGCTCGGTCGGCGGCCATCCTTCGTACAGTGCCCCAACTCTGGTTCATTCTTTGTATCTCAGCCTCCACAGTCCTCCGCCAAGTTGTTTTTGGTCGGCCTCTCTTTCGTTTTACTTCGTCCATAGCATAGCTGTTCTTGTGATGGCATCGGGGTCTCTTCTGAGGACATGGCCAACCCAGCTCCAGCTATGATGGTATGCATGTCCTCTTGCTTGCTCTGAGTAAGCAGATCTTGGTTGGTGATGGTATTCGGTCAAAAGATTCGGAGAATTTTTCTTAGGCATGTTGTGTTAAAAGAGGACAATTTCGACATTTCCTTCTCTGTAACTCTCCAGCTCTCCGCGCCATAGAGAAGCATAGAAATCACACAGCTCGGATATAATCCTAATTTTGTGCTTGTGCTGTACTGAGAGGACTTCCAGATGTTGTTTAGACTAAAAAAGGCTGTTCTTGCTTTGTTCATTCTGTTGTTGATGTCTTTGCTTGCTCCGCCGTCTGGTGTTACTATGCATCCTAGGTATGTGAAGGCATCTGTCTGTTCCAGTTGCTGATTCCTTACTGATATTGGCTCAGGGTTGCTCACATTGAGCGTCATGACCTTTGTCTTCTTTAGGTTGATGTTCAAGCCCACCTGCTGGCTATTCTTATTAAGTATATCCATTTTTTCTTAGATGTGTTGATGTGAATGTGCTAGCAGTGCAATGTCATCTGCATATTCCATATCTTCCAATGTAGAAAATGTAGTCCATCTTATTCCTCTTGGATTGCCCTCTGTTGTCTGGCGCATCACCCAGTCTATGACTGTTAAAAATAGAGTGGTTGTTAAGGGGCATCCCTGTCGTACTCCTGTCTTCACTTCAAAGGTTAGGTTGCTCTGCCCAATGCTACACGTAAAGTTGGCATAAAGGCTTTTTATGATTGACACTATGCAGCTTGGAATTCCATAAGCCCTCAGTATTTTCCATAAACTGTCCCTATGTATACTGTCAAAAGCCTTTTCAAAATCAACGAAATTAATGTACAGCTGTCTTTGCCATTCTGAGCACTGCTCTATAATGTTCCTGAGGGTAAATATATGATCTACACATCTTCTGTTCTTTCTAAATCCTGCTTGTTCTTTCCTCAGTTTGTGGTCTATTGCTTTTGAGATTCTCCGTATAATTATCCTGCCGTTCTATATGGTTTTCCTTTAGTTATTCCTTTGCATTTCAATCTGGGTAATTTTTAAGTAATTAATTTTGGCATTACCCCGATATGAAAATATCACTAAAATAAATTTTACTAAGTCAATATAATTTTATTATGAGGGAATCTTTAGGCGTATGTATTAAGCAATATCAGCGCTATAATTCGGGATATCTCTTTCAACTTAATTATCTTTAGTTGTTAAGAAATAAAATATCTACGTTCGGTCAAAAACACAAAAGAGGCATTGTTACCAATGCAAAAGATTTCTTTATCCTTACCAAAAAAAAAAGAAGCACTATGATTGGTTGTTGAGCTTATAATAGATGGCTTATGATCGAATTTTGATAATGTCGTTTGTCGGTTAAATTTCCTACTCTAATATTTTACGTTGGAAACTGGTACCAAAGAGTATTTGGTATTATTCCAGTTTCGTATGTATCGGTTTATGTAGTGCAAAGTGTCATCGTCAAAACCAACTAAGAAGCTGGTGTATTTTGCCGATGGAGAGTGGAAGAGAATTATGGAGCTAATCTCAAAAAAAAATAAAATAAAAAAATGTTCAAACCTAATCTAAAATGTTCGACCTTAAACAGAAATGATTTGTACTATACTCTTAGATAAATTTTGGTGGGCGGTAAATTTGACTGGGTTCTTAGACTGCTTCAAATACTATAGTTAGTTTTTGAGCGAGGAATTTGAGCGTGGTGTCATACAGATTTAACATTTTTACGACGGGGGGGGGGGGGGGGGAATAATTTAAAAAAAAAGGGTAGTAATTTAATGCTGTGGTAACACCCCTTCAGAGTAATTTTCTTGTAATGTGGATGATTTAGCGTCTACAACTGTTGTTTGTAATGTTCTTTTATTTAGGACAGTTTTAACCCATAGGTACATTTTCTTTCCCATTCGACCATTTTTATAATGGCGTAAGAGCCCGTGTCTGTATACAGGTACTGTGTCGTATGCTTGCTGCAGATCGGTGATACAGCTGTGGTGTGTTTACCCTCTTGGAAAGCATCTAAGAGTTTTGTGTGTGTGTGCACAAAATGGAAAGAATTTGCTGTCTATTCTGCAAACCTTTTTTAAAGCCCGTCTGACTATCATCGATGACTGTTGCTTTCCAAACCAGCAGAGTCTGTGATTCACCATTATCGCAGTGAGTTTTCCAATAGCTGAGGTTAGTGAGATTGATCTGAAGATCCCGGGTTCTTCAGCTGGCTTGTTTTTCTTTAGAACAGTTTTGATGTTTGCGTCCAGCTCTGCTTTTGGAAGTGTGGATCATTACTTCCATGGATTAGTAGATGATGATCTCAACTTATTAATTGTAAAATTGTATATGTGAAATTCTTTCGCAATAGTTTACGATAACACATAATTTTGTATATCATTATATGGTGCATTCTGCCTGGTGTCATGGCACACCAGGCTAGCACTCGCGGCACACCGGTTGAGGAGCACTGTAGTAGATGAGGAGAGCAATGCCATGCCCAAACGACATTCAATATAATTGCAGTTTCAGCATCGCAAAGGACTCCCAACAACCAGAAACATTAAACACCATAGCGATGAGAAAAGAAATGAAAAGAAAGAAAATAAAAGCAAAGTCGCCCAGGTTAAAGGGAATATATAGCGAACAGTACAGTCAGCTGGACAAGAAAGTAAAACTTCAAACCCGAGCCAACAAAAGGAAATTTCTGGATGATCTTGCAAGACAGGCAGAACTGAGAAATGAACAAAGCACAGTATATAAAATAACTAAAACGGGGTGCAAACAATATTACGTTAGTAAGAGACAAGCAAGGAAATCTCATCACCTCAGCACAGGGGCAGGAAACAAGATGGGCAGAGCTCTTTCAGAGAAACGCTGAATAAGGAACCATCAGAGACGCAGCTGAATGTTCCTGAGGCTGAAAATGATCTACACGTAAATACAGACATTCCACGAAGAGAAGAAATCATCACAGCTATCAAATAGTTAAAGAATGGAATAAATTTCTTGGTCACGACAATTTAAATGATGAGTTATTTAAGACAGACCCTGAACTAGAAGCATAACAATTAGAACCACTATTAGCACAAGTCTGGAAAACAGAGACAACACCAACAGAATGGAAAAAAGGAATAATTGTCAAATTGTCCAAGAAAAGCGACCTTGCAGACTGCAACAACGGGAGAGGAATTATTCCCCTCTCAGTTCCTAGTAAAATACTAGGTAGCGTAATAATCCAGTTAATTTCAAAAGCAGTAGACCAAAAACTGAGGAAAGAACAAGCGGGATTCAGAAAGAACAGAAGATGTGCAGATCATACATTCAGCCTCAGGAACATTACAGAGCAGTACTTAGAATGGCAGAGACAGCTATACTTTAACTTTGTCGATTTTGAAAAGGCTTTTGACAGCATATACAGGGACAGCCAATGGAAAATACTGAGGGCTTATGGAATTCCAAACTGCATTGTTTCTATCATAAAAAAGCTTTTTGCTAACTTTACATGAAGTGTTGGGTTGAGCAACCTAACTTTTGAGGTAAAGACAGGGTGTCCCTATCATCAACGACTATCTTTTTGGCAGTCATAGACTGGGTGATGCGCCAGACAACAGAGGGCAGTCCAAGAGAAATAGATGGACGTTTTCTACACTGGAAGATCTTGAATATGCAGATGACATTGCTCTACTCGAACATTCACATCAACACATCCTAGAAAAAACATATAGACTGAAAAAGTATAGCCAACAGGTGGGTCTGAACATCAGTCTAAAGAAGATAAGAGGTCAGGACACTCAATGTGGGCAGTCCTGAGCCCATAACAATAAGGAACCAGAAGCTGGAACAGATGGACACATACCTAGGATGCATAGTAAAACCAGATGGCGGAACAAGCATACATCAACAACATAATAAATAAAGCGAGAACAGCCTATGCTAGTCTAAACAACATTTGAGCACAAACACAAAATTAAGATCATATGAGAGTATTGAGAGCTGTATACTTTCTGTGCTTCTCTATGGCACGGAATGCTGGAGAGTTACAGAGAAGGAAATGTCGAAATTGTTCTCAAAGAATGAGCCAGAGCTGGGACATTGTACAAAGGATGGCCGCTGAACGAACAAAGTGGAAGCAGTATGTTGCTACCCTACAAGATGCCACCAAGCGTGATGGCCACTGACTGCTCTGACAGTCGGCGGCTAAGGATCAAAGAAGATCAATATAATAATAATCAGACATATTTTTGTACCTAGTGAAGCTACTAAGCTAGAATTAAAATAAGTGTAGGACCTTGCTAAATTCAGCATCACTTGGTGATTTTGCAGCTTTCATTGATTTATTTTGTATATATAATATATACAGTGGACAGCAGGATCTTTTCACAATGTGTATTCTATACACATAAATCAGTTAACAGGCAGAAGGACACAGTCACTGGCTGTTTGAAATCAAAAGAAGCAACATTGTTACTAGGTCACGAGAACATGATAGAAAGGTGGACATAATACATCAAGGAGCTATATGATGATGAAAGAACAGATCTGAACGACCAGGACAGATGTGAAGGACCTCCAATACTTGTTGCAGAAGGTAGACGATGCCATGCGCCGCATGAAGAAAGACAAAGCGCCTGGACCAGATGTAGCGGGAGGTTATTTAAAATTATTTATTATGTAAGAGTATGCCAGTAACGAGTTCTGACCTTACAAGTAATACCCCAGTCTTAGAAATAAGCACTGGTGTATTGTTATCATTTTGGGACTGTTTGGCAAGGAAGAATATTCCAGCACCTCTGATTCATGCTATACAGAGCTTCTACAAGTCTTGCAGAAATTATGTGAGGACAGCAAACCATAAGTCAGAAGAGTTCAGGACCACCAGTGGTGTAAGACAAGGTGATATCCTGTCACCTTATCTTTTCATACTCCTCATGGACGATGTCATCAAGGCATGT
Organism: Oreohelix idahoensis; assembly: GCA_024509875.1. Classification (NCBI taxonomy): domain Eukaryota; kingdom Metazoa; phylum Mollusca; class Gastropoda; order Stylommatophora; family Oreohelicidae; genus Oreohelix; species Oreohelix idahoensis. The sequence continues at coordinate 141,503 of JAMPIV010002868.1, forward strand.
AAGGAGAGAACACGAAAGTATTCAGTGGGGTACTGGAAGATGAGACAGGTCTATATTTCGGAGCTGGCATTTGCTGATGATGTTGCCCTGATTGCTAAATCAGAGGCACATCTCCAATCCAACCTGCAAGTCTGGAAGGAAGAGCTGGAGAAGAGAGGGATGGTCATAAGCAGCTCTAAAACAAAATCCATGGTGATATCACGAGAAGAAAGAAAACATCAGATTAAGTTGGGAGAACAGGTCCTGGAGCAGGTCGACCACTTTAAATATCTCGGAGCTATTATAGACCGAAAGGGAGGCATCAAAGAAGAGTTGGCCACTCGAAAAGCAGCGGCTGGGAGACTTTTTCAGGCCATAAATCGTGGATTCCTCAGCAAGAAAGAGGTTGGTAAGAAAACGAAGATGGCTGTATACCGCTCCACCTATGTCCCAGTTTTGACATATGGATGCGAGTCGTGGGCAATGACTACAACCCACAAAAGCCAGATCCAAACCTCAGAAATGAGGTATCTGAGGAAAGTGGTTGAAGTAACAAGAAGAGACATGGTCCGCAACCAGACGATCCGTCAAGGCCTGAAATCCCATCCGCTGCAGACCCAAATAGAACAGTCCCAACTAAGATGGTTTGGCCATGTCTGCAGAATGGGAGAAGATCGGCTACCACGACAAGCATGGGAAACAAAGAGCCAGGGATCCAGACCTCCAGGACGACCCAGGGTTCGCTAGGAGGACAACATTAGACAATCTTTGAAGGACCGAGGACTAGAATGGAACCAGGACAGGAAGAAGACAGCTGATAGAATGGTCTGGCGCTCTCTCTTCCAAACCTCTACACCTCACGGTAGAAGGGGAACGACTAAGTAAGTAAGTATTGTTATCATAAAAATAGTCAGACTGTGAAAACCCTGGCCCAGTTGGTAAGAAGTAGAACCAGAATTTAAGGTGTCTCCTCCCTGTGACTATCTTATGATTACTTATATTCTAGGGGATAAGTAAAATGTACATTCACTGAACCCACAAAATGGAAGAAGTGAATAAATCCTCAGGTACAGTTAAAATAGTTTAATAATTACACTAATATTCTATTTCTACTAGTTGGAAAAGAGCATACACATATATATATAAAAGTATTCACACAATTACTATTATTGTCTGTTTAGACTTCAAGATCTTAAATAATAAAGTTACTGAAATCACTGTTATTAGTCCTTTGAATTTAAGGATAACTGTCATCAGTTGACTGAGTTTCTGTATGGTTACTTATTGTTTTCAACTATTGGCTGTTTCACATGTATAGGTGGTCAGTGTCAAACAGGACACTTATCTTTCCAACTTGATACTGCTGAAACTGAACTGTCCTTTGCTGATATCAGACTTGGTAGGCCCAACAGTAGGGATGCCAATGACCAGTTGAAGTTCACTCTTTGGGGTCCTGCACTTTTGTGGGATTGCCTCTGATGAACGACACAGGCTTCTGATACTGGACAGTCTGGTTTGAGTTATTTCATGGAACCTGCAACATATCATATCAGCCTTGGCTAGTATCTGGCTAGACTTGTAGCTGACTAGCACAGATGTCAGACCAGTCAGTCATCAGATGTCACCGTTATACAATCATAGTAAGTAAGGACATCATTTCAGTGATATAGCATTAATATTAACATTTCAATTAAGTGTAACTGACTAGCACATAAGTCAGACTAGTCAGTCATCAGGTGTCAAAGTTATACAGTCATAGCAAGTAACATCATTTCAATGATATAGAATTAATATTAACATATCAGTAATAAACATCATCTGGTTTATTCCGCTCCTATACATCCCTTCATATTCTATAACTTGATCCTTCCAAATCATATCAAGTACGAATTCAAATACTGATGCTATCCTTAGCATCTACACAAAATTAATACATAAATAAAGAGAGTGACCAAGCGATCAAGTTGCTTTCTTCGGTAGTACAATTACATAGTTTTGGAATTGAAACCTGGCTGTGGAACACTCCATTTTACCAGCTGTAAATGGGTACAAAGTTGTGCGCTCGAACTAGGGAAGGCAAAGGCAGCGAGGAAGGGGACTAGTCACCTTAACCTCGTAAACTGGGATCTTCCATGATGAAGTTTCTAACACTTCATTTCCCTATGACAATCTCTGCCATGGGACTGCCTTTATCTTCGTAAGCGATAAAGCAATATGATAAATATATCTTCATTAGGCTGTGGGGCTATTTGTGATTAATTTTTGTACAAGCAACAATCATCCACAATGCACATGTTTAGATCATATTAAAAATACAATACATTATATCAATGACTATTATACAGGCATATTTTGTGAATTCTATATGAACCTGAAATAACAAATATTATACACGGTAGTTATCATAATTTCGCTTACCCTCAGACTTCAGATACTGGACTTAAAAATGTTTCTGGCGATCCGCTCACAATTCATGGGTAGTGGCGAAACTCTGCCTCCAGTCTGTCTCAAACCTCTTTCGTTGTCTGTGTCTCAGTTTACCGATACGCTTTATATACGATAGCGCGGACGTATCGGAGAGTACCGACGTCACAGCTTAAACCTAGCCTGAAAAATCCTTCCCGAACAGTGATTTCAGCCGATCTGTGCGTCGACTGAAATTTTGCCTTTCTCATTCTCGGCATATATAATATCCATATTGTTCCATCTTATCTAGTTTTATACAGCTGATAAAACTCTATCTTCCTATCCATGTAAATTCCCAAACTGTTATTTGTTGATTTTAATATTTAGAACAGAAGTGGGTTACCAGCTGTTAGCGTAACTGTGGGCAGCCGAAATACGCATATATCTCCGTAAATGAGAACTTCCTACCGTTCCTTCTTATATGCAGTTATACACAATCCTTCCCTGTACTGAAATGTAAAATCCTTTTCATACTGATTCCCTTCTGCTTTTATTTATCCTTGGCGATTTCCTCTGTCTGATACACATTTCGCTGATACGCCGCCATTTTGAAAGCGGTCAATCGATCGTTGACGGGTTTATAAATCTAACTGAACCCGTTTGCAATGACTTGAAACCAATTTTGCGACATAGCTCCCCCATATTTTAAGCTGGATGATATCTAGCTTAACTATTGGGTACAAGACAATTGCAAATCGACCATTCCGAGGTTAGTTTTCCTTCCTTCTATCCTCCTCAAGCTCTGTGGGATGGCGACTTAGAAAATCTGCGCCCACATTCTGTTTTCCAATAATATATTCATCCTTTACTATCTCTCTCCTTCCTGTTCGGCTTTTCATCCAGGCTCTTACTGCTGGTGAAACGGGGTCGGTAGGTTTCCCATGAAGTTTACCGCCCTCTTTTCGTTGATAGTTGGATGTGGTTTTCCCTCGCAAATCCGTAGGTGTTTGATTTTCGCTACGTGATTTGTTCCTTTTTTCCAGCGCATGGGGTTCAGACTGCAATTGAACCTGTGTGGGATGTTTCCTTTCCCCTCCCGTGCAAATCTCGGGAGTACCCCTGATTGCTGGTTTGCTTGTAGATTTTTGATGAAGACTCTTCCGTCGACTTTCTGAATCTACATAGGTGCACTCTGGACAGGAATTTACATACTGATTTATGTCTTCCGTAATACCTGGCCAGTAGAACTGGGTGGCTATTCTTTGTTTTGTGGCACCATTACCCAGGTGTTCACTCAAAGTTGATATGTGTCCCCAGCCTATAACCTTATTCCTATAGGTGGATGGTACAACAATTTGACCATGACTTTTCGTCCCTCTGCCAGCTTTCCTGTACAAGAGTCCATGTTCCATATAGAAATGTCCTTTCCTTGGAGCTTTATGTGTTTTTGATAATTTGCCAAAACAAGGCTTCAACGTGCTGTCTGCTTCTTGAGCCCGTTTCATTTCAGTCGAATGAAATGTTAATTTGGTGTCCCTCTCTATGTTCCTGGAGTCAGACCTGGTCTGGATTTCTGCCATAACCATAGGTTTTACAGGGTCTCCCAAGAAAACATATTTACGCCCCAACATTAGGGGGTAAAAGGGATCATCTATCACTGCTGCATTTATCTCCCCTTCCACATAGCGACAACTGACATGAATCTTTGCTATGGGTAAAGTAAGGGGTGATGTTCCTTTTAGTGGCCCTTGAATGTCTACTGTTTCTGTGGTGATTTGTTCAGGGCACACCAGAGATGCACACACGACTGCGTCATAGGACAAACCTGTGTCATACATTCCTGTGACTTGTTTGCCATTCACAGTCACTATCTCCTGGGTAGGTGGGTGATGGAGGCTATTCTGACTCACAGTCAGTTCCTTCCTAACAGAAGTCCTCACCTGTAGACATGCAGCATGATGAAGGGGTTTTTTCCTCCCACATTCATCAGTGTTGTGGTTGCTCATCTTACAAAATTTGCACCACTTATCTCCCTGTTTGTAGGGTTTCTTTTCCTGAGTCTGAGGGTTCTTGTCCTTATTATCAAATCTTGCTTGTTTCTGTATGGATGATCCTTCTGGTCAAACTGGGTATTCTGCGGTGGTGGCTTATATCCTTCTACCTGCTTCCTTTTTGTTCCTACCAATTCAGCTTGAGCTGCTTGGTATCTCTCTGCACATTTCAAAATGTCTTCCAGCCTCTCTGCTCCTTGTTCCATAAGGAATTTCCTCATTTCTTGAGACATGGAATCTTTCACTTGCTCTAACATAACCATTTCTTTCAGATCCTCGTAGGTTTTCTGATACTTACCTAAACTACTCCATTTCAACAAATACGTTTCTAGCCTAGCTGAGAACTGGTTATATGTTTCTCCAGGTAGAGGTTTAGAAGTTCTAAATTTCTTCCTATATGCCTCAGAGTTCTTTTCATACCGGATCAGTAAGGCTTGCTTTAGTATTTCATAATTTTCCTGATCTTCTTTGGGGAGTTTCAGAAACACATCATATGCAATACCTCTCAATCCCTGGGATAACTTTAAACTCCATTTTTCCTTTTCCAGTCCATATGTAGAGGCTAGCCTTTCATACCTATCCAGGTACGACTCAATTGCGTCCTCCTTTTCAACAAATGGATCTAGGTGGAAGTTCATGGCCCCATTTGCTGTGTTCTGAAAAGAGCTATTCGCAGAATGAGGTGAGCTATTACCATGGGTGATAGTCCCAGCCTGAAGTTCAAGATCAAGCTGTCTCATTTTCAGCTCATGGTCTCTCTCTGCTTGTAACCTCCTTTCTTCTCTCTCAGCTTCTAATTTCTTGGCTTCTCTCTCCGCTTCTAATTTCTTGGCTTCTCTCTCTGCTTCTAATTCTAATTTCTTGGCTTCTCTCTCTGCTTCTAATTTCTTGGCTTCTCTCTCTGCTTCTAATTTCTTGGCTTCTCTCTCTGCTTCTAATTTCTTTGTTTCTCTCTCTGCTTCTAATTGCTTTGCTTCTCTCTCGGTGTACTTTTCACATTCCGTCGTGACATACCGGATCAGAGCGTCACCATCCATGCCAAGCTCTTTTCCCACCTGCAGTGTAGCAGACCTAAATTTGACCAAGTCAGCCATGATGTATCTGTAGTCTAGTAGGGCAAGCGATCTTACTCAAACTAATTTACTACAATATAATTAACTTAGTTAAAATTAAAGTTAATTAAACTGACTTCACCATATATGAAACAGCTTTCTTTATCTGTACTCAATGGTACTCCTAAAAATATAATTATTTCCTACTATGTTACTCTTTCCAAAAAATTTTACAAAACAAAATTTTCTACACAGCAGAAATAGAAAGTTGGCTCAGGAATATCAAAGATATATCCCGGACGAGCCCCCACTGTAGCGGGAGGTTATTTAAAATTATTTATTATGTAAGAGTATGCCAGTAAAGAGTTCTGACCTTACAAGTAATACCCCAGTCTTAGAAATAAGCACTGGTGTATTGTTATCATAAAAATAGTCAGACTGTGAAAACCCTGGCCCAGTTGGTAAGAAGTAGTACCAGAATTTAAGGTGTCTCCTCCCTGTGACTATCTTATGATTACTTATATTCTAGGGGATAAGTAAAATGTACATTCACTGAACCCACAAAATGGAAGAAGTGAATAAATCCTCAGGTACAGTTAAAATAGTTTAATAATTACACTAATATTCTATTTCTACTAGTTGGAAAAGAGCATACACATATATATATATAAAAGTATTCACACAATTACTATTAGTGTCTGTTTAGACTTCAAGATCTTAAATAATAAAGTTACTGAAATCACTGTTATTAGTCCTTTGATTTTAAGGATAACTGTCATCAGTTGACTGAGTTTCTGTATGGTTACTTATTGTTTTCAACTATTGGCTGTTTCACATGTATAGGTGGTCAGTGTCAAACAGGACACTTATCTTTCCAACTTGATACTGCTGAAACTGAACTGTCCTTTGCTGATATCAGACTTGGTAGGCCCAACAGTAGGGATGCCAATGACCAGTTGAAGTTCACTCTTTGGGGTCCTGCACTTTTGTGGGATTGCCTCTGATGAACGACACAGGCTTCTGATACTGGACAGTCTGGTTTGAGTTATTTCATGGAACCTGCAACATATCATATCAGCCTTGGCTAGTATCTGGCTAGACTTGTAGCTGACTAGCACAGATGTCAGACCAGTCAGTCATCAGATGTCACCGTTATACAATCATAGTAAGGACATCATTTCAGTGATATAGCATTAATATTAACATTTCAATTAAGTGTAACTGACTAGCACATAAGTCAGACTAGTCAGTCATCAGGTGTCAAAGTTATACAGTCATAGCAAGTAACATCATTTCAATGATATAGAATTAATATTAACATATCAGTAATAAACATCATCTGGTTTATTCCGCTCCTATACATCCCTTCATATTCTATAACTTGATCCTTCCAAATCATATCAAGTACGAATTCAAATACTGATGCTATCCTTAGCATCTACACAAAATTAAAACATAAATAAAGAGAGTGACCAAGCGATCAAGTTGCTTTCTTCGGTAGTACAATTACATAGTTTTGGAATTGAAACCTGGCTGTGGAACACTCCATTTTACCAGCTGTAAATGGGTACAAAGTTGCGCGCTCGAACTAGGGAAGGCAAAGGCAGCGAGGAAGGGGACTAGTCACCTTAACCTCGTAAACTGGGATCTTCCATGATGAAGTTTCTAACACTTCATTTCCCTATGACAATCTCTGCCATGGGACTGCCTTTATCGTCGTAAGCGATAAAGCAATATGATAAATATATCTTCATTAGGCTGTGGAGCTATTTGTGATTAATTTTTGTACAAGCAACAATCATCCACAATGCACATGTTTAGATCATATTAAAAATACAATACATTATATCAATGACTATTAATAATAATAAATTCTTTAAGCACCAAACACGGCGCATAAGGCAGAAACCAGTGCTCTCCAGGTTGTTCGTTGTGACGCCACTCCTCTTAGCTCTTGCACATTATTTAGGCCCAACGTTCTTCCTTCTCTTATTATTGTTCTTCTGAGTGTTTCTTTTGGTCTTCCTTTTTTCCTCTTACCCTCAGGAACCCAAGTGAGCGCCTGTAGTGGTATTCTGTTGTTTTGCATTCGTAGGACGTGACCGATATATGACCATCGTCTTTTCCTTATATAGTCGGAGACATATTGTGAGTCATGTTTACTGTCGAGCCTGGTTCTGTTTCGGTAACAATAGCTTGTTTTACGATAGTGAATTGTTAACTCACTGATCAACCCTCCGATCCAACCGACCGATTCGAGGGTTTTGAGGTCAGTTATAGGAAAATATCTACACCACTAGATACTCTGGTGTATCTTTTATTCTATAATTTAACATAACATGGTACTATCCATCGAAATACACACATTCCTGATGTTTTTCTTTCGGCGTCTAAGGTGAGAAACGAATTTCACCTCCATCTTGGAAGGGTAGATAACTCTGACTATTATACAGGCATATTCTGTGAATTCTATATGAACCTGAAATAACAAATATTATACACGGTAGTTATCATAATTTCGCTTACCCTCAGACTTCAGATACTGGACTTAAAAATGTTTCTGGCGATCCGCTCACAATTCATGGGTAGTGGCGAAACTCTGCCTCCAGTCTGTCTCAAACCTCTTTCGTTGTCTGTGTCTCGTTGTTGTTGTTGTTTTGATGAGTTGGTGGGTGGAGATCGGGCACTCAACATCTGATCATTGTTGCCTTTTCTCTTTCCATCTTGGTCTACCCTGTTCAACCTGAAAGTTGGTTATAATTGGGGTATTTAGTGTCATTTTATTTATTAATTTTGTATTCAATTTAAATAACTGTTGTCTTTTGCAGTTGCTGATTTTTATTTATATTAGTATTTGTCAATTTTATTTTCTCTTTTGTATTGTTTCTAGATAACTATTGTCCTTTACACTTGGTTTTAGTTTGTATTAGTATTTGTTCTTTTTGAGTTGTTGTCCCTTTTTTTTAATACCTTGTCTTTCCTTGTCCTATGAGTAGTTATTTTTTTGTTAATGCTTTGTTAGTTCTTGCTGCTTAATTTCTATTTAGTTGGATGGTTTTCCTGAAGTTCTAACCTTATATTTTTTTCCTTTGTTTTATGTATATATCTTTTAAGTATTGATTGGGCATCTCTTGGGGCATCTATACTTAAAACCTTATCACCTGTTAAGTCTATATTGTGATTTCTATAGTAAGTTTTTAATTCAAGCCTTTGTTGTTCATACTTTTTACAGTGGATCAGGTAGTGGTCTATGTCATTCTCTTCCTGACATTCTTAGCAGTGTGGTTCTTCTACCATGAAGTATGCTGCACCGAGTCGGAGACGCCACAGTTTTTTGTTCGATGGTATCTTTAATTCTTCTCTGACCTGGCATGTTCTCGTTGGTTCTTTCAGCAGTTTGAACGCGTGTCTGCCTTTTCTACTTTCCTTTCATGTTGTCTTCCATTCCTCGTTTATAGTTTCCTTCACTTGGCTCTTGATCTCTGACCTTCCCAGTCCTGCTTTTATATTGTTTTTACTTGTTCTTCCCTTCTTGGCGTTCTGGTCTGCCAACTCGTTGCCAGCTATACCTATGTGTGCTGGAACCCACACTAGCCTCACACTACATCCTCTGTTCCCTAGTGATGTATTAATTGCTAGAATTTCTTCCTTTATGTCTGGCCGGCTACATTTACCTGGGTGTTCTAGTGCTTGTAGTGATGATAGTGAGTCTGTAAATATCGTAACAGCTTCTGGTGGGTTATCTTCGATTATTTCTAGACTTTTAAGAATTGCTACCATCTCTGCAGTAAAAATCGATGCCCCTTCCGTTACACTGTAGCTCTTTTTTATTCCCCATTGTGGTATTACAACTCCAGCACCTAGTTGCCCACTATCACCCTTGGATCCATCAGTGTAGACGGCCAGACTTTGTTTAGTTAGTTGCCCTATGAACTTTCTACTTATCATTTTGGCTTCCTTATCTTCTATGTTTTGTTTGATCTTTTCAGTAAGTGAGTAGTCTATGATTGGTGTTTTTAGTTCCCATGGTGGTATTTTGCTTCTGTATTTATTACTATTTTCAATTGTGTTTGATAGTTCTTTGAACTGCATTAGGTCTTCTATAGTTCTCCACCCTGTTGGATATCTATCTTTATTTAAGGGGACGTCCCATACACTTGGTTGGTTTTTGACAAATGCTTTATGTGCTGGGTGGGTCACTTCTTGTGCTACTTTACTCCAATAATTTAATCTCAGTTCTTTCCGTCTTAGACCAAGGGGAGGTATGCCGAGAGCTACTTCTAGAACTTCTACTGGTGTCGATATAAATGCACCTGTAATGATTCTCATGGCTGCATTTTGAATCCTGTCCAGTTTTGCTTTGTTAGAAGCTGCAGCTGAGTCATAGACTATGCTGGCATAATCCAGTTTCCCCCTGATGAAAGACTTGTAGAACATAAGCATTATTTTATTGCTGGCCCCCCATCCATTACCTTTTACAATCCTTAGTATATTTAGGGGTCCCCTACAGCTTTCTACCAAATTGTCTATATGTTTATTATAATTTAGTTGTTTATCTAAAGTTATGCCCAGAAATCTTGTTGTTGAGGAGGTACATATTTTCTGTCCTTTAATGGTTATATTGATTTTGTTATTTTTTTTTTAATTTCCTTTGCTGAAAATCATACCTACTGTTTTGTTTACATTAATTTGGAAGCCCCAACTTTTCATCCACTCTGAAACTTTGTCTATTTGATTTTGAAGTTTTTTTGTAAACATGGTCCAAGTTTTTTCCAGATCGCCAAATGGCACAGTCATCTGCAAATTGTGATACTGCATTCTTTATGTCATTAAATTCATCTGCTAAATCATTTACAGCTATAGTGAAAATTGAAGGAGAGATCACTGATCCTTGAGGAATCCCATTCTGTTGTTCATATATTTCTGACTTATCATTATTCACCTGTACAGCAAAATACCTGTCCTGTAAAAAGTTTTCTAGATACCTATAGGTTTTACCAGTAATGCCAATCTTTTTCATTTTGTAAAGAGCTCCATCTCGCCAGCATTCATCATATGCTCTAGCTACATCTAGAAAGACTGCCACTGTTTTCTCTTTCCTCTTGAACCCTAGCTTTACATCATGTTCTAATCTTACAAGCTGGTCTACTGTACTTCTGTCTGCTCTAAACCCTGACTGGTTTGGGCTATATAACTGGTTTTTTTCTAGGTAGAATTTAACTCTTTTATTCACAACAGTTTCCAGTATTTTACCTAGTTGTGATGTTAAGGAGATAGGCCTATATGAACTTACATCATGGGCTTCCTTATTGGGTTTTAGAATGGGTACTATCATAGCTACTTTCCATGCTTTTGGTATCTTTCCTAAGCTCCAGATTTTGTTATAAAGTGAAGTTATTATGTTTATAGTTCTTTTGGGTACTTTCTTAAGGATTTCATAACTAAGTATATCTTGTCCTGAGGCAGTATTAGATTTATCTTTTATTGCATTAGTTACTTCTTCCTCTGTTATATCAGCATCTAAATAGTTTGTTTCATCTATCTGGTCTGGTAGTTCTTTTAAAAACTGTATCCTAAGTCTTTCTCTTCTCTCATTTTCTTCCTGTCCAAGGCTACTTTTTGCACTGACTTTATAGAAATACTCGGCAAGGGCATTAGCTTTTTCTTTATCTGTTTCTGCTCTCTTTGGTAGTTTGATTGTTGGCATTATTGTTTTCTTATTGTTCCCTTTGATTGCCTTAAGCTTTTTCCATACTTCTCTAATTTGAGTGCTAGGTTTAAGTGACTGACAAAACTCCTTCCAGTTAGTTTCTTTGGCTTTGAATATTATTCTGTTAGATTCATTCCTAATAAGTTTATACTTATCATAGTTTTCTTCTGTTCTGTTATTTCTATATTTTTGTAAGGCCCTTTTTCTTCTCTCATGAATTTCTGTACAGCTTTTATTCCACCAGGCAACTGGTTCTTTATTCCATTGAGTTTCTCTTTTCTTATTAATGTTATTTATTGGTTTAAGGTGTTGTGGCATATTTTTATTTGGTATATACTTTATTGCTATTTTCAGAATTTCATTGGTCAGTGTTTCTGCCCACAAGTCAGTATCATCTGATTCCATGTCTTTATATTCCATCACCTCCAGCTCTGATTGGAAAGCTTCCCAGTTTGCTTTTTTATAGTTGAAGGTAGGTTTCTCTGGTTCTGGGTTTGGAATGACATTTTCATGCATGGTTATTACAATGGGCAGATGATCTGAGTTTGTGTCTTGTAACACTTCCCAATTTACATTCGCTAGGTTGTTAGTTGCTATACTTATGTCTATTGCTGAGTCTGCCCTATTAGCTTGTGGATTAATTCTAGTTGCAGATCCATCATTTAGTATTAGTAGTTCATTGTTTTCTATGAAGTCGAGTAGGCATTTTCCTGCATTATCTGTATGTTGCCCACCCCAAGCAGAATGATGGGAATTAAAATCGCCTACTATGATTGTTTTGGGGCCTAGTCTGGTGCTTATGGCTAGTATTTCTTCCTCTTTAATTGTGCCATCTTTAGCATATACATTTAGAATTGTTAGATTGTTTGGTTCAGCTGCTATAGTAACCTGGATACCTTCTATATTGGTTGTATTAAATACTTCCCAGTCTATGATTTTAAATTTTTCGCTAACTAAGACTGCGACACCACCTCCTCTACCTTCTTTCCTATCGTGTCTAAGTATCTTAAAGCCCTTACAACTATATCTACTATTTGGGTTTAAATGGGTCTCTTGAAGAGCATATATATCAGTAGTTAATCCTGTCTCTGATAGTAGGGGTGCAAAATTCTTTTTGATACCCCTACAATTCCACTGTATAATTCTAAATCTTTCTAAATTGAATTTTAACATCATCTAGTATCCCTTTTATTTTGGTTAACTATCAATATGCTCTTATTCTGTATTCCCTGCACTCGTGGACCCAGTATCAATCAAGTTCTCTAGAAAAACCCTATTAAAACTTATCATTGTATCCGTAACTTTTTCCACTATGTATGGTAAAAGTGCCTCAACGTGTCCTTTGATAGTTTCTTCTAGGTTGACCACTTTCCTATTTTCATCCAATGCTACATTCCCTTCTCTCCCTATGTTAATTTCCTGTTTTTCACTTTCCATTCTTTTTAGTATTATTTCACTTTCTTCTTTTTGTTCGGACAGTTTGACTAGTATCATTTCATTTTCTTCTTTCAGTACAGTCAGTTTAGCTATATCCTGGGAAATTTGGTACTGTATGGCTTTCACTTCTTGAAGCAATGCCTCTGCACTTTTCAGTGAATTCACATTTTCCAGTGTTGTAGCTGAACTGTCTGGCTGGCTGTTTTCTTTCGTTTTGTTAGTTATTTTCTGTTCTTTTGACTGCTGCGTTTTAATAGTTTTAATTTCTTCTTTAAGAGACTTGATTTCTTCTGTAACTTTACTGTTTGTGTTTTTTGTGTTTTCTTTTATTTCTTTAATTACTGTTTTAAATGGTTTTCTTGTTAGTATGGATTCTTTTAGTGCTTGTTTTGTTTGCTGGTACACTGGACAGCCCTGAAACCTGGCACTGTGGTTCCCTTTACAATTGATACATTTTCTGTTTCCATTCGCCTTTTTGTAGTCGGTATCTGCCTTTGCCTTTTCACACTGTGTAGAAGGGTGATTACTGGAACAGTACCTACAAACTGTTTTCCCCTTACAATTGTTCCTTCCGTGGCCGAATTTCAGACAGTTGGAGCACTGTAGCACAGGGGGAATGTAAGCTTCGGTGTGCTTCTTGGTTTTCCCAAATAGTAGCGTTTTAGGGGTTTCCCTCCCTTCTGCCGTTATTATAACCACTGGGGTTACAATACTCCCTTTCACCATTATTCTGTCCACGTGTACCAGCTTAATGTCTGGGTTATGTTTTGCGAGGATGTTCATAACTTCCTCGCTTGAAAGGGTAGTGTTTATCCCTTTTAACACACATCTACTGGTCTCTTTTGCTAGCTCTATCTTTACTTCTATGTCGTATGCAAGAGTCACTGTTTTTGCTTCTACTTTGAGTTCCTCTAACATCTCTTTTATTCTGTCACTCTGATTTGGGGTAATTATTATGCCAAAATGGGTTTTTGAAATTTTGGCTATCGCCTTTTTGCCTAACACAGGATCAAGGATGTTTATAATTTTGTCTTCATCTAATGCCTTGATCTTGACAGCCTCACCAGCTACTTGCGTTATCTTTAAACGGCATATGTTTACTACATCTTTATTTTTGGGAGCTGCCTGGGTTGCTAGATGTCTTGAGTCTTTTTTGGTACTTTCATTGCTATTTTCTTGGTTAGTATTTTCTTCTAGTTTATCATGCCTGGTGTCCCTACCTTGGTTTTTAACTGCTTCTGCCCACGTTTTGCCTTCCTTTGTTGTTTTTACTTCTGAGCCTCCTTTCAGTTTATCCCCTCTGGTTTCATGACTTGTTTTGTCCGCGTTTACCTGGCTGTCCTGATTATCCTTTTCCCTGGGTCCTTTCTTTCCGTTCGCTGTGCTGGTTCCTGATCTTTCTCCTTTGTTGATTCTGCTTTTTGTTGTTTTTCCTTCCGCGCCTCCTTCCCGATTTTCCATTATTGTTTTACTCGTGTCCTTTACTTCTGTTTTTCTGATTTCAGGGTTCGTTGTCCTGTTTCTTTCTGTCCGGTTTAAAGTTTTGTCTTTTTCTGGAGTTTTGGCCATCGCTTTCCCTTCCTCGGACTGTTTTCTGGTGAATACTACCATTGGTTATTTTCCCTGTCTTTTAGTATGCTACTATTTGTTGTCTTTGAATTAGCCTATATTTTGATGATTGAATATTATTATATGTAATCTTTGGCTTTTTTTGTTATATATATCTTTTCCCCACTACGATTCTTAAATTAAATAGTCCCCTAATACTTAACCTTAACTACAATAGGCCTACTCTAATACTACCAAAAAATATATAAATTATTCACCACTTAAATATGTCTTTCAAGATGGCTGCCTGATCTCACTCAAAGAATTGCCACGTGGCGCTATTTAATTTCTATTATTTTTTTTCTAAAATTAACTACAATAATCTAACACTGAAGATGGATAAAAAATATCAACTTATCTGAGCACTTGTGTAGTTCGAAGGATGTCTTCACTGGTGTCTCGTCCTAAAAAGGACGTATCAGGCTTGTGTGGTTTGAGGTAAGCAAAAATGCGTGTTACCCCTGTAGTAGACGGAAGTGAATGTGAATGTGTCTGATGATGTGAGTGGTCTGTGTCTCTTTTTTTTTTTTATTTAATGTGTTTGCTACTTTTCTTTGTAGCACGCCCCTTTCAACCATCTACCATGTACATGGAGTTGTTGGTTATATCAGGACGTGTTTCCTTTATTGTAATATGTTTTTGTTTGTATTTATTTTATACTATATTATCTCTAGTCGGTATTTTTCCTTTTGTAGTTATAGTTCAACATGGTTTTTAAAAGAAATTCCAAAATATGCTATTTTCTAAGTTAGTATGTTTTTAATTTTCACTGGATGGTTTCTTTGGTTAATCTGTATGTATCTGGGGCGAGTCTTTCACCAGTTTGGACTACTGACTCAAATCCTTATTTGTTTTTTATATGTTAGCTTTAGTTTTTGTAATATAGTGTTTTATTAACTTTTGCATTTCTGAAGGGGTCTTTGTGCCTATGAGATTTTCTACCCTCATTTCTACATTGTGGTTACTACAGTATGTCTTAATGTTTTGCCTTTGTTGGTCATATTTCTTGCAGTCCACCAGAAAGTGTCTAATTGTGTTTGGTTCTTGACACTCTTCACATGTGGGTTCCTCAATCATGAAATATCCAGTTCCAAGCTTGAGCCTCAGCAATTTTTTATTAATTGGTATTTTTAGTTCATCTTTTATTTGACATTTTTTGCTTGGTTTTTTAAGGATTTTATATGAGTGTCTTGCTTTTTTACTTTGGTCCCATGCTGTTATCCACTCTTTAGTTATTGCTTGAGCAATTAAGCTCTTAATTTCAAACTTCCCTAAGCCTACTTCAATTTTGTTATGGCTAGCTCTCCCCCCTTTGGCTTCTTTGTCTGCAAGCTCATTTCCTGCTATCCCCACATGTGATGGTATCCATGTTAGTGTTGCACTGCATCGTATAGTTTGTAGATATGTATTAACCTATAGTATTTCCTCTATAATATCTGGCCTGCTACATTCATTTCTGTTTCTGATAGCTAATACTGATGATAGGGAATCTGTGAGAATGGTTACTTTTTTTGGTGGATTTTCTGCAGCTATTTCTAAAGCTTTTAGGATTGCCACTAATTCTGCTGTAAAGATGGATGTATTACCTGTTACTTTGTATCTTTTATAAATTTTTAATTTTGGTATTGCTATTCCTGCTCCTAATTGTCCTTCTTCATCTTTTGACCCATCTGTATATATAGTTAGGCTATTATTTATATACCGTTCTATGTACTCTAGTGTTTTACTTTTTGCTGAGATTATGTCGTTAGATTTATTTATGATCTTTGTTAAGTGGGAGTCAGTTTCTGGCACTTTTAATTCCCATGGTGGGATCTTTGCTTTATACAGAGCACTATTGTTTATCGCATTAAATAGGTCTGGGTATTGATCCACTTCATCCATTGTTTTCCACCCTGACGGGTATCTATTATGGTTTAATGGAATGTGGCCTATGTACCGGTTACCCCTATCAAAGGTTTTATGTGCTGGGTGAGTTGCATCTTTTGCCACTCTTGCCCAGTAGCTGAATCTCAGTTCTTTTCTCCTTAGCTCCAGGGGTATAATGCCTAGCGCTACTTCTAGTGCCTCTGCTGATGTTCCCTTTGAGGCACCTGCTATTATTGACAGTGCCTGGTTTTGGACTGTGTCTAGTTTTTTCTTATTGCTTGGGGCGGCTGATGCATAGACAACACTGGCATAGTCAAGTTTGCCCCTAATAAATGATTTATAGAAGGTTAACATGGTCTTATTGCAGGCGCCCCAACCACTTCCTTTCATATATCTTAGCATGTTAATAAGTCCCCTACTGCTTTGCACTAATAGGTCTATGTGTTTGTTCCAGTTTAGTTGCTGGTCTAATACCATACCAAGAAATCTAGTTGATTTTGCTGTGCATACTTTTTGCTCATTAATGCTTATGTCAATTATATTGTTTTTAATTACACGCCCTCTACTGAAGATCATTCCTATGGTTTTTTTTAACGTTTAGATTAAATCCCCACTTGTTCATCCAGTCAGATACTTTATCCATTTGCCTTTGTACTGTTTTATAGAGGAATGGGAGATTTCTTCCCGTTCTCCATATCGCAGCGTCATCTGCAAACTGGGATAAGTTGTTTTTTAAGTCTTTAAACTCGTCGCCTAGGTCGTTGACCATAATCGTAAAGATAGATGGTAATATTACTGATCCCTGGGGAATTCCATTCTGTTGCTCATACACCTCAGATCTATCATTGTTTATTTGTACCGTGAAGTATCTATCCTGCAGGAAGTTTTCTAGATAATTGTAGGTTCTGCCTACTATACCTAATTTCCTGATTTTGTGTAGTGCACCCTCCCTCCAGCACTCATCATATGCTCTTGCTACATCAAGGAATATTGCTACTGTCTTTTCATTCCTTTTGAAGCCTGTTTTAACATCATGTTCCAGCCTCAACAGTTGCTCTATTGTACTATGTTGGCTTCTAAAGCCTGCCTGGATTGGACTGTACAAATTATGCTTTTCTAGATGAAATTTTAGTCTGCTGTTGACTATTGTTTCTAGAATTTTTCCTAGATGTGATGTTAACGATATTGGCCTGTATGAGCTGACATCATGTGTTTCCTTATCTGGCTTTAGTATGGGGATGACTACTGCTGTCTTCCATGAACACGGTATTTTTCCCGTGTGCCAGATTTTGTTGTAGAGGGATGCAATCACTCTTAGAGTTGTATTTGGTACCTTTTTGAGGATTTCATAGCTCAGAATGTCTTCCCCAGAGGTAGTATTGGTTTTTCCTGCTAAAGCTCTTTCTATTTCATCTACTGTAATATCTGCATTTAAATAATTAGCATCCTGT
The DNA here is from genome assembly GCA_024509875.1 of Oreohelix idahoensis. NCBI lineage: Eukaryota > Metazoa > Mollusca > Gastropoda > Stylommatophora > Oreohelicidae > Oreohelix > Oreohelix idahoensis. The sequence continues at coordinate 159,066 of JAMPIV010002868.1, forward strand.
GTGGTGTCCATATTTTCTCCTTTTAATTTTTCTAGCAGTGTCTTCCGCCTATTTATTTCTGCCTTATCTAGACTGTCTATTGAACTAACCTGATAGAAGTATTTAGCTAGTATGTTGGCTTTTTCTCTATCTGTTTCAGCTCTCTCTGGTATTTTAATTGTTGGGATTTTAAATTTCTTGTGGTTTCCTCCTTTAATTGCTTTTAGTTTTCTCCAAACTGTAGTTACTTGTGACCTATGGTTTAGTGTTTGACAAAATGTTCTCCAACTCTTTTCTTTAGCTCTGAATATTATTTTATTTGTTTCATTTCTTACTTTTTTATAGTTTGTGTAATTCTCTTCAGTTTTGGCTTTTCTATACTTTGTAAGGGCCCTCTCCCTCAATTTCAGTTGTTCTGAACATCTGTCTGTCCACCATGGTACTGGATTTTTATCTTTGTTTCTTTTCCTATTTTTACCTTTTTGTGTTGGTTTTAAGTGCTCAGGCATATTCCTGTTTGGTATAAAAATTTATAGCTATTTTTAAAATCTCATTTGTTAGTTTTTCTGCAAATATATCTATACTGTTAGATTCAATTTGTTCTATGCTTAGTTTACTTAGCTCCAATTGGAAGGACTCCCAATTTGCCTTTTTTAGGTTAAATGTAGGTTTCGAGCTTTTTGGACTAGTTCTATATTTGTCGTTTAGGTTTATTTCTATGGGTAAGTGGTCTGAGCTGGAGTCATTCAGTACTTCCCATTTAGCAGAGGCTAGGTTTGGTGTTATAATACTTATGTCTATTGCTGTATCTCCTCCACTGTTGCATGGGTTAACCCTTGTCACTGAGCCATCATTTAGTATGATTAGCTCAGCACTTTCAATGTAGTCCAACAGTCTTTTTCCTGCTGGATCATTACTGTTGTTACCCCATGCCTCATGGTGTGCATTAAAGTCACCTACCAATAATGTTCTTTGGTCTATTTGTGTGTTAATAGTGGCAATGTCCCTATCGGTTATATTACCCTTGGGGCTATAGATGTTTATTATTTTTAAGTTATCTGGCTCACTGTCTAATGTTATACTTATTCCTTCAATATTTTCTGTGTTGAATTGTTCCCAATTTAATATTTTGTAGTCTTCATGTATTAGAAAGGCCACGCCCCCTCCTCTTCCCTCAGGTCTATCATTTCTAAGTGTTATATACCCTTGGTAGTTCAGTTTCTGTTTGGAGTTCAGGAGTGTTTCTTGTATTGCAAAGATGGTTTTTGCCTCCTTATACTGTCCCATAAGAGACATCAGGTTCTTCCTGGCACCCCTACAGTTCCACTGAACTACTTTGATAGCTCTAGAGTCTTTGGTCCCCATTTAGTATGGTTAGCTTAGTTATGTTATTGTTTTTATTAGGTTCTTTGATAGGGGATCTACTTCTTATGGTTTTGTTCACTATCTCTCATGTTCTCCACAAACTCATCATTCCAAGTAACCATTGTACTCCGAACTCTTTCTGCTATGTATGGTAGGTGTAGTTCCACTGTTTCCTTAAATTTTTCTTCCATTTTTTCGTCTGACAAAATAGCTCTTTCTCTCTCTATTTTTTTAAGGATTTCTTCATTAGCCTCTTTTATTTCTGTTATTGTTTTGAGGTCTCTTTCTATTGCCTGTTGTGCTATTTTAATTTCTTCTAATACCTGCCTGGCTTGGGTGATGTTATGTTCTGTCTCTTCTGTGTTGTTTTCTACTTCGCTGTTGCTTATGCATGTTTTACTTTCATCTTTTTTCTGTATTTTCTCCTTTATGTTTTGTACTTCAGTGGTTATTTGTTTTATTTGTTTCTTGATGTTGTTTTCTTGGAAGTTTTGAAGGTGGCTGTTTGCTTTCTGTGTTTCTTTCACTTTCCAGATTGGTGTGTTGGTTTCTAGAGCTTCTTTAAGTATGTATTTTGTCTCTTGGAAGACTGGACACCCCTGGTACCTGGCACTGTGGTTACCCTGGCAGTTTGCACATCTTCTGTTTTTATTTTCTTGTTTGTAGTCTTTGTCCTCTTTAGCCATTGTGCAGTCTCTGTGTTTGTGTGCTCCTGCACAGAAACTACATCTTGTTGCTCTTTTACAATAAATTAATATGAAACAAATATAAAGGTATGTTATCAGGCACTCGCAGGAAATAAAGAAGTAGAACACCAGACAACAGAAAAACAACAGACATGAGTGGCTTACCCAGGATTTGAACACTGGACCTTCCGTGCGACAACCCCGCCTAGCCATGCAAGCGAATCACACTATCCGCTCTGCCATCTACGCACCATCAAAAATGATGTTTCAATGGCAGGTCAATAGTGCGAACCACAATACACGACACCAGAAGTCCTCCATGGGCAGTTCAGCCTATTAATGACGCAATCACTTCTGTTGTATTTCTATCAAGCAGTATAGGCCGAATCCAACAAGACCCTTAGGACCTTAATACTGTGTCCAGTAAATGATAGTAGACTAGAACAGTGAGAACAGGATAGTGGGTAGGTTTGGTATTGTACAAACATTTATTACAAATAAGGGAGGGAAACCTGAGGCCTGTAAACAGTAAATTAATATGAAACAAATATAAAGGTATGTTATCAGGCACTCGCAGGAAATAAAGAAGTAGAACACCAGACAACAGAAAAACAACAGACATGAGTGGCTTACCCAGGATTTGAACACTGGACCTTCCGTGCGACAACCCCGCCTAGCCATGCAAGCGAATCACACTATCCGCTCTGCCATCTACGCACCATCAAAAATGATGTTTCAATGGCAGGTCAATAGTGCGAACCACAATACACGACACCAGAAGTCCTCCATGGGCAGTTCAGCCTATTAATGACGCAATCACTTCTGTTGTATTTCTATCAAGCAGTATAGGCCGAATCCAACAAGACCCTTAGGACCTTAATACTGTGTCCAGTAAATGATAGTAGACTAGAACAGTGAGAACAGGATAGTGGGTAGGTTTGGTATTGTACAAACATTTATTACAAATAAGGGAGGGAAACCTGAGGCCTGTAAACAGTAAATTAATATGAAACAAATATAAAGGTATGTTATCAGGCACTCGCAGGAAATAAAGAAGTAGAACACCAGACAACAGAAAAACAACAGACATGAGTGGCTTACCCAGGATTTGAACACTGGACCTTCCGTGCGACAACCCCGCCTAGCCATGCAAGCGAATCACACTATCCGCTCTGCCATCTACGCACCATCAAAAATGATGTTTCAATGGCAGGTCAATAGTGCGAACCACAATACACGACACCAGAAGTCCTCCATGGGCAGTTCAGCCTATTAATGACGCAATCACTTCTGTTGTATTTCTATCAAGCAGTATAGGCCGAATCCAACAAGACCCTTAAGACCTTAATACTGTGTCCAGTAAATGATAGTAGACTAGAACAGTGAGAACAGGATAGTGGGTAGGTTTGGTATTGTACAAACATTTATTACAAATAAGGGAGGGAAACCTGAGGCCTGTAAACAGTAAATTAATATGAAACAAATATAAAGGTATGTTATCAGGCACTCGCAGGAAATAAAGAAGTAGAACACCAGACAACAGAAAAACCACAGACATGAGTGGCTTACCCAGGATTTGAACACTGGACCTTCCGTGCGACAACCCCCACCTCCAGTGTTCAAATCCTGGGTAAGCCACTCATGTCTGTGGTTTTTCTGTTGTCTGGTGTTCTACTTCTTTATTTCCTGCGAGTGCCTGATAACATACCTTTATATTTGTTTCATATTAATTTACTGTTTACAGGCCTCAGGTTTCCCTCCCTTATTTGTAATAAATGTTTGTACAATACCAAACCTACCCACTATCCTGTTCTCACTGTTCTAGTCTACTATCATTTACTGGACACAGTATTAAGGTCCTAAGGGTCTTGTTGGATTCGGCCTATACTGCTTGATAGAAATACAACAGAAGTGATTGCGTCATTAATAGGCTGAACTGCCCATGGAGGACTTCTGGTGTCGTGTATTGTGGTTCGCACTATTGACCTGCCATTGAAACATCATTTTTGATGGTGCGTAGATGGCAGAGCGGATAGTGTGATTCGCTTGCATGGCTAGGCGGGGTTGTCGCACGGAAGGTCCAGTGTTCAAATCCTGGGTAAGCCACTCATGTCTGTTGTTTTTCTGTTGTCTGGTGTTCTACTTCTTTATTTCCTGCGAGTGCCTGATAACATACCTTTATATTTGTTTCATATTAATTTACTGTTTACAGGCCTCAGGTTTCCCTCCCTTATTTGTAATAAATGTTTGTACAATACCAAACCTACCCACTATCCTGTTCTCACTGTTCTAGTCTACTATCATTTACTGGACACAGTATTAAGGTCCTAAGGGTCTTGTTGGATTCGGCCTATACTGCTTGATAGAAATACAACAGAAGTGATTGCGTCATTAATAGGCTGAACTGCCCATGGAGGACTTCTGGTGTCGTGTATTGTGGTTCGCACTATTGACCTGCCATTGAAACATCATTTTTGATGGTGCGTAGATGCCAGAGCGGATAGTGTGATTCGCTTGCATGGCTAGGCGGGGTTGTCGCACGGAAGGTCCAGTGTTCAAATCCTGGGTAAGCCACTCATGTCTGTTGTTTTTCTGTTGTCTGGTGTTCTACTTCTTTATTTCCTGCGAGTGCCTGATAACATACCTTTATATTTGTTTCATATTAATTTACTGTTTACAGGCCTCAGGTTTCCCTCCCTTATTTGTAATAAATGTTTGTACAATACCAAACCTACCCACTATCCTGTTCTCACTGTTCTAGTCTACTATCATTTACTGGACACAGTATTAAGGTCCTAAGGGTCTTGTTGGATTCGGCCTATACTGCTTGATAGAAATACAACAGAAGTGATTGCGTCATTAATAGGCTGAACTGCCCATGGAGGACTTCTGGTGTCGTGTATTGTGGTTCGCACTATTGACCTGCCATTGAAACATCATTTTTGATGGTGCGTAGATGGCAGAGCGGATAGTGTGATTCGCTTGCATGGCTAGGCGGGGTTGTCGCACGGAAGGTCCAGTGTTCAAATCCTGGGTAAGCCACTCATGTCTGTTGTTTTTCTGTTGTCTGGTGTTCTACTTCTTTATTTCCTGCGAGTGCCTGATAACATACCTTTATATTTGTTTCATATTAATTTACTGTTTACAGGCCTCAGGTTTCCCTCCCTTATGTGTAATAAATGTTTGCTCTTTTACAAGCATGCTGCATGTGACTAAAGCCTTGACAATTTGTGCATTGGATGATTGGTGGTATGAATGTTTCAGTCTTCCTGATTCTCTTGCAGATTTTGATCTCTTTGGGTATTTCTGTACCCTGCACACTCAACACTACCACTGATGTATTCTTCTGCAGCTTAGTTTTAATTCGTTCTACCTTTTCTATCTTAGTTTCTGGGTTTTCTTTCACTATGTTTGTGTGGATCTCTTCTTCTGTTAGGTTTGTATCGATGCCCTTGATTACGACTTTTCTAATCTCTTTGATCAGCTCCATTTGTATATTTATTTTATGTGAGAGTTGTACTTCTTTAGACTTTTCTTTCAGTTCATTTATTAGGACCTTGGCTTTTTCTGTGCTGTTCAAACAGATTACTACACCATTGCTTGTTTTTTGTAATCTGTTAATAGATTTTTTGTCTATTATTTTTTCTAGGATAACCATGATTTTGTCATCGGGTAGAGCTCTCAGAGTGGCTTCTGTCCCTCCTACTTGAGTGATTTTAACTCTTCTTCTGTGGGTTTTTGTTTCCTTTAGGCTGTCCTCGGCACTTTCTTTGTGTTCTTTGGTTTCCTGAGTGCATTGGCCTGTATTTCCCTCTTTGTCCTTCCTAATGTGTTCTGCGGCTTTATTTCCTGTCGAAGGTGGTGTTCCATTGTTTGCAGCACCTTGCTTTGAAGTCAGAATTTCTGTTTTTTTCTCGTTGCTCTTTTTGTTTGGTCCCCTGTCTTTATTTACTTCAGGGTTCACTTTTGTTTTTTCATTGATGGTTTCCATTTTGCCCTTAATTTCTGTGTCCTTTAGACCAGGGCTTTTGTTCCTCTCATTTTCTGTCCGTTTTGATGTTCCTTCCTTAGTATGTCTTTCTGATGATTTGCTCCAAGCTTTTCCCTCCCCTAACTGCAATCTGGTTAGCATTATGTTGTACTTATTTGCCCTTACTTTTGCTAAATTAACACCAGGCAAGTTAATATTTCTATTTATTTATGTATTTTTTATTTTATTTTTTTAAATAAATTTTAAATTATGTTTAGCTATCAATAATTAAGGGCTGAATAGTCCTACTACTAAGCTAGTAAATTTGAATTAAATTTGATTTTGTTCACGCGCGGCTCTGCGCTGAAAGATGCCTGTATTAATTACACAAAGAAAAGCAAGATGGCTACTGCACTTTACAAATGAAGACCACACGTGGTTGGCCTACCTTTGCTTATTCTATTTCACTAATATTTTATTTATTCCAATACCCCTATCAATTTTAGCTAACGTTTAAAAGCAATTAACGAATACTATAGGTGGTTAATAATATTTAGTTTAAATATGTTAGAGAAGAGAAAAAACTTATCTGAAATTCGTCTTTTGTAGCGTACTGAAAACTTTCACTGCACTCGAGAACGTGTTCTCACATCGACGTCTACGAGAGAGTGATCTGTGTCTCGTTGTTGTTGTTGTTGTTTTCGTCTACTATGCTGCTGTAATACCCTGTTCAACCTGAAAGTTTGGTTATAATTGGGGTATATAGGGTGTTATCGTCTTCACTGGTATCTCGTTCGTAGTCCTGGAGGTGATCGGTCCTGAAAAGGACCACTAGCTGGCTGTCTGGGTTCCTCTTTGTCCGTTTGTGGTGCCGTGTCACGCTCATGGTGTTTTTTATGTCCTGCCTCAACTATCTGGCTCGTTTTGTTTTGTGTGTTTCTACGCTCATAGTTTCTGTTGCTTTTGTCTTCTTGCTCTCCTGTATCTGTGACAGTGCTTTTTCAATTATCGTAGGTAGTAGCTGTTCTAGCGTTTCTTGGATGATTTCTTTTACTGCTTGGTTGTTCGTTTTAGTTTCTCGCGTGCTGTTTGATGATATTTTCTCAATGGCTATTCTTTCTGCTTCTATTCTTTTGAGTATTTTTGTGTTTTCTTCTGTCAGCTCTTTCAGTTTCTTGACATCTGTTTCTACTTGTTGCTGGATTCTTTTCATTTCTTCCATCACGTGCTTTATGTTCTGCATGTTTATCGCATCTTCTCCACTGTCGGTTGGTTCTTCGGCGGCCTGCTTGCTGTTTTTTTTCGATTCGCAGCTTCATTTTCATTTCTCTGACTTCAGCGGTCAGCTTGTGTAACTGTCGTCTGTCTATCGTGCGTTGTTTTTCTGCAACATCCGCAGCCACTCTGTGTTTTGCCTCCTTGAAGGGGATGTTTTTGGAAACCGCTTCCTTCAGGATGCTCTTGGTTTCCTGGAACATCGGGCAGCCTCGGTATCTAGCCCCATGGTTTCCGAGGCAGTTTGCACAGGTGCGGTTTGAGTTTATTGTTTTGTAGTTGTTGTCCTCCTTCGCCTTGGGACAATCGCGGTATAGGTGGCCACCCGCACAATATCGACAGACTGCATCCCTCCTGCACGTCTTTTTTGTGTGCGAGAACTGCTGGCAGTTGGAGCACTGCATCACCGGAGGGATATAGGCTTCTGTCTTTTTGGTTGTGGTTTCGAGCGTCAGTCTCTCGGGTCTTGTCGATCCTTCTACCGTAACTATCATCAGATTGGTATCTTTCTTGGCCCAGGTTTTTAGTCTCTCGACCTGCTTGATTTTTAGATTTGCGTTTTCATCCTGAAGGCGTTTGTGGACCTCGGCTTCGGAACAACTGGTATCCACCCCTCTGATGACCAACTTCTTTGTTGTTATGTATTTCTCCACCACCACTTTTATTTGGTGGGGCAACTGGACTTCTTTTTGACCGGATTCCAGTTCGATCATCAGCGAGGTGGTTTTGTCTGTGTTGTTGAGAGAAAGCACTACTCCCTTTTCGTGCCTCCCTACTTTGGCGATACCTCTCCGACCAGTTATCACCTCGAGGATGTTGATCACTTTGTTGTCGGGTAGGGCCCTGAGTGAGGCCTCACTTCCTGACGTCTGGGTGATCTTAACAATCCTCTCCTGTATCGTTTCTGAGTTGCTTGTATTTTTAGTGTTTGGTCTTTGTTTCCTTCTACAGGCTTGGTTCGAATCTTGTTCTTGGTTATTCGGTGTGATATCTTGCGTCTGAGTCCTTGAGTTGTCAGCTGTTGTTTCCTCAGTATCAGGAATGGTAGCTTGCTTCTCAGTGGTTTCGATGTCCAGCACGTCTGGGGCTACTTCTACTGTTGCTTCTTGAAGAGCGAGCCTAAGGGACTCGTCTCCGTCTTCAAGTCTTCGAAGTGCATATAAAATGGTCTCTGCGACATCTTCCTCTTGTACCTGTCTGTGTTGAGGATCTGCCTCTATCACTTCCTTCATAGTGCTTGCAGGTGGGTCGGCTGTCATCTCGGCATCGTGCGGCTTCTCTGTCATAGACCGGGTTTCTGCTGACGAGTCTGGTACGTGTGGTGGGTGCAGCCTGGATAGAAGCGCTTGTTTTCTTTTCTCCAGCTGTCGTAACGCTCTCCATATTTCTTTATGTTCTGGGTCTTCTTTATCTAGGCAAGGGGTCGGAGCACTCAGACTTTCAGTCGGGTCGACGCATGTCACAGCTAACTCCGTCGTGTCCGGAGTTATAGAAGGGCCGGTCCCGGCACGAGTATTTGGGGCAGTCTTGCTCTCTGGCTGTCTGTCATTGTTGATTGTGATATTGTGATTACCCTGGCTGTTCTGAGCTGGTGGGCTGATGTAGACCTTCCTCTTTTTAGCGTGTGGCTTATGTCTGGGCATTTTGACGATAACGCGATCTTATCTCGAGTAGTGGCGTCCTGAAAAGGACGTTGGTGCTGTCTTGAAACGAAAGAAACCGAAACGTTATGTGTGTATCGTTCTGTGTCTCAGTTTACCGCTACTCTTTATATACGATAGCGCGGACGTATCGGAGAGTACCGACGTCACAGCTTAAACCTAGCCTGAAAAATCCTTCCCGAACAGTGATTTCAGCCGATCTGTGCGTCGACTGAAATTTTGCCTTTCTCATTCTCGGCATATATAATATCCATATTGTTCCATCTTATCTAGTTTTATACAGTTGATAATACTCTATCTTCCTATCCATGTAAATTCCCAAACTGTTATTTGTTGATTTTAATATTTAGAACAGAAGTGGGTTTACCAGCTGTTAGCGTAACTGTGGGCAGCCGAAATACGCATATATCTCCGTAAATGAGAACTTCCTACCGTTCCTTCTTATATGCAGTTATACACAATCCTTCCCTGTACTGAAATGTAAAATCCTTTTCATACTGATTCCCTTCTGCTTTTATTTATCCTTGGCAATTTCCTCTGTCTGATACACATTTCGCTGATACGCCGCCATTTTGAAAGCGGTCAATCGATCGTTGACGGGTTTATAAATCTAACTGAACCCGTTTGCAATGACTTGAAACCAATTTCGCGACACCAGATAATGTAGCAATAGAGGAAATGGGAGAATTTGGAGTAGAAGTGATAACAAAACTCAAATGACATCTACAGCAGTGGTCAAATACCTGATGATCTGCTAAAATCCATATTCATAGCTTTGCCAAAGAAACCTGGAGCCATGGAATGTGAAGAACATCGCACCATTAGTCTTCTGAGTCATGTGACCAAAATATTATTATGAATTATCACGAGACAAGTGAAAAATAAATTAAACCAAAAATCAGTGATGAACAGTGTGGATTTGTAGAAAGTAAAGGCACAAACAATGCTATATATATTATAAGAACATTAAGAGCCATAGAGGTGAAGACAGATCTGTACTTGTGCTTTATAGATTACACTAAGGCATTTGACAAAGTGAAACATGAGGAAATTATCAAAATGTTAGAAAGCATCAACAATGATTGAAAAGACTTGAGAATAATGAAGAACATGTACTGGCAACAAACAGCAGCTGTAAGAATTAGCAGCCAAATTGGAACATTTCAGCAAGTAAAAAAGGGTGTCCAGGCAGGGTGTGTGCTGTCACCGAATCTATACGGTGAAAATATGAGATCTCTAGAGGACATGCCAGGAATATCATTCGGCGGACATAATTAATATTTAAAAACGTAAGATACGCTGATGAAACAGTCTTAACAGCAAAAAGTGAAAAGGAGCTGCAGGAAATGGTTGATACAATAGTCATAGAAAGTGAAAATAAAGGCCTTAGTCTTAATAGCAAAAAGACAAAAGTAATGGTCATCTCAAAAAAAAAAGGGCTTCCCGAGAATGCACTATCAAAGTAAGTGGTACCGTTTTAAAACAAGTCAATAAATTCAAATACCTGGGAACATTAATAACAATGGATGGAAGATGCATCTCAGAAATGAAGAGCAGAATAGCTCAGGCAAAAGTAGCATTCTATAAAATGAAGAGTATTTTATGCAACAATTCTTTGTCATTGGAAGTAAGAAAGAGAGTTCTTCATTGTTATATAGAACCAATCCTGACATATGGGAATGAGTCACTGACAATTAGTAAACAAATAGGGAAGGCACTAGAGGCAACAGAGATGTGGTTTTACAGAAGAATGTTAAAAATACCATGGACAGCCGAATCGAGTAATGAGGATGTCTTGAAAGAGGCCAATGCGCAAAGGAAACTTATTTCACAAGTTAGAAAGAGGCAATCCACTTTTGTTGGGCATGCTATGAGAAGAGGAAAGCTGGAATATATCGTAACAACAGTTAAGATTGAAGGAAAAAGAGATAGGGGAAGACAAAGAGAGCAAATACTGGACAGTTTGACATCGTGGCATGGAAAGAAGTCAACAGCAGAATTATTAAATTGTACTGGAGACAGGAAGTTGTGGAGAGACATGATCTCCTACACCACTAGGCACGGTACTTGAAGAATAAGATTCTATAATACACAATTTTAAATCTCTAGGAACAGAACCCACGTTCAGAACAATTAGCTTTTAATTTTTAGCCCTTGCCACGGAAAACAGCAACAATAAAAAAAAAAATTATCGAGACTTCTTTTACTTTTTTGCAAGAAAAAACATAACTGCAAGAAGACTGCACCAGCTTTGACAAAAAAATTCGGCACAAAATCTGTCAGCCAATCTCACGCTGATCTAAACTGAATTAAAACTAAAGGCACGTTACTTTAGTATTACGGCTGAGGTCATAATTTTTCAATGTTTACCCATTTTTTTCTTTAAATACTGGTTTACTCGAGTCACATAATTTCATGCACACACACACACACATATATATATATTATAAAAGAACACCTATTAAGAATTCCTGTCATCAACACACACAGGATTATTACCATTAAACATTGAACAGATTCCGCAGAGAAAATCAATATCACAAACTGTGATATACAGCATGATGATTGTTGGCACATACCTAACACTGAGGTGAGAATTCTGATGGTGGCAAACAGACAGTGGTCTCCAGATATATATATATATATATATATATATATATATATATATATATATATATATATATATATATATATATATATATATATATATATATATATATATATATATATATATATATATATATATATATATCCCCCTTCAGTCATAACTGACTATGGAAATGCACCCTTGAGGTGACAGCTCCCAGCTGCTTATTTTCCTGGTGTTAGTTTCGACATTTTCTCCTCTCTTCTTCTTGCCATGAGAGCTTCTTTTCGCCCAATCCGAGGTAGCGCCGTAGAGAGCATCGCCATTTGGTGCGATCGGGAGCTTCATCCTCCCAGGTTGCTGGATTTATGTCCAGTGCCCTCATGTCTCTCTTGCACACATCTTTGAACCTCAGCTGCAGTCGCCCAACTGTACTTTTGCCATCTGCCAAATGTCCGTAGACTATATCTTTCGGGATTCGGCCATCTTCCAAGCGGCGGACATGGCCAAGCCAGCGTTGTCTAAGTGGTGTATACATGTACATGCTTTGAAGGTCAGCACGTGACAATACCTCGACATTTGTCACTTTGTCCTTCCACGAAATACTGAGGATGTGGTGCAGACACCGTAGATGGTATTGCTTAGCATATATCTCGCTGCCATATAGAAGTGTGCTGGTGATGTAGGCGTTATATACCACAGCTTTGGTTTTTATTCTGAGTTTGGAGTTTCCACAAACATACATTGTGAGGTGGACAAAGGTGGCTGCAGCTTTGCCAATGCGGTGTCAATTTCTGTGTCCAGAGAGAGTTTGTTGTTGATGGTAGACTCCAGGTATGTGAAGTGGTGCACCACTGCCAAATCATAGTTATCGATAGTGGGATGCAACATCCACATCCTGACCCAGCACATTTGTTTGCTTTAGTCCTTGCATGCTTCGGTGAAGCGATTCATCAAACTCTGAAGCTCCTGTTGACTATGAGTGACGATTGCAGAGTCATCAGCAAATAACAAGTCTCTTATAGTGACCCTTCTGATATTTTGTTTTTTGCCTTCAGCCTTGCGAGGTTAAAAAGTCTGACTAGTATGAAGGCATATTCCTTCAGTTGCATCTCTGAATGCATGTTTCAAGAGCAAGGCAAATAAGATCTCGAAGAGGGTCGGAGCCAGGACATAGCCTTGTTTAACGCCACTGCGTATGTCAAATGGCTGTGATGTGCTTCCTTTCATGGAATGACTTTATCATTTCCAGCAATTTAGCGGGGCAGCCTATTTTCAGGAGGATTTTGAAGAGTCCATCCCAGCTAACCAGGTCAGATGCCTCGGATTGGGCAAAAAGAAGCTCTCATGGCAAGAAGAAGAGAGGAGAAAATGTCGAAACGAACACCAGGAAAATAAGCAGCTGGGAGCTGTCACCTCAAGGGTGCATTTCCATAGTCAGTTATGACTGGAGGGGGATATATATATATCTGGAGACCACTGTCTGTTTGCCACTATCAGAATTCTCACCTCAGTATTAGGTATGTGCCAACAATCATCATGCTGTATATCACAGTTTGTGATATTGATTTTCTCTACAGAATCTGTTCAATGTTTAATGGTAATAATCCTGTGTATGTTGATGACAGGAATTCTTAATAGGTGTTCTTTTATAATTAAGGGACATATTTCACAACTCAAATATTGCCACAGTTTGAGCATCCTTTGTATAGACAGATGCCGAGCAGGGGCAGTATTTGGCACCTGGGGAGGAACCTTCCTTTGGCACGCCTCATTAAACACACAGAAAGGTATATTATGCTTGCAACTAGATTTTTAAACAGTACGGTACTAATAGTATCACAAAAGTGTCCAATGGCAATCCCTTCCTAGCTGTCACCCAGGGCGGACTGCCCCCCCCCCCCCCCCCCCCAAAGTACACCACTGATTCCGAGAATGGTACATCTTAATTACTAATAATCAGCAAAGTTTACATTCCTGCATTATGTTAAACAGTTTTTTTTATTTCAATAAATTTTTATTTTTATTTTTTTAGAATTAAATACAGATACGTCAAATTTAGGAAAACAAACATAGATAAACTGATCATTCAATATATTTATTTAATAAGGCTTATAATGCATCATTATCAGCTGCATTCTCCATATCAATGGTCAGTTGCAGTGGATCTCCAACATATTCTGTCTCATGTCATGATGGTGAGCTCTGATATGATTCTTTTCTGTCCATCTCTTGATGGTATCTTCCCACTTAGCACTGTCTTTTTAAATTAATTGGTTAAATTTATTCACAGCATTCTTTTTTAGTAAATAGTGCAAAACTATAATTAGTATTTAGTATTGCTGTAGGCAACCAGGAAATTGTGCAAAATATAAAGTCAATGTCTAGTCATGATGTACACTATTTCACAAGTTCTTGTTCGCTTTCAGCTAACAAAACTGTATCATGTTGTTTATTGATCTTTCACCAATGTTCAATTCTGAAATATCCAGTACCTGTTTGAAAATTTTTCTCTATGTTTCATAGACATGGGGACAGTATGCACCATTGTCTCATATTTGAGTTTTATGTTTTTAAATGGTGAGTAATCCCTGCCAGATATTACTATCCCAGTTTTTTCCCAAAAATAGGTTACCGAATATTCTTATGTCTTTTCTATCAATACTTGTCTTTGAGGTAATCAATTATTTCTCATGATGGACTGTCAAAGCCTTCTTATAGTCAATGAAGAACACGTAAATCTTTTTTGGGCCCTTCATTTTTCTGATAATATTCTTACACAAAATACTGATTCTCTTGTTCCCCTGTTCCGTCAAAAAAAAAAAAAAAAACTGTTCCTCCTGAACTTCATTGTCTACCTTACTTTTCATCCTTTCCTGTATGATCTTAAGCAATATTTTAATTGTGTTAACTCATCAGGCTGATTGTTCTGAAGCCTTAACATTCTGTTGCATTATGTTGTAATTCATATCCTCATTTGGCACATAACATAATGCTCAGCATTAATATTTATATAACATATAATTAATATGACAATGTAATGCATGTCACATTATTTTACATTCAAAACTAAAAATTATAAGACTTCATCACTTTCTACATATTTGCTTTAAATGCACCAGTCAGATGTATTCACCAAGTATCAGATGTCATATCTACCTCCACACTTCTCATTCTGCTGATGAGAATGTTTGTTATGGGGACGAATACTGTTATAAGTTTCAAACAATTTTATATACCACATGTAAAATTTTGTGTATCTCCTTGCTGAATATAATGCATTTTCAATACTAGAGAAGAAAGCAAACAGGCAGGACACATTTACTTTTCTAAATTTATATTTCTCTAATCTGTTTATCATAAAAAATCCTTTTCTGGATACTCAAGAACTACTCTACAGGTATAACATTTTATTTTCTACATTTTAGTTTAAAGTAAACCTAAACTTAAATATTTATAACTTTTTATTTAAACTTCAGGCTGCATTCCTTAGTGTTGTAACAGACAAACAAAATATGGCAGAGACTGTATAATTTAGTGCGGAAAACAAGATCTTAAAAGTGTGGCAAAAAGAAACATTCTGAGATGACCACAGTTTCTGTTATTCAACCACATGCTTAACATGAAATCAACATATGTACTTCATGTATTTATGCAAGACCCATTAAGAGCAATCACGACATGTTTCAAATACTTTATATATCATACATTTACCAGTAACCTGACAAATTTCCATGTGTGTTACTTTTTCCCAGTCTCATCTGTTGCATAACCCCTCTTCTCATTCCTTGCACTGGCACTGCCCAAGAAACACCTTGATACAGTTTTGGACCTATCACTTGCCCCACGCTTCCCATTTGGACACCTGCAATAGTTCTTTTGGGTCGTCCTGGTAGGACTGTCTCAAAGTTAAAATTCTGCATCTCCTGGGCTGCATAACTACCATCATCTAGGACATAATCTTCATTGATATATCCATCGCTGTAATCAAAATCTTCTTCCTCCCAGCCTCTGATTGAATAAATTAATTGATTGGTTAAATTTATTGACAGCATTCTTCTTTAGTAAATAGTGCAAAACTATAATTAGTATTTAGTACTGCTGTAGGCAACCAGGAAATTGTGCAGAATATAAGGTCATTATGTAACTATTTATCTCCCTCCCATACACTCACTCTCACCTACAGAGCTGGCCTTAGGGCGAGCTGACTGCCCTGGGCACTAAGGGTAAGGGGATGACAGTGTGGGCGAGAAAAAGTATTTTTTTTATTGATAAGGAGCTCATTCTTTCTTCAGCTGTGACACAATTTTCCCAGACCAAAGCATGCAGTATATATCTTTTATTAGGAAAGACGAAAAATAAACTGTGATATGTTTAACATTCTAGTTTTAGTTGTTATCGTGTTGTTTTGTGTGTAAGTAATAACTATCTAAAACTGATATGCAATTTTATTCATGAATCTTACTTTATTTTCCAGTAGAGTTTAATTAATTTCATGGCTACGAGTGTGGGAGAGGAGGTGCATGTCAAACTATTTAGCGGAATGTTCTACGGCTGGCTCTGCATATACAGATAAAGAATGTAGTAGACCTGATTGTTGCGTACGTTTTACCTAAGGGGGTAGTCTTCGGTCCTGCCAATGTACGCACCAGTCTTGAGATAGTTATATTATTTGTGCGTACGTTTTATTCACGCACCGACGTGCACAATGCAGAGTATGAGTTGCTCTTTGCGCACGGGTAACCTAGTTGGGGGATTATGACGTCAGCTGTTGTAAGGGCAAGATGGACTCTCTCTCTCTGCCTGTATGTTATTATTTTGATTCTGAACAATTCGATGGAAGAATTGTTCTGAAGGATTTTGTTGAGTCTTCAGGATGAAGCCAACATGCAGTTCAATACGTAAGTTTCGTTTGAACCTTCATGTATATTAATACGTCTATGAATAAAGTGGAACAGATGATCATCACTGGATTCTAGCGGGAATCCATATGTTATTGGATTCCTAGAATGGAACAGTTGAGATCTTTACTTCACTGTAAATATTTCGTAGTGGGAAGTCCTACGAGTAAAGGATAACTATTTGATCATATCTTGAATATCGGATATTTTGTAATGCCTATGCCAAGGTCGTGGCATATTTTGTAGGAGAGGTTAGTCAACTGAAGTCGCTAACCTGATTGTATTCTCGTATAGGATTTTTATGGATTATATCAAACTGTATAGATTATTGTAAGGAGAAAGTCTGGGATTTAAACAAGTATTATATGGAAGCGTCATCCATGAGCATGAATCCGTTTACTGTTACAGACGTCCTTGGAACAAGGTTAACGGACATGACCGTAATGTATTTCAAATGACAACTGTTAGGAAATCCTAGTCACTTGGATAGAAAAGGACTTGATTGATAAAGAAATCTACAGGAATGTTTTATTATCAACAGTAACTATAATTATGATGCTCTCATCGTTTGTCTTGATCGTGTCGTTGATTGCCGTTTGTCATTCGTCAATAAACCTGAATAACTTTTAACAACGAGTTGATTCTAGTCATGAATTGGCCAATTGCCTACCACTCGTTGGAATTTGATTGAATAACCTTTTGACAACTTTTCATTGAAACCATTCGCGTGTCTAAGCTAGTCATTGATACATCTACCACTAGCATATCGTTACTATCAACTACAATCACAAAAGAACCCAACAATAAATGGCGGCACAGTGTGTTTTGGACAAGTTTCAAAGAAGGGAACTTACTCAATATTTTTCCAAAAATCGTTAGACAGAAAGACCCGTGTCTTCATCATGAAATTTACACGACGGTTATCAGAAGGTCAAGGTCAGCAATGAACCTCAACACCAAGTTCTCCAGTGACTACCTACGTTGGACATCATCCTTTTGGTCCTTATTTACGTGCGAGCTATACTCTAATACTCAGGACGAAGTATTTCGATTCTCAAACGTACATTTACGGAGACGAGGCACATTTTTTGTTTGATCAGCCGAGATAAGTATAAACGGAGTCTCGTTTATTACTGTATTGTGTTTGGCTGTGCCTATTCTCTTCTATGTCCACCAATATACTTTTCATGTTGCATGTTCTATGTTGTATATCCGTCGTGGGTGGTAGGGAGGTCGATCTGACAAACGAGGTTCATCTCGAAGCCGATTCGGGCTCTTTGTCAGATGTTCTATAGGGTTTGATTTATAAGTTTCAATTGAGCGATAATTCCGGTTCAAGGCTAGAAACCTTGCTGTAGTTCCGATCGCTACTTGCTTCTTATGATAGTATTTGTTTAGCTGTTCAGTCAAGTTTTAATTGTTGTTTTCACAGTTATTTTTACTCGTACCTTAGTTTTATAATGTATTTTGTTTGTATATTACGTCATCCTCACCTGACTATCGTTCAGTTCTTTACAAAACATATGTTTTTACACTGTCTTGTCAATTGTATTGTTTAGTATTTGATCGCAGTTATCATCGTAACTCTTTACGACATTCTATTTTTAGTTTCACATTTTTATTTTTTATTGGATTTCTGCGACTGTTTTCTACTGTCTTTGAGTATCTCGTCTTGTCATTGTTGTTGCTATTGTCTATGGCTTTTGTCTGTTCATAACATGTCATTACATAAATTAATTTATTGATTATTAATATATTTGACAATTATATGAGTATGATATACCGTTCTAGGACAGGAACGAAGACCACTCGGTGCATTAACAAGGTTAATTAATTTACATTAATTAATTATCATATTTAGAAATTAAGAGTATAGTGACTACTTATAAAGCATAATGTATTCACTAGATTATTTCATTAAGCAAGCAAAAGCTCTTCAGATACCTCCTGAAGAGGTACGACAATTCGCTATGTCGGAATATAGGAAAGCTCAAGAAATAGAAGCTGAACAGAGAAAGTTAGAAACTTTAAGACTAGAAAATCTTCAATTTGAGGCAGATCAAAAACGGATTGAGGCTGCGGAAAATGAGAAGAAAATGAAATTTGAGGCAGATCAAAAACGGATTGAGGCTGAATTAGAAGAGAAACGATTTCTGCATGAGGCAGAACAGAAAAGATTGGAGGCTGCAGATAAACTTAAGATTGAAATGGAAGTTAAACAAAAGGAAATGGAAGTTAAACAAAAGGAAATGGAAGAAAGAAGATTAATAGCTGAACAAAATACAAAAAGACTTCAGCTTGAGACAGAAGAGAATGATAAGAAACGTCAGCATGATTTGAAACTTGCCGAATTGGAATATGATAGAATTAGGTTAACTCAAGAAGCTAATTCGCAGAGAACTTTCGAAGGCCAAGCTTCATCCAGGCATGATAATTTTAAGGAAATTCACCTAAAATTACCTAAATTTAACCCCCCGTCTGACGACGTGATTTTTTTTGGGATAGGTTTGAGGCCACCTGTAGGTCTTACAATGTGGATAAATCACTATATTCTACATATTTATCCAGATTGCTTACGGGAGATGCTTTGGCGGTTTATCATACCACCAGTATTAATGATAAGAATAATTATGACGCTCTTCGAGCTTCACTTCTCCGAAAATTCCAAATGACAGAAAATGAATACCGATTACGTTTTCGGACTTTGCTACCGCAATCAGGGAAGAACTTTTGTGATTTTCTTTCCCAAATACGGCTAACACTAGAAAGATGGATCGAATTATCCAAGATAGAAAAGTCGTATGAAGGTCTTTTCGATTTACTACTGCGCGATAAGGTGCTATCGTCAGTAAATCCAGCATTTCTTGCATTTTTGCACGAACGGAAACCTTTATCTATGAAAGATCTAGAAGAACATTCTAAAAATTTCTGCACTGCTCACCCATCCATGGATCTAAGTAATGCTCAGATTAAAAGTGAATTGCCAGTTGCTTTTGCCGTACAACAAAATAATTTTTCACGAAATCGTTCATTGAGTAACGACAGATACTTTAATAAGGGAAATAATGAGAATTTCAACAATGGTAATTTTTATAAGGGGAAGCAATTCCAACAATCTGCTCCATTCAATGTTTCTTGGAACCAAGCTCATAGATCGCGAGATTTTGGTAACAATAATTTCAAACATAATCAAGGGTATAATAATAAACAAAACTGGCGATCAAAATCTCAGGTTCCACAAAATAGACAAGGTTCGTTGAATAAAACATTTAACCAACATTATAATGGTAATTATACTAATTATCGTACTCATCAAAATTTTAACGCGAGCAGGAATGACAATTGGGGCAATTTTAATGCAAATAATCAGAACAGATCGCGACGAAGAGATAGATCGTCGAGCCAGACACGTAGACATTCTAATGTCGCTTTAAGTGATACTCAGGCTAACAATGAACAGGTTAAAGGTGCTGATGCTCATAATGCCATGTCTTGTTCTATTGATAGTCATCAGGTGACAGCTTGTGCAGAATGCTCAACACTTTTCCAGCCCAAGGCGATCACGACGTTGCGCTGCGGACACATTTTGCCTAGCCTACCTGCGGTCTGCACGGCAACTTCTGTACATCAGGGACAAGGATCTCTTAAGTTTCACAAAGGACTTGTCAATAATATTCCATGCTCTCTTTTATTTGATTCAGGTTGTACCACGGTCGGTGTACGGACTTCGCTGATAGATCCTCGTTATGCCACGGGCCACACAGTCAAATGCGTTACCTTTGGAGGCACAGTGGAAATGTTTCCCACAGCCATTATTAATTTAAATACACCATTTTTTTCAGGGAAGATCCACGCCTGTCTTCTTCCTAATCCAATTTGTGATGTCATATTGGGTCGTATACATGGTATAACAGAGTGTACACCACAGCAAATTGCTGCATGGGAAGAGCGACATTTTCAGGCTGCAAATGCAGTAGTGACTAGAGCTCAAGCTACTATTATGTCGCATGATACACCATATGAACCTACAGTTCATACCACTTGTGATGACGATGCTCCTATTTCACGGGAGTCGTTTGCAACTTTACAAAAGAATGATGATTCATTAAAAAATTTTTTTCAGTATGTGAACAAAAAGAATACAAGCAACAAACTTGCAAAATCTAGACATGACTTTATTCTTAAAAATGGGATTTTAGTTAGATTGATACGGGAAAAGGATTCATCCTTATGTTCTCAGATTCTAGTCCCGTCTTCTATGAGATCGCGAATATTGCGACATGCTCATGACTCGCAATGCGCGGGCCATATGGGTTTTTCACGTACCAAATCCAGAGTGCTTTCTGCATTCTACTGGCCGGGCGTTCATAGAGATATTACTCTCTATTGTCGTTCATGTTTGATATGTCAGGAAGTTAAAGTACGGGGCCCATTTCATGCGGCTCCTATTCAAGCTGCGGACATCCCGATTAGACCATTTGATAAAATGGCTATCGACATTATTGGTCCGATGCTTCCATCTGCCAGAGGGCATACGCATATTCTTACTTGCATTGATATGTGCACTCGTTGGCCTGAGGCCATCCCTCTGAAGAACACCTCATCTGCCAGTGTAGCAGAGGCGTTAATGTTGATCTTCTCACGCATTGGTTTTCCGCGGAAGATCTTATCGGATCATGGGGTTCAGTTCATTTCTGAATCCATGTCTCAAGTTATGAAGACATTAGGTATAGACAGATCACTTAGTTCAATTTACCATGCGATGTCCAATGGGTTAATTGAGCGTCAAAATAGGACACTCAAGCAGTTGTTGGGTAAGATGACCCAAGATCACCCTCAGGATTGGGATCGGGTCCTACCCGCCGCTCTCTTCGCGTATCGCGAGGTGCAAAATCAAGCCACGGGGTTTTCTCCGTTCCAGCTTGTTTTTGGCATGCAACCACGTGGCCCGATGTCGTTAATCCACGACTTATTGGTTGAAGAGAATATTGAAGAGGAAACTCAATCCTCTTATGAGTATGTGATCTCTCTGAGAAAGAGAATCATAGATGCTTGTAGACTAGCTACTGCATCATCCGAACAAGCCAAAGAAAAAGCTCGTCTATTTGCAAACAAGTATAGACGTCTTCGCCAGCTTATTCCTGGTGACGAAGCTTTTGTCTTACTCCCTGCTCATAACAATCGTCTATTAATTACTTGGAGAGGTCCTTTCAGGATCATCTCAAGAATATCCGATGTTGACTACATCGTTGATGTAAATGGTAAACATAAAACCTTCCACATTAACATGTTGAAGGAGTATTACTCACGTCCTGATTATCTACAGTCAGTATTCCAAGCAACTGACGATCCTACACCTCCTATTCAACACTATTCTAGTTTGTCAGTCATCCAAGAAGAAGAATCTTCTTTCGATGATGTACAACTGCCAATACCAGTTGTGCCACTTCATTCCACTGAGAATTGGAATGATGTTACTATTTCATCTACTCTTTCGGCTGATCAACGTCAGCAAGTCTCTAATATTCTACACTCGTATGAGGATGTCCTCACTGACATCCCAGGTCATACGTCAGTCATCCAACATGACATTATTCTGACTGACGATACGCCTATTCGAGTGCGCCCATATCCTATCCCTTTACACTTTCGTGATAAGGTTGATAAGGAATTGGATGAGATGCTTCAATTAAATATAATTGAACCATCTTCATCACCATACTCTTCTTCTATGGTGATTATTAGAAAGAAAGACAACAATATTCGTCTTTGCGTAGATTACAGGAAATTAAACAAAGTTACAAAGTTTGATGCGGAACCTTTACCTCTCTTAGATGACTTATTGGAGAAATTATCCCATGCTACATTTTTTTCGAAATTTGACCTTTCAAAGGGTTATTGGCAAGTGCCACTCACACCTAAAGCAAAGCCATTCACCGCTTTCTCGACGCCACGGGGACTTTTCCAATGGAATTTTATGCCATTCGGATTAATGAATGCGCCAGCTACCTTTGTACGCATGATGCGCCGCGTACTGTCTCATCGTCCCGATGTCATTACTTACATAGATGACATCTGTCTTTTCAGTAACTCTTGGGATGAACACATTCAGGGATTAAAAGCTTTACTTTCTACTCTACGGGATTATAACTTAACAGCGAAACCTTCTAAGGCATTTGTCGGTTTTCATGACATCTCCTTTTTGGGTCATCGTATAGGTCGGGGTTTAATGTATACAGAAGACAGTAATGTCTCGAAAATCTTAAACATCTCAGCACCTAAGACAAAAAAACAAGTTAGGTCTCTTTTAGGACTAATACAGTTCTATTCTAAATTCATCCCTCATTTGTCTACTATAACTGCACCTTTTTCTTCTTTACTGAGAAAAGGGACAGCTAACATAATCCAGTGGACTAACGAACACCAAATCGCGTTAGATTATATAAAAAGATTTTTTTCAAATGCGCCATTTTTGAAGTTGCCTAACAAAGATCTTATTTTTATTCTTCGTAGTGACGCATCTTCTTACGCCATTGCTGCAGTTTTGATGCAGGAATATACGGGCACCTTATTTCCAGTCATGTACGTTTCGAGAAAACTGACGGCGAGCGAAATGAAATACTCCGTTCTGGACAAGGAGTTGCTCGCGTTAGTTTGGTCAATCACAAAATTGGAACGTTATCTGCTGGGCTCCCACTTTGTAGTGGAGACAGACCAAAAGGCCCTCACAGCACTGAACACTAAGGACGTTAAATCATCAAAGTCCACCAGATACGCTATCGCTCTTCAGCCATATAGCTATGAAATTCGAGCGATTCCTGGAGTGAAAAATGTGTTTGCGGACTGTCTGTCAAGATGTCCAAGCGAACTGGTCGAACCTAAACCACTTCCGGATGTTGAAACGTCCTCATAGATAATCAATCAAATATAATAAGAGGAACTGAGTACATTATCAATTTTTGAACTTCTATACGTGCTCTGTATGGAACTGAATTATTCGTACCAGCAAAAAATTCCTGGATATACTTACTTTTGGATTATAACGTAACTTCGTGTGTAGTAACATTTTATTAGTACGGAAACACTGTTCATAGTGACACATAGACATTCATTATTCTATGGAACATATTACACTACATACTGTATTCAAGAATATCTTTGCATCTTGCATGGAACATTAAGAACATATTCTAGTCGATTACTAACTAGTGTTAATGGAACAGTAACACTGAGTAAAATTGCAATTACTTAAATAAATTAGTAATTAGTTATTTGTTTGTAATTAAGAACTATCTTAATTAGATGAAATCAATTAAGCCACTTAATTACTTGTAGAGTACACATTAATTAACTTGAATAGTTGTAAGTGTCTCTTTATACTTATATTTACTTCTCATTATACATTATCTCTCACGTTTAGATAACTAGTTCACCGTCATAATGTTAGAAACATTACGGGTGTTGCTTCTTAACGTGTTTAATTATGCTTTGCTGCATTTTGCATCTTTCATTTTTTGATTCTCTTGTCATTTATTATCATCATCGTTGCTATTCATTTTCATTTGAAATCACATGTTTGAGTTGTAAATTTAGTTGAATGTTTTTATCATTTTTTTTTGGTTTTCATTTTCAACTTTCTTTTACTTCGTAGTTTACCACATCGTTCCAAAGTAGGTCGATTGTGGATGTGTGCTTTAATGCATACTTTCATTCAGTTATATTGATTTCCATTTTCATATTCTTTTTTATAATATTGTATAACTTTATGAATATAATTTATGCACATAGACGTCGATGTAGTTTTGACTCACCTCTCTTGGGTACTTAGTTTTAAAAAAAATTAATAGAATTAATTTTTTTTAAGGGCCGGTGATAAGGGAGCTGTTGCGTACGTTTTACCTAAGGGGGTAGTCTTCGGTCCTGCCAATGTACGCACCAGTCTTGAGATAGTTATATTATTTGTGCGTACGTTTTATTCACGCACCGACGTGCACAATGCAGAGTATGAGTTGCTCTTTGCGCACGGGTAACCTAGTTGGGGGATTATGACGTCAGCTGTTGTAAGGGCAAGATGGACTCTCTCTCTGCCCGTATGTTATTTTGATTCTGAACAATTCGATGGAAGAATTGTTCTGAAGGATTTTGTTGAGTCTTCAGGATGAAGCCAACATGCAGTTCAATACGTAAGTTTCGTTTGAACCTTCATGTATATTAATACGTCTATGAATAAAGTGGAACAGATGATCATCACTGGATTCTAGCGGGAATCCATATGTTATTGGATTCCTAGAATGGAACAGTTGAGATCTTTACTTCACTGTAAATATTTCGTAGTGGGAAGTCCTACGAGTAAAGGATAACTATTTGATCATGTCTTGAATATCGGATATTTTGTAATGCCTATGCCAAGGTCGTGGCATATTTTGTAGGAGAGGTTAGTCAACTGAAGTCGTTAACCTGATTGTATTCTCGTATAGGATTTTTATGGATTATATCAAACTGTATAGATTATTGTAAGGAGAAAGTCTGGGACTTAAACAAGTATTATATGGAAGCGTCATCCATGAGCATGAATCCGTTTACTGTTACAGACGTCCTTGGAACAAGGTTAACGGACATGACCGTAATGTATTTCAAATGACAACTGTTAGGAAATCCTAGCATGGGATAATTTCTCCAATAAGTCATCTAAGAGAGGTAAAGGTTCCGCATCAAACTTTGTAACTTTGTTCCCTATACTCCACAGGATGTTCAGTTTTAATAGCTTGGGCATCACACGTTGACACAGAGGGAAATGCGAAGGCAGATAAAGAAGCCACGAAAGGCAGGTCTGATAAAAATCCAATGTAGACATGAGTAGATCAGAGATTAAAAGGCTTTGTGGCGAAGTGTAACAATACCATGAGAATTATTTCTTGGAATGCAAAGATTCTGCCAATCAGGAATGCTGGTTCAAAAGTTCACGACTATGGCCGCTGCTCATTTGCATAATTATATTGGCAAAATGGCAGTGCGCAGGAGTGATGTAGAAATAAATTTATTGTAAAGAAATGGATTCTACTTCACCAGTTGTTCAAGGGAAAGGATATGTGTGTGTGGAATGATTGAAGAAGTAAGTGCATGCAATAGTTTTGGAGTTTTTGTCAACTGTGTCGAATGACAAAATTTACATATGACAAATTTGTCTCTTTCATAAATTATATAAAATTGAAAGATGCACAAAGGAAGGAAAGTTTGATATGGAAATGAAGCTACCCTTCAGCTGAGTAAAACAAAACATATACAAAAGCTACTGCTGTTGTGGAAGGAAAGAACGAAGCAGAGATGTGTAAGGCATTAACACAGTTTGAGAAAATTCACTCAAGAAAGCCAGTCGAAACTGTCGCCTAAGATTGATGACATCATATGCTGCAACGGTCGTTTGCCATATGCCTATGTAAGATCAGCAAGTTTGAAGTTTGACACACACACAAAATCAGAGAACACAGCGGACTAAAAGACAGAGCGAGTCACGTATTATTTTACCACTGTGTATTTGAGATACTGATAGCCTGCTTTTGCCAGAATTAGTGCTGTTAGTGTATTTCTGAAAAGAACAGAGGGTGAGTTGGGCTACTGTACATATTTTGTAAAATAATTGCATATTTTGTTGCAGGTTGTGCATAACAAATTTAAATATGTCACTTCAGTGATCGATCATGCTATGGAATGTATAATACAAGAACAAGATGAGTGAAAACAACACCAGATAACAATAATGTATATCCTAGTCTTATATGTCAAGATCATTCTGTTTGTGATGGACCACTACTGTACTTTCCAGAGCTGAATGAAAAGATAGCAGATGTAAGAAAGGACTATGTAACATAATTTGATGTAAATGGATGATGTAATTGTTGCGTACTTTTACATAGATGGCAGTTTTAAGTCCTGCCTGTGTTAAAAGATTACGCACCATTCTTATGATAGGAATATTATTTGTGCGTATGATTTATCACGCACGTGTGTGCACTATGTAGTGTATGAGAGACTCATAGCGCACGGGTTTCTAAGATCGGGGGATGACGTCAGAGGATCTTGAAGGGTCAAGCCGGACTGATGGTCCGTATTTATTATATTGTGTCCCTTATCAGTGGGAATTATTTCGATAATGGAGGACTGGTCTTCTTATCAGAAGCCCATGTC
Source organism: Oreohelix idahoensis (assembly GCA_024509875.1). Lineage (NCBI taxonomy): Eukaryota > Metazoa > Mollusca > Gastropoda > Stylommatophora > Oreohelicidae > Oreohelix > Oreohelix idahoensis. Next base: position 185,675 of record JAMPIV010002868.1, read on the forward strand.
AATGTGGTATACGTAAGTCTCGCACCCAGATATTAATAAGATATATTATATATGAATTTAGTGATGTCTCCACTTTTGCTGGCATCTAGCTGGAATCCACACGTCAGGATTTCATGAATGGATCAGCTGAGCTGTTAGCTTCATGAAGCTAATTCTCAGAAAACTCATGAAGTCCAATCTTCATCTAGACATGATAATTTTAGGGAAGTTCACCTAAAATTACCCAAATTTAATCCACCATCTGACGACGTAATATTCTTTCTAGACAGATTTGAGGCCACTTGTAGGTCTTATAACGTGGATAAAACGCTATATTGTACATATTTATCCAGATTACTTACAGGGGATGCTATGGCGGTATATCATACAACTAGTGCTAATGAAAAAAATGATTATGATGCACTTAGAGCCGCTCTTCTTAGGAAATATCAAATGAATGAAGATCAATACAGATTGCGTTTTAAAACTTTGTTACCACAGTCAGGAAAGAACTTCAGTGACTTTCTTTCCCAAATACGGCTAACCTTGGAAAGATGGATCGAATTGTCCAAGGTAGAAAAGTCTTATGACGGTCTTTTCGATTTATTGCTGCGCAATAAAGTTTTATCGTCAGTAAATCCTACATTTCTGTCATTTTTGCATGAGCGTAAACCTTCTTCAATAAAAGAATTAGAAGAACATTGTAAAAATTTCTGCACCGCCAACCCAAACATGGATATTAGTAATGCGCAGATCAAACATGATTTACCAGTTGCTTTCGCTGTGCAACAGAAGAACGTTTCACGCCATCGTTCAATTAGTAACGATAGATACTTTAATAAGGGAAGTAATGACAATTTTAACAATGGTAATTTTTATAAAGGGAAACAATACCAGCAATCTGCTCCATTTAATGTTTCTTGGGGCCAATCTCATAGATCACGAGATTTTGGTAACAATAATTTCAGATATAATCAAGGAAACAATAATAAACAAAATTGGCGATCACAATCACAAAATCCTCAAAATAGACAGGGTTCTTGGAATAGATCATTTGGCCAAAATCACAACAGTGAGGACAATAATTGGCGTACTCATCCAGATTCCAACTCAGGCAGAAATAGTAATTATAGCAATTTTAATGCCAATAGTCAGATTCGATCGCGACGAAGAGATAGATCTTCAAGCAATTCACGTCGACATGCTAATATTGCTTTAAGAGATACACAGACTAACAATGAACAAGATAAAGATGCTAATACGCATAATGCCATGTCTTGTTCTCTTGATTTTAATCAGGTAAAAGCTTGTTCTGAATGTACGACTCTTTTCCAGCCAAAGGCGATCACGACGCTGCGATGCGGACATATTTTGCCTAGTCTACCTGCAGTCTGCACGGCCACTTCTGCGTCAGTACACCAAGGACAGGGTTGTCTTAAATTTAATAGAGGGTATGTAAATTCCATTCCATGCTCTATTTTATTTGATTCAGGTTGTAGCACAGTCGGTGTACGGACTTCGCTGATCGACCCATCGTGCGCTACAGGCAATGTTGTGAAATGCATCACCTTCGGAGGCACTGTGGAAACCTTTCCCACAGCTATAATTAATTTACATACACCATTTTTTTCAGGGAAAATTCATGCGTGCCTGCTTCAGAATCCGATTAGCGACGTGATACTAGGTCGAATACACGGTATAAAAGAGTGTACCCCTCAGCAAATTGCTGAATGGGAAGAGCGACATATTCAGGCTGCAAATGCAGTAGTCATTAGAGCGCAAGCTACTGTTATGTCACGTGATACACCTGCTGAACCTACAGTTAATGCCACTTTTGATGATGATTCTCCTATTTCACGGGAGATGTTTGCGACTTTGCAAAAGAATGATGATTCTTTAAAAAAAAATTTCAATTTGTGAACAAAAATAATACCAACACCAGAAATGCAAAATCTAGACATGACTTTGCTCTTAAAAATGGTATTTTGGTTAGGCGATACGGGAAAAGGATTCATCCTTACGTTCACAGATTCTAGTCCCGTCTTCTATGAGAGCTAGGATATTACAGCATGCACATGACTCGCAATGCGCAGGCCATATGGGTTTTTCGCGAACCAAATCTAGATTGCTATCTGCATTCTACTGGCCTGGCGTCCATAGAGATGTCACTCTCTATTGTCGTTCATGTTTGATATGTCAAGAGGTTAAAGTACAGGGTCCATTTCATGCGGCGCCTATTCAGGCTGTGGACATCCCTATTAGACCATTTGATAAAATGGCAATTGATATCATTGGTCCGATGCTACCATCTGCCAGAGGACATACACACATACTTACTTGTATTGATATGTGTACGCATTGGCCTGAGGCCATACCTCTGAAGAACACTTCATCTGCTAGTGTAGCAGAAGCGTTGATGTTGATCTTTTCATGCATTGGTTTTCCGCGTAAGATCTTATCGGATCATGGTGTCCAGTTTATTTCCGAATCCATGTCTCAGGTTATGAAGACGTTAGGAATAGAAGGATCTCTCAGTTCGATCTATCATGCGATGTCCAATGGGTTAATTGAGCGTCTGAATAGGACACTCAAGCAGTTGTTGGGTAAGATAACTCAAGATCACCCTCAGGATTGGGACCGAGTCCTGCCAGCTGCTCTTTTTGCTTATCGCGAGGTACAAAATCAAGCCACTGGTTTTTCTCCATTCCAACTTGTTTTTGGCATGCAACCACGCAGACCAATGTCATTAATTCACGACTTACTGGTTGAAGAAAATATGGAAGAGGAAACTCAATCCTCTTATGAGTATGTTATCTCGTTGAGAAAGAGAATCATAGATACTTGTAGATTAGCTACTGCATCATCAGAACAGGCCAAAGAAAAAGCTCGTCTATTTGCAAACAAGTATAGACATCTTCGCCAGCTTCTTCCTGGTGACGAAGCATTTGTTCTATTACCTTCTCATAACAATCGTCTTCTAATTACTTGGAGAGGTCCTTTTAGGATCATCTCGAGAATATCCAATGTTGACTACATCGCAGATATTAATGGCAAACATAAAACCTTCCACATTAACATGTTGAAGGAGTATTACTCACGTCCTGATTATCTACAGTCAGTGTTCCAAGCAACTGACGATCCCACCCCTCCTATTCAACACTACTCTAATTTATCGGTTATTCAAGAAGAAGAATCTTCTTTTGATGATGTACAATTGCCTATACCAGTTGTACCGCATCATTCCACTGAGAATTGGAATGACGTCACTATTTCTTCTACTCTCTCTGCTGATCAACGTCAGCAAGTCTCTTCAATTCTGCACTCGTATGAGGATGTTCTCACTGACATCCCAGGTCATACGTCAGTTATCCAACATGATATTCTTTTGACTGACGATACACCTATTCGAGTCCGTCCATACCCTATCCCTTTACACTTTCGTGATAAGGTTGATAAAAAATTGGATGAGATGCTTCGATTAAATATAATTGAACCATCTTCATCACCATACTCATCATCTATGGTGATCATTAGAAAGAAAGACAACAATATTCGTCTTTGCGTAGATTACAGAAAATTAAACAAAGTGACAAAATTCGATGCCGAACCTTTGCCCCTCTTGGAAGACTTATTGGTCAAATTAGCACATTCTACCTTCTTCTCTAAATTTGACCTTTCTAAGGGATACTGGCAAGTGCCACTCACACCTAAAGCAAAACCACTCACCGCTTTCTCGACACCACGTGGTCTATTCCAATGGAATTTTATGCCATTTGGTTTAGTAAACGCACCTGCTACCTTTGTACGCATGATGCGTCGCGTGCTTTCTCATCGTCCCGATGTCATTACTTACATTGATGACATCTGTCTCTTTAGCGACTCATGGGATGAGCATATTCAGGGATTAAATTCTTTACTGTCTACATTACGTGATTATACTCTAACAGCGAAGCCATCGAAGGCATTTGTCAGTTTTCACGACATTTCTTTTCTGGGTCACCGTATTGGTCATGGCATGCTGTATACAGAGGACAGTAATGTCTCTAAAATTCTAAACATCACAGCACCTAAGACAAAAAAACAAGTTAGATCTCTTTTGGGACTAATACAGTTCTATGCTAAGTTTATCCCTCATTTGTCTACTATAACTGCTTTTTCTTCTTTGTTGAGAAAAGGGACAGCTAACGTAATTCAGTGGTCTAACGAGCATCAAACCGCGTTAGATGAAATTAAAAGATTTTTTTTCACAAGCTCCAGTTTTAAGGTTGCCTAACAAAAATCTTATTTTTATTCTTCGTAGTGACGCGTCATCATACGGGATCGCCGGTGTTTTGATGCAAGAATATTCTGGCACCTTGCACCCCGTGATGTACGTTTCGAGAAAATTGACGACCACCGAACAGAAATATTCAGTTCTGGACAGAGAGCTCCTTGCATTAGTCTGGTCTATTACAAAACTAGAACGTTACCTATTAGGCTCTCATTTCATTGTTGAAAGCGACCAAAAGGCTCTCACAGCTCTTAATACGAAAGACGTTAAATCTTCAAAGTCAACAAGGTACGCTATAGCCTTACAACCTTACAGCTTCGAAATTCGTTCAATACCTGGAGTGAAAAACGTGTTTGCGGACTGTTTGTCACGCTGTCCGAGCGAACCTGTCGAACCAGAAGATCTTCCAGAAATGTAAACGTCTCTACAGAGAATCGTTTAATTGGAATATGATGATCATGGAACTATGTTCTTTACCTAAACTCTATACAGACTTCGTATGGATCAAGATCATTGGTACTGACATTACTATCAAGATAGACTAATTGTTTGCATTGAAACATGACTTTTTAGATCTTGCAATTTTCTTGGTACGGGAACACTGTTGTCTATTGTATACAGATATAGTCAATATTCATAATGAACATACTGGACTACGTAATGTGTTAAATAAATATTTTTTCATCGTGCATGGAAAATAAATGAACAGATTCTCATATTTTATTAACGATTTTTAATATAACAGGAACACTTAGTAAGACTGTTAGCAATTAAATGAATGTGTAATTAGTGATTGTTTTTAATTAAGAAATTTATTGATTAGTTAGAATCAATTTAAGTTCTCAAGTAGAGGTATAGTTCACATTCACTAATAGTTTATATGTGTCTCCTCGTAATTTGTTGCCATATTTGCAAACACTATACACATTTTTTTTCCATTTCGAACATGTCTGCAAAACTACACACATTCATAAATGGGTCAGTATGGCAAAACACATTAGTTTCACTTTTTACTAGCACTCGAACAAATAGTCTGGTTATACACAGGTTAATAATTAACAAAATAAGCAAATATATATATCTTTCTTACCCTCAGGCAAATATATATTCACATACACTCAAGCTGAACTGGCCTTCTAAGGGATCCTAGAACTGCTCTCAGATCAGAAGGCAAAGACTTGGTCGTTCTGTCTTTTAGTTTCTGTCAGCTCGGTGCAGATTTTTGAATCGAATGGCCCAGATCGTACTTCCTTGTTACTATTTATAGAACTACATCCACCCAATCAGAAAGACAGTCAAAATTATTTTTAGAGACTATTGACTGATGCGAATCTGAGCGTGTTTGTATCTTTCTTTGATCCTTAGCTGCCGACCGTCAAAGCAGTCAGTGGCCATTACGCACAGTGGCGTATTGTACTACAATTTGTAGGGCAACAACAAATTGATTCCACTTTGCTCGGTCGGCGGCCATCCTTCGTACAGTGCCCCAACTCTGGTTCATTCTTTGTATCTCAGCCTCCACAGTCCTCTGCCAAGTTGTTTTTGGTCGGCCTCTCTTTCGTTTTACTTCGTCCATAGCATAGCTGTTCTTGTGATGGCATCGGGATCTCTTCTGAGGACATGGCCAACCCAGCTCCAGCTATGATGGTGTGCATGTCCTCTTGCTTGCTCTGAGTAAGCAGATCTTGGTTGGTGATGGTATTCGGTCAAAAGATTCGGAGAATTTTTCTTAGGCATGTTGTGTTAAAAGAGGACAATTTCGACATTTCCTTCTCTGTAACTCTCCAGCTCTCCGCGCCATAGAGAAGCACAGAAATCACACAGCTCTGATATAATCCTAATTTTGTGCTTGTGCTGTACTGAGAGGACTTCCAGATGTTGTTTAGACTAAAAAAGGCTGTTCTTGCTTTGTTCATTCTGTTGTTGATGTCTTTGCTTGCTCCGCCGTCTGGTGTTACTATGCATCCTAGGTATGTGAAGGCATCTGTCTGTTCCAGTTTCTGATTCCTTACTGATATGGGCTCAGGGTTGCTCACATTGAGCGTCATGACCTCTGTCTTCTTTAGGTTGATGTTCAAGCCCACCTGCTGGCTATACTTATTAAGTCTATCCGTTTTTTCTTGGATGTGTTGATGTGAATGTGCTAGCAGTGCAATGTCATCTGCATATTCCATATCTTCCAATGTAGAAAATGTAGTCCATCTTATTCCTCTTGGATTGCCCTCTGTTGTCTGGCGCATCACCCAGTCTATGACTGTTAAAAATAGAGTGGTTGATAAGGGGCATCCCTGTCGTACTCCTGTCTTCACTTCAAAGGTTAGGTTGCTCTGCCCAATGCTACACGTAAAGTTGGCATAAAGGCTTTTTATGATTGACACTATGCAGCTTGGAATTCCATAAGCCCTCAGTATTTTCCATAAACTGTCCCTATGTATACGGTCAAAAGCCTTTTCAAAATCAACGAAATTAATGTACAGCTGTCTTTGCCATTCTGAGCACTGCTCTATAATGTTCCCGAGGGTAAATATATGATCTACACATCTTCTGTTCTTTCTAAATCCTGCTTGTTCTTTCCTCAGTTTGTGGTCTACTGCTTTTGAGATTCTCTGTATAATTATCCTGCCGTTCTATATGGTTTTCCTTTAGTTATTCCTTTGCATTTCAATCTGGGTAATTTTTAAGTAATTAATTTTGGCATTACCCCGATATGAAAATATCACTAAAATAAATTTTACTAAGTCAATATAATTTTATTATGAGGGAATCTTTAGGCGTATGTATTAAGCAATATCAGCGCTATAATTCGGGATATCTCTTTCAACTTAATTATCTTTAGTTGTTAAGAAATAAAATATCTACGTTCGGTCAAAAACACAAAAGAGGCATTGTTACCAATGCAAAAGATTTCTTTATCCTTACCAAAAAAAAAAAAAAAAAAGAAGCACTATGATTGGTTGTTGAGCTTATAATAGATGGCTTATGATCGAATTTTGATAATGTCGTTTGTCGGTTAAATTTCCTACTCTAATATTTTACGTTGGAAACTGGTACCAAAGAGTATTTGGTATTATTCCAGTTTCGTATGTATCGGTTTATGTAGTGCAAAGTGTCATCGTCAAAACCAACTAAGAAGCTGGTGTATTTTGCCGATGGAGAGTGGAAGACAATTATGGAGCTATCTCCAAAAAAAAAAATTTTCAAACCTAATCTAAAATGTTCGACCTTAAACAGAAATGATTTGTACTATACTCTTAGATAAATTTTGGTGGGCGGTAAATTTGACTGGGTTCTTAGACTGCTTCAAATACTATAGTTAGTTTTTGAGCGAGGAATTTGAGCGTGGTGTCATACAGATTTAACATTTTTACGACGGGGGAGGGAATCATTTATAAAGAATAGGTAGTAACTTAATGCTGTGGTAACATCCCTTCAGAGTAATTTTCTTGTAATGTGGATGATTTAGTGTCTACAACTGTTGTTTGTAATGTTCTTTTATTTAGGACAGTTTTAACCCATAGGTACATTTTCTTTCCCATTCGACCATTTTTATAATGGCGTAAGAGCCCGTGTCTGTATACAGGAACTGTGTCGTATGCTTGCTGCAGATCGGTGATACAGCTGTGGTGTGTTTACCCTCTTGGAAAGCATCTAAGAGTTTTGTGTGTGTGTGCACAAAATGGAAAGAATTTGCTGTCTATTCTGCAAACCTTTTTTAAAGCCCGTCTGACTATCATCGATGACTGTTGCTTTCCAAACCAGCAGAGTCTGTGATTCACCATTATCGCAGTGAGTTTTCCAATAGCTGAGGTTAGTGAGATTGATCTGAAGATCCCGGGTTCTTCAGCTGGCTTGTTTTTCTTTAGAACTGGCTTGATGTTTGCGTCCAGCTCTGCTTTTGGAAGTGTGGATCATTACTTCCATGGATTAGTAGATGATGATCTCAACTTATTAATTGTAAAATTGTATATGTGAAATTCTTTCGCAATAGTTTATGATAACACATAATTTTGTATATCATTATATGGTGCATTCTGCCTGGTGTCATGGCACACCAGGCTAGCACTCGCGGCACACCGGTTGCGGAGCACTGTAGTAGATGAGGAGAGCAATGCCATGCCCAAACGACATTCAATATAATTGCAGTTTCAGCATCGCAAAGGACTCCCAACAACCAGAAACATTAAACACCATAGCGATGAGAAAAGAAATGAAAAGAAAGAAAATAAAAGCAAAGTCGCCCAGGTTAAAGGGAATATATAGCGAACAGTACAGTCAGCTGGACAAGAAAGTAAAACTTCAAACCCGAGCCAACAAAAGGAAATTTCTGGATGATCTTGCAAGACAGGCAGAACTGAGAAATGAACAAAGCACAGTATATAAAATAACTAAAACGGGGTGCAAACAATATTACGTTAGTAAGAGACAAGCAAGGAAATCTCATCACCACAGCACAGGGGCAGGAAACAAGATGGGCAGAGCTCTTTCAGAGAAACGCTGAATAAGGAACCATCAGAGACGCAGCTGAATGTTCCTGAGGCTGAAAATGATCTACACGTAAATACAGACATTCCACGAAGAGAAGAAATCATCACAGCTATCAAATAGTTAAAGAATGGAATAAATTTCTTGGTCACGACAATTTAAATGATGAGTTATTTAAGACAGACCCTGAACTAGAAGCATAACAATTAGAACCACTATTAGCACAAGTCTGGAAAACAGAGACAACACCAACAGAATGGAAAAAAGAAATAATTGTCAAATTGTCCAAGAAAAGCGACCTTGCAGACTGCAACAACGGGAGAGGAATTAGTCCCCTCTCAGTTCCTAGTAAAATACTAGGTAGGGTAATAATCCAGTTAATTTCACAAGCAGTAGACCAAAAACTGAGGAAAGAACAAGCGGGATTCAGAAAGAACAGAAGATGTGCAGATCATACATTCAGCCTCAGGAACATTATAGAGCAGTACTTAGAATGGCAGAGACAGCTATACTTTAACTTTGTCGATTTTGAAAAGGCTTTTGACAGCATATACAGGGACAGCCAATGGAAAATACTGAGGGCTTATGGAATTCCAAACTGCATTGTTTCTATCATAAAAAAGCTTTTTGCTAACTTTACATGAAGTGTTGGGTTGAGCAACCTAACTTTTGAGGTAAAGACAGGGGTGTCCCTATCATCAACGACTATCTTTTTGGCAGTCATAGACTGGGTGATGCGCCAGACAACAGAGGGCAGTCCAAGAGAAATAGATGGACGTTTTCTACACTGGAAGATCTTGAATATGCAGATGACATTGCTCTACTCGAACATTCACATCAACACATCCTAGAAAAAACATATAGACTGAAAAAGTATAGCCAACAGGTGGGTCTGAACATCAGTCTAAAGAAGACAAGAGGTCAGGACACTCAATGTGGGCAGTCCTGAGCCCATAACAATAAGGAACCAGAAGCTGGAACAGATGGACACATACCTAGGATGCATAGTAAAACCAGATGGCGGAACAAGCATACATCAACAACATAATAAATAAAGCGAGAACAGCCTATGCTAGTCTAAACAACATTTGAGCACAAACACAAAATTAAGATCATATGAGAGTACTGAGAGCTGTATACTTTCTGTGCTTCTCTATGGCACGGAATGCTGGAGAGTTACAGAGAAGGAAATGTCGAAATTGTTCTCAAAGAATGAGCCAGAGCTGGGACATTGTACAAAGGATGGCCGCTGAACGAACAAAGTGGAAGCAGTATGTTGCTACCCTACAAGATGCCTCCAAGCGTGATGGCCACTGACTGCTCTGACAGTCGGCGGCTAAGGATCAAAGAAGATCAATATAATAATAATCAGACATATTTTTGTACCTAGTGAAGCTACTAAGCTAGAATTAAAATAAGTGTAGGACCTTGCTAAATTCAGCATCACTTGGTGATTTTGCAGCTTTCATTGATTTATTTTGTATATATAATATACAATATGGAGGACCAGATATAGTAAAAATCATGACAACAATTTGCCAGAAGATATGGAGTACAAAAAAATGGCCAAAAGAATGGACGCAGTCATTAGTAATACCGCTTCCAAAGAAAGGAAATCTAAAAATGTGCAGGAACTACAGAACCATTAGCCTTATTAGTCATCCAAGTAAGGTGATGTTAAGGATACTTTTGAACAGAATAAAACAGAAATCAGAAGAAATCTTGTCAGAGGAACAGGCTGGCTTTAGACCAAAAAGAAGTACCTCAGAACAAATCTTCAATATTAGATTACTTATCGAAAAACATCTCCAACATCAACACGATTTATACCATAACTTCATCGATTTCACAAAAGCCTTCGATCGAGTCTGGCATGAAGGCTTATGGCAAGTAATGAGAAAATTCAATTTTGATACCAACATCATAGATATCATTGAAGCACTATACAAGGACGCAAGCAGTGCTGTTTTTGCAAGCAACGACATTGGAGAATTTTTCAAAACAACTGTAGGAGTTCGGCAGGGATGTATCCTGTCCCCAGTGCTCTTTAATATTTATCTAGAACATATTATGCAGGAGGCTCTCTACGATTATAAATCAACCATATCGATTGGAGGCCGACCTCTATGCAACCTACGTTTTGCTGATGATATTGATCTGATAGCTGGATCAGAATCAGAACTTCAAGACCTTACCTCTAGACTGGAAAAAGTAACAAGAACGTATGGGATGGAAATTAATATAGAAAAAAGCAAGATATTGGTGAATAGCCATAAGAAACATGTTCCGACCAACATTACGTTAAATGGGCAAACGTTAGAAGAAGTTAACACCTTTAAATATCTCGGGTCCACTATATGCAGTGATGGAAGATCAATTAAAGAAATCAAGACAAGACTTGAGATGGCCTCAGCTGCCATGACAAGGTTGAATGTGATCTGGAAAAGTAACATCAGTTTTCCTGTGAAGATCAAATTATACAAATCACTTGTATTATCTATTCTCTTGTATGGGTGTGAGAGCTGGACACTCACTGCAGATACGGAGCGAAGGATTCAGGCTTTCGAGCATAAATGTTATAGAAGAATTTTGCGCATTTGCTATAAAGAGCACAAAACAAATGTCTATGTTAGAGAGAAGATAAACACCTATGCAGGCCACCAAGAACCACTTTTGTCAACAGTGAAACGTCGAAAGCTTGCCTGGTTTGGGCATGTAACTCGTCATGACTCCCTTTCGAAAACGATCCTTTAGGGAACAGTCGAAGGTAAACGGAGAAGAGGAAGGCAGAGAAAATCCTGGGCTGATAACATCAAAGAATGGGCAGGACACGGTTTTTCCACACTTGTACGCATTGCTGAGGATAGAGCGCAGTGGAGGACCCTGTCTGCTGATGCTTCCACCATGGCACCCCTACGACCCATGACGGGTTACGGGCTGAGATGATGATGATGATATATAATATATACAGTGGACAGCAGGATCTTTTCACAATGTGTATTCTATACACATAAATCAGTTAACAGGCAGAAGGACACAGTCACTGGCTGTTTGAAATCAAAAGAAGCAACATTGTTACTAGGTCACGAGAACATGATAGAAAGGTGGACATAATACATCAAGGAGCTGTATGATGATGAAAGAACAGATCTGAACGACCAGGACAGATGTGAAGGACCTCCAATACTTGTTGCAGAGGTAGAGGATGCCATGCGCCGCATGAAGAAAGACAAAGTGCCTGCACCAGATAATGTAGCAATAGAGGAAATGGGAGACTTTGGAGTAGAAGTGATAACAAAACTCAAATGACATCTACAGCAGTGGTCAAATACCTGATGATCTGCTAAAATCCATATTCATATCTTTGCCAAAGAAACCTGGAGCCATGGAATGTGAAGAACATCGCACCATTAGTCTTCTGAGTCATGTGACCAAAATATTATTATGAATTATCACGAGACAAGTGAAAAATAAATTAAACCAAAAATCAGTGATGAACAGTGTGGATTTGTAGAAAGTAAAGGCACAAACAATGCTATATATATTATAAGAACATTAAGAGCCATAGAGGTGAAGACAGATCTGTGCTTGTGCTTTATAGATTACACTAAGGCATTTGACAAAGTGAAACATGAGGAAATTATCAAAATGTTAGAAAGCATCAACAATGATTGAAAAGACTTGAGGATAATGAAGAACATGTACTGGCAACAAACAGCAGCTGTAAGAATTAGCAGCCAAATTGGAACATTTCAGCAAGTAAAAAAGGGTGTCCAGGCAGGGTGTGTGCTGTCACCGAATCTATACGGTGAAAATATGAGATCTCTAGAGGACATGCCAGGAATATCATTCGGCGGACATAATTAATATTTAAAAACTTAAGATACGCTGATGAAACAGTCTTAACAGCAAAAAGTGAAAAGGAGCTGCAGGAAATGGTTGATACAATAGTCATAGAAAGTGAAAATAAAGGCCTTAGTCTTAATAGCAAAAAGACAAAAGTAATGGTCATCTCAAAAAAAAAAAAGGGCTTCCCGAGAATGCACTATCAAAGTAAGTGGTACCGTTTTAAAACAAGTCAATAAATTCAAATACCTGGGAACATTAATAACAATGAATGGAAGATGCATCTCAGAAATGAAGAGCAGAATAGCTCAGGCAAAAGTAGCATTCTATAAAATGAAGAGTATTTTATGCAACAATTCTTTGTCATTGGAAGTAAGAAAGAGAGTTCTTCATTGTTATATAGAACCAATCCTGACATATGGGAATGAGTCACTGACAATTAGTAAACAAATAGGGAAGGCACTAGAGGCAACAGAGATGTGGTTTTACAGAAGAATGTTAAAAATACCATGGACAGCCGAATCGAGTAATGAGGATGCCTTGAAAGAGGCCAATGCGCAAAGGAAACTTATTTCACAAGTTAGAAAGAGGCAATCCACTTTTGTTGGGCATGCTATGAGAAGAGGAAAGCTGGAATATATCGTAACAACAGTTAAGATTGAAGGAAAAAGAGATAGGGGAAGACAAAGAGAGCAAATACTGGACAGTTTGACATCGTGGCATGGAAAGAAGTCAACAGCAGAATTATTAAATTGTACTGGAGACAGGAAGTTGTGGAGAGACATGATCTCCTACACCACTAGGCACGGTTCATTTCATTTCATTTCATAACCCTCCACTCCCAAAGGAGCATAGGCCTTCAACAAACACATGCCAAGTCCTCCTGTCACGTGCCATCATCTCAAGTTCTTTCCATGTTCTCCTCATCATTTTCACCTCTGTTTCCAACTCTCTTCTCCATGTACTTCTTGGTCTTCCTCTGCCTCTCTTGCCCTGGGGGTTCCAGAACAAGGACTGCCTTGTAATGCTATCAACAGGTTTCCTCAGTGTGTGTCCTATCCATCGAGAAGTTCCAAAGCCAAGGCTCAAGAAGTGTACACAGAAGCAAACAAAGAAGTAAAAAGAAGTATCAAAAGAGACAAGAGGAAGTATATTGAGGAGTTGGCAAGAGAGGCAGAAGATGCTGCAGCCAAAGGAAATATGAGAGAACTGTATAGCAGCACAAAGAAGCTAACAGGGAAATACAAGCAAACAAGTTGCCTCATAAAAGATAAGAATGGGAAACTGCTCAGCAATATACAAGAGCAAATGAAGAGGTGGACAGAATATTTTGGGGACCTTCTCAATAGACCAGCTCCACAAAACCCGCCGGACATCCAGCCAGCAGAAGAAGAGCTACAAATTAACGGTGAAAGACCAACGAAGGAAGAAATAAAGAAAGCCATAAAGCTTCTAAGAGATGGAAAAGCGTCTGGACCTGATAGCATTCCAGCAGAGGCCATCAAAGCAGATATTGACACGGCTACAGAGATGTTATATAAATTACTTGGTAAAGTCTGGGAAAAAGAAGAGATACCAGCAGAATGGAAGGAAGGATATCTGGTTAAGTTGCCTAAGAAGGGAAATCTACAAGAGTGCACAAATTATAGAGGAATAATGTTACTATCAGTGCCAGGAAAGGTATTGAACAGGATTATCCTTGAGAGATTAAAGGAGTCCATAGACAAGAAATTGAGAGATGAACAAGCAGGTTTTCGACAAAACAGATCATGTACAGACCAGATAGCCACTTTGAGAATAATAGTTGAACAAAGTCTGGAATGGAATTCACCACTATACATCGGATTTGTGGACTACGAAAAAGCATTTGACAGTGTGGACAGAGAATCACTTTGGAAATTGAGGAGGCATTATGGAGTTCCCCTGAAAATCATTAATTTAATAAAGAAAACCTATGAAGACATGACGTGCAGAGTTCTTCATGAAGGACAGCTTACAGAACCATTTGGGATAAGAACAGGAGTGCGACAGGGATGCCTCTTGTCTCCATTTCTTTTCTTGCTGGCAATAGATTGGGTTATGAGATCATCGACAACACACAACAGAAATGGAATCCAGTGGACTCTGACTAAGCAGTTGGATGATCTGGATTTTGCTGATGATTTGGCTCTCCTGTCCCATAACCATAATCAGATGCAGGACAAATTGAAAACACTCGATGAGAGGTCACAGCAATTGGGTCTGAAAATACACAGGGAAAAGACAAAAATAATGAGAATAAATGCAGGTAATGAAAACAGGGTTGAACTTGAAGAAACGCCAATACAAGATGTAGAATCATACACATATCTTGGCAGTAATATAGACAAAGTTGGAGGGACAGACAGCGATATCAAAATAAGAATACAAAAAGCAAGAGGAGCTTTCATTGCATTGGGAAATATATGGAGATCAAGAGAAATAGGATCCAACACGAAAATAAGAATCTTCAACTCAAATGTGAAGTCAGTCCTATTGTATGGCTCGGAGACATGGAGACCAACAACAAAGACTAGGCACGGTACTTGAAGAATAAGATTCTATAATACACAATTTTAAATCTCTAGGAACAGAACCCACGTTCAGAACAATTAGCTTTTAATTTTTAGCCCTTGCCACGGAAAACAGCAACAATAAAAAAAAAAAAATTATCGAGACTTCTTTTACTTTTTTGCAAGAAAAAACATAACTGCAAGAAGACTGCACCAGCTTTGACAAAAAAATTCGGCACAAAATCTGTCAGCCAATCTCACGCTGATCTAAACTGAATTAAAACTAAAGGCACGTTACTTTAGTATTACGGCTGAGGTCATAATTTTTCAATGTTTATCCATTTTTTTCTTTAAATACTGGTTTACACGAGTCACATAATTTCATGCACACACACACACACATATATATATATTATAAAAGAACACCTATTAAGAATTCCTGTCATCAACACACACAGGATTATTACCATTAAACATTGAACAGATTCCGCAGAGAAAATCAATATCACAAACTGTGATATACAGCATAATGATTGTTGGCACATACCTAACACTGAGGTGAGAATTCTGATGGTGGCAAACAGACAGTGGTCTCCAGAGATATATATATATATATATATCCCCCTTCAGTCATAACTGACTATGGAAATGCACCCTTGAGGTGACAGCTCCCAGCTGCTTATTTTCCTGGTGTTAGTTTCGACATTTTCTCCTCTCTTCTTCTTGCCATGAGAGCTTCTTTTCGCCCAATCCGAGGTAGCGCCGTAGAGAGCATCGCCATTTGGTGCGATCGGGAGCTTCATCCTCCCAGGTTGCTGGATTTATGTCCAGTGCTCTCATGTCTCTCTTGCACACATCTTTGAACCTCAGCTGCAGTCGCCCAACTGTACTTTTGCCATCTGCCAAATGTCCGTAGACTATATCTTTCGGGATTTGGCCATCTTCCAAGCGGCGGACATGGCCAAGCCAGCGTTGTCTAAGTGGTGTATACATGTACATGCTTTGAAGGTCAGCACGTGACAATACCTCGACATTTGTCACTTTGTCCTTCCACGAAATACTGAGGATGTGGTGCAGACACCGTAGATGGTATTGCTTAGCATATATCTCGCTGCCATATAGAAATGTGCTGGTGATGTAGGCGTTATATACCACAGCTTTGGTTTTTATTCTGAGTTTGGAGTTTCCACAAACATACATTGTGAGGTGGACAAAGGTGGCTGCAGCTTTGCCAATGCGGTGTCAATTTCTGTGTCCAGAGAGTTTGTTGTTGATGGTAGACTCCAGGTATGTGAAGTGGTGCATCACTGCCAAATCATAGTTATCGATAGTGGGATGCAACATCCACATCCTGACCCAGCACATTTGTTTGCTTTAGTCCTTGCATGCTTCGGTGAAGCGATTCATCAAACTCTGAAGCTCCTGTTGACTATGAGTGACGATTGCAGAGTCATCAGCAAATAACAAGTCTCTTATAGTGACCCTTCTGATATTTTGTTTTTTGCCTTCAGCCTTGCGAGGTTAAAAAGTCTGACTAGTATGAAGGCATATTCCTTCAGTTGCATCTCTGAATGCATGTTTCAAGAGCAAGGCAAATAAGATCTCGAAGAGGGTCGGAGCCAGGACATAGCCTTGTTTAACGCCACTGCGTATGTCAAATGGCTGTGATGTGCTTCCTTTCATGGAATGACTTTTATCATTTCCAGCAATTTAGCGGGGCAGCCTATTTTCAGGAGGATTTTGAAGAGTCCATCCCAGCTAACCAGGTCAGATGCCTCGGATTGGGCAAAAAGAAGCTCTCATGGCAAGAAGAAGAGAGGAGAAAATGTCGAAACGAACACCAGGAAAATAAGCAGCTGGGAGCTGTCACCTCAAGGGTGCATTTCCATAGTCAGTTATGACTGGAGGGGGATATATATATATCTGGAGACCACTGTCTGTTTGCCACTATCAGAATTCTCACCTCAGTATTAGGTATGTGCCAACAATCATCATGCTGTATATCACAGTTTGTGATATTGATTTTCTCTACAGAATCTGTTCAATGTTTAATGGTAATAATCCTGTGTGTGTTGATGACAGGAATTCTTAATAGGTGTTCTTTTATAATTAAGGGACATATTTCACAACTCAAATATTGCCACAGTTTGAGCATCCTTTGTATAGACAGATGCCGAGCAGGGGCAGTATTTGGCACCTGGGGAGGAACCTTCCTTTGGCACGCCTCATTAAACACACAGAAAGGTATATTATGCTTGCAACTAGATTTTTAAACAGTACGGTACTAATAGTATCACAAAAGTGTCCAATGGCAATCCCTTCCTAGCTGTCACCCAGGGCGGATTCCCCCCCCCCCCCCCCAAAGTACACCACTGATTCCGAGAATGGTACATCTTAATTACTAATAATCAGCAAAGTTTACATTCCTGCATTATGTTAAACAGTTTTTTTTATTTCAATAAATTTTTATTTTTATTTTTTTAGAATTAAATACAGATACGTCCAATTTAGGAAAACAAACATAGATAAACTGATCATTCAATATATTTATTTAATAAGGCTTATAATGCATCATTATCAGCTGCATTCTCCATATCAATGGTCAGTTGCAGTGGATCTCCAACATATTCTGTCTCATGTCATGATGGTGAGCTCTGATATGATTCTTTTCTGTCCATCTCTTGATGGTATCTTCCCACTTAGCACTGTCTTTTTAAATTAATTGGTTAAATTTATTCACAGCATTCTTTTTTAGTAAATAGTGCAAAACTATAATTAGTATTTAGTACTGCTGTAGGCAACCAGGAAATTGTGCAAAATATAAAGTCAATGTCTAGTCATGATGTACACTATTTCACAAGTTCTTGTTCGCTTTCAGCTAACAAAACTGTATCATGTTGTTTATTGATCTTTCACCAATGTTCAATTCTGAAATATCCAGTACCTGTTTGAAAATTTTTCTCTATGTTTCATAGACATGGGGACAGTATGCACCATTGTCTCATATTTGAGTTTTATGTTTTTAAATGGTGAGTAATCCCTGCCAGATATTACTATCCCAGTTTTTTCCCAAAAATAGGTTACCGAATATTCTTATGTCTTTTCTATCAATACTTGTCTTTGAGGTAATCAATTATTTCTCATGATGGACTGTCAAAGCCTTCTTATAGTCAATGAAGAACACGTAAATCTTTTTTGGGCCCTTCATTTTTCTGATAATATTCTTACACAAAATACTGATTCTCTTGTTCCCCTGTTCCGTCAAAAAAAAAAAAAAAACTGTTCCTCCTGAACTTCATTGTCTACCTTACTTTTCATCCTTTCCTGTATGATCTTAAGCAATATTTTAATTGTGTTAACTCATCAGGCTGATTGTTCTGAAGCCTTAACATTCTGTTGCATTATGTTGTAATTCATATCCTCATTTGGCACATAACATAATGCTCAGCATTAATATTTATATAACATATAATTAATATGACAATGTAATGCATGTCACATTATTTTACATTCAAAACTAAAAATTATAAGACTTCATCACTTTCTACATATTTGCTTTAAATGCACCAGTCAGATGTATTCACCAAGTATCAGATGTCATATCTACCTCCACACTTCTCATTCTGCTGATGAGAATGTTTGTTATGGGGACGAATACTGTTACAGTGCAGACCTGATAAGGAGAACTCACCAGGGACCCAAGAAATAGTTCTTCTTATCAGAAATTCCTCTTATCCAGATAAGAGTTCAAGCATATGGTAATGCATTTACAACGTACAATACAATAATGAATTAGCGTTGATGGTGACAGATGTATGACACAGAAAATATGTAAATCACCAAAAGTGTTAATGTACAAAGTTGGCACAAATATCTAGAGAATAACAGCACTTTTTACACTTTGAAATGAAAAGGCTGCAATTTTCCTCTGTATCTTACTTAGTACCTGTACTTTAGTTAATAAAAATGTCTTTCCATGACATCCTTAAATTCAAAGAAATGATAAATAAAATCATCTTGGCATCCAGCCTGCATTATATACATGTTAGTTTTATCCATGCAATTTGAAACTTCCAACTGTGAAATAGTTTGTACCGTTAACCCACAGTCATCATTATCTCTAGAATTTGCACTCTTAAATGATAAAGCACTCTTAAATGAAAAAGTATGTAATTTTCCTCTGTACCGCATCAATGTGACCTACAAGATTGCTGACCTATAATGAACCTTCAGATTTTGAATAATACCTTGGTCACAAGGCTGAAGTTTGGATGTCGCATTTGGTGGTAAAAATAAAAGTTCTGTTGCTTTTAGATTTTGAACATTTATGTGGGCTGAACAGTTGTCAAGCACCAAAAGAACTTTGCGATGTTGACGTTTCATAGAATGATCAAATGCATGTAGCCACTTGGTGAAAATGTCTGATGTCATCCAGGCTTTTTAATTAGCTGCATAATCAACACACAATTTTTTCAAACCTTTAAAACAGCGTGGATTTTTTAATTTACCAATTACAAGTAATGGCAATTTTTCTGAACCATCCATATTTGTACACACAACAATTGTGATTCTTTCTTTCGATTTTTTCCTCCCATGACACTTTACATTTCTGAAGGAAAAAGTCTTGTCAGGCAGCAATCTCCAAAACAATCCAGTTTCATCAGTATTAAACACATCAACGGAATTATACCTACTCATGGCTGGTTTTAGCACCTCCTCCGTCCATGACTCGGTAGTCGTTTCATTAACAGAATGCATTTCCCCACAAAAAAAAAAAAAAAAAAAAAGGTAAAGGAACCCGTTACACGCCCATTGAGGCATATTGGGAATATGGTGTTAGGCCCATATTATTTTGACCGTCGGCACACTAGGGGTGATGTGGTTGGCATCACGTCGGCCGCCTTAACCTTCACAGGGTTGCTCTGGTACCCATTTGGGGCTGGGTAGACCCAGGAGCCGTTTGTAACCTAAAAAATTCCCACCTCATCTGGGGATCGAACCATAGACTACTGCGCTAGGAAGCCAGTGCACTAACCACTATGCTACCGCGGCTTTGTAAGTAATGTGCCGTTTTTTAAAACAACCCAACCAGCCAGGACTACATTTCCAGCCAGTCCGACCTTCCAGAAGTGCTAACTCTTCTTGATTTTGGAATGTCGAATTCCTTTGCTATTTCCATTTTCTTTTTGCCACTATTTTCCAATTCTTGTACTAGCTCAATCTTTCTTTTCAAAGATATGGATTTTAACTTTCCAGCCATTTTTAGAGGGGAAATAACTCAAATTCTAACACTGACGATGCGCGCAATTTCCGAAAATAGCCGAAAAGTTGTACAGATGTCCAGGTACTGTATTTGAAAAAAAGTTCGCCTTAAGCAGATCAAATTATATAGTCGGGACACGTTTAATCGTTCGGCATATCCGAAAATTCGTGATAAACGGATTCCGCTTAACCGGACATTTTTTACAAAGACAAAGAAGAAAAATTGCCGGGGATAAACAAATTGTTCTTCACAACAGAAATTCGCCACATCCGAGATCGCCTTAAGCGGTTTGCACTGTATAAGTTTCAAACAATTTTATATACCACATGTAAAATTTTGTGTATCTCCTTGCTGAATATAATGCATTTTACAAAGCACTGAAGACCACATTTTCAATACTAGAGAAGAAAGCAAACAGGCAGGACACATTTACTTTTCTAAATTTATATTTCTCTAATCTGTTTATCATAAAAAATCCTTTTCTGGATACTCAAGAACTACTCTACAGGTATAACATTTTATTTTCTACATTTTAGTTTAAAGTAAACCTAAACTTAAATATTTATAACTTTTTATTTAAACTTCAGGCTGCATTCCTTAGTGTTGTAACAGACAAACAAAATATGGCAGAGACTGTATAATTTAGTGCGGAAAACAAGATCTTAAAAGTGTGGCAAAAAGAAACATTCTGAGATGACCACAGTTTCTGTTATTCACACAACATGCTTAACATGAAATAAACATATGTACTTCTTGTATTTATGTAAGACCCATTAAGAGCAATCATGACATGTTTCAAATACTTTATATATCATACATTTACCAGTAACCTGACAAATTTCCATGTGTGTTACTTTTTCCCAGTCTCATCTGTTGCATAACCCCTCTTCTCATTCCTTGCACTGGCACTGCCCAAGAAACACCTTGGTACAGTTTTGGACCTATCACTTGCCCCACGCTTCCCATTTGGACACCTGCAATAGTTCTTTTGGGTCGTCCTGGTAGGACTGTCTCAAAGTTAAAATTCTGCATCTCCTGAGCTGCATAACTACCATCATCTAGGACATAATCTTCATTGATATATCCATCGCTGTAATCAAAATCTTCTTCCTCCCAGCCTCTGATTGAATAAATTAATTGATTGGTTAAATTTATTGACAGCATTCTTCTTTAGTAAATAGTGCAAAACTATAATTAGTATTTAGTACTGCTGTAGGCAACCAGGAAATTGTGCAGAATATAAGGTCATTATGTAACTATTTATCTCCCTCCCATACACTCACTCTCACCTACAGAGCTGGCCTTAGGGTGAGCTGACTGCCCTGGGCACTAAGGGTAAGGGGATGACAGTGTGGGCGAGAAAAAGTATTTTTTTTATTGATAAGGAGCTCATTCTTTCTTCAGCTGTGACACAATTTTCCCAGACCAAAGCATGCAGTATATATCTTTTATTAGGAAAGACGAAAAATAAACTGTGATATGTTTAACATTCTAGTTTTAGTTGTTATCGTGTTGTTTTGTGTGTAAGTAATAACTATCTAAAACTGATATGCAATTTTATTCATGAATCTTACTTTATTTTCCAGTAGAGTTTAATTAATTTCATGGCTACGAGTGTGGGAGAGGAGGTGCATGTCAAACTATTTAGCGGAATGTTCTACGGCTGGCTCTGCATATACAGATAAAGAATGTAGTAGACCTGATATAGCAGAAGAGGTATTTCTATTGCCTATACTCCACAGGATGTTCAGTTTTAATAGCTTGGGCATCACACGTTGACACAGAGGGAAATGAGAAGGCAGATAAAGAAGCCACGAAAGGCAGGTCTGATAAAAATCCAATGTAGACATGAGTAGATCAGAGATTAAAAGGCTTTGTGGCGAAGTGTAACAATACCATGAGAATTATTTCTTGGAATGCAAAGATTCTGCCAATCAGGAATGCTGGTTCAAAAGTTCACGACTATGGCCGCTGCTCATTTGCATAATTATATTGGCAAAATGGCAGTGCGCAGGAGTGATGTAGAAATAAATTTATTGTAAAGAAATGGATTCTACTTCACCAGTTGTTCAAGGGAAAGGATATGTGTGTGTGGAATGATTGAAGAAGTAAGTGCATGCAATAGTTTTGGAGTTTTTGTCAACTGTGTCGAATGACAAAATTTACATATGACAAATTTGTCTCTTTCATAAATTATATAAAATTGAAAGATGCACAAAGGAAGGAAAGTTTGATATGGAAATGAAGCTACCCTTCAGCTGAGTAAAACAAAACATATACAAAAGCTACTGCTGTTGTGGAAGGAAAGAACGAAGCAGAGATGTGTAAGGCATTAACACAGTTTGAGAAAATTCACTCAAGAAAGCCAGTCGAAACTGTCGCCTAAGATTGATGACATCATATGCTGCAACGGTCGTTTGCCATATGCCTATGTAAGATCAGCAAGTTTGAAGTTTGACACACACACAAAATCAGAGAACACAGCGGACTAAAGGATAGAGCGAGTCACGTATTATTTTACCACTGTGTATTTGTGATACTGATAGCCTGCTTTTGCCAGAATTAGTGCTGTTAGTGTATTTCTGAAAAGAACAGAGGGTGAGTTGGGCTACTGTACATATTTTGGAGGCACTGTGGAAACCTTTCCCACAGCTATAATTAATTTACATACACCATTTTTTTCAGGGAAAATTCATGCGTGCCTGCTTCAGAATCCGATTAGAGACGTGATACTAGGTCGAATACACGGTATAAAAGAGTGTACCCCTCAGCAAATTGCTGAATGGGAAGAGCGACATATTCAGGCTGCAAATGCAGTAGTCACTAGAGCGCAAGCTACTGTTATGTCGCGTGATACACCTGCTGAACCTACAGTTAATGCCACTTTTGATGATGATTCTCCTATTTCACGGGAGATGTTTGTGACTTTGCAAAAGAATGATGATTCTTTAAAAAAAATTTTTCAATTTGTGAACAAAAATAATACCAACACCAGAAATGCAAAATCTAGACATGACTTTGCTCTTAAAAATGGTATTTTGGTTAGGCTGATACGGGAAAAGGATTCATCCTTACGTTCACAGATTCTAGTCCCGTCTTCTATGAGAGCTAGGATATTACAGCATGCACACGACTCGCAATGCGCAGGCCATATGGGTTTTTCGCGAACCAAATCTAGATTGCTATCTGCATTCTACTGGCCTGGCGTCCATACAGATGTCACTCTCTATTGTCGTTCATGTTTGATATGTCAAGAGGTTAAAGTACGGGGTCCATTTCATGCGGCTCCTATTCAGGCTGCGGACATCCCTATTAGACCATTTGATAAAATGGCAATTGATATCATTGGTCCGATGCTACCATCTGCCAGAGGACATACACACATACTTACTTGTATTGATATGTGTACGCGTTGGCCTGAGGCCATACCTCTGAAGAACACTTCATCTGCTAGTGTAGCAGAAGCGTTGATGTTGATCTTTTCACGCATTGGTTTTCCGCGTAAGATCTTATCGGATCATGGTGTCCAGTTTATTTCCGAATCCATGTCTCAGGTTATGAAGACGTTAGGAATAGAAGGATCTCTCAGTTCGATCTATCATGCGATGTCCAATGGGTTAATTGAGCGTCTGAATAGGACACTCAAGCAGTTGTTGGGTAAGATAACTCAAGATCACCCTCAGGATTGGGACCGAGTCCTGCCAGCTGCTCTTTTTGCTTATCGCGAGGTACAAAATCAAGCCACTGGTTTTTCTCCATTCCAACTTGTTTTTGGCATGCAACCACGCAGACCAATGTCATTAATTCACGACTTACTGGCTGAAGAAAATATGGAAGAGGAAACTCAATCCTCTTATGAGTATGTTATCTCGTTGAGAAAGAGAATCATAGATACTTGTAGATTAGCTACTGCATCATCAGAACAGGCCAAAGAAAAAGCTCGTCTATTTGCAAACAAGTATAGACATCTTCGCCAGCTTCTTCCTGGTGACGAAGCATTTGTTCTATTACCTTCTCATAACAATCGTCTTCTAATTACTTGAAAAGGTCCTTTTAGGATCATCTCGAGAATATCCGATGTTGACTACATCGTAGATATTAATGGCAAACATAAAACCTTCCACATTAACATGTTGAAGGAGTATTACTCACGTCCTGATTATCTACAGTCAGTGTTCCAAGCAACTGACGATCCCACCCCTCCTATTCAACACTACTCTAATTTATCGGTTATTCAAGAAGAAGAATCTTCTTTTGATGATGTACAATTGCCTATACCAGTTGTACCACATCATTCCACTGAGAATTGGAATGACGTCACTATTTCTTCTACTCTCTCTGCTGATCAACGTCAGCAAGTCTCTTCAATTCTGCACTCGTATGAGGATGTTCTCACTGACATCCCAGGTCATACGTCAGTTATCCAACATGATATTCTTTTGACTGACGATACACCTATTCGAGTCCGTCCATACCCTATCCCTTTACACTTTCGTGATAAGGTTGATAAAAAATTGGATGAGATGCTTCGATTAAATATAATTGAACCATCTTCATCACCATACTCATCATCTATGGTGATCATTAGAAAGAAAGACAACAATATTCGTCTTTGCGTAGATTACAGAAAATTAAACAAAGTGACAAAATTCGATGCCGAACCTTTGCCCCTCTTGGAAGACTTATTGGTCAAATTAGCACATTCTACCTTCTTCTCTAAATTTGACCTTTCTAAGGGATACTGGCAAGTGCCACTCACACCTAAAGCAAAACCACTCACCGCTTTCTCGACACCACGTGGTATATTCCAATGGAATTTTATGCCATTTGGTTTAGTAAACGCACCTGCTACCTTTGTACGCATGATGCGTCGCGTGCTTTCTCATCGTCCCGATGTCATTACTTACATTGATGACATCTGTCTCTTTAGCGACTCATGGGATGAGCATATTCAGGGATTAAATTCTTTACTGTCTACATTACGTGATTATACTCCAACAGCGAAGCCATCGAAGGCATTTGTCGGTTTTCACGACATTTCTTTTCTGGGTCACCGTATTGGTCATGGCATGCTGTATACAGAGGACAGTAATGTCTCTAAAATTCTAAACATCACAGCACCTAAGACAAAAAAACAAGTTAGATCTCTTTTGGGACTAATACAGTTCTATGCTAAGTTTATCCCTCATTTGTCTACTATAACTGCTCCTTTTTCTTCTTTGTTGAGAAAAGGGACTTCTAACGTAATTCAGTGGTCTAACGAGCATCAAACCGCTTTAGATGAAATTAAAAGATTTTTTTTCACAAGCTCCAGTTTTAAGGTTGCCTAACAAAAATCTTATTTTTATTCTTCGTAGTGACGCGTCATCATACGGGATCGCCGGTGTTTTGATGCAAGAATATTCTGGCACCTTGCACCCCGTGATGTACGTTTCGAGAAAATTGACGACCACCGAACAGAAATATTCAGTTCTGGACAGAGAGCTCCTTGCATTAATCTGGTCTATTACAAAACTAGAACGTTACCTATTAGGCTCTCATTTCATTGTTGAAAGCGACCAAAAGGCTCTCACAGCTCTTAATACGAAAGACGTTAAATCTTCAAAGTCAACAAGGTATGCTATAGCCTTACAACCTTACAGCTTCGAAATTCGTTCAATACCTGGAGTGAAAAACGTGTTTGCGGACTGTTTGTCACGCTGTCCGAGCGAACCTGTCGAACCAGAAGAACTTCCAGAAATGTAAACGTCTCTACAGAGAATCGTTCAATTGGAATATGGTGATCATGGAACTATGTTCTTTACCTAAACTCTATACAGACTTCGTATGGATCAAGATCATTGGTACTGACATTACTATCAAGATAGACTAATTGTTTGCATTGAAACATGACTTTTTAGATCTTGCAATTTTCTTGGTACGGGAACACTGTTGTCTATTGTATACAGATATAGTCAATATTCATAATGAACATACTGGATTACGTAATGTGTTAAATAAATATTTTTTCATCGTGCATGGAAAATAAATGAACAGATTCTCATATTTTATTAACGATTTTTAATATAACAGGAACACTTAGTAAGACTGTTAGCAATTAAATGAATGTGTAATTAGTGATTGTTTTTAATTAAGAAATTTATTGATTAGTTAGAATCAATTTAAGTTCTCAAGTAGAGGTATAGTTCACATTCACTAATAGTTTATATGTGTCTCCTCATACTTATATATACCACTCATGGTACATGATCTTAATATTTATAGATGATTAGTTCACCTTAGTAATTTTAGAAACATTAAGTGTGTTGTTCTCTTAGCGTGTTGAATTATGCATTGTTTATTCACTTTGCGTGTTTTAATTTCATTTTTTCGGTTTATCAATTGTTACACATCATCATTGTTTTTCTTTTTTTCATTTGAAATCATGTCTTAGTTTTGTTTTGTTTTCTTTTGGGAAACTTAGTTGGATGTTTTACCTTTTTTTGGTTCTGATTTCCAACTTTCTTTGAATTTTTTTTCATTGAATTTCACCACATCGTACCAAAGTAGGTCGATTGTGGATGTATGCTTTAATGCATGCTATGTTTTAGTTGTCTTGATTTCTATTTAATATTCATTTCTTTTTATGGTATACTATTTTAACTATAAATTATTTTTCTAGATATCGATGTAGTTTGACTCACCTCTCCGAATTACTTAGAAAAAAAAGATGAATATAATTAACTTTTTTTTAAGGGGGAGTGATAAGGATACTGTTGCGTACTTTTACATAGATGGCAGTTTTAAGTCCTGCCTGTGTTAAAAGATTATGCACCATTCTTATGATAGGAATATTATTTGTGCGTACGATTTATCACGCACGTGTGTGCACTATGTAGTGTATGAGAGACTCATAGCGCACGGGTTTCTAAGATCGGGGGATGACGTCAGAGGATCTTGAAGGGTCAAGCCGGACTGATGGTCCGTATTTATTATATTGTGTCCCTTATCAGTGGGAATTATTTCGATAATGGAGGACTGGTCTTCTTATCAGAAGCCCATGTCAATGTGGTATACGTAAGTCTCGCACCCAGATATTAATAAGATATATTATATATGAATTTAGTGATGTCTCCACTTTTGCTGGCATCTAGCTGGAATCCACACGTCAGGATTTCATGAATGGATCAGCTGAGCTGTTAGCTTCACTTATGAAACGTAGTGGTAATTCTACGAGCAAAAGTATGATAAAGATGGATCTTAATAAATGTATTATGAAGTGCCGACATCTTGATCTTGGCACGTATGGAGAGGTTAGCCAAGGATAGTATCTAACCTGTATTTATCTTGATGAAGAAATGTTTGAATCTGATGATTAATCAACTGTCTGAGCATTTTATTGAAAGATTCAATTGAGTAGGACAGTATTTATGGATGCATGTTCGAGTATTATTAAAGATGTATATGATGACCGATGTCCTTGGAGAAGGTCAACGGCCGATGCCTTTGAAACTATCATAAAGGCAGATTAATTGTATGAACTCTAGTTTAGCAAGGAAGTATATATTGATAATGGAACTGACTGGAAATACGTATATTGCCATTAGGAACATTATGCCAGATTTGCATCATCCTATTTTATTATTGATCGTCCATGTATCAAACGTCTAGTCTGCTATTGAATACCATGTTCGTAACTGTGAATCGTGTATGTGAATAAATTCGTTGAACTTTATGACCCGCCTTGGCAGTATACTTCAGTTACCAAAGTTCGGAATTGACATACTTGAAGTTTGATTTAGAATTCGCGTTAATAGCACAAACTGGCAGTATTCAAAATACCACCATCAACACCTTTAAACGTACTAACATAAGAAAATACGATTCCAACAGTAATATAATGCACATTTGAAATCATGTAATTTGAATTTTTGTTTGCAATTGACATCTGTACTTCTGACAAGGTAACCAGAAACACATATGCGCATTCATACATATGCAATACTGATGAAACTGAACAACCATACACTAGTCTAGTGGAACTCTTGGAAAGAGGCTAGCCACAGGCTTTATGTTGTTTCAGGTTTTGTTCATATGTATAGAACTTAAGCCAGAAGTGAGAACTCAAGTGTTATCCTGCATAGCGACACGGAGCACTAAAGCTGGTCTACCTGGTTGTGCTGGTATCCTTAATGCATGGGAAGATCAGCCGAGTCTATATAGCAGTGTGGAGTCAACCAACATTGTCAACTATTAAGTATTATTCAAGGCGTACTCAGATAAGTGCAGAAACCAATTAACATTAGAGCAATTTATGAGAGTCAAGTCAAGTGAAGAAAAAGACTGGTTAACTTTTGTCAGAT
This sequence comes from Oreohelix idahoensis, assembly GCA_024509875.1. Classification (NCBI taxonomy): domain Eukaryota; kingdom Metazoa; phylum Mollusca; class Gastropoda; order Stylommatophora; family Oreohelicidae; genus Oreohelix; species Oreohelix idahoensis. The sequence goes on from JAMPIV010002868.1 coordinate 214,388, forward strand.
AAGCAGAGATACTTTAATTCAGTAAAAGTAGTAACTGTAATATCATTGTGATTTCTGTGAATATTGTGTAAATATAAAGTTCATATCCATATATCATTTTCATTAAATTCCAAGATCAGAAGAAAAGAGAATCATTATAAATAAATCGATTTTAATTGTAACTTGGATTTAGTTAATTTCATGAAGTTACAGTTGAGTTCAATTTGAATTTCATTGTTTAATTAAAGCATAGGAAAGTTGTATCTACTTATCTGGACAAAAGCTCTTTACAGTCTGACTATAATATGTGCCATCCATTCACCAGTGCTCATTTCTGAGACTGGGGTATTCTATATAGTCCAGTATTCATTCTCTGGAACTATCTTTTTTATCTTCACTATACTATAGTAATTATCTAGTCACACAGTGGACACATACTCTCCAGTCACACTGTGGGTGTATCTCTCCACACACACAAAAAATAATCTCGTTACAAGCTTAATTAAGAGAATAACAGACGAAAAGACAGCAGAGTGGGATAAACATCTGAAAGGAAGACATGCATATAATTATAAGCTATTCAAGGCTTCATAGAAAATGTTAGATATCTAGAGAAATGAAAACTCCCAGTAACAAGAAACATCTCTGGCTACAATTGGGAACTAGCTATTTCATAACAACATAACTTTACTGTCCACAATGTCTTCAAGACAATCTTATTTAGCATTGTATTATTAAAATGTAAGAGGTATGAACAACAGAGAATCCCAATATTAGATTATTTGCAGGCGTCAAATTCACCCATAACTATAGAACAGGTGTTAAGAATAGACAAACCTAGAGAACTGCATAAGAATAAACAGACCCAGGGACCTGCGTAATATAGTCAAACAGTATTTAACAAGAAAAAAAAAAGTAATACTGTATATAGACACTAGTTGGGTTATGGCAGGGACAGTCAAGGTCTAGTGGGGTTCTTACTACTTATGACAAATGACTGTCAACAAAATATTAAACCAAAAACCTCAAGCTTTTTATATATATATGATAGGAAACTCAATACAGAGCGATACAACAGGAGGCAATCTGATCATCAGAAGGGTCTCCACGTTGATCAAGTGTTTTGGCCCCTTAATCTCCTTTACACTCTAAGGGGGTCAGGCCCACTTAGGTCATGACTCCCAAGTGTCAGCCTCCTGTTGTCATGTGCAGAAAATGTAACCCACTCCACTTTGGTTCTAAGGGGGTCGGGCCCACTTGGGTCATGACTCCCAAGTGTCAGCCTCCTGTTGTCATGTGCGGAAAATGTAAACCACTCCTCTTTGGTTCTAAGGGGGTCGGGCCCACTTGGGTCATGACTCTCAAGTGTCAGCCTCCTGTTGTCATGTGCAGAAAATTTAACCCACTCCACTTTGGTTGCGAATTTCATCTTCAGTCCTGTTTTTCTGCCAGGCAGAGGAGACTATTAGACAGGTGACCACAGCTGAAAATGTATTTAAGGGAGATGAGAAGAGTAAGTCAGATGAGAGCTGGATGAACTACCAGCAAATCATCAGCTTTGGTAGAGTGTGCAGAACTTGGGCCAATGGGAGAGCAGAGCTGGAAATTGATCAGCTTATAAATGTTAATGCTGGGGATGATGATGCCATTGTGTACTCTGATGAGTCTGTAATCCGTGGTAATAAATCAGGGTGGGGATTCTCTGCTAGAGCAAGGGGCAGAGCCGTCGCTGAACATAGCGGGGATTACATTATAACAACCTCCAGCATGAGAATGGAGTTAGAGGCAATTACTGCTGCCTTAAGATGGCTGTCTGAGACTTTATCAACAAGGGCAGTTATTGTATCAGACTCACAATCCATACTTCGAAAGGTCCAAAATGGATGGCTCAGACATGAATGGAAAACCTCCATAGAAGCATCAAATCTTCAAGAACTAATATGGATTTACTGTCTTGGCCATGCAGGGCACCGCAGCAATGAAAGAGCTGACAGACTAGCTTCAAGAGCACCCATAGAAGGTGAACTGAACATGGATAAGAGAGAAATCATATCATAACCCTCCACTCCCAAAGGAGCATAGGCCTTCAACAAACACATGCCAAGTCCTCCTGTCACGTGCCATCATCTCAAGTTCTTTCCACGTTCTCTTCATCATTTTCACCTCTGTTTCCAGCTCTCTTCTCCATGTGCTTCTTGGTCTACCTCTGCCTCTCTTGCCCTGGGGGTTCCAGAACAAGGACTGCCTTGTAATGCTATCAACAGGTTTCCTCAGTGTGTGTCTTATCCATCGCCATCTTCTCATCTCTTGTTCCACTGGCACTTGTCTAGTTCTGATCAGTTCCACGTTGGTAACCTTGTCATACCATTTTAATCTCTCTATTCTACAGAAGCACCCATTTATGAAAGTCTGTAGCTTTTTCGTTGTTGTTCTCCATGTCTCGGAGCCATACAATAGGACTGACTTCACATCTGAGTTGAAGATTCTTATTTTCGTGTTGGATCCGATTTGTCTTGATCTCCATATATTTCCCAATGCAATGAAAGCTCCTCTTGCTTTTTGTATTCTTATTTTGATATCGCTGTCTGTCCCTCCAACTTTGTCTATATTACTGCCAAGATATGTGTACGATTCTACATCTTGTATTGGTGTTTCTTCAAGTTCAACCCTGTTATCATTACCTGCATTTATTCTCATTATTTTTGTCTTTTCCCAGTATATTTTCAGACCCAATTTCTGTAACCTCTCATCGAGTGTTTTCAATTTGTCCTGCATCTGATTACGGTTATGCCAAGTCATCAGCAAAATCCAGATCATCGAACTGCTTAGTCAGAGTCCACTGGATTCCATTTCTGTTGTGTGTTGTTGATGATCTCATAACCCAGTCTATTGCTAGTAAGAAAAGAAATGGAGACAAGAGGCATCCCTGTCGCACTCCTGTTCTTATCCCAAACGGTTCTGTAAGCTGTCCTTCGTGAAGAACTCTGCATGTCATATCTTCATATGTTTTCTTTATTAAATTAATGATCTTCAGGGGAACTCCATAATGCCTCATCAATTTCCAAAGTGATTCTCTGTCTACACTGTCAAATGCCTTTTCGTAGTCCACAAATCCGATGTATAGTGGTGAATTCCATTCCAGACTTTTTTCAACTATTATTCTCAAAGTGGCTATCTGGTCTGTACATGATCTGTTTTGTCGAAAACCTGCTTGTTCATCTCTCAGTTTCTTGTCTATGGACTCTCAAGGATAATCCTGTTTAATACTTTTCCTGGCACTGATAGTAACATTATTCCTCTATAATTTATGCACTCTTGTAAATTTCCCTTCTTAGGCAACTTAACCAGATATCCTTCCTTCCATTCTGCTGGTATCTCTTCCTTTTCCCAGACTTTACCAAGTAATTTATATAACATCTCTGTAGCCGTGTCGATATCTGCTTTTATGGCCTCTGCTGGAATGCCATCAGGTCCAGCCGCTTTTCCATCTCTTAGAAGCTTTATGGCTTTCTTTATTTCTTCCTTCGTTGGTCTTTCACCGTTAATTTGTAGCTCTTCTTCTGCTGGCTGGATGTCCAGGGGGTTTTGTGGAGCTGGTCTATTGAGAAGGTCACCAAAATATTCTGTCCACCTCTTCATTTGCTCCTGTATATTGCTGAGCAGTTTCCCATTCTTGTCTTTTATGAGGCAACTTGTTTGCTTGTATTTCCCTGTTAGCTTCTTTGTGCTGCTATATAGTTCTCTCATATTTCCTTTGGCTGCAGCATCTTCTGCCTCTCTTGCCAACTCCTCAATATACTTCCTCTTGTCTCTTTTGATACTTCTTTTTACTTCTTTGTTTGCTTCTGTGTACACTTCTTGAGCCTTGGCTTTGGAACTTCTGGTTTTGCTTGTGTTTAAATCTGCTTTCTTGTTTTTTCTGTCTTTTATCTTATTGATGGTTTCTGTTGTTATCCATGCTTTTTGTTGTCTTTCCCTTTTCCCCAGTATTTCTTCACGTCTCCTTCCATACAGTTTTGACCTGCTGCCAATAGTCTTCTGTATTCTCTACATCTTCCAGCTGTTGGAGCACTTGGAATTTGTTGGATACTGTGACCGCAAATTTGTCTCGTTTCTTGATTTTTTAGATGTCCTACATTAAATTGCTGTCTATAATTTTGCATTGTTGCATATCTCTTGAGTTTCATTTTTATTTTGGCTATCAGAAGGTGGTGATCTGATGCCACATCTGCTCCTCTAAATACCTTTACATCCTGCAATGATGATCTAAACTTCTTGTTTATGCATAAATGATCAATCTGATTTTCTGTTCTATGGTCTGGTGATATCCATGTTGCCTTGTGTATTCTCTTATGTGGAAACATGCTTCCTCCTATAGCCAGTTGATTTGAAGCACAGAAGTTTGAGAATAGTTCCCCATTTTCATTCATTATTCCTAGCCCATGTTTTCCCATGACTTCTTCAAATCCGGTATTGACTGTACCTATCTTTGCATTCATGTCACCCATCAAAATTGTGATGTCTCTTCTTTTTGCTTTATCCATAATTTCCTGTAATCTAGTATAAAATGCTTCTTTCACCGACTCTTCTTTGTCATTAGTTGGTGCATAACATTGGATGACATTTACATGTATTTTCTTTTTAGCTGTTTTAAAAGTGGCTGTTATTATTTTGGGTCCAACAGCTTCCCATTCAATGAGTGCTTTCTGTGCTTCTTTAGATAACATAAGAGCTACCCCTTCACTGTAATGTGAACTTTCATCTTCATGTCCTGAGGACAGCACCAATTCACCTGTGATGAGTTTCTTCCTGTCTACCCCCTTCCACTTTGTTTCACACATTCCCAGAACCTCGATTTTATATTCCCTCATTTCTGCTGCTACTTGTGCCACTTTCCCTTGTTCGTTTAATGTCCGAACATTCCAGGTGCCAAATCTGGAAGTTCTCCTAAAAGAAAGAAGGTTAGTCAGCAACACAGACTCCTTTCGGCTTTCTCTGTGTTGCATCATACGCTTCCCAGCGAGAGGACCTTCCCCTGTCTTGGATGGCTGTTTTATTTTCCTTATTTGACTTGTCCATATTTGTTGAAGTTTTTTGTGGTTTACATTTTTTACAGGATGGGGTAACCCGCCCCATGCCCAATCCTCCTTAGTCGCTTTCTATGACATGCATGGAAGGGAACAGTGTTACTATTCTTTGCTCCCCTTTCGGGCCCCGGTAACACACGGGTGCAGTTCCCAAAGTGCCAGAATCATTTTTAGCTGCTTCCACTGATGAAGAAGAGGACATTGGTGGTCCTGAACCATCAACCTCAAGCGACCCAGATTTTGAGCAAACTACATCCACTAAACCACACTTAATAACCCAAGGTGAACTGAATGATCTTGTAAGAGATCTGAATTTACCGAAGAACAAGGCGGAGCTTTTGGGTTCCAGATTGCAACAGTGGAATATCCTGGCAGAAGATGTTACAATTTCTGTGTATAGGTACCACCAGAAGCCGCTTATTACATTCTTTTTCAAAGAGGGTGAAATTTCTGCGTTCCACAACATTTCTGGTTTAATGGCAGCCCTCAAAATCAATTACATACCGGAAGAGTGGAGGCTTTTCATTGATTCCTCCAAGACGAGTCTTAAAGCTGTTTTGTTTAATAATGGTAATGTGTTACCATCAATTCCAGTTGGTCACGCAGTTCATATGAAAGAAACTTATGAAAACATTAAGCAGCTTTTGAAGTGTATAAACTACGATCATCATCATTGGTCACTTTGCGGTGACTTAAAAGTGGTTGCTCTTTTGCTTGGACTACAGGGTGGATACACCAAGTACTGTTGCTTTCTCTGTGAGTGGGATAGCCGTGCACGAAGTGACCATTACATCAGAAGACATTGGCCAATCAGGCAGTCATTGCAGCCTGGCAGTAAGAACGTTGAGAACCCAGCACTTGTCGACACCAGCAAGATTTTGTTGCCACCCTTGCACATTAAGCTGGGTCTCATGAAAAACTTTGTCAAGTCAATGGAGAAAACAGATGAGGCTTTCAAATACCTCATCAGAAAATTTCCAAGACTGAGTGAAGCTAAAATAAGAGAGGGAGTATTTGTTGGTCCGCAAATTCGAAAACTTCTTCATGATGACGAGTTTCTTTGCGTGTTGCATGGCAAGGAAAAAGCAGCATGGCTAGCATTTAAGTCAGTGGTGGACAATTTTCTTGGAAACAACAGATCTGATAATTACAATGAAATTGTAGAAAATCTCCTTCTGAAGTATAAGAGTCTTGGCTGCAACATGTCTTTGAAAATTCATTTTCTGGATTCTTATCTGGATTTCTTTACGTCAAACTGTGGAGCGGTCAGTGATGAGCATGGTGAACGATTTCACAGGACATTGTTGCTATGGAGACAAGGTATCAAGGCAATTGGAGCCCTTCAGTGCTTGCTGATTACTGTTGGACTGCGACAAGAGACACCTCATCGATTGACTACAAGAAGCAAGCAAAGAGAGCTCGAACAGCGACTGAATAATGACGTAATGGGTTCAAATGTGCCTTTTTAAAACATGATATGTGAACTTTAAATAATGTTTTTATTTTTTCTATCATTTTATGTTGAAATATCAATTAATTGAGAATGTAACCACAATTTTTATAATGCTAAAGTATAAAGACTAGCTGTTCACCCCAGAGAATTAAACAAGCATACATTATTTGTATTACTGTAATGTAAATTCATCATTTTTTTAAAAACCAGAGCCAATTGGTGAATTTCATTATGATATTTGAAATCATCATCATCTCAACCCATAACCCGTCATGGGTCATAGGGGTGCCATGGTGGAAGCATCAGCAGACAGGGTCCTCCACTGCTCTCTATTCTCAGCAATGCGTACAAGTGTGGAGAAACTGTGTCCTGCCAATTCTTTGATGTTATCAGCCCAGGATTTTCTTTGCCTTCCTCTTCTCCGTTTACCTTCGACTGTTCCCTGGAGGATCGTTTTCGAAAGGGAGTCATGACGAGTTACATGCCCAAACCAGGCAAGCTTTCGACGTTTCACTATTGACAAAAGTGGTTCTTGGTGGCCTGCATAGGTGTTTATCTTCTCTCTAACATAGACATTTGTTTTGTGCTCTTTATAGCAAATGCGCAAAATTCTTCTATAATATTTATGCTCGAAAGCCTGAATCCTTCGCTCCGTATCTGCAGTGAGTGTCCAGCCATCACACCCATACAAGAGAATAGATAATACAAGTGATTTGTATAATTTGATCTTCACAGGAAAACTGATGTTACTTTTCTAGATCACATTCAACCTTGTCATGGCAGCTGAGGCCATCTCAAGTCTTGTCTTGATTTCTTTATTTGATCTTCCATCACTACATATAGTGGACCCGAGATATTTAAAGGTGTTAACTTCTTCTAACGTTTGCCCATTTAACGTAATGTTTGAATGTATATTTGAAATCAGCATGTCAAAATCAATAAGAAATGGTATATTTAATTTCTGGTACAAATAACTTTTGAAAATTTGTTGACTAGTGTTATCAGCCACGCTTGCCAAAACACTTCGACGCCATTTTGTTTAAGAAAGCTAAGTACTTATAACTTGGTTAAATATTGCTGTTGTTTTGCTTTGTTGCAATTTAATCCCTGTCTTAATCTTTCCAGTTATATCTTGCCCTTTAGTATATTTCCGATAAATTAATGTCATAATATTCTGTGTAGGCTCTACATTACGAGAAAAAAAAAAGTTTGTTTGCGTTGAGTAGGCCTAATTCCAGCGGTCGAGATTCACTGCTTTATTTTTTAATAAAGTGGCGATCTATTATCACTGGTCTACCAACTTATAACTAATAATGTTGTACATTTTTGGTGGTACGTTTTTTTTCTTCCTAGATTTGATATTCTGTTCATAAGTTGGTTAATTTTTTATTTTTTGCTGTTAGCTGTTTGCTTTGCTTCGTTGTATTTTATTTTTGTCGTTCTCTTAATCTTTCCAGTTATATTTTGACCATTTATATATTTCCAATAAATTAATATCATAAAATTCTGTGTAGGCCCTTTAAGCCCACAAATGCAATTCTGCAAAGTGCTAAAAGTGCATGTGTTGATTATAATACAAAACACTGTGCATCGAAAGAATAGTACCTCACGATCACTAAGTTTTTTATATGTAAAGAACAGCATGAGACTATTAGCATGTTTTATATCACACTAATGCTAATAGATTTGTATGTGTCAAGTCTCGTTTTAAAACTTTATTGTGTATAATTTATTAATATATTTTTTGCGTAATGATTTTTGGGTGTAAGGATTTTTTTGGTCCGGCATACAGGTTTTTGTCTCAGGAGGTTGACAGGTATGCGGACACCATACCTCTTAGTCACTCTGACCCCCTGGATAGAGAGTTAAGGTGTCCCAAATGAATTTTCAAGGGCCCATAAAACATGGCATGGCCCAGCATATTTTAATTCACTTCATCTCTCTGCCGAAACTCACCCATTCTCAAAACCTGCCATGTCACTGTTATAAAATGTTCCACCCTGTGTCGTCTGCTGTAACATTGCTATTTTTGCCTCAAGTGCCTGTGTACTTCTCTCCAGCTGACTTTGTAGAGATGCAATCTCTTGCTTGAAGGAGTCACCCACAGAGCCCAAGACAGTGCTTCTGAAAGAAAGAGAAAAGCACTAATATAAGTAGATATGACAATATGGAGAAAATTTATATCACAAGGCACATATATTGCCTCATTATCATCACCTAAGTCCGCCTAGGCTGGTACCAAGCCCAGCTGAAAAAGTGAGGAGGGACAGCATGCTTGGAGGCCTAAAGGAGACAGCCTCTCCACCTTGCAGAGGCACAACAGGCCAACCTGTTTGCCATAGAAACTGATTACAAGAAATCCGGACTGATCTTAAAGGCCAGTGCTTCTTAACCAGGGGGGAATGCGCCTACAGGGTATTTGTTGTTGTTTAACTAGGGCTGCTGAGCTTTTCGCTCTTTTGCAGCCAATATCAAGTTGAAGACTCCTTGGTATTATCTACATTGTAAATCTAGGTTTTTCTGCCATTCTGAAACATGCTGAGTTGAAGTCATGAGCTTGCATTTAAAGGATCACCTTATCTGGTCCAAAGCTAGGGAGGAAGAAGGGTGTGGCATACTGTGCATTCCCCGCCATCCAAATATGCAGAGCTAAAATACTGTGCTCTGGTTCTGGGCTCTGCCAAGGAATTATCACGTCCTGCACAGAGCCACTTCTCAGCTCCCCCTGCTTATCACCGGATCCGTAGTGAGATCTTCCTGCACAGTCAACCAGGTCAAAGCCAAAGAATCATGTCTGGTGCTCAAATGACTTCTCCATGCTTAGTGTGCAATGCCGTGTTCTCAACAAGTTTCACCACAGGGGGAATCCCTGGAAGTGTGTGGATGATTTCAAGTGTCAATGAGTGTAAATAGCCTCACAGACAGAGGTTCACTTTCCCATATTTATATTACAGCATTGTGCATAGCGGTGGTCAAATAAGGATGACTCCAGACATGCCCCCATCCCCCATGCAATGCCAGGGGGTGTGAGACTTACCTTCCTGGGGTGCGAGATATGCCAGATATTTTAGAATGTGAATCATCATAAACAATATATAATACACAGAACTCAAATGTATTTGTAAAGATAGAACATTGACAACTGTGACGAACGGACTGTTATTTTTATTTTCCACCTACCTGTTCTTTTTTACTATTATGGTTGTTTCTGTTTCTCTTTATTTTTTATCAGGTTTTCTGATTTTTAGATGTTTTCATTTCTTGTCATGGTTCTGGTGATTGCAGGAACACCACCACCACCCTTTTCTTTCCAGGGTGGGGGAAACCTCTACCCGCATTTTGCTTGATCTATTTTGTTTCATTATTAGCGGTGATAGTGCAGGAAGACGGTCAGTAAATTGATGTAACATTAGGTAAACACAAGGCAGTAATCCGCTTTGTTTCGTCCTGGCCTTCATTATACATGCATAGCGGGACTTGTAAGTGGTCTGTGATGAGGTGATTTTACGTAAGTAACATCTGTTTGTCTGCTTTATTGGAGCGACCCTTCTTCTTGTTTGCTCACGGAACTAGTCCTTTGACCTCCGATTTCAGGCGTTTGTTTGGCGATTGGTTGCGGCTTTCTGTGGTAACTGTTGTCAGATGTTAAGATAATGTTATGCTGTTTCGATTGTTTTCGATTTTAATTTAGGAGATAGTCCTGTTATTACGTCAAATTGGAGGAAGTTGCATCTTGTTGGAGATAATTCTATATCTATTACGTATCGTGTCTGTCTTCTCGTGCACGTGTTCCTAGGTTGCATCAGAGTTTTTACAGGCCCTGGTTCGTTAGTCGTCTCTCAGTCCTGGAACTTTATTGCTGTGAATAGTGTCAGACATAAATTCAGTTTGCCTGAAGGGATATTCTGAAGTTTGGTATGTACTTAGAATTAGATAGTTGATGTGAAGGAATTTTGACTAAGGTTTTTTTTATAGCAAAACAGAGTAAGCCTTCTAATGGGATTATTTTAATTATTAATCTGTAGTTGACATCAATTACCTGACTTCTAAAGGCTATAGCCAGAGCTGTGTAAGTTGTGTTGATAATTATATGATGTCTAACGAGCGAGTTTCTTGGATATAGTGACGCTGTTTTGATATATTTAACTGTATGAGTATAGGGGCTTAGGCCTGACGTAAGCACTGTGTAACATAATAACGAGTTCAGGGTAACCACATTACGTTATGATAAAATAGAAGCGTATGTACGCGGAGTTTTTGTGTGTGTGTGCCTAAGTGGCCATGTATATATAATTTAGTTCAGAAGGATACAGGGGGTGAAGGGTGTTTAGTATTATGAGATATGGTTTATGCATTTGTGTGTAAATATTTGTGCTATTTTGATAACCTTCCATGGGCTGCCTTTAATATAAGAATAGTGCTGGGGAATTATTTAGTAAAGTTATAATATTGGGAGACAGTGAAGTGGTGTTGTGACGCATATCTGCTTAGGTCACGAGCTGGCCTCAGAAGCAATCAGGTCAGCCAGCGTCTGTGTTAAGCGTAAGAGACAAGCTGTTGTCTGTGAAAGAGAGGGGAAGGGGTGAGCTGTTAAGTCTGACCCGAGGGCAGAAATAGGGTAGAGCATGAGGGCTTGTATTTAGTTTGGAGTTTTATTATGGTAAGGGAAAACGGGGTGTATGTGAATATTTGTGTAGGTAATGTTGTTGAATTATGGTTGTAGTGAATTGGTTGTATATATGTTGTTATTTTTTTGTCAGCAATTCACGGCGTTGTAGGTAACCCTAAGCCTGCAACGGACTTTGCCTTCTCAGAGAGGGAGGCAAGAGACATCATTGTAATTGAAAACTGGGTACGCGCATTGTAACGGGCGCCCCTAGTTACGTCTGCAAGACGGAGAGGCATTAGGAATTCTGACGTGAGGAAACATATACCTCAGCGTGGAATTGCCTAGAAACTGGAGCACTTGGCTCCTACGGCTCAATACACAACAGGCTACATTGCCTTGTATTGTTTACATACTGCCACAATAAAGCAGTAGGCCAAAACCCAAGGCGGTTTAAATCGTTGTTTGTGTGAAGAATTGAGTGCCATCATCATTGCGAGATCTACAGCCAGATGGACAAATATATATATATAGTCACCTAGGGCCCCTTCATCAGTTATTCTGGGGAGGAGAGAGGGAGATCATGCCTCTCTAATATTAACAGGAGGAAGTACCCGACGAAGGGTAATGCATCTGAGCCTCAGACGAAAGAGACAGAAAGGCACAGAACTGAAGGAGAGGGGAGAGAGTGGAGTTAGTTGTGTTTCAGGAACTGAAGAGTTAGATAGATAATACTTGGAGGTGAGCCTCTGAGTTAGTTCTGCAGAATTCAGTGGTATAGAATTTAGTTGTGTAGAACAGCCGGGAGCGCCTTGAGACATTTTAGTCAGATTAGTTAATAATTCTTCCTCTGACTGGTTAAATGGGACAGAGTGAAAACTAGTGAAGTGTAGCCTTGTGGTGTGTGGGACTCCACAGTGTATTTAGTTAGTAATAGTTGGTGGTGGCTCTTACATAGAGCCCCCCCCCCAGGTTAATTTTTTTAAACCTTATGTGTTTCGTGTAGGTGTGGCACTATACTGTACCTGTATTCTTTAACTGTACAGTTGCGTCTGTAGATAGTAAGTAGTGTAAACCTTATCTCAGCCTGAGCAAGAGGTGGTGAGGCAATAGCTGTAAAAACAAGTGGCGAGGGAGAGTCAATCTAGGTTCTCACCCTTGAAGCTACAAGTCTCATCCTCTACAGTCACTTTTATTCTCATCTTAATCTATCTTCTCAGACTTTCTTCAGAATTGGTGTCTTGTCTCTTTACTCTGACAGACTCTAACAAGCCATTTTGTGGGAGGCATCGTCTCGAGGATCAATTCTGGGTTCTTGAATAAGATTCAGATTGTTTCTTGTTGAGGAAGTCTTCTGAGAATAGATTTTCTTAAACCCCTAGATTCTGGGCTATAAAACTGATCCAGACCAAAGTTTTTCCCACAGATTGTATTTAGAATTTAATACAGAGTTGTTGTAAGGCTTTAGATGACACACAGGTAATTGATTGCTAACAGTCAATTTTTCTCTCACAGGAAGGTAATTCCTGGTTGTAGCGAAGCTACATTAATTTTTCAGTTTACTAGTGGGTAACGGATTTATAGCGGTGGTAATTATCATCTAGATTAGGCGCTAGTCTAAGCTTTGGTTGGGGGTCACGACAGCAGGTATAGGTCTTCTTTCCGCTTCGGTTGTACTTGTGAGTGTAATTTTTGAGTTCCAGGTAAGATGGCTGACTTAGCCAAGTTCTGGGCAAGCTTGAAGGAAGCGGCTAAAGATATGGGGATGGACAACGCGGAAACTAAGGATTATATGAGGAGTGAGATGGAGAAATACTCGCAGAGAGTATATGAGGAAAAGGAGAAAGACAGACAGGCGCAGAGAGAACGAGAAGAGAAAGACAGACAGGCCGAATTGGAAAAATTGAGAATTTCGGGGGATTTAGAAATGAGGAGGATAGAGGCGGAAGACAGGAAAAGGGCAGCCGAAATGAAACACAAACTTGCCATGCGAGCTCTGGAACTGGAGGGTAGGGCCTCGGATACCAGTTTGGCGAATGGCAACTCTCCCAGATCAGGGGCGGCAGACCCCCCAGGAAACACGGGCCCTCCGATGGCAGAGATGGCCGATTTAGCTGAAGTGCATAGGATTGCACTTGAGATAGCTGAGCAACTAAAGTTGAGTGATGAAGGAACTCAGTCATTATTAAATTGCACGGTGCTCATTCAGAGGCATTACGGTGAACACAACTTATTTGACATCCATATGCTCTTGGCATGGGGCGTGAAACAGGAGGGAAGGGATGATGCAGGCATCCGAGAGTATGTAGAAGTAGAGATAGCAAAGGACAAGCAGAAAGAGATAGAACATAAAAGATGGATGGAGCAGCTTGAGATAGCTAGAAATGAAATAGAAAGCCAATTCCGTAGGGTGGAAACAGCCGACAAATCTAACCACTCTAGTTCTCAAGCTAATGCACCCTTATTGGACAACCCACCTGTAAATCTTGCGCCCTTAAAAGACAACTTGTCTGCTAAAACTGTGCTCCAGCTCCAGAACATGGACTTTCCTTTGGACGTGAACCCGAAGCCCACACAAGGAAAGGGTTTATGTAAGGAAAGTAGCCCTTATGACACTGGGAAGATTATGAAACAATCCCAGGCGTGGAAACTGCACAACAGTGGGAGTAATGCGAACAAGCATTATAAATCGGATAGCTACCGAATCTCTCATCAAGCACAACCTAATCGACACGAAACATCAAGAAAAGGGTTTGAAGCCCTAATACGGCATGCTTCGCTAGCTCCCCAGCGGGACAGCGAAAAACGACATGCAGAGGCGTATCCCTCCACCTCAACGATCGGAGGTATTCCTCTCATGGCCATGGGGCAAGAAAGAGGCGCCTGCTAAAAAGGTTAAAATTTCCAATTTGTTCCAAGGAACTTTGGAAAAAGACTCCGAGAGCTTTCTCTCGGATACTCCGCGATCACATGGGATCTTAAACCGTCCAGTTCTTTGCTTGCAGACTGCGGAGAATGTAACTCAGGAAGTAGATCTGTCATTGCAGGACATTTTCCAACTGACGCCATTAACTCCCTCAGCGGAGGGCAAAGTTTATGATTTTGGTAGAACCAAGGTTTTAGACGAAGGACTCCCTGGGACTCCACTTGAATCTCATGTACTTCTCAGGGCAGAAAACAGTGAGAAAAGCGGGTTTACCAATTTGCAAGGAGCTAATTTCGACAGCTCTGTCCCTCTTCATGTTGGTCGAGGAGGAGCGAGCATAGAAACACTGCCAGTGGCAGATATTACCTATCTTTCTCCAAAGGTAGAAGCTACTGAGGTCAATTATGATTCAGTAGAACCCCAGAATGCGATTGGAGATTATATGCTAGAGGCATCAGAGATCTCTCATCTTCATCACAATATACCAGCGGTCTCAACCCTGCTGATGTGCAACAACGTAGTCGCCTGCGCCAAGCCTCTACAGAGCAATTCGATCATTTCCGTTGGCCAAGCCAGAATTGTGATTGGCAAGGCAAGGAAAGTTCCCGACCCGCCTTTGGATGACACCGGTATGAAGATTGATCAACTTTCCCCTTGTAGCAGGGGAGTAGGTGAGGAGAGAAAGAAGAAGAAATATGTGCGCGTTTCTTCGGCCAACAAACTGTTTCAATCACGGAACGATGATTTTCGCTCGCGGAAAATTCCGGTAGGTCGCTGTTATCTCAGGGCAGTTAGTTACAAGACCTCCAAACGTAAACACCCAGCGGCGAGCAATGATCTGACGGCACATAACAGGCTGATTACCTTGTTCAGTGGTCAGTGAGATACGTGGGAGCCGTAAATCACAAATGTTGCGGATATCTATCCCGACGAAAAACAAGCGGCGCGACCTATTTGATCGGGGTCCGGTTCGCAGGGAAAGGAGGTGTGACATGGCTGATCAGCCCAGCCAACTGCCATTTGCAGAGCTACAGAGGGAGAAAAAGTGGATTTGTAGCCATTCAGACCAGTACAGCAGAGGATTGTATACGATTAATGACAGCCATTAAAGAGAATGGGATCTCTACGGACGAAAACAGGGCCAAATGTGAAAAGATAAATTACAGTCTTTAGGCCGGGAGGCCCGACCTCAAAAACGGTGGAGTAATGTGACAAAAGGACTGTTATTTTTATTTTCAACCCGCCCATTCTTTTTTACTATTACGGTTGTTTCTTTTTCTCTTTTTTATCAGGTTTTCTGATTTTTGGATGTTTTCATTTCTTGTCATGGTTCTGGTGATTGCAGGAACACCACCACCACCCCTTTCTTTCCGCGGGGGGGGGGGGGGGGGGGGGGGGGGGGGGGGGGGGTTACCTCTACCCGCATTTTGCTTGATCTATTTTGTTTCATTCTTAGCGGTGTGTAAAGTGTGGTGTAACGTGTGTTCTCTTTCTTCGGTAAAGCTCCACTATCAATCACTGTAGCATGTTGTTTGTGGTGCCACTACTGTATATGTCCATTGTAGTGTACAGAGTTGTTGAGATCAGGCATGCTCCAGTCTACCCAGCTGTAAATGGGTAACTCACCCTAGTCCTGAGTTAGGGAAGGCAAAGGCAACTGTAAGCTGTAGTTTCCCTCTAAGGCTCCAGGGGGAGCAGACCCTAAACTTGGTCAATTCAACCGACGCAGGATGGTGTATATATGGAGTAGAAGTGTAGAGTGTGATTAACGCGAATGGTGGACTGTTTGTGTTCTGACCAATCTAAGCACTCATTCACTTGTGTCTACAAGGCACCAATGCAGACTGCTGGAATCTTTTTTTACACAGTTTATTTAGACGCACACACTGGGACATAACGAGTAAATCATGGGTATATGTTGACACATCAATTTGCAGGCATACATAGTAGATCCCATGTCATGACACATTCATAAATAATGGGTAGTACATCAATAGCTTCCAATGTCATGATACATTATGGCCGCATCCCCTATCTGACTAAACGCGTCAGTGAAGGCGGATCGGTAAGTAACTAAAGTTGCTTTATGTTCACAGTTTATATCATATTATGAAACCACGATAAGGGGTTTCTATCAAAATTGAGATCTCCTTGCCACTGTCCGAATAGTAAGATACATGCCCCGTTCTTTGGACAGTGATCCAAAAATATGATGACAGGAATGTAACATGGCCGCCTTCCTGAGTTGTCGCTCACTCACTCACAGGAGGGTATATATAAGCCAAAGTTAATTTGAAATGCATATGAATAATTTCCTAAAGTTTCTCCATACAGTTCTACAGTAATCCAGTTACTTCACGTAGACATAACTGCTGTATGGAAGCCCGTCATCTTCGTCGATACAAACACGACCCTAGCGTTGCGAAGCACAATATTCCAGCTAGGTCTAACCGACATGAGATCATCAAAAATAGGGTCTGGCATTACCTGGAGTCCGAATCATACATGATACCGTACATTAGGAGAGTCTCTAACACAAACTCTAGTAGAGACACAATCTCCTACAGAAGAAAAACCACTTCATAAATCATTTTTACTTAAGAATGTACCAGCCCTTGAAAATGCGTAACCCGCCATTGTAAACGGTACATCGGAACTCATCACGACTTGTCAAGACAACTCATACTTCCGCTAGAGCGGCATAACAAGAATATAGTCCTGCCTACCCATCCAAAATATACAATATAGGACTGATTCTACTTGTACTAATAATATGTAATACATATGAATTCAGGCCATAAACATAATAAGCAAATTAATCTATTTTCTGGCCCTAACAAATAAGTACGGACATGAGTGCAATATCCATGCGCCGAATCAATATCAAGAACGATTACTCCTATAATCAAAAGTGTAAATCAATCATGGATTATCTAGCTTTACCATAGACAGCATTTTCATACACAAATGAATGAATGTCTATATCTTTTCCATATTAAATAGCCATATCGATTTTTGTAATATGTGCGTCAAAATATGCACGCAACAGATTACCACACCCCTCGGGAAAAAAAAAATGGTACTTTTTTTTTTTGAAATACATCTAGGAGCAACATACAATAGGCTCACAACGCACCAATAACAATGCGCAGATGATAAGCATAAGTTTTATGACCTTAGAGAAAGTACTTCTCTAAGTATAAATATTTCCAGAGAGGTGTCACCAACGCATACTACAATATTAGCAATGACACAATTTCTACATTAGTTTATACATAAATTTCATCTAAGATATCTTAACATCATGATCATCAAAGACGAAAAAACATTGAAAGATCAGCGGTGAATAAATATCAATGAACCGCTAAGTAGTGTTACAATCAATATATGATATATTACATATGTGTACACATTTCAACATAGGAACAACTGTATCAAAGTTGTATAACAGTTATGAATCATGTGGGCATCTAGACAAAATATCTGCCATCACATTTTCTGACCCACGGATAGCTCGCACCGCAAAATGAAATGGCTGTAGAGCAATCGCGTATCGCGTTGATCTCGCGCTCTTCAGATTTTTACTCTGAATAGCCGTAAGAGCTTTCTGGTCAGTTTCCACAATGAAATGCGCGCCAAGAAGAAATCTTTGCAGTTTAAGGATTGACCAAACCATAGCCAATAATTCACGGTCTAGGACCGAGTAATTCTTCTCTGCGGCATTTAATTTCCGAGAAATATACATCACAGGATGCAGAGTTCCAGAGTACTCTTGCATTAGTGCTGCTCCAATCCCGGTGGATGAAGCGTCACTACGAAGAATAAATGTCTTATCCTTAGAAGGCAATACTAGGATAGGTGAAGTAGAAAACATAGTTTTAACCTTATCCAAAGAGGATTGACATTCTTGAGTCCAATGGACTACATTAGGAGACCCTTTCTTTAGCAAGGAAGAAAGAGGTGACATAATGGAGGACAGATTCGGAATGAATCGTCCATAAAATTGTATTAGACCTAAGAGACTTCGCACTTGCTTTTTAGTCTTAGGAATAGAAATGTTAAGTATCTTACTTGTATTATGGTCTTCTGTTTTTAGGAACCCATGACCAACACGGTGTCCTAAGAAAGATATTTCGCTAAAACCAATACATGCTTTCGATGGTTTCGCTGTCAGGTTATGCTCGCGTAAGATAGACAATAGTTCATTTATCCCATTATAGTGATCGTTCCAAGTATCACTGAAAAGACAGATGTCATCAAGATACGCAATGACATCTGAGCGATGAGATAGGATTCGACGCATCATGCGTACAAATGTTGCAGGGGCGTTCATAAGACCGAAAGGCATGAAATTCCATTGGAATAGACCCCTAGGCGTCGAAAAAGCAGTAAACGGTTTGGCGTGTTCGGATAATGGAACTTGCCAATATCCCTTAGACAAATCGAGTTTAGTAAAGAAATGAGAATTCGATAGTCTCGTAAGTAGCTCTTCTAGTAAAGGCATAGGTTCAGCATCAAATTTAGTCACTTGATTCAATTTGCGATAATCCACGCAAAGACGTATGTTATTGTCTTTTTTTCGTACAATAACCATCGGCGAAGAATATGCTGATGTGGATGGTTCAATAATTTTTAACTCTATCATCTCATCCAACTCTTTCTCTACCTGTGCTTGAAAATGTATCGGGATAGGATACGGTCTGACTCTTATAGGACTATGGTCAGTAAGAATAATGTCATGTTGAATGACATCAGTTTGACCAGGAATGTCAGTAAGGACATCCTGAAATTGTTCTAACATAGTAGAAACTTGTTTCTGCTCTCCTGGAGATAATTCTGGAGAAATTGCAACATCTTTCCATGATTCATTAGAGTGAAGAGGAATCATTGGAAAAGGTAAATTTACATCCGAGAAACTCGTTTCCTCATCCTGTATTACTGACAGAGATGAGTACTGTCCATGTTGGACTGGAAAATCGTCCGTTGCCTGGAAAACAGGTTGTAAATAATCAGGACGTTCATGGAATTCCGTGAGCATGTTGATGTGGAAGGTTTTACGCTTCCCGTCAATATCGACGATATAGTCAACATCGGAAACTTTTGATATTATATCGTACGGACCTTTCCAAGAAATAAGAAGTCTATTTTCCCTACAAGGTAGCAAGACAAATGCTTTGTCACCTGGACAAAGTTGTCGCAAACATCTCTTTTTATTGGCAAATTCCCTTGCCTTCTGTTTCGCAAATTCAGAAGAAGCAGTTGCCAATTTGCATGCTTCAATAATCTTGTGTCTAAGTGCGATGACATATTCATAAGAGGATTTTGTGTCATCGACAATATTATCAGCAGTTATAAGATCATGAAGTAAGGACATAGGACCTCGCGGTTTCGCGCCAAAGACAAGTTCAAAGGGAGAAAATCCTGTATGTTCGTTGGCGACCTCTCTATATGCAAAGAGAGCCGCGGGTAAAACCCTATCCCAATCCTGAGGATGATCTTCTGTTATCTTACCTAGTAGGTTTTTCAGAGTTCTATTCAAAAGTTCCACCATCCCATTGGACATAGGATGATAAATACTACTCAGCGATCTCTCTATCTTAAGAGTCGACATTACTTGAGACATGGTATCCGATATGAGTTGGGTACCATGGTCGGATAATATTTCTGCTGGAAATCCCAGACGAGAAAATATTAACCAAAGAGCATCTGCGACATCAGCAGTAGTTATGCTCTTTAGAGGAACAGCCTCCGGCCAACGTGTGCACATATCAACACACGTCAAAATAAATTGGTGTCCTCTAGCAGACTTTATCTTAAATGGACCAATGATGTCTATCGCCATTTTTTGAAATGGTCGAATGGGAATGTCTGCAGCCTGAATAGGTGCATCATGGCGTGGACCTCTGGATTTAATCTCTTGACATACTTTACAAGATCGACAATAGATTCGTATGTCCTTATTCACAGCAGGCCAAAAGAAAGATTGAAGAACTCTAGCTTTAGTACGGGAAAAACCCATATGTCCAGCACACTGCGAATCATGAGCGTGCTGTAAGATTTTAACTCTCATATTTTTAGGCACAAGGATTTGAGAATGAATGGACTTAGCGGAGTCTTGTACCATACGTACAAGTACGCCATTCTTCATCGTAATCCAAGATTTACGATTTGTATCCTTATTCGGATCACCTTTTGTTGCCAGAGTAAAGAATTTCTTTAGAGTAGGATCATCTTCCTGCTGTTTTATAAAGGAATCATGGGAAATCTCCAAGGGATCATCTTGGATCTGCGCATCATTATCTTCAGAATGTGAAGATTGTGGCATATTAAGAGCTTGAGCCCTAGTGATTACTGCATTAGCAGATTGCATATTAACATTTTCCCAATTAGAAATTTGCTGTGGAGTGCATTCTTTCACTCCATGAATGCGACCGATGATAAGATCAGCGATCGGATTCGGCAAGAGACATGCTTGCACCTCTCCTGTAAAGAAAGGCGTAGCAATATTGATAATGGCAGTGGAGTACTTCTCCAATGTGCCACCAAATGTTACACATTTGACTATATTGCCTGTAGCTCGAGAAGGATTTACGAGTGATTGCCTCACTCCAATGGTAGTGCACCCCGAATCGAAAAGAATTGATACCGGAGTACCATCTATTAGGCCCCTATTAAAGACAAGAGCACCCCTTCCATTATGCGCGATTGACGCATGGAGAGCGGGAAGCGGGTGACCGCAGCTTAAAGTAGAAACTGTGGTTGGATCGAATAATGTTTTGCATTGCGAACACTCAGATGCTCTAGCAAAATCGAAAGCGGAATTTGCTACACTATTGGAGTCTTTTTTATCATTATTCTGATTATCGGTGTCGTGGAACTCCTGTTGTGCAGAGTTAGCCTGGTAATAAGATTTACCATGTCTTTTGTGTTGTGATCTACCTCGGTTATAATTGTCTCTATAATTATTATTGCCTCTGTTATAACCCCTATTTGGGTTTGAATCATAATATTCATGATCATAATCATCACGCTCATTATATTGAGTATCCCTGTAATATTGGTTTTTTTGTCTCCATGAAGCACTTGGGTAGTTCCTATAGCTACTCCCTTTTCGAGAATTTCTAAAATTATGGGTACCCCTCGCGTGTCGAGGACTATCAGCCCGATTCCAGTTCTTCGAAGAAGAACCCTGATTTGAGTGGTTATCTTGGTTTTGATACTTATTCCAATTAACCTTTTTATCAAATTTATTTTTAGCTCCTTGGAATTTGTGTGAGTAATTCTGATTATATTCTGTTGCCGAAGCAACTGGCATACTCTCTTTAATGTTAGAGTTACTAAGAATCATGTCAGGGTGTGCCGTGGCATACTGGTCACAATATTCTTCCATTTGCTTTAATGTACTAGGTTTACGCTCATGTAAGAACTCTAGGAATGATTTATTTACCGAAGACATGACCTTGTCTCTTAGCAATAAATCCGTAAGACCATCAAATGTTTTCTCTGTTTTGGATAATTCAATCCATCGTGAAAGTGTAATTCGTGCTTTTGAGATGAATTCTGAGAATTCTACACCTACCTCAGGTCTCATTGTTTTAAACAAAAGACGATAACCTTCCTCAGACAGCTGATATCTCTTTATCAAAGCTGCCCTAACAGCATCATAATTATCCTTGTCGGCCTCTTCAACAAAATATAACTTACTCAGAGACTCCCCTTTTAGATTTTCAGACAACTGATTCACATACTGTGATTTGTCAACATTATGAGCTCGACAAGCACGTTCAAATCTAGAAAGCCAAAATGTTATGTCATCACTGGCAGAGTTGAACGCTGGTACCTTGACCTTGTACACAAAGGGTTTACCATTACCACCAGATGCCTGATTAACATTACTCATACTTGTCAATTTTAATTTCTCTAACTCAAATTCATGTTCTCTTATTGCTTTTCTCTCTTCAGCTTCTCTATCTAATCTTTTCTGTTCTGCAGCCGCTTCTAATTTTTTCTGTTCAGCTGCAGCAGCAGCTTCTAATTTCTTCTGTTCTGCAGCAAATCTCCTTTCCTCCACTTGCATCTGCAATTTCTTTAGTTCAGCAGCAGCATCAGCTTCTTTTTCTAATCTTTTTTCTTCAGCCAGAGCTTTTCTCTCTTCAGCAGCAGCTTTTTTCTCTTCAGCAGCAGCAGCAGCAGCAGCTTTTCTCTTTTCAGCAGCAGCAGCAGCTTTTCTCTTCAGCAGCAGCTTTTCTGTCTTCAGCAGCAGCTTCTAATTTTTTTTCTTCTCTTTGAAGTTTTCTCTCCTCAGCTGCAGCTTTTCTTTCCTCAGCTTGCATCTGCAATCTGAAATTCTCAGCATCTATCTTCTTTTGTTCAACTTCTGCTTTCAGTACTTCTGACTTTAATGCAATAGCAAATTGAGCAGTTGCCCATTCTTCTAACTCTTTCCCAGTCTTATCAAGGGATTTTCCTTGTGCAATAAAGTAATCTAATGTAGACATCTTGTCTTCTTAAATCAGAAACCTGAAAAAGTAAATAAATTACCTTATTTCACTTTAATGGGAGACAAGTCTATACCATAGACTTAGTCTTAGTGAAAAACTTGTATGGTTATTTTGTTTATAATATAACCAATGATAACTTGAGTACCTGTGGAAAACAATAACTGTATATCTCAAATACTGTGGGAGACAAGCCTTACAAAGGTCTTGTATACCTTAATGTAATCAATGATCACTTGAGTACCTGTGGAAAATAATATTTCCTATACCAATCACTTTGGGAGACAAGCCTTACAAAGGTCTTGTACACTTTGTTTTATAACAATAATAATCATAAAGTACTGATCTGTACTATAATATAAGTGTATTCAACTATACCTCCTATGTCATATGTCAACTAAAGACATTACAAAGGACAAACAAGAAAAGACAATCTGAAAACATTTGCAGAGATCAAATTAAATTAAATAGGAGAAATGAAAAAAAATGATCACAGAATCTGTGATGATAACTGCAATAAGATAACAAGACAAATAACGCCACAGTGTATAAACATAAGGGTGTAAAGAACTGAAATGAAAGGAAAGATGAGACCTACAATTATACAAACAAATCAAACAAAAATAAAGAACAGAAAAATATTACAAATACAAATATGAACACAGTCGTCACAGCTAACAACTATTTGCAAACAATGTTGCATGCAAATTTCAATTAAGAAATTGCTCCCTATAGAACGCCAGAACAAGACCAATATCACTTGGTATTTCCTGTTCTAGTCACCTCCCATCCAGGCCCGCAAACACATAACAATCACACATATAAACAAATAATATATAAACATAAATACATATAAATCATAAATGTGTACATTATATAATGAAATGTGTTGCAGTTGCAATGTATTGTACTGTATGCTCAGTTTTAACAAATTAGACTACCACTTTATTGAGTAATAGATTTGCTTTCTAACTGTTACACTGTTCAATTTTTTTGAGCACATTAGAAGATCCAACGATGAAATTTGCACTTTATGTTCAACATTGCTCTTCTATTTCAGCAGGATAAACAATCACTAGTTTAGAACACTGACTGTACTGTGCCAAATGTCAACAAGTGCTGACCCAGATATTGCTACACTTGTCAGAACAGGTCAAGCTGACATTGATTGTATAGCTGTCCTACTGGTGTTGATGTGGTCAAACAAATGTTCTTGCAACTGTAAAATGTGATTCTCAACACAACAAGACTGCGTAGGCTGGACCCAGGAATCTGGCCCACCACTGTAAAGTGTGGTGTAAAGTGTGTTCTCTTTCTTCGGTAAAGCTCCACTATCAATCACTGTAGCATGTTGTTTGTGGTGCCACTACTGTATATGTCCATTGTAGTGTACAGAGTTGTTGAGATCAGGCATGCTCCAGTCTACCCAGCTGTAAATGGGTAACTCACCCTAGTCCTGAGTTAGGGAAGGCAAAGGCAACTGTAAGCAGTAGTTTCCCTCTAAGGCTCCAGGGGGAGCAGGCCCTAAACTTGGTCAATTCAACCGACGCAGGATGGTGTATATATGGAGTAGAAGTGTAGAGTGTGATTAACGCGAATGGTGGACTGTTCGTGTTCTGACCAATCTAAGCACTCATTCACTTGTGTCTACAAGGCACCAATGCAGACTGCTGGAATCTTTTTTACACAGTTTATTTAGACGCACACACTGGGACATAACGAGTAAATCATGGGTATATGTTGACACATCAATTTGCAGGCATACATAGTAGATCCCATGTCATGACACATTCATAAATAATGGGTAGTACATCAATAGCTTCCAATGTCATGATACATTATGGCCGCATCCCCTATCTGACTAAACGCGTCAGTGAAGGCGGATCGGTAAGTAACTAAAGTTGCTTTATGTTCACAGTTTATATCATATTATGAAACCACGATAAGGGGTTTCTATCAAAATTGAGATCTCCCTGCCACTGTCCGAATAGTAAGATACATGACCCGTTCTCTGGACAGTGATTCAAAATATGATGACAGGAATGTAACATGGCCGCCTTCCTGAGTTGTCGCTCACTCACTCACAGGAGGGTATATATAAGCCAAAGTGAATTTGAAATGCATATGAATAATTTCCTAAAGTTTCTCCATACAGTTCTACAGTAATCCAGTTACTTCACGTAGACATAACTGCTGTATGGAAGCCCGTCATCTTCGTCGATACAAACATGACCCTAGCGTTGCGAAGCACAATATTCCAGCTAGGTCTAACCGACATGAGATCATCAAAAATAGGGTCTGGCATTACCTGGAGTCCGAATCATACATGATACCGTACATTAGGAGAGTCTCTAACACAAACTCTAGTAGAGACACAATCTCCTACAGAAGAAAAACCACTTCATAAATCATTTTTACTTAAGAATGTACCAGCCCTTGAAAATGCGTAACCCGCCATTGTAAACGGTACATCGGAACTCATCACGACTTGTCAAGACAACTCATACTTCCGCTAGAGCGGCATAACAAGAATATAGTCCTGCCTACCCATCCAAAATATACAATATAGGACTGATTCTACTTGTACTAATAATATGTAATACATATGAATTCAGGCCATAAACATAATAAGCAAATTAATCTATTTTCTGGCCCTAACAAATAAGTACGGACATGAGTGCAATATCCATGCGCCGAATCAATATCAAGAACGATTACTCCTATAATCAAAAGTGTAAATCAATCATGAATTATCTAGCTTTACCATAGACAGCATTTTCATACACAAATGAATGAATGTCTATATCTTTTCCATATTAAATAGCCATATCAATTTTTGTAATATGTGCGTCAAAATATGCACGCAACACGGTGATAGTGCAGGAAGACGATCAGTAAATTGATGTAACATTAGGTAAACACAAGGCAGTAATCTGCTTTGTTTCGTCCTGGCCTTCATTATAAATGCATAGCAGGACTTGTAAGTGGTCTGTGATGAGGTGATTTTACGTATGTAACATCTGTTTGTCTGCTTTATCGGAGCAAACGTTCTTCGTGTTTGCTCATGGAACTAGTTCTTTGATCTCCGATTTCAGGCGTTCGCTTGGCGATTGGTAGTGGCTTTCTATGGTAACTGTTCTCAGATGTTAAGATAATGTTATACTGTTTCAGGGAACCCCTTACGATTGTTTTCGATTTTAATTTAGGAGATAGTCCTGTTATTACGTCAAATTGGAGGAAGTTTCATCTTGTTGAAGATAATTCTAGATCTATTATGTATCGCATCTGTCTTCTCGTGCACGTGTTCCTAAGTTGCATTAGAGAGTGTTTACTCTAAAACAGGCCCTGGTTCGTTAGTCGACTTTCAGACCTGGAACTTTATTGCTGTGAATAGTGTCAGACATAAATTCAGTTTGCCTGAAGGGATATTCTGAAGTTTGGTATGTACTTAGAATTAGATAGTTGATGTGAAGGAATTTTGACTTAGGGTTTTTAGCAAAACAGAGTAAGCTTTCTATTGGGATTATTTTAATTATTGGTCTGTAGTTGCCATCAATTACCTGACTTCTAAAGGCTATAGCCAGTGTAGTGTAAGTTGTGTTGATAATTATACGATGTCTAGCGAGCAAGTTTCTTGGATATAGTGGCGCTGTTTTATATATTTAACTGAATGAGTATAGGGGCTGAGGCCTGACGTAAGCACAGTGTAACGTAATAACGAGTTCAGGGTAACCACATTACGTTATGATAAAATAGAAGCGTATGTACGCGGAGTTTTTGTGTGTGTGTGCCTAAGTGGCCATGTGTACATAATTTAGTTCAGAAGGATACAGGGGGTGAAGGGTGTTTAGTATTATGAGATATGGTGTATGCATTTGTGTGTAAATATTTGTGCTATTTTGATAACCTTCCATGGGCTGCCTTTAATATAAGAATAGTGCTGGGGAATTATTTAGTAAAGTTATAATATTGGGAGACAGTGAAGCTTATCTGCCTAGGTCACGAGCTGGCCTCAAAAGCAATCAGGTCAGCCCACGTCTGTGTTAAGCGTAAGAGGCAAGCTGTTGTCTGTGAAAGAGAGGGGAAAAGGTGAGCTGTTAAGTCTGACCCAAGGGCAGAAACAGGGTAGAGCATGAGTGCTTGTATTTAGTTTGGAGTTTTATTATGGTAAGGGAAAAACGGGGTGTATGTGAATATTTGTGTAGGTAATGTTGTTGAATTATGGTTGGAGTGAATTGGTTGTATATATGTTATGTTTTTTCAGAGATTCACGGCATTGTAGGTAACCCTAAGCCTGCAACGGACTTTGCCTTCTCGGATAGGGAGGCAAGAGACATCATTGTAATTGAAAACTGGGTACGCGCAAAGTAATGGGTGCCCCTAGTTACGTCTGCAAGACGGAGAGGCATTAGGAATTCTGACGTGAGGAAACATATACCTCAGCATGGAATTGCCTAGAAATTGGAGCGCTTGGCTCCTACTGCCCAGTACACAACAGGCTACATTGCCTTGTATTGTTTACATACTG
This sequence comes from Oreohelix idahoensis, assembly GCA_024509875.1. Classification (NCBI taxonomy): domain Eukaryota; kingdom Metazoa; phylum Mollusca; class Gastropoda; order Stylommatophora; family Oreohelicidae; genus Oreohelix; species Oreohelix idahoensis. The sequence continues at coordinate 241,465 of JAMPIV010002868.1, forward strand.
CCACAATAACGCCAAAACCCGAAGTGGTTTAAATCGTCGTTTGTGTGAAGAATTGAGTGCAATCATTGCGAGATCTACAGCCAGATGCCAAAAAATATATATATAGTCACCTAGGGCCCCTTCATCAATTATTCTGGGGAGAAGAGAGAGAGATCATGCCTCTCTAATATTAACGGGAGGAGGTACCCGACAAAGGGTAACGCATCTGAGCCTCAGACAAAGACGATAGAGACAGGAAGGCACAGACCTGAAGGAGAGGGGAGAGAGTGGAGTTAGTTGTGTTTCAGGAACTGAAGAGTTAGATAGATAACACTTGGAGGTGAGCCTCTGAGTTAGTTCTGCAGAATTCAGTGGTGTAGAATTAGTTGTGTAGAAGTTAGCCGGTAGAGCCTTGAGACATTTTAGATTAGTTAATAATTCTTCCTCTGACTGGTTAAACGGGACAGAGTGAAAACTAGTGGAGTGTAGCCTTGTGGTGTTTCGGACTCCACAGTGTATTTAGTTAGTAATAGTAGTGTTCACACAACGGGCTGATCACCCGTTTGCCAGTCACTTCGATTACAGAAACAACAGCAAATGGGTTGATTTGCCGTTGCCCTAAAGACGCCACTAGGCATGATGGGAAACAATAGCAAAGAAAACCTATCTGCTGTTGCCCTAAGACGCTACTAGGCGTAATGGCCACTGACTGCTTTGACGGTCGGTGGCTAAGGACGGAAGAAGAAGTAGTGTTCAGTTGGTGGTGGCTCTTACATAGAGACCCCCCCCCCCCCCCTTTTCAGGTTAATTTTTTTTAAACTTTGTGTGTTTCGTGTAGGTGTGGAAGAGAGTGTGGAAATTTGATATTTGTGTCATTCATTTATTTGTTCTTTTTTTTTTAGCTTGTGCAAACTCGCACGTTATTGTGTTTTTTTTTGGGTGGTGGTAAAAATATGTGTTTTGGTTTTTTTTAATAAACTTATAAATGTGCACTGGATCAGTTTGTCTTTCACTAGGGTACGCGTACCAGTTGCGGCCACGAGTGAACTTTCCTGTCTCCTGGTGTAATGTTATAACAACTGCGATCGGTAGAAACAGTCACGTGTGGCCGCGTTCTGGTCTTGTAACTGTGTGGGCACGATAGCTATTATTATAGAGTGAAAATGTAGTAGTTTGCTCTTATCCTCGAAGTACCACAGCGCGGCCATGTGCCCTAACCGCGGCCAACATCGTGACAAGGCGCGGCCAGTGTGCCCTCACCGCGGCCTTTGTACCAGGTTTAGCGCTGCCAAGACTAATATTAGGCTATAAGTCTAGACTACTCTAGTCTGGATCAAAATTCATTTGCAAGAATACGACAATACCTTAAAGAAACAATCAAACATTTTTAATTCAGTAACTCAAACACCACAGATATTACGCTATCTGGCTCTCTCTCTCTCTCTCTCTCTCTCTCTCATAGAAGCCTAGAATTCTTTATAAAAACTGCAATACAGTGAGTTTGTTTTCATTCTTAAGTCTTTATTCTATGTTTTCTGACATCGATGAAAACACCCCCCACAATGACCTACTTTCACTCACATTTTCACCGCTTCAGACACAAATGCTCCCGTTTCATTCACTTCTGTCAAACTCTCACTTTCAAACACACTGTCACTGTGCTCACACTCAAGAATATCTTCAAAGTCATACGTATCATCGTCGTCCAGAATCATTTCTGCTTCATCCACGCTGGTTTCATCGTCTGTTCTTGTCTCCTTTCTTTTTTTACATCTTTTCTCTTTCGACTTCTGCTCTTGTTCTTTTCGTTTTTCGTCTGCCTTCCTCTTTCTTGTTTCTTTGCGCATACGGGTGTACTCTTGTTTTTGTTTCTTGCGTTCTTCTTGTTGTTTTATTCTCTCCTCTTTCCTTCACTTCTTTTCTTCAGCTTCTTCAGCTTTCTTCTTTCTTCTCTCTTCCATGGCAACTTTGTGCTGGGCTTTTCTGTTCTCTTCTTCCTTTCGTGCTTCCTCTTTCTGTATAAGGACTTCTCTGAATTTATCACCACTGATGACATTGGGCAATTTCATTATTTTCATCTGGGTCTTTCGATTCAGCAGTGGGATTGTCAATGGATCAGTTTTAGACCTATTTTGTAGACCCAAATCTCGTGTTCTCGGTTGATGTGATACAATTTGTTGGTGGTAAGCCTTCCATAGGCCAAAAACTGCATCATTGCAGTCGTAGTCTTTCTCCAGCCTTGTGCAGTACAAATTCAGGGTCGTTTCCCCAATTTGAGAACAAAGCATAGCAAACTTCCTCAGTGTTGATGCCAGGTTTAAGGACGCATCCGGTCTGGCACTTGTGCCAGGAACACAGATGACGCTGTTCGGTATGCTATGCGTAGCAGTGATAGTGACACTGTTGAGTGTGCGATGTGCAGCAAGAGTGGTGATGCTGCTAGGTGTGCTATGTGTAGCAAGAGTGGCGACACTAGGTGTGCTGTGTGTAGCAGAAATAGTGACGCTGCTGTTTGGTGGGATAGGTGTAGCTGGAATGGTGACACTGCTACTAGGTGGGCTAGATGTAGCAGGAATGGTGGCGCTGCTGCTAGGTGGGCGAGATGTAGCAGGAATGGTGGCACTGCTGCTAGGTGGGCTAGATGTAGCAGGAATGGTGGCGCTGCTGCTAGGTGGGTTAGATGTAGCAGGAATGGTGGCGCTGCTGCTAGGTGGGTGAGATGTAGCAGGAATGGTGGCGCTGCTGCTAGGTGGGCTAGATGTAGCAGGAATGGTGGCGCTGCTGCTAGGTGGGCGAGATGTAGCAGGAATGGTGGCGCTGCTGCTAGGTGGGCTAGATGTAGCAGGAATGGTGGCGCTGCTGCTAGGTGGGCGAGATGTAGCAGGAATGGTGGCGCTGCTGCTAGGTGGGCTAGATGTAGCAGGAATGGTGGTGCTGCTGCTAGGTGGGAGGAAAGAACTATCTGAAACACTTGAAAACGCCCATGGAAGAACTTTAGACCAATCAATGTTTTCGGGGTCCAAAGGAAACAAGCCACTCTTTTTAAATGCCTGTGCAGCAAGACTTTTGGAGACTGTGTTCTCATAAGCGTCCTTGAATGCCACAGCAAATGTCCGCTTTGTGATAATTTCAGCCTCGTTTTGCTTCTTTACTGCCTTCCTCCATTCAGTTTTCATTGTCTTGAAAATGCCTACGTCCAGTGGTTGCATTATGTGAGATGTATGAGCAGGCAAGCAATACAAAATTATGTTGTTTTCCCGACAAAGTGTTGAAGCTATTAAAGACTGGTGGCTCACATGACCATCCACTAATAATAAAAGGGGTTTTTTAATGTGGGCTGTCTGTGGGATAAAGACTTGGACTAACCAATCAGCAAATAGGCTCTGATTAGTCCAACCATTGTCAGATTTAGCAATAAATGAATTTTCAAATACCTCGTGGGGCTTAAAGCCTCGAAATTGTGTCCCAGGGTATATGAGCATGGGCCAAGTGTAGTGACCGCTTGCACTGCAACAAACAAGAGCGGTGATGAGGGTTCTTGCCTCACTACTAATTTGGTAAACAAATTTAGATCCGAGAAAGGATAAAACTGTACCAGTCATAGCATCCAGACTGAATCCTGACTCATCACAATTGTAAATGCGCTCAGGTTCCAGCAGAATGGAAGGATCTATTGCCTTCATGGTACTTGTGAATTCAGCAAACCACTTGAGTATTTCCGGTTTGGTTACTCCTGCTTGCTGTTTCCCCGAGTTTTTGGGGCTTTCGAAAAACTATTTCTGCATGTCTCTTCTTAAATAGCCGAAACTATTTGTCCAAGGGTTTGTTGTTCTTCCATTTTGCAATGTCTCTTCCTCGGTAATCTAACATGTTCTTTACAACATCCAATAACTCTTCTTTAGTCTTCCAAAAACCCTGTGTCCCCATCTGTTTCAGGTGGTTCACAAGTTCTTCCTCTTCTACTGTAGTAAGATAGGTTTTTGTTGTTTCTTCCATCTTTCTTCTACCCGAAATCTTGTCGCAAAATGTACCCCATGGGATACCATATGTATTTGCTGCCTTTTTTTTTTCCCCATCCCTTGCTTTACTGCTTCAATTGCACTGTTCAGGGACTCCAAGGTCCATTTTGGACAATGTTGATTTTTTGCCATCGTTACCTGATGAGGAAAAAACGAATAGACTAGCCTAGGGCCTAGTTGAATCTTGATTAATGTAGTCTAAATGCTTTTTATTAAGAGTAATATATATATATATATATATATATATATATATATATATATATATATATATATATATATATATATATATATATATATATATATATATATATATAATATAAGGACTAAAGCTAGTCTAGAACTACAATTTATTTAGAAGATAGAGACCTAGAATCTAATGTCATACATAGGTTCACTGTTGTTTTTTTATGTATGTCCTCACCGCGGCCAGTTTGGCCGCCACTGGGCAGATATAAAAAATAGCCCTCCCTGGCCGCGGCCACCCTGATATTTAGGTCATTATAGCGTGAAACAGTCTTTTCACAATGAATACAGATAAATGAGATTCATTTGGATATATTAATCAAATAAGTACTTAAATATTTTCATAAAACAATGATAAACATGTGTTCAAAGTACCTTACCTTGAAACTTGCAAGGTGATCTTTTCCTCACCAAATGTTTCAACGTTGTGAAAAACTTTGTAAACGGCGTGAAATTAACTCGAAAGCAAGCTTAACTTAGCGCAATAACCCCAAGGGAGGTTACTCTCAATTCAAATGTAGTCAAGAGCGCATGGAACAGTCACTTTCAGTAATCGGCCACGCTCTGGGCATGGCCGCGCACTGGTACGTATACTCTATACTGTACCTGTATTCTTTAACTGTACAGTTGTGTCTGTAGATAGTAAGTTGTGTAAACCTTATCTCAGCCTGAGCAAGAGGTGGTGAGGCAGTAGCTGTAAAAACAAGTGGCGAGGGAGAGTCAATCTAGGTTCTCACCTGTGAAGCTATAAGTCATATTGGTGTCTTGTCTCTTTACTTTGACAGACTCTTATATAAGCCATTTTGTGACAACAACGTAAATTAGATACCAAACCTTTACTACATTCTGTAAATAACATTTTCTCAAAACTTATCTCTTTTAAGCATTTCTGGTATGTATAATAGAAGATAAGGGAGTGTGAGGCTTCTTAAGATGCTGTAAAGGGGTGCGAGGCTTCTTAAGATGATGTAAAGGGGTGCGAGATCTCTAAAAGGTTAAGAAACACTGTCAAAGGCAATGAACTGGCACGAACTATGGACAACAATTTATGGATCATGGAACATTAGGAGTATTAACGGGAAAGAAGAGGAGATGATGAAAGCAAAATTAGAAATCCTGGCTCTGAAGGAAAAGAAGAAAAAGGGACAAGGAGTTATGGATCTCGATGGCGACATACTGTTCTACAGTGGAGTCTCCACAACCGATAGAGCTAAAGAGGGTGTGGGTTTTTATTGTGGCTAAAAATTAAACAAGCAGAATCAAAGGATGGAATTTTGTCTTGGATCACGTTATGGTATTAAAGCTAAAAGGAGAAACCATAGTCAACCTTGTCATTGTATATGGTACAAATGAAGATAAGCAAGCAGAAGTAAAAGAAGAATTCTTCAAGCTGTTCCAAAAGACAGCGGACAACTGCCTGGATGAAAATATCCTCCTCGGAAATTTCAATGCCAGAGTTGGAAATGACCATGCTAGATGGGGTGAAGTTAACAGAAGGTATCAAGAAGATACAGTAAATGACAATGGAAAGTGGCTCCTTAGATTCAGCACTGAGCAAAACCTAGTCATTACGAACACAAAGTTCTCCCAGTAGCGCATAAATGCATACATCAGAAATGAACCAACTAAGAATGAGAAATCAGTCATCGACTATGCCATTGTTAGGAAGATCTCATTCAAGTATGTGCAAGGTGCTAGAGTCTAGTGAGGGCCAGAGATTGGAAGTGATCACTACCTACAACTAAAAGAACAGCTGAAAGAGTTGCTAAGCCTAGGCATTGCATACTATGACACAAATAACGAACTAATAGAGCAGGGGAGATGAGCATCAAGACTTACAAGCTAAGAGAGCCAGAAGTTAAGACCAGGTATCAGGGGCTTATTGTTTCAGCAGTGAGAAACATAAAACAATGACCTGATGACCTGGAAACCCACTGGCATTAAATTCAAAGACATCATGAAAGTAGCTGGAGCAAAAGCATGTAACATCCGACTTGAGAAGAAGGGAAAGAAGGCACCTTGGTGGACAGAAGAACTGAAAGATAAATTAAGAGAAAATAAATAGGCATGGAAACAATTCTTAGAAGCTAATAACGCAGCAGAAAAAAAAAACAGAAATACAGGGAATATGTGAACCTCAGAACAGAAGCAAAGAATAAGGTGCTAGCAGCAAAACATAAATCCTGGGACGAATTTGGAGAAAAGCTAGAAAAAGATGCTAAAGAAAACCAGAAATTGTTGTACAAGACCCTAAAGAACATGAGGAAGGAAAAACAGTGCCCTCTTAAATTCATAAAATACAAGCAAGACAAATTGCTCATTGCCCCAAAGGAATTAATGGAAAGATGGAAAGAATTTTTCTTAGAGCTCCCTGATGGTGAGCAAGGTCAAGCCTCAGTAATGATAAGCATTAATCATAGATGAGGAAACCAATGGTGGCGAAGATGGCATCAAGATGGAAGAACTGAAGGTAGCACTAGAGAAAATTAAGATGGGCAAAGCAGCAGGACATGATGGTATATCCCCAAAAATTGTTAAGCACATGGGAGCAGCAGGTGACCTATTACTTCTGAGGGTCCTACAGGCAAGACCATATCAAAGGACTGGGAGGTTGCCATCATAACACCCATATTAAAAAAGGGTGGCAACCAACAATGTGGGAATCATAGAGGCATATCTTTTCTCAGTGTCTCTGGTACAAATACTCAAGAATCCCGGAGCAGAGACTTGCCTAGCTGAGCCACTAATGGATGAGGTCCAATGTGGCTTCCAAGCAAACTGAAGTACCCAGGACCTTGTCTTCACACTCAGACAGCTGAGTGAAAAGGCCCTTGAGTATAAAGGTGAGATGCACCTTTTTTTCTTGGATATGGTAAAGACGTTTGACTAGGTCCCCTGGAGCAAACTTTGGGACTGCTTGGCAAAGAAAAACATTAGAGTACCTCTGATCTATGCTATACAGAGCTTGTACAAGACTTGGAGAAATTATGTGAGGATGGCAAACAACAAGACAGAAGATTTCAGGACCACCACTAGTGTAAGACTAGGCGAAATTCTATCACCTTATCTTTTCACGAGAGGGAAGATGGCATCGGATTATGCTGGGAAAACAGGTCCTGGAGCAGGTCAACCATTTTAAATACCTTGGAGCTGTCATAGATTGGAAGGGAGGCATCAAAGAAGAGTTGGCTAACCAAAGAGCAGCAGCTGTGAGACTTTTTCAGGCCATAAATTGAGGATTCCTCAGCAAAAATGAGATTGGCAAGAAGATGAAGATAGCAAGGCCTCAAAACCCAGCCCCTGCGGACTCAAGTAGAACAGTCCCAACTACAATGGTTTGGCCATATCTGCAGAATGGGAGAAGATCAGCTACCATGATGACAAGTTTGGGAAACTAGGAACCAGAGATCCAGACCTCCTGGACAACTGCTGGGAGGACAACATTAGACTATCTGAAGGACCGAGGACTAAACTGGAACCAGGTAAGGAGAAAGACAGCCAATAGGATAGTATGGTGCTCTCTTTGGCAAATCTCTACACCCCAGGGTAGAGGAGGAACGACTAAGTAGTAGTATCATCACTAACCCTATTTTGTAACATTTTGTTATGTACAGCTGACATGACTTCATGTCAAATAAATTATTTTATATTCATTCATCAGTTTTACTAGAGTAAATCACTACATTCGTCACATTAGTACACGACTGCAACAGATAACTTTAATAATTACTGTTTAAGTTGCAATATTGTGGATCATATTTTCTATAAGGTTTTCAGAGGTCTGTCAGGTGGCAAAGAAAGAATAGTTCTTGCACCCTTAGGTGTGTCATAAAAGAGGTTGTGCATGGGGCTGAAAACCTCACTATGCAAAATAAGTTGCTAAAGAAACTATCACTGTAAAGGTGTTTGAAGTCCTTTAGCACAAGCTTCCTGCAAAGGTCAAACTGCCAAATTTCAAAATATTCATCTGCCAATTTATGATAATTTGACATGTATACTGAGGCTTTCTAATAAACATACATTTTTACTGCTTAGTTTAAAACACCTATTAGAAACATTGGTATCCATTTTGGAGCCTGGATAAAACCTACAAAATGCAATTGATAGAGAGAGTTAAGGCATCCCAAAAGAATTCAGGTCTCTATTCTCCTAAGCTAAGGACCATAAAAGGAGAATGATGAATGATATTTGCCCAGGACTTCTTGGATCCAGAAGCAACAATTTCTGGTCTCAATCACCTGGTTCCTATCAGCCCTCCTGCTGCAGCATATGGTCCTCCTCCAGCTCCTGCCACCATGCCAAAGTTACTGCGTCGCATCTTTTCATTCATCTTCTGTCTGCCTGTCATTGGCACTGGCATACCTGGCCCTGCCCTCTGAGGACAAGGTTAATCAATACAGATGAAGAAAATTAAGCAATTAATGGAAAAGATTAAAAGTGCACCTTTTGTAGTTTTGAGACAGCAATTAAAAGTTTTGAGTTCCTTGCAAATTTTACTTAACTCCGCCAATGCCGGTCCCAAGCCCGGATGAAAAAGGAGGAGGGCGGCCTGCATGGAGGCAGCCCCTCCACCATGCAAAGGCACAACAGGCCAATCACCTGTTTGCTTTAAATCATGATTACGCGAACTACAAGAGAGAGAGCCGGACTGATTCTAAAGGCGACGAACTGGAACGGACTACGGACTACGACTTATGGAACTTGGAACACAAGAAGTATAAATGGGAAGGAAGAGGAGCTGGTGGAAGAGATGAGGAAAGCAAAACTAGAAATCCTGGCTATAACGGAAACGAAGAAAAAAGGACAAGGAGTCATGGATCTCGATGGCAACACGTTGCTCTACAGTGGTGTACCCATATCTGAAGGAGCTAAAGGGGGCGTGGGTTGCATTGTGGCCCAAAATCAAAAAGATAGTATCAAGGGATGGAACTTTGTCTCGGAGCGCATTATGGTTGTAAAACTAAAAGAAGGAGAAACCATAGTCAACCTGGTCATAGTGTATGGGCCAAATGAGGATGAGAGAGCAGAGGTCAAGGAGGAATTCTTCGAGCTGCTTCAAAGGACAGTGGATGACTGCCTAGATGAAGTTATTATGCTCGGAGATTTTAATGCCAGAGTTGGAAATGACCATGCTAGATGGGGTGGAGTTATCGGAAGATATGGAGAAGATACTCTCAATGACAATGGAAAGCGACTCCTTAGATTCTGCAGTGAGCAGAATCTGATCATTACAAACACAAAGTTCCCCCATAAGCGCATACATGCATACACCAGATGTGAACCAACCAAGAATGAGAAGTCAGTGATCGACTATGCCATTGTTCGGAGAGGCTCATTCGGATATGTCCGGGGTGCAGGAGTCTGGAGGGGGCCAGAGATTGGAAGTGATCACTACCTGCTAACAATCAAACGAACAACTGAAAGAGTTGCTCAGCCTAGTAACTGCCCAACATCACGCAAGAAACCAAGTAAACAAACAGGAGAAATGAGCATTAAGACCTACAGGCTGAGAGAGCCAGAGGTTAAGACCAGATATCAGGGGCTTATTGCTACCGCAGTGAGCAACACAGAAGAACGACCTGATGACTTGGAAACCCTCTGGAATAAATTCAAGGATATCATAAAGACAGCTGCTGCAGAAGCATGCGGTGAAGTCCGACTTGGGAACCAGAGAAAGAGGACACCTTGGTGGACAGAGGAAGTCAAAGAGAAAATAAGAGAGAGGAAAATGGCATGGAAGCAATACTTGGGAGCTGAAAACACAACAGGACAGATGGAAAAATATAGAGAATGTGTGACACTCAGAACGGAAGCAAAGAACAAAGTGCTAGCAGCAAAACAGAAGTCCTGGGAAGAATTTGGAGAAAAGCTACAAAAAGATGCACAGGAAGGCCAGAAATTGTTCTATGGGACCCTGGGGAACATGAGGAAAGAAAAACAATGCCCTCTCAAATTTATAAAGGACAAGCAAGGCAGGTTGCTTACTGCCCCGAAGGAAGTAATGGAAAGATGGAAAGAATATTTCTCAGAACTCCTGGATGGTGAGCATGATGAAGCATCAGAAATGATAACCACTGACACAGAGGGGGAGGCCAATGATGGTGGAGATGACATAGAGATGGAAGAACTGAGGGCAGCACTGGAGAAAATCAAGATGGGCAAAGCGGCAGGGCATGATGGTATGGCACCAGAGGTGGTTAAGTGCATGGGAGTATCGGGCGACCTACAGGCGGCGTGGTGCAGCGGGACCATACCGGGGGATTGGGAGATTGCCATCGTAGCACCAATTTTCAAAAAGGGTGACAATCGACAATGTGGAGACCGTGGGGGCATGTCCCTTCTCGGTGTCCCTGGTGAAGTCTACTCTGGAGTCCTGGAGCGGAGACTCCGACGCCTAACTGAGCCACAATTGGATGAGGTCCAGTGCGGATTCCGAGCAAACCGAAGTACTCAAGACCTAATCTTCACACTCAGACAGCTGAGTGAAAAGGCCCTTGAGTATAAGAGTGAGATCCATCTTTGTTTCATAGATCTGGAAAAGGCGTTTGACAGGGTCCCCTGGAGCAAACTTTGGGACTGTTTGGCAAGGAAGAATATTCCAGCACCTCTGATTCATGCTATACAGAGCTTGCAGAAATTATGTGAGGACAGCAAACCATAAGTCAGAGGAGTTCAGGACCACCACTGGTGTAAGACAAGGTGATATCCTATCACCTTACCTCTTCATACTCCTTGTGGACGATGTCATCAAGGCATGTAGGGAGAGAACAAGAAAGTATTCAGTGGGGTACTGGAAGATGAGACAGGTCTATATTTTGGAGCTGGCATTTGCTGATGATGTTGCCCTGATTGCTAAATCAGAGGCACATCTCCAATCCAACCTGCAAGTCTGGAAGGAAGAGCTGGAGAAGAGAGGGATGGTCATAAGCAGCTCTAGGGCAAAATCCATGGTGGTATCGCGGGAGGAAAGAGGGCATCAGATTGGGTTGGGAGAGCGGGTCCTGGAGCGAGTCGGCCGCTTTAAATATCTCGGAGCTATTGTAGACCGAGGGGGAGGCATCGGGGAGGGGTTGGCCGCTCGAAGGGCGGCGGCTGGGAGACTTTTTCGGGCCATAAATCGTGGATTCCTCGGCGGGAGAGAGGTTGGTGGGAAAACGAGGATGGCTGTGTGCCGCTCCACCTGTGTCCCGGTCTTGACATGTGGATGCGAGTCGTGGGCAATGGCTGCAGCCCACAGGGGCCAGGTCCGGGCCTCAGTGGTGAGGTATCTGAGGGAGGTGGTTGGGGTGGCAAGGGGAGACATGGTCCGCAACCAGACGATCCGTCAAGGCCTAAAATCCCATCCGCTGCAGACCCAGATAGAACAGTCCCAACTAAGATGGTTTGGCCATGTCTGCAGAATGGGAGAAGATCGGCTACCACGACAGGCATGGGGGGCAAAGGGCCGGGGATCCAGACCTCCAGGGCGACCCGGAGTCCGCTGGGAGGACAACATTAGACAATCTTTGAAGGACCGAGGACTAGAATGGAACCAGGCCAGGAGGGGGACAGCTGATGGAATGGTCTGGCGCTCTCTCTTCCAAACCTCTACACCTCACGGTAGAAGGGGAACGACTAAGTAAGTAAGTAAGTAAGCAAATTTTACTGAAGATGTGTATTCACAACTTAAATTTTCTTCAAATAATCAAATGACTGACTAGGTGTAATGGAAGGATTTTTGTGTGCTTTTTTTAAAAAACAGAAATAACTAAAGACTAAATTGCAGCGGTCAACTGGGGCCCAAAAGGGAAGCAAAGAATAGTAACACTGTTCCTACCATGCATATCATAAGAAGTGACTAAGGAGGATTGGGCATGGGCCAGTTCCCCCATCCTGTAACAAAAAATGTTAAACCACAAAAACTTTATCAAACATTGACAGGTCAACTAAAGAAATTAAAATTCAGAGAAGGTCCTCTGGCAGGGAAGCAAGGACAACACAGAGAAAGTTGGGGACTTATCTGCCTCTCAGAAAGTGGGGGGGGGGGGGGGGGCCCCACTGGCTGTTCTAACATCCTACTGCAGCTTGTGGACAACACAAGCAAGACAATCTACACTATATTCACACTCATCAACAAAACAGTAAGAAGAGAACTGGATTTAAAACTTGATAATACAAAAGCTAGCTAAAGAGAAGAATCCAAATTTATCTGGGAATGTGACAAAATGGATTTGGGGCGACCTCTTCTCGATCTCTCCTCCACTATGGCAGAACCCCTTTTCAATTGAAGTGAGGACTGATTACCTGGAATTTCCAGGTCATCACGTTTTTCTTTTTCTGATATGTAGCAGATATTTTGTATTTTCAACATTCTTACACTCCTCTCACTGATAAGTCGTCACGTCTGTTTGGTTACCCGTTTCTCCCTGCTTTGCAAGGATTGGCTGAGATAATAATTAATCGACAACCATGTTGGTTAATCTCGGGTGTGGCCGACATCAGACTACAGATTGACACTAAAATCGCCCAGCGCATTTATTTAATCGCTGATAAGGCCAGGGTGTGTTTTTTTTACCCAGATGGTAAAGAGAAGAACTGTGTGTGCTCAAGCGACAGATAATGAGATTACTCATCTGTGCGACACATTTTGGACAGACATGCATGACATCATCGTTTCTGGCACACCTTATTACAAAAACATTACTTTATATTAAAGTAATAATAAGTTATTTGTAAACATGGCCGAGAGAGGATCAGATGTTTTCATTCCATACATGGGAGACGTGACATTTTGCATCACACATATTATTTCAGGCGGAAATAATTTTGAAATTACCCCACTAAACACGCATGTTTGACACGATTGGAGCTTTCTTAGCATCATAACAAAACAAATGCGGGGGAGGAAAGGCCATATAATCTTACCTTTTCGCAGTTTTAAGACATTGTGAAAATTCACTGTGAGGATCGCTTGCCAAGACGAAACCAGACTGTCAGGGTTAGAATTCAGAATTCTCTTTATCAGACCGGACTTTGTGGAACATCTTGAAGGACTTAACGAGCCCAGGAAAACTATTTTAATAAGGAAGACCGGCATCTGACGAAACTGAAACACGGAGTCATATAGGGAGTTTAGTGCTAACATAACGACCCCCAAGACACATGAAAAAAAGGCATCTGCCAGTGCCTTAAACCTTATTCATCTGAGCAAACAGTCTGTGAGCCAAGATTGGAGTAAGTTTTGCATTTTACATTCTATATTTTTCATTACTAACGTGAACTAATATGTATATACGAGGGCTGTCCGGAAAAGAATCGGCCATAATTAATATTAGAAAAACCATTTGCGCGACATCGATGTAACTTGGCAGCCAAATAGAGTGGCCTGTTATGCACATACGTGTGCAATGTTGACGTTGCTGCACCAGTCAGTGCGACCGTTAAAAGCCGTTTAGTGAACACGTGCACTGTGTGGTCGTCACATTCAAAATGGCTGAATGAGTAGAGCAAAGAATCTGCATCAAATTTTGCGTCAAGCTTCAACATTCCTCCACGGAAACTATTATGATGATTCAGAAGGCTTTTGGAGATGATGCTATGAGTGCTACACAAATAAAGGTGTGGCACAAACGCTTCAAAGATGGTTGAGAATCTGTTGAATGTGATCCCATTTCTGGAAGGCCTGCAACAAGCAGAACACCAGAAAATGTTGAACGTGTACGGGCTGCAATCAACAAAGATCGTCGACTGACAGTACGAGAACTAGAAAAAGATCTGGGAATTCCAAAAACTATTGTATGAGATTCTGACCCAGGATCTGGGTATGAGACGTGTCGTGGCAAAATTCGTTCCGCGGATTCTGCTACCTGAGCAGAAGGAACTTCGTGCTACAGGTGCTAATGATTTGCTTCAAACCGCAACCAATAACCCAGATTTCATGAAGAAAGTCATAACCGGAGATGAATCGTGGGTCTACTGCTATGATCCAGAAATGAAGGCTCAGTCGTCTCAGTGGAAGTCGCCTGGTTCTCCACGCCCGAAGAAGGCGCGGCAAACCCGTAGCAAGATCAAGACCATGTTGACTGTGTTTTCTGAATGGGAAGGTGTTATCTATCGCGAGTACGCTCCTTCAGGCCAAACAATTAATAAGGAGTACTACCTCAAAGTTCTCCGTCGGTTGAGAAATGCAGTACGACGAAAACGACCACAGCTGTGGGCAACTGGCGATTGGCGTCTTCATCACGACAACGCGCCCGCCCATGCATCACATCTAGTGCAAAGTTTTTTGCTGAAACATAACATCAACCAGGTAATTGATCCCCCCTATAGCCCAGACTTGGCACCCTGCGACTTTTGGCTTTTTCCAAAATTGAAATAATGTTTGAAAGGTAGAAAATTTCAGCCATTTTGAATGCGACGACCACACAGTGCATGTGTTTACTAAATGGCTTTTAACGGTAGCACTGACTGGTGCAGAAACGTCAACATTGCGCACGTTTGTGCATAACAGGCCACTCTATTTGGCTGCCAAGTTACACTGATGTTGCGCAAACGGTTTTTCTAATATTAATTATGGCCTATTCTTTTACTGACAGCCCTCGTATTGCCATGTGAATATTAATATGTGAAAATTGCTAGTGGATGTCCAAGTCATTTCAGGCTGACAACTTCAGCGTATAGAATGGTGATTTCATGAACCACCACTGCAAGGGCTGGTGACTGCTTTATTGCTAGTTTCTTAAAGAGAACTAAAAAGCATAGGTAGTCCCAAGTTCCATATGGAGCAGGGAAGGAAAGATGAAAGAAATGATGTACATTCTAATTATAATACCTACATTTTCAAACCAGTGTAAATGTCTGTGTAAACATATTCACTTTAAAATTAACAAAAGTTTCAAAGCTTTTCAATCAGTGTAGATGTAAATGAAAACATATTCAATCAATATTGTGAACACTTTTCAATCAGTGAAGATGTAAATATAAACATATTCTATCTATACTATTAACCTTTTCATTTGAATGTAAAGTAAATAGAAAGCTATTCAATTCAAATGTAAAGGAAGTTTTCTCTCGAGGGATTAAGCTTAATTCTCATCGAGGGTAAATTTGAGGTAGATGGGATGGTGGAATAGGAGAAAGGGACCCATAACTATGTGTTGGAAAATGCAATACTCAGGAGAGCGTTTTGTTTCTATTCTTTTACCATAGTTGTTGGGGGTACCAGTTGAGGGTACTATCTCTGGAACAAGAAGGGAAAAGTGGCTCAGACAATATGAGATGACAAATATCTGTAAGAACAATATAGAGATCTGAACCCAAAAGGTCAGCTAAGAGTCTCTTGCTGACAAATCAGGCAGTTAAGTGTTAGTGACCAGATACCTTTAGATCTGAGCACTGATAATCAAGAAGTAATTCTTTAAGCTATTATTGTTGCTATTAACTGTTCTCTTATTCATTCATGGCCTCAAAGTATCACTGATAATTATTATTTACTGGCCAGCATTTATGACTGAAACCACTTCATATATAAAAAAGAACAACAAATTTGCACCACTGCAAACTGCACCTTGGCTTTTCTTCATATCTCTTATATCGCCACAACTCACTCTCTCTCTCTTCCTCATCTCAAGCTTTTCATCACCATTTCACAGCATATGGAGCAAACTCCAATGAACAAAATGACATGAAATTCCAACCTATGAATGACAGATGAGTCTACAGAATACTTCAACAGGCAGAAAAAGGGACTGAAAAATCACCCTTCATGAGCTAGGCAGGCTATATAGGTGTCTAATTCTGAAAGAAATAAGACCTAGCTTTCAAAATAAATACATTTTTATATTCTCTCATTCATGCTATCACAGCATCATCTACTTGTGCTTCTACACAGCTACAGGTAGGTCTAAATATTGAAAAACTTGTGAACAAATACATTGGTTTTAAACCTGTAATACTAATGGTACTTACTTACTTAGTCATTCTCCTTCTACCGTAAGGTGTAGAGGTTTGGAAGAGAGAGCGCCAGACTATCCTATCGGCTGTCTTCCTCCTGGCCTGATTCCATTCTAGTCCTTGGTCCTTCAAAGATTGTCTAATGTTGTCCTCCCAGCGGACTCTAGGTCGTCCTGGGGGTCTGGATCCCTGGCTCTTTGTTTCCCATGCTTGTCGTGGTAGCCGATTTTCTCCCATTCTGCAGACATGGCCAAACCATCTTAGTTGGGACTGTTCTACTTGGGTCTGCAGGGGGTAAGATTTTAGGCCTTGACATATTGTCTGGTTGCGGACCATGTCTCTTCTTGTTACTTCAACCACCTTCCTCAGATACCTCATTTCTGAGGTTTGGATCTGGCTTTTGTGGGTTGTAGTCATTGCCCATGACTCGCATCCATATGTCAAGACTGGGACATAGGTGGAGCGGTATACAGCCATCTTCGTTTTCTTACCAACCTCTCTCTTGCTGAGGAATCCTCGATTTATGGCCTGAAAAAGTCTCCCAGCTGCTGCTTTTCGAGTGGCCAACTCTTCTTTGATGCCTCCCTTTCGGTCTACAATAGCTCTGAGGTATTTAAAGTGGTCGACCTGCTCCAGGACCTGTTCTCCCAGCTTAATCTGATGTCTTCTTTCTTCTCGTGATATCACCATGGATTTTGTTTTAGAGCTGCTTATGACCATCCCTCTCTTCTCCAGCTCTTCCTTCCAGACTTGCAGGTTGGATTGGAGATGTGCCTCTGATTTAGCAATCAGGGCAACATCATCAGCAAATGCCAGCTCTGAAATACAGACCTGTCTCATCTTCCAGTACCCCACTGAATACTTTCTTGTTTTCTCCTTATGTGCCTTGATGGATCATGAGGAGTATGAAAAGATAAGGTGACAGGATATCACCTTGTCTTACACCAATGGTAGTTCTGAACTCCTCTGACTTATGGTTTGCTGTCCTCACATAATTTCTGCAAGACTTGTAGAAGCTCTGTATAGCATGAATCAGAGGTGCTGGAATGTTCTTCCTTGCCAAACAGTCCCAAAGTTTGCTCCAGAAGACCCTGTCAAACGCCTTTTCCAGATCTATGAAACAAAGATGGATCTCAATCTTATACTCAAGGGCTTTTTCACTCAGCTGTCTGAGTGTGAAGATTAGATCTTGAGTACTCAATACTAATGGTAAACAGCATAATAAAAATTTAAAAAAAAAAAGGTCAGGGCTAACTGAAATACAGAAATAATGATTATTTCAAGTAAAAAAGTAATCAAAAGAGAATATCTTTACTGATGAAAGGAACTAAAATAAGTCAGCAAATTTTGCAATTTTAGGTCTAGTTTAATTAACTGATGGCAGATGCCTATTTGAAATAACGTTTAATATGGCCAAGTCAATTTTCTACAGCACAAAAAAAATCAGTAGACATGAAAGTTTTCCTGTTGTTCACAAAGCCTATAACACATTATGTATAAAATGAACATACACATCTAAGAACAAAATTGATGCTACAAATAATGTGGTTCTTACGTGAATTACATTGGCCAGAAAAGCAAACAAGAGAGTGTCCAAATAGAAGAAAGCCATAAATCAATAATCAAGACAAAGAACAAAAATAATCTTTCCTTTGGATATACAATGGGAAAACAACAGAGAGGAAACTATACAAAGCATCTACAACAGGAGGTAAACTGATCAAGGGTCAAAACAATTATCTGATAGGGGGGAATCTTTCTGATGATAAGATTACCTACTGTTGTAATAAAGTTTCCTATCCCTATTCTTTAATTAAAAAAGCACAATGAGTATAAAAAGAATACAAAATTGTAGATTAAATCGATAAAGATATGAATTTATCCATACAGCTTGTTAAAATTTTTGTGGTAAATTTGTTAAAAGGATGGGGTAACCAGCCCCATGTCAAACTCTCCTTAGTCGCTTTTTACGACATGCCCACTAGGGTACAGTGTTATTATTCTTTGCTCCCATATCAGGCCCCGGAAACACTTGGGTTATATACGAGATCAAGAGAAATCAAATCCAACACAAAAATCAGAATCTTCAACTCAAATGTCATGTCAGTATGCTCTGAAACATGGAGAACAACAAAAACAACAACCAAAATGCTACATTCATTCATAAACAGGTGCTTGTGTAAAATAGAAGGATTCAAATGGTATGACATGTTAAGAAATGTGGAACTGATGACAAGAACCAGACAGTGCCAGTGGGACAAGAGATGAGAAGAAGATGCTTGCGATAGATAGGACACACAATAAGGAAACTTGTATATAGCATTACAAGGCAGTCATTGTTCTGGAATCCACAGGGAAAGAGAGACAGAAGTAGACCAAAAACACAGAGAAGAGAACTGGAGACAGAAGAGAAAATGATTAAGACGTGGACAGAACTTGAGTTGATTGCACATGACAAGAGGACTTGGTATGTGTTTGTTGAAGGCCTGCGCTCCTTGAGGAGCTAAAGGGTTCTCAATGATTGTTTGATTGAAAGATAGGAATTTATATGGTAAAAAAATTGACAAAATTATGGCACGGGATAGACAAAAACAAGAACATTATCTTAAGACACAAAACAGCATTAAAAATTTAAAAAACATTATCATCCACATGTGTTGGCACATCATTTTATGATATAAAACAGGCAAGACACAGGAATAAGTATGAGGAAAAAGGAGGTTTAAAAAAAAAAAAAGTAAAAACACAAGCATCAATATTTCCCTATTTTGCTCCTCACAAAAGCATGGAGCCACCCCTGCAGAAAGCCCACAACAAGCACTCACATGTGCTTGCAGCAGTGGTTTCCATCAAAATTTGTGTTATGTGATGAAGTTGCCAGCCTCATGCACAAAATCATATTAGTTGACTTGAATGTTTTGCCTCAGGGAGAAGTAGTCCTATTATTTCTTAGTCTCATCAGAGACCCCTGGGAACGAGGCAACACAACAATACAAGACAGATACTATAAGACTTACAGTAAAGGGAGCACTAACTGGTTTCTGAGGTGGCATCATGGCCCGCCCCAAACCACGCCCTCTTCCAATGTGATGAGCGCTATCCTTTATGAAACCTCTTTCATTTGATAAGCTGAAGCCACCAAACGCTCCTCTTGTGGGCAAGAGGATTCCCCGAGTACAAAGCCCCACATTTCCTCTGCCTCTCCCTGCCTGAGAACTTATTTTTGAGGATGCTGTAGTTAGCTCAGTTTCCTGCTTTTTCTTGATACCCATGTCTAGATATTGATGGACACACAAGAACATTCACTGTTAAGTACAATGGACAAACAATAAAATATGAATCTCAGTTACCACACACAATGTTACAGTGTTTTCCTACCATATTTACAAGAGTAACTGCCACTTTATGAGTGTTTCCCACAACCCAAGCTTTATAGTTTATTGGCCGATTTGTTTTAAAATGTTGGAATGTACTAGGAGCACAGAAAAGTGATCATCTACCTTGTGTAGTCCTCATTGCAAAGGGGAGGGCAACAAGACACAGGAGGCCTGAACACACTTTTAAGCACTGTGCAGGCTCACATGGCTGTAATAGCCCTATACATATATTGCGTCAAAATGCCTGGAGAAAAAGACGGCTAGAACACCTTTCATCCAACCACCCTGGTGGAATGAGGATGTAGAAAAAGCATAGATAGAAAAGGAAAGAGCGATGAAAGAATGGAGGAAAGCACGAAAGAGAAGTACGATGAATAATGGAGGGGTTGAAGAGATAAAGGAGAAAAAACAGAAAGCCATAAACAGGTTCAAGAGCATCGCAAGGGAAGCCAAGGACTAAGTGTGGGAGGCCTTCGTGACACAGGTGCGCACGGAAAAGACCTTACAGAAATTCTGGTCCTTACATCGATGAATGAATAGGAACAATATAAGCCAACCCATATCTAATATTCTGAGCTTCGTGGGAATAAGTCTGAAGACTGATGAAGAGAAAGGACATGCATTACTCAGTCGGTATATCACTCAGACGGATAAAGCTGCCCGTCAAGAGATTAAGAATCGTGTACTGGAAAATGGCATCAGAGGTGAGATATATTTTGACTCCATATCTGGCAAGGACATTATGTATACTGTGGTGGGTTTGATGTTAATACAGTTTGTTGTTAAGAAATCTTAATGTACTGAATGAGGTCAGCTGTGAAGGTCCCTGAATATAATAAATATTAGAGTAAATTTCCAGGGCACCTTTCTACTACCACCACTATGATCTCATTCAGACTTATTCTATATAGACTGAAAGATGACTACGTTTGGTGTCTAGGGTTATGAAATGTTAGTGTAAGGTTGCATTAACCCACTAAACATATAAACAATTACACAAATTATTTTATTATCTAATACAACACAACAGTACCACGACAATCACATACGAACTACACTTTAAAAGACTATCTTTAGTAAGTCAGTGGTTGAAAGTTAATGTTTTTCAATTTATTGTCCTGAATCTGATTTATTTGGAATCAGGACTGACAATCAAAGTGAAATCATAGAAATTAATTACATCAATCAATTTACACAATGGGTCTTCTGACCATAATACACATATTATTATATAAGGGTGTAGTTGTATTGTCTAACTGAGGTGACTACTAGTATACACTGGTTGATTGTTTATTATCATCATCTCTGCATGTTGTTTGTAAGTTTTTATGGACACTGATGGAATGTTTATATCACTATTCTCAGTCTCTTATTTTAATATACTGTTAGTTGAGCGATCAGGTGCCGAAACATGCACCTATCTTTGTAATATGATGTAGGAATCTTCCTGCACTTCGCTGAACGACAACCTTCAGCTCCCACTTCTTCAAGAATGATGGTGGTTTACAGTTGTCTCCGAAAAAGGCAAGACTGTGGCATAAATATATCGGCCCACTGTAGTCTGGCACCAGTTATTGACAGCAACCAAAACCCTCTGAAATCAGAAGGATATGCCTCCTTCGTAATCAACAGCCTACAATAATACTCAACAACCAGTACAGGCACATTACAAACAAACATGTAAGATCAGCTCTTTACGACAGTCCCTTTCACCAGTTTCTTTTGATGTGACCAGGTATACCAGTATTCCTCTCCCCTAATAGTTACAATGCCTCTGCAATTCCAGCAATAATCTGTTGTCCATACAATAGGATAGGTATTATGCTCCTGATGATAATCCTATATAATTTAGTTGGTCTACACCTCTCTGATAGTCTTTCATATGCTGGATCAATCTCTAGACTCTGTTTTGAGTCTGCCATAGACTCACTTTCTTACAGTCGTATGTTAGTATTTCACATTCAAATTTTATTTTAAATAAAATGTTAAGAAAATCAATCTTACCACAGATGCAAGGAAATAACACTAATACGATGACTAGGCAATATGGCACATTTTCGATCTGCCCTATGTCCAGGCTTTTCCTATGTTAGAAAATTTCTCCGCCTGCTCTCATCGATCTTGCTTTGCATAAAATTTATTTGAAATGGCAGTGAACAGTCCCCGTTTCGTACCAATATCTACTGCTTTGTCCAATGGGACCATGTTTACATTTATTTTTGAATCTATCGTTTCAAATACCAACTCCCAATATGTTTCCAAGGCAAATATATTTTTAGTTTTAGGTCAACCAATCATACTTCGCCTTCCTTTAAAATCCACCCAATCAAATATCCCGTACCTTTTAACCTTATTTACCCAAAGTCGTTTTTTCAAAACATGCCATAAAAAATTATAAGCAGGCATGATCTTTACTTGACAGTCTGGTCGGGTCCACTATAGTATTATGGCTATAATTAGTTAATTAATGGACTATTTGCGTAACTATTACCATATTCTTTGTCAACAAGTCCTAAGGTACACGAATATACAATTTATATGGGACTAGTTGGCTTGGTTCAGAAGTACACAGTTTTTGTTTTTTCTATGTTAGTGTTTTTATTTTTAGTCTACTACACGTTCAATTCTTTTCCATGTGCTGTCTTCTCTATTTACGTGATAATTACATCCTTTGAAATAAGAGCTAAGGTTGTTTTTGTGACACGAGTTGTCTGCATGTTATAACTTTTTCTTCGTATTTTGGGGAAACCCCTAAGGCAAGGCTTGCCCCTGTGCTAGTATTGGCTTTTAGTTTAAAATCAATGCGAAACGAATTAGCATTTCATCTATCCTTTCCCCTCCTCGTTCCACCATGCATTTTTAGGCACAATTTTCTTAGAACTAGGAAAAGTGATTATGTCAAGGACGAATTTGAAAAATTTGGGTACCGTTTTGTTTGGCTATTCGTTAGCAAATAATCTGAAGGCGTAGGCGATACCAACAGTTCTAGCAGAAAATTCTTTTATACTTTCTTATTTTGTCATTATGCCCTATATCAGTGGTGGCCAAGCTAAGGTTGGCCGAGGGCCAGATTATGGTAAAGGGTAACACCCGAGGGCCAGACCTATAAAATCCTTAAAAAATAACGTTCTGATATTTAGTTTTATATATATATAAATATATATATATATATATATATATATATATATATATATATATATATATATATATATATATATATATATATATATATAATCAACCACGTACAGAAAGCAACGGCAAACTACTGTACTGCACATCTGCCAAGACATGTATACCAGTCTTCGAACTGAAATTACTGTTTAAAAAAATATAATGAATCTGATGTTTTAATTTGTTTTGTAATTTGTAATTTGACATGTAATTATTTATTTCAAACATACATTTGTGTGTTATTTCATTGTGAAGAGTGTGGCTTCTGTCGCGAAATTGGTTTCAAGTCATTGCAAATGAGTTCAGTTAGATTTATAAACCCATCTACGATCAAGTGACCGCTTTCAAAATGGCGGCGTATCAGCGAAATGTATATCGGACAGAGGAAATCGCCAACGATAAATAACAACAGAAGGGAATCCGTATGAAAAGGATTTTACATTTCAGTACAGGGAAGGATGGTGTATAACTGCATATAAGATGGAACGGTAGGAAGTTCTCATTTTCGGAGATATATGCGTATTTCGGCTGCTCACAGTTACGCTAAAAGCATGTAAACCCACTTCTGTTCTAAATATTAAAATCAACAAATAACAGTTTGGGAAATTACATGGATAGGAAGATAGAGTTTTATCAGCTGTATAAAACTAGATAAGATGGAACTATATGGATATGATATATGCCGTGAATGAGAAACGCAAAATTTCAGTCGACGCACAGATCGGCCGAAATCACTGTTTGGGAAGGATTTTTCAGGTTAGGTTTAAGCTGTGACGTCGGTACTCTCCGATACGTCCGCGCTTTGCGTATAAGTAGTGGATCGGTAAACTGAGAGAGATACACATCGAAGGAGGTTTCAGACAGACTGGAGGCAGAGTTTCGCCACTATCCATGAATTGTGAGCGGATCGCCAGAAACATTTTTAAGTCCAGTATCTGAAGTCTGAGGGTAAGCGAAATTATGATAACTACCGTGTATAATGTTTGTTATTTCAAGTTTATACAGAATTCACAAAATATGCCTGTATAATATTCATTGATATAACGTATTATTATTTTAATATGATTTATTCATGTGCATTATGGATGAGTGTTGCTTGTACAAAAAGTAATCACAAATAGCCCCACGGCCAAATGAAGATATATTTATCATATTGCTTTATCGCTTACGAAGATAAAGGCAGTCCCATGGCAGAGATTGTCATAGGGAAATGAAGTGTTAGAAACTTCATCATGGAAGATCCCAGTTACGAGGCTAAGGTGACTAGTCCCCTTCCTCGCTGCCTTTGCCTTCCCTAGTTTGAGCGCACAACTTTGTACCCATTTACAGCTGGTAAACTGGAGTGTTCTATAGCCAGTTTCAGTAGAAAGCAACCTGATCACGTGGTCACTCACTTTCTTTATTTATGTATTACTTTTGTGTAGATGCTAAGGATAGCATCAGTATTTGAATTTGTACTTGATATGATTTGGAAGGATCAAGTTATAGCATATGAAGGGATGTATAGGAGCGGAATAAACCAGATGATGTTTATTACTGATATGTTAATATTAATTCTGTATCATTGAAATGATGTTACTTGCTATGACTGTATAACTTTGACACCTGATGACTGACTTGTCTGACTTATGTGCTAGTCAGTTACACTTAATTGAAATGTTAATATTAATGCTATATCACTGAAATGATGTCCTTACTTACTATGATTGTATAACGGTGACATCTGATGACTGACTGGTCTGACATCTGTGCTAGTCAGCTACAAGTCTAGCCAGATACTAGCCAAGGCTGATATGTTGCAGGTTCCATGAAATAACTCAAACCAGACTGTCCAGTATCAGAAGCCGGTGTCTTTCATCCGAGGCAATCCCACAAAAGTGCAGGACCCCAAAGAGTGAACTTCAACTGGTCATTGGCATCCCTACTGTTGGGCCTACCAAGTCTGATATCAGCAAAGGACAGTTCCGTGTCAGCAGTATCAAGTTGAACAGATAAGTGTCACTTAGGACACTGACTACCACAATATATGAAACACAATAAATAGTCAAGTGATGACATGTATCAGAGGACTAAAAACCGTGATATATTTAAAATGAATGAAGTCTAAACAGACAATAATAGTAACTGTGTGAATATTTTTTATATATATGTGTATACTCTTTTCCAACTGGTAAATAGAATAATAGTGCAATTATTAAACTATTTTAACTGTACCTGAGGATTTATTCACTTCTTCCATTTTGTGGGTTCAGTGAATGTACATTTTACTTATCCCCTAGAATAAAGTAATCATAAGATAGTCACAGGGAGGAGACACCTTAAATCCTGGTACTACTTCTTACCAACTGGGCCAGGGTTTTTACAGTCTGACTATTTTTATGATAACAATACACCAGTGCTTATTTCTAAGACTGGGGTATTACTTGTAAGGTCGGAACTCTTTACTGGCATACTTTTACATAATATATACTTTTAAATAACCTCCCGCTACAGTGGGGGCTCGTCTGCGGGATATATCTTTGATACTCCTGAGCCATCTTTCTATTTCTGCTGTGTAGGAAATTTTCTTTTTTTGAACAAATTATTTTTTGGAAAGAGTAACATAGTAGGAAATAATTATATTTTTAGGAGTACCATTGAGTACAGATAAAGAAAGCTGTTTCATATATGGTGAAGTCAGTTTAATTAACTTTAATTTTAACTAAGTTAATTATATTGTAGTAAATTAGTTGGAGTAAGATCGCTTGCCCTACTAGACTACAGATACATCATGGCTGACTTGGTCAAATTTAGGTCTGCTACACTGCAGGTGGGAAAAGAGCTTGGCATGGATGGTGACGTTCTGATCCGGTATGTCACGACGGAATGTGAAAAGTACACCGAGAGAGAAGCAAAGCAATTGGAAGCAGAAAGAGAAGCCAAGAAATTGGAAGCAGAAAGAGAAGCCAAGAAATTGGAAGCAGAAAGAGAAGCCAAGAAATTGGAAGCAGAAAGAGAAGCCAAGAAATTGGAAGCAGAAAGAGAAGCCAAGAAATTGGATGCAGAAAGAGAAGCCAAGAAATTAGAAGCTGAGAGAGAAGAAAGGAGGTTACAAGCAGAGAGAGACCATGAGCTGAAAATGAGACAGCTTGATCTTGAACTTCAGGCTGGGACTATCACCCATGGTAATAGCTCACCTCATTCTGCGAATAGCTCTTTTCAGAACACAGCAAATGGGGCCATGAACTTCCACCTAGATCCATTTGTTGAAAAGGAGGACGCAATTGAGTCGTACCTGGATAGGTATGAAAGGCTAGCCTCTACATATGGACTGGAAAAGGAAAAATGGAGTCTAAAGTTATCCCAGGGATTGAGAGGTATTGCATATGATGTGTTTCTGAAACTCCCCAAAGAAGATCAGGAAAATTATGAAATACTAAAGCAAGCCTTACTGATCCGGTATGAAAAGAACTCTGAGGCATATAGGAAGAAATTTAGAACTTCTAAACCTCTACCTGGAGAAACATATAACCAGTTCTCAGCTAGGCTAGAAACGTATTTGTTGAAATGGAGTAGTTTAGGTAAGTATCAGAAAACCTACGAGGATCTGAAAGAAATGGTTATGTTAGAGCAAGTGAAAGATTCCATGTCTCAAGAAATGAGGAAATTCCAAGGAGCAGAGAGGCTGGAAGACATTTTGAAATGTGCAGAGAGATACCAAGCAGCTCAAGCTGAATTGGTAGGAACAAAAAGGAAGCAGGTAGAAGGATATAAGCCACCACCGCAGAATACCGATTTTGACCAGATGGATCAACCATACAGATACAAGCAAAGATTTGATAATAAGGACAAGAACCCTCAGACTCAGGAAAATAAACCCTACAAACAGGGAGATAAGTGGTGCAAATTTTGTAAGATGAGCAACCACAACACTGATGAATGTGGGAGGAAAAAACCCCTTCATCATGCTGCATGTTTACAGGTGAGGACTTCTGTTAGGAAGGAACTGACTGTGAGTCAGAATAGCCTCCATCACCCACCTACCCAGGAGATAGTGACTGTGAATGGCAAACAAGTCACAGGAATGTATGACACAGGTTTGTCCTATGACGCAGTCGTGTGTGCATCTCTGGTGTGCCCTGAACAAATCACCACAGAAACAGTAGAGATTCAAGGGCCACTAAAAGGAACATCACCCCTTACATTACCCATAGCAAAGATTCATGTCAGTTGTCGCTATGTGGAAGGGGAGATAAATGCAGCTGTGATAGATGATCCCTTTTACCCCCTAATGTTGGGGCGTAAATATGTTTTCTTGGGAAACCCTGTAAAACCTATGGTTATGGCAGAAATCCAGACCAGGTCTGACTCCAGGAACATAGAGAGGGACACCAAACTAAAATTTCATTCGACTGAAATGAAACGGGCTCAAGAAGCAGACAGCATGTTGAAGCCTTGTTTTGGCAAATTATCAAAAACACATAAAGCTCCAAGGAAAGGACATTTCTATATGGAACATGGACTCTTGTACAGGAAAGCTGGAAGAGGGACGAAAAGTCATGGTCAAATTGTTGTACCATCCACCTATAGGAATAAGGTTATAGGCTGGGGACACATATCAACTTTGAGTGAACACCTGGGTAATGGTGCCACAAAACAAAGAATAGCCACCCAGTTCTACTGGCCAGGTATTACGGAAGACATAAATCAGTATGTAAATTCCTGTCCAGAGTGCACCTATGTAGATTCAGAAAGTCGACGGAAGAGTCTTCATCAAAAATCTACAAGC
Organism: Oreohelix idahoensis; assembly: GCA_024509875.1. NCBI lineage: Eukaryota > Metazoa > Mollusca > Gastropoda > Stylommatophora > Oreohelicidae > Oreohelix > Oreohelix idahoensis. The sequence continues at coordinate 268,953 of JAMPIV010002868.1, forward strand.
AAACCAGCAATCAGGGGTACTCCCGAGATTTGCACGGGAGGGGAAAGGAAACATCCCACACAGGTTCAATTGCAGTCTGAACCCCATGCGCTGGAAAAAAGGAACAAATCATGTAGCGAAAATCAAAAACCTACGGATTTGCGAGGGAAAACCACATCCAACTATCATCGAAAAGAGGGCGGTAAACTTCATGGGAAACCTACCGACCCCGTTTCACCAGCAGTAAGAGCCTGGATGAAAAGCCGAACCGGAAGGAGAGAGATAGTAAAGGATGAATATATTATTGGAAAACAGAATGTGGGCGCAGATTTTCTTAGTCGCCATCCCACAGAGCTTGAGGAGGATAGAAGGAAGGAAAACTAACCTCGGAATGGTCGATTTGCAATTGTCTTGTACCCAATAGTTAAGCTAGATATCATCCAGCTTAAAATATGGGGGAGCTATGTCGCGAAATTGGTTTCAAGTCATTGCAAATGAGTTCAGTTAGATTTATAAACCCATCTACGATCGAGTGACCGCTTTCAAAATGGCGGCGTATCAGCGAAATGTGTATCGGACAGAGGAAATCGCCAACGATAAATAACAACAGAAGGGAATCCGTATGAAAAGGATTTTACATTTCAGTACAGGGAAGGATGGTGTATAACTGCATATAAGATGGAACGGTAGGAAGTTCTCATTTACGGAGATATATGCGTATTTCGGCTGCCCACAGTTACGCTAAAAGCATGTAAACCCACTTCTGTTCTAAATATTAAAATCAACAAATAACAGTTTGGGAAATTACATGGATAGGAAGATAGAGTTTTATCAGCTGTATAAAACTAGATAAGATGGAACTATATGGATATGATATATGCCGTGAATGAGAAACGCAAAATTTCAGTCGACGCACAGATCGGCCGAAATCACTGTTTGGGAAGGATTTTTCAGGTTAGGTTTAAGCTGTGACGTCGGTACTCTCCGATACGTCCGCGCTTTGTGTATAAGTAGCGGATCGGTAAACTGAGAGAGATACACATCGAAGGAGGTTTCAGACAGACTGGAGGCAGAGTTTCGCCACTATCCATGAATTGTGAGCGGATCGCCAGAAACATTTTTAAGTCCAGTATCTGAAGTCTGAGGGTAAGCGAAATTATGATAACTACCGTGTATAATGTTTGTTATTTCAGGTTCATACAGAATTCACAAAATATGCCTGTATAATATTCATTGATATAACGTATTATTATTTTAATATGATTTATTCATGTGCATTATGGATGAGTGTTGCTTGTACAAAAAGTAATCACAAATAGCCCCACGGCCAAATGAAGATATATTTATCATATTGCTTTATCGCTTACGAAGATAAAGGCAGTCCCATGGCAGAGATTGTCATAGGGAAATGAAGTGTTAGAAACTTCATCATGGAAGATCCCAGTTACGAGGCTAAGGTGACTAGTCCCCTTCCTCGCTGCCTTTGCCTTCCCTAGTTTGAGCGCACAACTTTGTACCCATTTACAGCTGGTAAACTGGAGTGTTCTATAGCCAGTTTCAGTAGAAAGCAACCTGATCACGTGGTCACTCACTTTCTTTATTTATGTATTACTTTTGTGTAGATGCTAAGGATAGCATCAGTATTTGAATTTGTACTTGATATGATTTGGAAGGATCAAGTTATAGCATATGAAGGGATGTATAGGAGCGGAATAAACCAGATGATGTTTATTACTGATATGTTAATATTAATTCTGTATCATTGAAATGATGTTACTTGCTATGACTGTATAACTTTGACACCTGATGACTGACTTGTCTGACTTATGTGCTAGTCAGTTACACTTAATTGAAATGTTAATATTAATGCTATATCACTGAAATGATGTCCTTACTTACTATGATTGTATAACGGTGACATCTGATGACTGACTGGTCTGACATCTGTGCTAGTCAGCTACAAGTCTAGCCAGATACTAGCCAAGGCTGATATGTTGCAGGTTCCATGAAATAACTCAAACCAGACTGTCCAGAATCAGAAGCCGGTGTCACTCATCCGAGGCAATCCCACAAAAGTGCAGGACCCCAAAGAGTGAACTTCAACTGGTCATTGGCATCCCTACTGTTGGGCCTACCAAGTCTGATATCAGCACAGGACAGTTCCGTGTCAGCAGTATCAAGTTGAACAGATAAGTGTCACTTAGGACACTGACTACCACAATATATGAAACACAATAAATAGTCAAGTGATGACATGTATCAGAGGACTAAAAACCGTGATATATTTAAAATGAATGAAGTCTAAAAAGACAATAATAGTAACTGTGTGAATATTTTTTATATATATGTGTATACTCTTTTCCAACTGGTAAATAGAATAATAGTGCAATTATTAAACTATTTTAACTGTACCTGAGGATTTATTCACTTCTTCCATTTTGTGGGTTCAGTGAATGTACATTTTACTTATCCCCTAGAATAAAGTAATCATAAGATAGTCACAGGGAGGAGACACCTTAAATCCTGGTACTACTTCTTACCAACTGGGCCAGGGTTTTTACAGTCTGACTATTTTTATGATAACAATACACCAGTGCTTATTTCTAAGACTGGGGTATTACTTGTAAGGTCGGAACTCTTTACTGGCATACTTTTACATAATATATACTTTTAAATAACCTCCCGCTACAGCTTCAATCAACAATAAGAGGCCGACCAAAATAGGTTGGCGGGCCGGTCAAAACAGGTTAGCGGGCCGGATCTGGCCCGCGGGCCGTAGTTTGGCCACCGCTGCCCTATATTGTTATATATTAATTGAGATATTGTATTTAGAAATTCACTACATATACTTTAAAAACAAGTAGAAACACTGCTCCAGGTTCTGATGGTGTACAGTATCAACACATCAAAGAGCTTGATGGCAGAGGCATTATGCATGTAGTGATGGATTTCAACACCAGTATACAGAATGCTAAGGTGCCGGAAGACTGGCTACATAGCTACCTACGGCCACTTCCTAAACCTGGTAGCAGCAACCGAATCATCACATTGTAGAATGTCTACAGCAAATTACTTGAAAGATAGTGGTGAGACAATTAATGAACCACCTTGAAAATGCACACATCCTCTCTGACACCCTGGGCAGTTACAGAACAATAAAAGTAACATGGGATAACGCTGGAACATTTGCCTACAATGTATATGAGGGTTTCCAGGGTAAACAAGAAATGGTGGCTGTGGCAATTGACCTAGAGGATGCTTATAACAGTGTTGACTTTGCAACCTTGATGGGCTGTGTAATGGAATGTGTTGTAAACCCATGGCTAACAAGGTGGATAGCAGCTGCCTTAACTGAGAGAGCAGTTGCATTTCGCTTGGGAACATGGACATCAAAACCAATGCACATTTGCCCGGGATTACCCCAGGGTTCTCCATTATCACCGGTGCTGTTTAACATCTATACAGCAAAAATAGCTGCAATCTAACCAACAGGTTTGGGACAAACATTAAGTAACTTTTGCCGACGACTTGCTCATTTACAGGACTGGTTCAGATAGAAATGAAATGCTTAAAAGTACACATGAATATCTTAATGTCAAACAGCAACACTCAGAATCATCACAGAACAATCAAACGAATGGCAAACCCCCTCATATATAAATTTTTTGGACTTCGAAAAAGCTTTCGATAGTATAGACCGTACTGTGATATGGAAAATCCTGAGACATTATGGAATCCCAGAGAAATTCATTAAAATCATCCAAGATTTCTACTAGGAGGCCTCATGCAAAGTAGTGCACAAAGGAAAACTATCAGAGCTCTTCACAGTACATAGCGGGGTCAGATAGTGGTGTCTGCTATCACCAACAATTTTTCTCATGGTCATAGACTGGGTTATGACGCAAACAACAGAAGAAGAGAAAACAGGAATACGGTTGACATTCAACAAACAGCTGGAGGATCTTGACTTTGCAGATGATCTGTGCCTTCTATCACATAGACAGCAAGATATGCAGGAGAAAACAAATAGATTAGTGACAGAAGCAGCAAAGATGGAACTACACATAAATGTAAATAAATTAAAGGAAATGAGAATATACCTCTACACCTCACGGTAGAAGGGGAACGACTAAGTGAAGTGAGAATAAATAATAGGCTGATGGACTCTATGAAAGCAGATGGACTCTATGAAGATCAATGGTCAAGTTACTGAAGAAGTAGAAAGCTTTACATACCTGGGGAGCAACATTGACAAAGGAGGGGGGACCGATGGTGACGTCTGTTCTAAGATAAATAAAGCCAGATGTGCTTTTAATGCCCTTCAACCAATATGGAAATCCTCAGCTATATCCAGAGAGAACAAAATCAGAATCTTTAACTCAAATGTAAAGTCAGTCTTGCTGCATGGCTTGGAGACATGGCATGTCTCAAAGAGTATCACCTCCAAACTACAGATATTTGTAAATAGATGTCTCCGGCAGATCCTCCGTATAAGATGGCCAGATGTAATAACAAATGTAGAGCTAAGAAAAAGATGTGGGCAACAGGCAATACAAATGGAAATTAAGGTAAGAAAGTGGGGATGGATAGGACATACACTCAGAAGAGAACAAACAAGCATGGCCAGAGGTGCCCTTGACTGAAACCCACAAGGCAAAAGAAGAGTGGGGAGGCCAAGGAGAACTTGGAGAAGAACTGTGGAAGAGTAGGCTAAGGAAATTGGAATGACTTGGGCACAGCTGAAAAAGACAGCTCAGAATAGAAATCGATGGAGAGCAACTGTTTCAGCCCTATGTTCCACGGGGAACGGAAAGGAATGATGACGACGATACATGAGATACTTCAGGCAGTTTCTACATGGTGTGACGAAACCAGTTCCAAGGTCAATTCCAACAAAGCCTGTGTGCTTTGGTGCTCCATGAACAACTCCATACTGAAAGCAGATCTTCCAGACATTACTCAATTGAAAGGCAGAACAAGTTGAAATACCTTGGAATAACATTCGATCGTGGGCAATCATATAAGCACCATGTTGATCACATCATACAGAAGTACAAGAGAGGTCTGGTAGCCCTAAAAACAATGGAGCAGAGACTACTGTCTTTCCTGTATCATCAGCTGGTCTTGTCTGTAATCGAGTGTGGCCTGGGAATACTTACTGTTATGTGTCTTTTATATTGTGAATGTTAATATTTAGCGACAGGATGGTTCCTGTGGCCAAGATCACTTCTAGGGTAGTAGACGTATCAGACACCGAAATAAGCCAACATCAATTAGAATTAGTTGAGCCACAATGGACGAAGTGGACGGTATACATTTTTATTAAGACTGTGACACTGTTCCAAATTCAATACAGTTCAAGCCGATATACAATGGCATATAATATGCAGTCGTCAATATATCTTTAGGCAGTCCTTTCATGTCTGGAACGCTGTCCTTTTCATTTTCAACATTTTTTAATATATATTTACACTCGACATTGAGAAGCTATACTCCCTGTACATGCAGATAACTAGATACACCTCACAGAAGATCTTGATGTATTAGTGATGTAATAACACAGGAATATATATATAAAATCAGGAGCTCAAACACATGTGTCCACTCGCCATGACACACACTGGAAGAAAACCTGCAAACAATCGCCTCGCTTCTGCAGTTTTAGTTTCATGTCTGCCAATCAACCATATTGGCATGACGTCACTTCCTGTATTAATAAATGACTCCGTATAAAATAAACAAACAAGGAGCCCTGTCGAGCTACCTAATTATACCGACACAATCGTTATGAATTTTAATCATAACACTTACGCTATCAATATCACAATGTGAATGACAGGAACGCATTCAAAACGAAAGGTTGCGTATAGTGTTGGGCTGTGCACGAGATACCCCCACTGTGATGATGCCGCACATGCTTAGATTGCTGTCAATTAGATTCAGATATACGATGGCCCAGGTAAAAGTGTGTTTGCGAGTAACCACAGACAAAAGGCATCCCCTGCATGGGAACGTAGCTGACATCAAAGGAGCACGAATAAAGAGGGGATGTCATGGATGTCACAGGCAGAGGAAACTATTAGACAGGTGACCACAGTTGCAAATATATTCAAGGGAGATGAGTGGAGTAAGTCAGATGAGAGCTGGATGAACTACCAGCAAGTCATCATCAGCCTTGGTAGTAGGTACCACAAACTGATTTTTCATTTTGTTTTTACAGTGTCTTTGTTTATAGATCTTAATGGATCTCTTTAAGCCATTAAATTTCCTTTTTAAATTTTAAAAATCGGACATCAAACAACCGAGTTACAGCATTTCGAAATTGTGGGGAATTACAAAAATTTTCAAACATCTTCGCACCGAACAAATTGCCTGACTTTGCACAATCATAACTACAGTCAACAAACACTTACCAAGTCAATAATGCTTTTTGTACAAAGTCATACAAGTCCTTATTGCAGAAAAGAAACATGGGAAGTACAGCAAATCAATTAAATGAATTATGGTCCATCAAAATTGACAAAAGATGCAGTAGCAAGTCTCATTGTTGTGCTCGCAAAGTGCAAATATGCATTTTCATGCACTCATAAATCAAAAACTACACACAGGAAAGCTATAAGATTTATTGAGCTTAAAGGGAGCATTATATACTTGATGCTTAATTTTTTTGAGCCACATGAAATACTGAATACTATAAAACTGCATTATGTGAAAATGGATCGAAGGCTAAATTTGCAGTTCGGAAGAAAAATCTCACGAAATTCCAAATGTTGTCATAAAATCATGAATATTGCAGCTATAGAGCTGAAAACTTCCATATTAATGTAATTTGAGTTGTACAATTCAAATTGATGGTTATTTTCTTGATTGAAACAACCTTTACTGCTTAAAATTTGATTTTTATAAACAAAGAAACATTACATATTAGTCCGTGTCCAACTCACTGTCACTTGAAGTCAGCTGCATCAAAATTCCTCAAGTGAATCTCCTCTCAGGGCACTGGCTTGTTGTGCTGACATCTGGCACCTGTATTGTAGCTGTCCTTTACTCACATTCTGTTCATGTAGCACAGAGAAACCAAGAGGTCACCTGAGAGAAATTTGTTGGGAGGGAAGGGAAGAGGACAAATTACATGATTGTGTTATTTTATTATTAATACAAAAAATGTCGGCCAAATTATTTTTTCTTTCCCTTTGTTAATCATTAAGCATTTATTGCGGCATTAATTTTTACTGCATTTACCATTTAAATCATTATATTAATTATACAGTAGATTGTAAGTCTCTCTTTTACATGGATTATGTCATTTGTCTTTTATGTTTGTAATTGCAAATAAACTCAAAACCTGTAGAGACTTCCAGGAAAGCTTCAACTACATAATTTCATTAGCCTAATGATTTTTAACATCAGAGAATGAGAGGAAATAATATGATATATACACTTTACACAACAAGACGTACTAGCTCCGATGTTGCATTTTCCTAGTCCTTCAGAAGACAGAACTGTGCCAATAGATTTGTCACAGTAGAAATCCGTGGCAGAGCCCGACGTCTGCCTCTTCCCGTCATTGAAAAATGTGCATCATAACGATTGTCCCCTGAAATAATTGAGAAAAAAAAAGGTTGATTATGCGAGAGAGGCAATTTTAAAAAAAAAGATTAAACGTTCACAAGCTAAATTCTAAACATGACCTTTGACATCCATAACGTTATCGAAAGTAGGTCAGCGGCTTTACAAGCTGTTACCAAGTGTTAGACCTTAATTCTGATACCGAATGTTTAGAAAATGGTGATGGTCCGATAAAACAACCAAATAGCTACATAAACAACAATACCTAACCCCCAAAATTGCTTAAAAAACGAAAAACTTTCTGTCTAAATGTGTGAATCGAGCAGCCACATTTGGCTGTTCTTTTACTAATACATCCGCCCTCCGTCACTTGCCGTTGCTATATTGCAAATAAACAAAATAGGTCTGAAATGAGTAGAAATAAAACAAAATTCAAAACTTACTCAGAACACATATTAAGTCGACTTCCATTGGTGAAACTTTCATTTCAGCGCCTGAGTCATTTCGTGCTGTGTTTCGCACAGCCGGCCTATCGTTATCGGGATTGTCAATTGGAACAGCCGCCATTGCGATTCCACGCCGAGAAAGGTTGGAGGTGTACTCTTTTAACGTTCGTTCGCTGTTTCCTCAAATAACTCTGATGTTTAAAACTTTGATACGATTTTAGCAGAATGGTTGCTCGTTTGTTTGATGTAACACAAGTGTAGCTAGGCCTCCCAGATGTGTATTAAAATCCAAACTTTCTCATTAATTTCGAATTTACGATATCTTCTTATAAACATTCTGTGCCTTGTGTTACATGTGCGTAAACCTCAGTTTTCACTCTTCTCATTGGTGAAAACCGTATTAGTGTAGCATTTTTGAGGACGTAGCGCGGACGCTTTGAAGGAAGTGGGGTCATTTCAGGGAAATTCGCTTTCTTGAGCGCCAGTCAGCTAACGCACGGCAAGAGCAGTTTTAATGGTGTTTTTGTTTTTTGTCTCACTCAATTTCAATGACACGCAGAAAGTTATAATTGACATATTATGAAAGAAGAAAGATCAAGGAACCAGAAGATATAATTTTTATTTAGAAAAGGCAAATTAATTACTAGGCAGAGTGAGGTTGAAAAGGGCCCAAACTGGGCCTCGCTTGCGCGTCACAGAATTTTCCGACCGCCGCGCAAGAGGAGTTTGTGGTACCTATTGGTAGAGAGTGCAGAACTTTGGCCAATGGGAGGGCAGAGTTTGAAATTGATCAGTTTATGAATGTTAATGCTGGGGATGATGATGCCACTGTGTACACTGATGGAATCCATGGTAATAAATCAGGGTGGGGCTTCTCTGCTAGAGTAAAGGGCAGAACCATCGCTGAACATAGCGGGACTTGATAACAACCTATAGCATGAGAATGGAGGTAGAGGCAGTTACTGCTGCCTTAAGATGGCTGTCTGAGACTTTATTAACAAAGGTAGTTATTGTATTGAAAAACATCTTCAGCATCAACACGATTTATACCATAACTTCATCGATTTCACAAAAGCCTTCGATCGAGTCTGGCATGAAGGCTTATGGCAAATAATGAGAAAATTCAATTTTGATACCAACATCATAGATATCATTGAAGCACTATACAAGGACGCAAGCAGTGCTGTTTTTGCAAGCAATGACATTGGAGAATTTTTCAAAACAACTGTAGGAGTTCGCCGGGGATGTATCCTGTCCCCAGTGCTCTTTAATATATATCTAGAACATATTATGCAAGAGGCTCTTTATGATTATAAAACAACCATATCGATTGGAGGCCGACCTCTTTTCAATCTACGTTTTGCTGATGATATCGATCTGATAGCTGGATCAGAATCAGAACTTCAAGACCTTACCTCTAGACTGGAGAAAGTAACAAGAACATATGGGATGGAAATTAATATAGAAAAAAGCAAGATATTGGTGAATAGCCATAAGAAACATGTTCCGACCAACATTACGTTAAATGGGCAAACGTTAGAAGAAGTTAACACCTTTAAATATCTCGGGTCCACTATATGTAATGATGGAAGATCAAGTAAAGAAATCAAGACAAGACTTGAGATGGCCTCAGCTGCCATGACAAGACTGAATGTGATCTGGAAAAGTAACATCAGTTTTCCTGTGAAGATCAAATTATACAAATCACTTGTATTATCTATTCTCTTATATGGGTGTGAGAGCTGGACACTCACTGCAGATATGGAGCGAAGGATTCAGGCTTTCGAGCATAAATGTTATAGAAGAATTTTGCGCATTTGCTATAAAGAGCACAAAACAAATGTCTATGTTAGAGAGAAGATAAACACCTATGCAGGCCACCAAGAACCACTTTTGTCAGTAGTGAAACGTCAAAAGCTTGCCTGGTTTGGGCATGTAACTCGTCATGACTCCCTTTCGAAAACGATCCTCCAGCGAACAGTCGAAGGTAAATGGAGAAGAGGAAGGCAAAGAAAATCCTGGGCTGATAACATCAAAGAATGGGCAGGACACGGTTTTTCCACACTTGTACGCATTGCTGAGGACAGAGAGCAGTGGAGGACCCTGTCTGCTGATGCTTCCACCATGGCACTCCTACGACCCATGACGGGTTACGGGTTGAGATGAGATGAGTTATTGTATCAGACTCACAATCCATGCTTCGAAAGGTCAAAAATTGAAGGCTCCGACATGAATGGAAAACCTCCATAGAAGAATCGAATCTTCAAGAACTGATATGGATCTACTGTCCTGGTCATGCAGGGGTAAGCGGCAATGAAAGAGTTGACAGACTAGCTTCAAGAGCACCCATAGATGGTGAACTGAACATGGATAACAGAGAAATACTGAAGGCAATTCATGATCGCCTATTAGCGAATGAAACTGCAGTTGATGAATCATCAAGGCTAAGACTGCTGGAATTTGGCATCAAACGTAAGACCAGCAGGGATGGACATAGAGATGACACATCCGGTGAATATACAACCAGTGTGCAAAAGGAACAATTAGCATTCATAACCTTCGACATTTGCTGAGGGAGACTTGAGCACCTATGGGTTTGCCCAGAGTGCAATGACGTCGATTCTGATTAACATTACTGTGTTCTGCGACGACCAAGCCCTTTACTCTAGCTGCGAAGCCCCATCCTAATTTCTCACCACAGATTACAGACCCATCAGTTTAGACAACAGCATCATTGTCCCCAGCTTGATCCTTTCTTCTAGGGGTTAAAAATCTTACGTATTAATCATGCCACAAAACAAATGAAACTCAGCATCAATATTAAAAGGTGTTCCCAGAACCAGTTCCTGGATCTTACACCAAGTGGACTGCGCAAGATGATAGAAACAACCTTTGTTCTCCATGTCATGGCCAAACACTGCAAGAAGGGCTCTCAGTACACTGTCTTCAAAGTCATGCACCACAGTTTCCTCACTGATATCATAATAGTTCAGGTCTGCACATTTATTAACTATAGCTGAAAGAGCTCTTTGTAGACAGCACAAGTCTTGTTTAGAAGAAGAGTGTACACTGAAGTAATTGCACACCAAAAAAGGCACACAGATGATATAAAGCTGTTTGAATATGTTTGGAGCCATAGCAAAGCTGCCATATATATATATATATATATATATATATATATATATATAGATTTGATTGTCAGCACCTGCAAGGTGTCTGAGGCAATCACTAGTATCAAAGATTAGCAAATTTGGTCAGTTATCAAAGTAAAAACTCCTAGAGATTAGGGTGAACTATCTCAGTAAAATCAGTTGGAATTTCACATCTTTTAGCAGATGTGGTACAGGTAGACATGTTGGATGTCACACCATAACTAAAGATCTTGGATGTTGGCACCTGAGTCTTTCATCCAGCTGCATACTTTGACAAGATGGATTAGGGACTGATCTGGGGCATGGTATTAAGACTGGTCTATCTCTGGGTTATTTCTCTGTAGGTTTGTTGTAATACTGCCCCGACAGCGACCACTGGATCTAATAACATACTTCCACCACAACTTGGTTTTGCGAGTGACATGTTTGGTACACATTTACCCATTGTAGCAGATTTCTGAACCATACTTATTGCTGTCAATAACGTCTATGGCTAGAAGCGTAAAAATTATTTTTCACTAAATATGTACTATTAGTAGGGCACTCTCAATTTTCTCGTGAATGTAACATGTAAGTTCAAATTCAGTTTGCACTATTCCGGCTTGTTCTGCGTGGGTGAAATGGTTTCGTAAGAAAAGTAAATTTTGTGTAATACTGGCGCAGAATTTTAAAATCCAAGAATGTTTCTAATATAGAGGGTAAAAATTTAACCTTCTCACAATTCACATTTGTGACAGTGACCTCATCTGACTTAGATTAATCCATTCCACATTGATGTTACCAATTTATACAAAGATTTAATGTTTCTGTTTTATTTTGCTATTTATAAGCAACACTTTCATTAATTTCCCAACAGTTCTGTACATTACTCTATTGAAACTGATTAACATATCAACCTTTCCATTACAGAAAAATGCAGGAGCAGGGCTAAGGCTCTCTCTCTCTCTCTCTGTGTGTGTGTATGTACAAACACACACTGTGTTTGCATTGAGAATTTTTCTGCTGTGACTTTTTTCATGGACTCAATTTACAGCACACATTCACATACTGAACACAATTTTGTAAATTTACCAAACCTAAAGGTAAATGTAAAATACTTACCATGAGTGTTTGGGGGAACAACTGGAGACAAAAAAACAAGACACTGAGTGAAGACTATTTCTAACCAGTTTTAGTTACTTGTAAAATGAAGTATTTATTAAAGGAATTAAGAAACTGTTCCATTTCTCATTTTCAGGTTTCAATTTCATTGTTAGCAATACTTCTTCTTCATACACTCTCAGCCGTCCACTCGAATATTTACAAAGAAAGCAGTGGGCAGCTTAATGCTATTTGTATCTCCATAGAGTTTTTCCAGGAATGTCATATGTGCTTTATCTGTTGCTGATAAGTTGGGCATCTTTGAAGCAAATGTTCAGCAGTAATTTTATTGGTGCCACAAATACACTAATCGATAGTTCCTATATTTAGCTTGTTGAGTAGATGATAACCTAATGTGCTGTGACTCATGCGAAGTCTGAAAATTATCACTTATTCTCTTCTGCTGAGCTGGTAATTTGCATCATTTTGTGTTCTGCATCCCATTTAGCAATACAGATTGGATGTATTTCAGCATGGTTCTGAAACATGGAAATCTGATCTGAAAGAGCAATGGAAAGTTTGTGTGTCTAATCTCCATGCTGACTGCCGAATAAATAAACAAGTTATAAGAAAATTACTAAAACAAAACTAGGCTCTGAGATATACTTTGAGTACCATGGGCGCCTTTTGGCGACAAGCCTTATTTTCCGTAGAGTACCAATGTCGCCTTTTGGCATATGTATAGCATCAGCATAAAATGCTGATATTAGCATCACGGCAAGCCTGAACATACGCAAATCAAGGGAAGTAACTCAATTTTATTGAGAAATGGTCAATGGTGACCGGAAATTTTTTTCACGTGTGTTGATTAATCTTTAGATGGAAATTTCTTTAGACTAGTGAATGTTGCAATGATTTGAATTCTGGCTCTCAGCTGACCTTTGAAAGTGACAACAGTTGGTCTAGTTTTGATGCAGGGCAGCCTGAAATTACTGAAACAGACAGCAACAGCCCTAGTTCCAGCATTCGTGAAGCTGTCAGAGGTGTTGATAGCGATTTTCAGGGTCATAGTGAGAATCAGGGGTGTAGAAAAAGACCTGCTACAAGGAGGGGGTGTGGCAGAGAAGCAGCTGATTAGTTTCAGTGGTACTTGTATGGCTTTGATGACCCCTATGTGAGCATTATGGTTAGACTATTACAGACAGTAGAAGAGGGTTTCCTGTAATTTTGAGAAAAACAAAACAACATGAAGCGTGGCAGTTCATCTGTTTTTGCTAGGTCGGGAAACATGGTTGCTTGTATGTGGCATTATAGAATTTGTTCAGCACAGCCCACGCAAACAATGTTACTGACAAAAGTATCAGATCCATACACCATGAGGGAGATTTATGACAGTGGAAAAACCTATTATAATCACAATATGAGTGGTGTAGGTCACTTCAATCAAAGACTGATGAATTACTGTTATCCTTATGCCTCAAATGGCATCATCATAGTCTTCATTTTGCCATAGAAGTTGCCCTAGTAAATGCATCGGCAGAATTACAGAGTTAACATACTCAACCAAAGCAGTATTGTTCTCGCTTATTCTGAATATCTTGTGAAGAATCCCTTTGTAATAGAAGTGTCATCACCGTTCTATCTACATCTCTGCCAAGAGTAATCTTGTGCGAAGGTAGATACCTTTGAAGCCCATATTAGATACTCTGAGTTTTGGCCACTGTTGGACCACTACTGCAAAGCAGGGGAGGCAATACCGTCACACCCAGCTAAAGTAAATTGATAAGTATGTATTTTTTAAAATTTCTTTTTGCATGAAATCATGTCAGTACCTCATGAATATTTCTATTTTGTCATTACAGACCCTGGAATTTTGTGTCCATTTCAAATAGCTTTTTAACCCCAATATCATTTTAAGAGCATATTATACTTGCTATTTTTTAGAAAGAATGTTCAATAATATTATATCTTGGAAAGCCTTATGACTTTTGAGTTGATTATATTTTACACATTTTTCAATAATGCATGATTTTTGTCTATTCTTCTTCTTCTTTGATCCTTAGCCGCCGACCGTCAAAGCAGTCAGTGGCCATCACGCCTAGTGGCGTCTTGTAGGGCAACAACAAATTGATTCCACTTTGCTCGGTCGGTGGCCATCCTTCGTACAGTGCCCCAACTCTGGTTCATTCTTTGCATCTCAGCCTCCACAGTCCTCCGCCAGGTTGTTTTTGGTCGGCCTCTCTTTCGTTTTCCTTCAGGGGTCCAAAGCATAGCTGTTCTTGTGATGGCATCGGGGTCTCTTCTGAGGACATGGCCAACCCAGCTCCAGCGTCTGCCAGCTATGATGGTGTGCATGTCCTCTTGCTTGCTCCGAGTAAGCAGATCTTGGTTGGTGATGATATTCGGCCAAAAGATTCGGTGAATTTTTCTTAGGCATGTTGTGTGAAAAGAGTATAGAGTTTTGTCTATTGCCTCATTATATTCAAAATGGCTGCCATGATCACATGACCTGAACACAAAACTAGGTGACCACGCGACACCTTATCCACTTCCCATATCACCCTGAAAGTTTCATGTCTATCTGTTGACTCATTTGGTCTCAGTGATTTTTTTAATTTCATCACCCTAAATGGGAATTTTTTCCTAAAAACCCTTGGTACTTGAAGGTAATTGCTAACTGAGAAGCCTTGGTACTCAAAGTGTTAATGTTTGTCTTCACTGGAAAAGCACGTCTTAAGAAAATTTAATTTAAAGGTTAAAATATACCTTTTTAAGAATGTGTTCTGCAATCTATTTGGCATATTTAGATCCAGGAGATTCCAAACTATCAGAAAATAGATTAATAATTTTCAAATTTTATAGATTTTGACTCAGAAAAAGCCCCACTATCAGGTTTGTCTGGCCTTTCCAGTTCTTATTGTACTTAGTGGCATTTAGAAAAATAATTAAATGAAGAGGTTCCTTACATGAAATAAATAGATGATAATCAATAATTTAAATCTTTTATTTTGTAACATTTTTACCACTGCTGTGCAAACTGACTCAACAGATTCTTGCCAAATGTTTTCAATGTATATTCTCTTCTTTGATCCTTAACCGCCAACTGTCAAAGTAGTTAGTGGCCATGGTAAAGAACAGCATGTACTGAACGACACTGCCAGTTAAATGGTTAATTCTTTTTTCCCCCAGGTAGCTATGTTGACTGTGAAGGATTAAAGAACTGTCATTAATACACCAAAGAATGCTACAGCACAATAAAGAACTGACAGCATTTAGTACCACATTTAATACAACTGGTTCATAACATCAAAGTGATTTAATGTCAGGTTAAGTGAAAAACATGTACTTTCAAACCTCAAAATATAAATACTGATTTTGTTATTGTAAAGTTATTGTTGAACAGAATCGACATCACTGCTCTCAGGGCAAACCCATAGGTGCTCATCTCCCTCAGCATATGTTGAAGGGTTTGAATGCTAACTGTTTCTGTTGCATGCTGATTGTATACAGACAGATGCCCATCCCTGCTAGCCTTATATTTCATGCCAAATTCCACCAGTCTTAGCCTTGTTGATTCATTTATTGCAGTGTCTTTCTCTAATAGGTGATCATATGCATGGAGGCATATCTGGAGTCATCCTTATATGACCACCAACTATGCACAATGCTACAGTATGTAGATTTGGATGTGAACCTATCTGTGAGGCTAATTGTACCCTCACTGATTTCTTGAAATCATCCGCACTTCCAGGGATTCCCCATGTGGTGAAACATGATGAGAACCCAGCACTGCACACTAAGCTTGGGGGAGTCACTTGAGCCCCAGACATAACTCTGGCTTTTACTTGGTTGACTGCATGTAGGAGGCTCTCACTATGGACCCTATGACAGGCAGGGAGAGCTAAGAAGTGGCTCTGTGTAGGAAGTAACAACTCCTTAGGAGAGCCCAGAACCAGAGCACAGTATTTTAGCCCTACATATTTGGAAGGCCCCTTTGGATGGCGGGGAATGCACAGTATGCTACATGCTTCTTCCTCCTAGCTTGGGATCAGATGTGATGATCCTTTAAATGCAAGCCAAGTTGGAGAAACTGGAGCTCATGACTTTAACTCAACACGTTTCGGAATGGCAGAAAATCACAGGAAAAGCCTAGATCTACAGTGTAGATAATACCAAGGACTCTTAGACTTGGTATTGGCTGCAAAACAGCAAAAAGCTCAACTTCTCTAGTTAAACAACAACAATAAACAATAGGTGATCATTAATAGTCTTCAGTATCACTTATCCATTTCCAACATCCCCACTATGGGTGTTCTTGAAGGCTAGCCTGTCAGCTTTCTCATCACCACGTTCCCCTGCATGACTAGGACAGTAAATCCACACCAGTTCCTGAAGATTCAAAGCTCTATAGATGTTTTCGTTTCATGCCGTAGCCATCCATTTTGAACCTTCCAAAGCATGGACAATAACTGCCCTGGATGAAGGAGTCTCAGACAATTACTTCAGAGCTGCAGTCACTGCATTCTCATGCTTGACGTTGTTGTCGTGTAAGCCCTGCTCTCTTTGGCAACGATCCTACCTTTTACTCTAGCAAGAAGCCCCAGGCTCATTTCTCACCACAGAGTACAGACCCATCTGTGTATACAATTGCATCATCATCTCCTGCATGTAGCAGTTGATTAATTTCCATCTCTGCTTTGCCACTGCCCCAAGCTCTACACTCCCTGCCAAGGCTGATGATGACTTGCTGGTAGTTTGTCCAATTATCACCTGACTTATTCCATTCTGCTCCCTTAGATATATTTTCTACTGTGGTACCTGTCTAATCGTAGCCTCTGCCTGTGCCATCTATGACATCCCTCTCTTTATTCTTGCTCCCTTGATGACAGCTATGTTCCTATGCAGATGGTGATTTCTGTTTATTGTTATTCACATATAGGTTTTTGCTTGGGCCATCGCATATCTGGATCTAATCGATAGTAGATGTTAAACAGCACCGATGATAGCGGAGAACCCTGCGGTAGTCCCTTGCAAATGTGCATTGGTTCTGACGTTTATGTTCGTAAGTGAAATGCAACGGAGCTCTCCATTAAGGCAGCTGTTACCCATCTTGTTAGCCAAGGATTTACACTGTTATAAGCATCCTCTAGGTCAATTGCTACATCAACCATTTCTTGTTAACCCTGGAATCCCTCGTACACATCATAAGCACATGTTCCAGGGTTACCCCATGTTACTTTTATGGATCTATAGCTTCCCAGGGTATCAGGGAGAATATGAGCATTTTTTGAGGTGGTTCATTACTTTCCTCGCTACTAACTTTTCAAGTAATTTACCGTAGACATTCTGAAGCATGATAATTCTATAGCTGCTGAGAAGTGTGGGGTCTTTACCAGATTTAGGAAGTGGCCTTACGTAACTATGTAGTCAGTCTTCTGGCACCTCAGCATTCTATATGCTGGTGTTGAAATCTTTCACCACATTCATAATGCCAATGTCATTGAGCTGTTTTATGTGGTGATACTGTATACCTTCAAGGCCCAGGGCAGTGTTTCTACTGGTTTCTAAAGTGTACACAACGTCTTCTTCGGATATGAGGTTGAAATATGTCGCTTTCCAGGACATGGTCTTAAATTTCTTAGCGGGCAGCTTTATCTGTCTGAGAAATATAACGCTTGAGCAATTCAAGTCCATTTTTGGCAGCGGTCTTCTGGCTTATTCCTGTCGAGCTTAGAATATTAGGAATTGGTTGGCTTGTACTTTTCCTAATTATTCTTCGATGTAAGCACCAGAATTTCTGTTGAGTTTTTTTCAGTGCCTACCTATGTCGCAAAGCCCCCCACACTGCATTCTTGGCTTCTGTTGTCAAGCTCCTAAATTTATTGATGGCTCTCAGCTTTTTCTCTTTCATCTCTTCCACCTCTTCATCATTTCATGCTTTCCACCATGGCTTTGTCGCTCTTACTTTTTCCATCCATGCTTGATCCAATGTCTCATTCCACCAAGGCAGTTGTGTAAAAGGTGTTCAAGCTGTCTTTTGTTTGGCATTTTGATGCAATATGTGAACGCCTTGTTCACTACTGACATGGTTTCCTGTGTCTAGTGTTCCTTCCCTTCGCAATGAGTATGATAGAGTAGGTGATCGTTTTCGTGAGCTTGCAATACATCCCAATGTGCAAAGGTGGTGGCACCACTAGAAATCAATGCCAGATCTATGACATCAGTACCCCCTGGTTTAGTTGCCAGTCTTGTTGGGCATCCATCATTTAAAATAGATAGGCTTGTCTTGAGTAAAGCCTGGCTCAAAGTCATAACCTATCGTCTGAGATATTCCCCTACATCTTAGAACTAGCCTTAAAATCGTCGGTAATTAAACGCTTTTTGTTAGGTTCTTCCAACAATTTCATCAGATAGTCCCAGCTACTCTCTACCAGAAGGTGATTGTGACAAAAGTACTGAGATTCTGTCTTTCAAATGGCCCATGTCTTTTCTCCTTGCAATTTGTTCACTATTTTTAGGAGGGATTACAGGTAATCCTTCTCCATGTTTCTTCTCCTTCTATTATTTAAGTTTTTTCAGAGTGAGATCACGAGGGAGTTTGATCTCATCGGCTTTATGGTTCTTCTCTATGTGTTTAGAGTGTGTGTGTAGGAAATTGTTGCAGTATTATTCTAGATCAGATTTGCACCAGTTTGTCTTTTTAAAGATATGGCAGGCAGCTAGACGCATTTTTCGGGATTGTATATATATATATATATATTTCGGCCGTTTTGCTTCATTAGATAGCAGAGGGCAGAGCTAATCCTGGTTCTTTGTCTAAAGCAGTACCGGTTGCATCAGAATTGTTTACAATTCTGATTGGCTGAGATATAACGGCATGTGAAATCATTGGGTTAAATTCGAAGCCGCGTATATGACGTCATGAGGTCAGCGTGCTGTTAATTGATTATAAAAAAGGGCCGTAATTTAATTCTCGGTCTCTTTATTGTAATTGCCAGCTGCGTACCTGAAACAAGTCGGTTCGCCTTCAGTGGGAATTCGAATTTGCAGGTACCGGCTTTTGTGGGGAAGAGCAGAATTTTTGATACCACAAAATTTCTCTCACGGCAAAGTTGTGGCATTCGCCGACATGCAAAGTCGTGCGTTAATTTGCCAGTGGCGGACGGAGCGAAAGAAAATACGTTTTCCCAAGGCAGGGAAGACATTCTCCAGTTGAGAGGGATTTTGGTGGAAAATCCGGAGCTCTGATGCTCAATCTTCTTACACCCGCAAATCGGCAAGTTGCCAGCGTGGTTGTAAATTTATTTCGATTCGTCCCGGCCATAATAACGCCGAAGGCCTGACCCCAGAGTAGGGAGCGGGCAGGTAAATCCAGAGTGGTAGCAGCAAAACCAGCTACCAAATCATAGTTTTTCCAGAAGCCAGTGGTGAAACTTAGTCGTCATTTACAGAATTGTAGAGAGCAACAGGGTAAAAATCCTCTCTACAGATTTTAGAGCAGAGGACAGCTGCTGAAGTGTAGTCTACAGGTAGTAGACCAGAAAGACAGAACGGAGACATCGTTTTGTGAAGATCATAGCAGAGAACAGCTGTAGAAGTGTAGAGGTGCAGTTAGCTACGTGGCAGGGGTCAGGAGATTTTCAGGATAGGTTGTGTAGAAACGAAGTCTGTGCAGAGTTGGTGTGGACACTTCGTAGTAGATCCAGCTGATTGTGTACTTAGAGTTTATATTAGAGTTTAGAATAGCTAGTTTGGAGTGGAGGCTCGGCGTCTGAGACCCCACCCAGGGCAGTGTAGTTTATTTCATTTAATCTTACCTTCTCTCTCCATACAGGTGAAACTTGTGGGTGAAGGGTTGGGTTTTGATGATACAGCATTTGTAATTTTTCCTGAATTTGTTTGTTTCAGGAGTGCTTACACTGCAATTTTATGTATTTGACATGTATATGAGTTTTGTTTATAGGTGTAAATAAAACTTGAACCTTTATAGTCTGGACCAGTCATTTCATTTACGTACAGTAGCTATCTGTTGTCTGTATCGTGGTGTATGTGAATCATAATTGAACCTTATCCCCTTAGGATAGTTAAAGGTGGTCGAGGCCATAGCAATTAAGATGTCCGAAGTGGCGCGGGAGATTTAACTTCGGTTCTCAACCTCGGAGCCAATGGTCTCGCTTTCACATTTGCAATGTCATTTTCCATCTAAATCTATCATTTCAGTCTTTCTTCTCACTAATGTCTTGTCACTATATGTAGACAGCCTTTAGTCCTAAATCCATTTCGTGACAAAGTGGGTGGCGTCGTCCTTGGGATCAATTCTAGATTCATAGACTGTCTCTACAGAAAGTTCTGGAAAATAGATTTCTTAAAAATATCCCCTAGACTTGAGCTATATTAAGACTGATCCAGCTATAAAGTTTGTTCCACAGGTTCCGGTTAGTTTAGATGATAGTGGTAGTAAGGCTGGTTATGACTTAGAGGTAATTGATGGCTAATTGATTTTTTTTCTTAACAGGAAAGTAAATTCGGGTTTTGGGTAGCTGGATACTTATACATTTTTTCAGGTAGTCCTTCCTTTTTGTTTCTTCTCTTTATCAGTTGTCTGTGTTCGCGAGCTTACAGCAGTTCGCAAGTAAGATGGCAGATATGGCCAAGTTACGAGCTGCCTGGCGTGAGGCTGCTGAGGACATGGGTATGGACAAAGAGGAAACTAAGGCCTATATGATCAGAGAAAATGATAGGCATAATCAGAAAGAGGAAAGGGCAGCAGAAGTTGAGGAAAGAAAAAGGGCAGCAGAAGTTGAGGAAAGAAAAAGGGCTGCAGAAGTTGAGGAAAGGGAAAAGGCAGCCGAGAGACAGCACGAACTTGCCATGCGTTCTCTGGAACTGCAGCATAGATCTTTGGAGGGCAGTTCGGCTAACGGAAATTCCCCCGGAGCAGTGGCGATAGACACCTCAGGAAATGGAGTCCCCCGGATGGCAGCCATGAATTTTCTGATGGACTCTTTTCCTAACGGAAATGAGAAAATTGAGGTATTTTTGTAAAAATTCGAAAGAATGGCAAAGGCGTACGGGCTGGATGATAGTCTTTGGTGTCTAAAATTATCTCAGTCGCTGAAAAACCAGGCGTATGATGTCTATAGCAAGATGTTAGTAGACGACCAGAATAACTTTGAGGCTCTGCGTAACGCCCTGTTACAGCGATTTCAGTGGACTCCTCGGAAGTGCCAGACAATGTTTCGGGAAAGTCGTCTGGAGAAAGGAGAAAGTTTTCCCCAGTTCGCCGAGAGGCTGAGGAATTACCTCACTCGCTGGAGAGAGTTGTCGGGACTGGCAAAATCTTTCGAAGGACTCGAAGAGTTCATCATGTGCGAACAGATAAAGGCCAACATGTCCCCAGACTTAAGGAAGTACCTGGCAGAGCAGGGCGCCCAGCAACTGGACCAGATTATTCTATTTTCTGAAAGGTTCCAGACGGCACAGGCTAAAGTACTGGGCCAGAAAAGAAAACACCCTGACCTGCCAGCCCCGGACAAAGGAGCATCTTCATCGCATTCGCCTCCCTCTTCAGCTTACCAACAGCAAGGGCCGTATCGAAAGGAGCCCCCTCCCAGTCATAACATGCGCTCCCAGCCGCATAACAGAACACAGGGGCCGACTTCTCATGAACCCGCCAGGAACCGGGGAGATAATGAGAGATATTGTAGGTTCTGTCGGACTACCACTCATTGGACAACACGGTGCCCAAACAAACAACCCGCTCATCAGGTGGCTTGTTTAAGGCCTGTGAGGGTGAAACAAGGGAAGAAGTGGAAACCCTTCCAGTCAGAGAAGTTGTTCTCCAACAGTGGACCAGCCGAAGTGAACGGGACTGAGACTACATGCTTATTTGACAGCGGGCTTACCTACCCCAGCATAGTCGCCCGACATCTGGTGAAGCGCTGGCAGATGACTAAGGAAAAGGTCAATATTGGTGGAGTTTTAAGGAAAGGGACTTCACAGTGCTTCCCCGTAGCCAATATTAAAGTGAAATGTAAGTTCGTGTCTGGCACCATCAAGGCAGCTGTAACGGCTCAGCCAGCCTATGACTTCATTCTCGGCAACCCATATTTAGTTTTGGGGAACCCGCCCACACCGATCCTTGCTGATGCAAGGGGGCCTACTGCAGGCCAGATAAGTGGAAAAGGAGAATTCCTATTTCACGGAGCCCCAAGCGAGCTCGAACAGCCCGGTCGTGCTAAGGAGAGGTTAGAAGCCTCTCAAGACAGTGGGATGTTATTTGCAGAGGCGTATTCGCCTGTCAACCCTGTTCAGCCTAAGGACCAAACAGTGGTGACGCCTCTGATTCAGGAAGTACACTCTTTGTTGTTGGGAATTAGGCCCCCGACGGTATTAGCTTCCTCAAGTGAGGGACATACTGACAAGAGCGGTATTACATATGTCAACGACCAGCGCCATCTTCATAGGGCACAAGATAGCGGTCTGAGCGAGCATATAGTTTCAACCAGCCCTGGAGCCCCATCCGACCAGCACTTTACTCAAACGGAGGAGGACAGTGATCTGAGTATCCGTTTGCCTATAGACGGAGATGGGCCCCACAACTCGAGTATCTCGTTTACAGGAAACGACTCTTGTAACGAGGAGCCTGAAAAATTGGCTACATTTTCCAATTTGTTTCAAGGAACATTGGACCAAGTCACTGAGAGCTTTATCTCAGATACTCCGCGATCTAACAGGATCTTAAACCGTTCCATGTCACTGCAGGACACATGTCAACTAAACGCCAGTAACTCTCGACGGGGAGGGCAAGGGTGAGAATTATTTTAGAACCAGAGTTTCGGACGGAGACTCTCTGGGACTACACGGGCATCTCACAAACTTTCCAGGCAAGGAATTAGTGAGGAAAACTGCCTTACAACTTTGCAAGGAGCTATATTGGAGAGCTCTGTCCCACTTCATATTGGTAGGGGAAGAGCGAGTCCAGAACCACTGCCAGGGGCAGATCTTACCTACCTTTCTTCAAAGGTAGAAGCTATTGAGGTCGATCATGATCCAATAGACACCCAGCAAGAAATCGGAGGCTCTACACCAGAGGAACCCGAGACGTTGCATCGTTCTCGCACAGTACCAGCAGTCACAACCCTGCTGATGCGCAGCGAGGAAGTCGCCATCGCCAGGCCACCACAGCGCCAGCCGGTCACGTCAGCTGACCAAGGCAACATTTTGATGGTCATAACAAGGGAAAGTTCAGACCCGCCATTAGACGGCACAGGTCAGAAGAGAGATCAACTCTCCCAACAGGGCATAGGAGCTTGTTCAAGGAGAGGAAGGAGGAGGAAACGCAAGAGAGGAAGGTCGAAGAACACTGAATAGGAGGGGTAAGGACAGACAGCCATAGACAGAGTTAAGGGCCAGTGTGAAACACAGAGATTTCAGTAATGAGATCGATGCTCAATCTTCGAAGGTGGGAATGATGTGACGAAAGTACTGAGATTCTGTCTTTCAAATGGCCCATGTCTTTTTCTCCTAGCAATTTGTTCACTATTTTTAGGAGGGATTACAGGTAATCCTTCTCCATGTTTCTTCTCCTTCTATTATTTACGTTTTTTCAGAGTGAGATCACGAGGGAGTTTGATCTCATCGGCTTTATGGTTCTTCTCTATGTGTTTAGAGTGTGTGTGTAGGAAATTATTGCAGTATTATTCTAGATCAGATTTGCACCAGTTTGTCTTTTTAAAGATATGGCAGGCAGCTAGACGCATTTTTCGGGATTGTATATATATATATATATATAAATATATATATATATATATATATATATATATATATATATATATATATATATATATATTTCGGCCATTTTGCTTCATTAGATAGCACAGGGCAGAGCTAATCCCGGTTCTTTGTCTAAAGCAGTACCGGTTGCATCAGAATTGTTTACAATTCTGATTGGCTGAGATATAACGGCATGTGAAATCATTGGGTTAAATTCGAAGCCGCGTATATGACGTCACGAGGTCAGCATGCTGTTAGTTGATTATAAAAAGGGCCGTAATTTAATTCTCGGTCTCTTTATTGTAATTGCCAGCTGCGTACCTGAAACAAGTCGGTTCGCCTTCAGTGGGAATTCGAATTTGCAGGTACCGGCTTTTGTGGGGAAGAGCAGAATTTTTTTATACCACAAAATTTCTCCCACGGCAAAGTTGTGGCATTCGCCGACACGCAAAGTCGTGCGTTAATTTGCCAGTGGCGGACGGAACGAAAGAAAATACGTTTTCCCAAGGCAGGGAAGACATTCTCCAATTGAAAGGGATTTTGGTGGAAAATCCGGAGCTCTGATGCTCAATCTTCTTACACCCGCAAATCGACAAGTTGCCAGCGTGGTTGTAAATTTATTTCGATTCGTCCCGGCCATAATAACGCCGAAGGCCTGACCCCAGAGTAGGGAGCGGGCAGGTAAATCCAGAGTGGTAGCAGCAAAACCAGCTACCAAATCGTAGTTTTTCCAGAAGCCAGTGGTGAAACTTAGTCGTCATTTACAGAATTGTAGAGAGCAACAGGGTAAAAATCCTCTCTACAGATTTTAGAGCAGAGGACAGCTGCTGAAGTGTAGTCTACAGGTAGTAGACCAGAAAGACAGAACGGAGACATCGTTTTGTGAAGATCATAGCAGAGAACAGCTGTTGAAGTGTAGAGGTGCAGTTAGCTATATGGCAGGGGTCAGGAGATTTTCAGGATAGGTTGTGTAGAAACGAAGTCTGTGCAGAGTTGGTGTGGACACTTCGTAGTAGATCCAGCTGATTGTGTACTTAGAGTTTATATTAGAGTTTAGAATAGCTAGTTTGGAGTGGAGGCTCGGCGTCTGAGACCCCACCCAGGGCAGTGTAGTTTATTTCATTTAATCTTACCTTCTCTCTCCATACAGGTGAAACTTGTGGGTGAAGGGTTGGGTTTTGATGATACAACATTTGTAATTTTTCCTGACCTTGTTTGTTTCAGGAGTGCTTACACTGCAATTTTATGTATTTGACATGTATATGAGTTTTGTTTATAGGTGTAAATAAAACCTGAACCTTTATAGTCTGGACCAGTCATTTCATTTACGTACAGTAGCTATCTGTTGTCTGTATCGTGGTGTATGTGAATCATAATTGAACCTTATCCCCTTAGGGTAGTTAAAGGTGGTCAAGGCTATAGCAAATAAGATGTCCGAAGTGGCGAGGGAGATTTAACTTCGGTTCTCAACCTCGGAGCCAATGGTCTCGCTTTCACATTTGCACTGTCATTTTCCATCTAAATCTATCATTTCAGTCTTTCTTCTCACTAATGTCTTGTCACTATATGTAGACAGCCTTTAGTCCTAAATCCATTTCGTGACAGTGATCTGCATGAGTATATAAACTGAAGACTTGCCATTCCTGACCACTTATATCCAGTGCAATTCTCTGCAATTCTACATCCTCACTAGAGTGGAAACTTGTATCTAGCCATGCACGAGGAAGTTCATATACATCGCTTGCCACATCTGCCGGGCCCACACAGATTTGTGTAACATCTTAACCTGGGCTTTTAAATTTATTTTTTGGAACATGGTAAAAAAGGTAATGGTAGTTGTTGAGTTTGCGTGATAATATAAAGATAATGAGTTTGTTGAGTTTTGTTTCATTTTTTTGAAACTATTCTATAATAATAATAATAAATTCTTTAAGCACCAAACACGGCGCATAAGGCAGAAACCAGTGCTCTCCAGGTTGTTCGTTGTGATGCCACTCCTCTTAGCTCTTGCACATTGTCCCAACGTTCTTCCTTCTCTTATTATTGTTCTTCTGAGTGTTTCTTTTGGTCTTCCTTTTTTCCTCTTACCCTCAGGAACCCAAGTGAGTGCCTGCAATGGTATTCTGTTGTTTTGCATTTGTAGGACATGACCGATATATGACCATTGTCTTTTCCTTATATAGTTGGAGACATATTTCTGCCTAGAGTCTTCTCTTATTTGTCGATTAGTCTTGAATTCTTTCCAACTGATGTTCATGAATTTTCTAAGACATTTGTTCTTGAATGTATTCAGCTTGTTCTCCAATGATTTTGTTATTTTCCAACTCTCACAGCCGTATGTTAACACTGAGATAACATTTGAATTAAACAGACGAAGCTTGGTATGTATATTCAATGATCGTAATTTCCAAATGTTAGATAATCTATTGAAGGCGCTAGCTGCCAAAGCAACTCTAGTATGAATTTCTCTTGTTGTGTCACCATCCTGAGTCATTTTACTGCCTAAATAATTGAAACTTTCAACTTTCTGTAGTTTTTCCCCGTTCAGGATGATATTAAAGGTCTCGTTAGAAAAGTTCATAACTTTAGTTTTAGAGGCATTTATTTGGAGACCTATTTTAACCGAAAGATGACACAAATTATTTACTGCTTCTTGGGATTGTCTGGGTGTTGAACTTAAGAATGCTAAATCATCTGCGAAATCCAGGTCCCTCGGGAATTTTCCATTTGTCCATTTTATACCTAATTGTTCATTGTGGGTATAGTTTCTCATAACCCAATCAATAGCTATTCCAAAAAGTAGTGGTGACATAATACAGCCTTGTTTCACCCCTGTTTCTACTGTAAACCATTCTGTATTCCCTTTATTTGTTCTAACACAACATCTTGCATTGTCATATAGCGCTTTGATTATATTCACATATTTTGTTGGAAAACCATAGATTGTAAGTATCTTCCACAATGATGGGCGGTGTAGACTATCAAAGGCTTTTTGAAAATCGACGAAGGTGATAATAAGTGGCGATTGCATTTCCACTGATTCTTCTATAATTGTTCTTAGTGTGAATATTTGATCAATACATGATCGTTTCGGCCTGAAACCCGCTTGTTCTTCTCTGATCTTTTCGTTAAGTAATAATATTATAATAATGTTCTTTTCTTGATTCATATTGTCTCTATTATCTTCTGCAAACTACAGGGTTTGTATTAGATGACTTGTGATTTGAACATGAATGTTCTTCAATAAAGTTCATTTCTTCTGTAATTACTACAATGTTTTTCGTTTTCTTTGAGTTAATATAATAATGGTAGAGCGTTCATAGTTTACCAAGGTTAAACTGCATCAACCACAGTAACACGAATAAGTGAACTGGTTTTGAATATAAATTTAAGAATTCTTCAGTGAATAAGTCTGTTGAAGACGACTCCATATAATTTATTCCAATAACGTACAATGAATGTGAAGAACGCATTAGTATTATTTTACATTGAAAGATAAGTTAACCATCACGTTTGTCTTATACATGACCTTAATGCTCTGGGCATAACCGTTAAAAGTATAGGCTAGAATGTTCCTTCTTATTCCACGAATACTACTGTATTAAAATGTTCCTATTCACTTTTCAGAGTTCCATCTATATTACTCCATATTTTGGCATCTCACGCCATCTTATATTCGCCATATATTTGCCTTCAATAAAAATACACAAGTAGCCGCAATACTGGTATCTCCCGAATACCTAAATTAACTCTGCGTTTTTAATATTAATACTTAATCACTTTTACGGACTCCCAGGTCCTTGTCTGCTTATTCACATTCAAGTGTCCAATGACACATACATTTATCAACAAGTGGCTATACCACACTTAGAAGGCTTAACCCTTTACTGTTTAAAACGCCCAAAACCGCCTGGGCGTGAAGTCTAAGATACCGACCAAAACGGCCAATTCCACCCGCGAAACGTTGTTGTCGGTCGTTGCCATAGTGCAACGGGATCTCGCTATAAATGAGACCCGAGTTTTACTGAGATTTTCGGTAAGAAGCGCAGCAATTATTTTTGAAATCGATTGATATTTAGATTTTTTGTGATTTTTTAAAGCCATGGCTTTATGGGCAGTGGAATTTTTGCTTCGGAAACCAAGAGATGACGTTTTTTATTGAAATGATCAGACTGCCGCTGAATCAGATGTGGATATTGAATATGAACCTGATTTAGATTCGTGGCAGTGGCACTGATGAAATTAAATCTAGTGAAAGAGTAATGATACTGACGACAGATCAAACGAAATAGATTTGTCAACAAAGGACACTTCAGTTGAATTTTGTGTCTTAGTAGGAAATCTTGGACCTAAATACACTCTAGGCCCTAGATCTAGATGCTGCATCTTATGATTACTTCAGTTTGTTTATGAGCGAAGAATGTTATCAAACGGGCTCAATACAAACAAGTAAAAAAACTGCAGTAAACAACTTATGGGAAGCATATGCGGGAAAAAAAAAGATGATGTTTTGTTTTCTCAAAGAACAAACCAAACACCTCTTCTGGGCAGAGACTATTTATGGCTTCCCAGTGTGCAGAATTCATTGCAATGAACTGATCTGATCATCCCATGACAAATAGCTATGTTACGTTGATAAAAATGAATGTTTATATCTTTTTGTGGTAATGAAATAGTACAACAAACGTTCAAAATTGTTTTTAAAATATTTGTTCACCACATTAATGGAATTTTCATTGCTTAATATTAATATATACCATTTTTAAATTAATGCAGATGGTACAAGATTCAATTGTGTGTATTTAAAATTAATAAACATAATTTTAACTCAGTTTGTTTTTAATGAATATTTTTAGACGGTCACAGTGTTAGATAATGGAGTTGCTCCCCTTGCTTTGGACGTTAAGATAAAGATGTAGTAAACTGGGCAGGACGGTAAAGGGTTATAATCTATCGGCCAATTTATCCAAAGTGTCACTCAACACATATATTTAGGAACACTACGAAGTGGTTATACCACACTTAGAAGGCTTAACATAATCTATTGGCTTAAAGCCTAAACACATACAGATATAAAGGTAAGTGGCCATGCCACACATTCAAACATATGTCCATAAGGCTCGAAAGCCGCACGCAGACTGTTTCGTTACTAAGCCTCATGCGTCATCAAGTTCTTTACACGTAACGTTTAAGTATAACTAGTTGAGGTGCTGAATAGTGCAATCACCTCAATCAAAGTAAAAACCAAGATGATAGCAAACCATGCAGCAGTCCTCAACAGTAGTCCCATAGCAGATACTGCCGTAGGGGAGTGAAGTGTTATATACTTCACCATACTAGGTACAGCATCGAGAAGTGGGGAGAACAGTTCCCTTCCTAGCTGCCTTTTCCTTCCCTAACTCAAAGACACAAAAAATGCTGCACAAACACCATTCACAATTAAAAAAATGCATGAAGGCAGTCCAACAAGTCACACTATTGCAAAACATGTAAGACATCTTGTTCGGAATTCGTATATCCAAAAATATTAATTTACAAAAGTTTAATCACTAATTTACTCACTGGAACTGAAAGCAAATTATTCACTTATTTTCAGCATATATTTCAGCGCAACTGCTGGACATGTCAACACAAGGAAAGCATCTCTGGTGTCTAATAGTACAGACAATGTATCTCTCAACAAATGCAAAATATTTTTTTTAAAATAATCACTTTTTATATATTACTATTCCTGCTCATTTTGATAAATGAAATGTTTGAATGTTTAAGGAGTACATTTTATATGAATAAATTAAAATACTAAAATTAATGTTTTAAAATTTAGCTTTAGTTTTTCCAACATTCCTCGGTACGGATAATTACATTAATAAAACCTTTGGGTTTTTAGCTTTTTGTCTGGCACACATACATGATCTTGGCAAAGAGATGCTACTGTAAGTAGGAATTTCGCTTTTTTGTTAACATGCGCCATATATTCTTTATGAGTTGCAAGACAAAACTGCAGCCATAGCAAACAGAACTTTCAATTAAAATTTCTAGCCTGCAGTAAAAATGTATTAGGTTCTATATAAATGTTTTTTATTGTGTGCCTGTGAATTTTTTCAAAAATCCTTATGTAAAACACAATGGTCCAATAATAAGGTCTCTAATATAGTGAACAAAATAAGACAGACAATAAAGAATTCTGAGACTATCCTTCAGTTCTAGCAATGAAAAATAGGTATGCAACCCTGAAGAAAAGATCTCTTGATCACTTACTCATAGTTTCCTCATCATTGGCAACAATAGTAAGTCTCCGGCCCTCTATGAATACACTCTTGTGTGCAAGTACAAATGCTCTGCAGCTTCCTCGGCCTAGGCAGTCAAAGTCTATGCTCCTGTAAATTATGGATATTAAATGTTAATAACTACTTGTGCTTCATTACAAACTATTTGTTGAGTCATCAATGCGCAAGGGTCATACATATATCAGTCATTTAAAAAAGGGGGGGGGGGAGAAAGGGGGGTTTGAGTGGCTAAGAGGAATTCTAAAGGCACCAATGCATGAATTTTTTTTTTCAGAACCAGTGGTCCTAATGATGTCATACTCCCTCTGATCTCATGGGTAGTGAGATCAGATATCTAGCCTTCTCAGAAAGAGCGAAATGTTAGGAGGTTCCGTTTGCAATTTGCGCATGTTAAAAACCCCACGGCAGTTGGAAATCCTTAAGAGTAGCAAAATTTAAAAATTAGAAACCTACCTACCATAAAAATATTTATAGAATGTGTGATTCTTGTATATACACACTGGGATTATCGCCAGTACTACAGAGTTTGTGCACTGTGCTGAGATCCTCCTTCTGTGATCTAAGGGAGGATATTGAAGCACCGATGGAGTTGTCTGTGCAATAAAGATAGTCCTTAAAACCAAACCAAATAAAAGAAAGAAAGCAGAGGAGGTTGTGGCAGTCTTTTCTATATATATTATATATATATATATACAAGGGGGTTGACATAAGTCTTGGGCCTGACCATGAAGGAGTCACAGGAAGAAGATGAAACTTGGCACATTTAAAGTTCATCATATTTGCACTGAATGTGTAAAGTACGCGTTTGTTTCTTCAACGAGTTTTCCCGCTACGGTGCAATGTACCCTATTGACCAGATCTGCTGCTCCAAAGATTTGACAAAACAATGGAAAAGAAGGAGGCCAGAGCTGTGATAAAATTTCTGATGTTTCAGGGAAAAACACCTACATTTTTTGGAGACCATGGTGACAGTAGATGAGACTTGGGTGTGTACTCCCAAGGTCTTTTCAAGGTCAAGCAGAGATGGCAGAAGTGTGTCAATTCAGAGGGTTGCTATATTGAAAAGGAATAAACACTATACAAAATTTCAGCTCTCTGTGACATGTCCTTCATGGTCAGGCCCAAGACTTATGTCAATCCCCTTATATATATATATATATATATATATATATATATATATATATATATATATATATATATATATATATATATATATATATATATATATATATATATATATATATATATAGCTTTACGCCGAGTTAATTTCCAGGCCATTGCTGTAAAACGAGAATCGCCGTAAAGCGAAGAATCACTTTTTTTCTCTTGTAAAGCCTTTATTACGTTTTATTACATGTTTACACTATCATATATTAAGGGGAGGAGCTACACTGAAATGCTATTTTCGTTACTAATCACAAGATTTCAATGAAAATGCACATACTTAACCTACATCAATCATTGATACGTATAATGAAGCGTTTGATGGTATTACATCATCAGTTGTCATGGAAATGGTGGCTATATTGGATTACATTGTTCTATTTCAATTTTCTAAGGTTTTTTTATTTATTAATCTATCATTACCAAATTAAAACAAAATGTTTATCATTGTATTTTAAAACTTTTATCACATTGGATTTGTGATAACAGTAGATTTTGAGAAATATAATTTTAAAGTTTGTATATATAAATAATCATAATTTTTTTCAAAATTTTACATTATTTGCTATAAATCAAAATGTTGATTTGATATCACAAATTGGATCTGACAAAAGTTTTATTATCCTATGGAAAGTATTTGTGCCAAATCTGATATTGATTGACAAAAAAAAAAGTGGAAGTTATAAGAACATCAATAGCATATAACAAGGTTCTGAGACAATCTAGATTTTCTTCATAGGAAAAGCATCATTTCTGAAGAAAATACTATTTACAAAATCAAAATATACGTACTTAGAATGTGTTCTGACAAATAATTTTCACAGATTTAGATTCAGGGGAATATAAATTATACGAGTATAGACTAATCCCAATTTTAATGTTTCTGCTGTTTTTACTTAAAATTCCCTGTAGCAAGAACAAGACATAAAAACATCATAGAATACTTATAAGAATACAGTATACGGTTTAGAGCACACATTGCTCACTTTAAAATATTTAATCCTTAGCTTACAGTGATTGGTAAATGCAAACTTGAGACACAGTTACTATTTATTGTAGGAAAGATGAAGGAGAAAGGACAGTTTCATCATATTCTAACAATCTTAGTCTTTTTGATGGTACAGACATGGATGGAGCTCTTTCAGGGGTTTCTGCTGATGAAGCTGAAAAAATGATAGTTGCTGATGTGGAAGGTTGAGATGCTGGTTTCTTTAAGTAGGAAAGTGATAAGTGCAGATGTGATGAAAGGGAAATGATCTTGGGAAATACGTGTTGAGTAGAGTTAATTTTGGGTTAGAGTACTTGCTTACAGATTGGTATGGATTTGTTTAAAGATATCTCCTCTTAGTTTCGTGGAAGACAGTATGTCAGATAGCAGGTGAACTCTGGTCATAATGAACTGTTTCTGTACTGGTTTTAAGTGATGTGTGAATAGCTCTCGCGGCTAGTGTCCGCAGGGATTTTTGAGAGCAGTGTTAAGAGAACAGTAGATTCTCGTGACTGTGTGAACGGGGTGTGTTCCCGTGGGTTCAGTGTGTGCAGGGTTTTTGACTGAGGTGGTCAGCCCTAAGGTGTTTTTTTGGATAATGTATGCCTGCGCAGGGCTATAGAGATTTGGTAGGCCTTGATTATTATATATCTGCCGTAGATGCAGTATTTGTGCACTGATGTGAAGTATAGAGATTTTGTAGGCCTTGATTATTATATATCTGCCGTAGATGCAGTATTTGTGCACTGATGTGAAGTATAGAGATTTTGTAGGCCTTGATTATTATATATCTGCCGTAGATGCAGTATTTGTGCACTGATGTGAAGTATAGAGATTTTGTAGGCCTTGATTATTATATATCTGCCGTAGATGCAGTATTTGTGCACTGATGTGAATTATATATCTGCCGTAGATGCAGTATTTGTGCACTGATGTGAAGTATAGAGATTTTGTAGGCCTTGATTATTATATATCTGCCGTAGATGCAGTATTTGTGCACTGATGTGAAGTATAAAGATTTTGTAGGCCTTGATTATTATATATCTGCCGTAGATGCAGTATTTGTGCACTGATGTGAAGTATAGAGATTTTGTAGGCCTTGATTATTATATATCTGCCGTAGATGCAGTATTTGTGCACTGATGTGAAGTATAGAGATTTTGTAGGCCTTGATTATTATATATCTGCCGTAGATGCAGTATTTGTGCACTGATGTGAAGTATAGAGATTTTGTAGGCCTTGATTATTATATATCTGCCGTAGATGCAGTATTTGTGCACTGATGTGAAGTATAGAGATTTTGTAGGCCTTGATTATTATATATCTGCCGTAGATGCAGTATTTGTGCACTGATGTGAAGTATAGAGATTTTGTAGGCCTTGATTATTATATATCTGCCGTAGATGCAGTATTTGTGCACTGATGTGAAGTATAGAGATTTGGTAGGCCTTGATTATTATATATCTGCCGTAGATGCAGTATTTGTGCACTGATGTGAGGAGTAGAGATTTTGTAGGCCAGGATGTGTAAGGGCCGTATGGTGTGTTAACTACATTATGAAGATTCATGTTTCGATGTAACTGTATTCGTCTAGATCTACGTGATGTTATAATTGTAATAAACCATGGTTAAAATATCATCAGACGTTACACCATTCCATGACTTGGTGTGTGCGCTACTGTGAGTGACTGTCCCAAACCACACTCACACACTCACCGTCTTCAACCAAAAGATAAAAAACCCTTTAATTATCAGAAAGCATTGCACTTTGTCTCAAGGATTGCTGTTTCTTTTCACTTAAAATTTCTTTGTAGCATGCAATATTGTTTAGAGCACCTGCATTTACTTTGAAACGTCTTTCAAAATCAGGGTAAATCCTCTCAAAAGCTGCCATTCCCGATTCCACATAAGTGATAGCTTCTTCCAATTCCAGGGTTGTCGTTTCTCTAAGCACAGCAGGACTATCATTAGGATTTAATTCCAGCTCAGAAACCATCCTTCTTTGCTCATCAATCAAAAGCAGATTATCTGTCAGGTCCTCTTCATTTTGTATATAATATAACAAGTTTAAAATGTTAAAGAACACTGAGAGATGCAGAATGATCAAATGGTAGGATCAGACTGACTGATCGACATCAAGATGGCGTCTGACTGATTTCATTGATTTCTATTGGTAATCACGGATTGGCCGAAAAGCGCATCAAGAGCAAAGAATGTGCCGAAAATGTGAAGGGTTATTATTGAGAAGCAGCATGAAGCAAGGTTTGCCTGTGTGTGTATATATGCATGTGTATGTATTTATATATATGTATGTGTATGTATTTATATATATATATGTGGGGGGTGTGTGTGTGAGTGTGTGTGTGTGTGTGTACACACATACTGAAGCACATTAAAAACGCACCACCTGTATAATCCAGGAACAGAGTGTGAAATGTAAATATAAGTGTTTACAAGTTTACATATTTGGAATCTTTATTTATTTTCCTATGAATCCATGCTGGTCATTAATTTGTACATTTGATTGTTATGAAATTCATTGCATTCTGTGCAGGCAAGGGAGAAAACCAAAAATGCAACCAATAAAAAAATTCATTCACACTATCCTCAGTATCTGGTATGTCCACCGTCTGCTTGCAAACAAGCTTGGCAGCGGCTCCGCATGGAACACACAAGTCCCATTCACATGTAAGAGCAGCTTCGAGCTGTTGCAGATTAGCTGGAGAACCTTGCCTGCAGACTCTGCGTCCAAGCTCGTCCCACAGATGTTCTATAGGGGACATGTCTGGTGATAGGGCAGGCCAATCAATCGTCACAATGTTCTGCTGCTGTAGATATTGCTGCGTAATGCATGCGGTGTGCGCACGTGCGTTATCCTGCTGGAGAAGCTGCAAGTCTGGATAATTTGTGAACGCAGGAGCAACCAATGCATCTAGAACCTCATCTCGATATGTCACAGCATTAACATTTCCACGGAAGACGTGAAGAGGCAAGCGATGGTGAAAACTGAATCCTCCCCAAATGTGAATACTGCCACCTCCAAATCGGTTGTGCTGACAAACACAGCAATCTGCAAAGTGCTCTCCACACCGTCGCCAAATCCGCATATGTCCATCAGCAAAGGATATGTTAAATCTGCTCTCGTCTGTGAATAGGACAGCATTCCACTGCAGTCTAGTCCATCTGACATGTTGCTCTGCCCATTGCAGGTGCTGCTGACGATGTCTGTGAGTCAAGTTTGGCCCAACATAAGGTCGTCTTGTGTCGTGGTTGAGTTAGAGTGTAGAGTATTTGTCGAGTTGGACAACTGTAGTGAAATCGACAAGGGATAGTGGACTGACAGAGTTATAGATTACACTTTAGATAAGGTGTAAATAGGAGATGGACTTGAGACAACCTGGAAGAAGATTTATTCAAATGATCTCTCTCTCCAGGCCTCAACTCACTTTTACTGTCTAAGCATCTCCTGCTCTCACTCTTTTCTCTTATCCTGCATAGAGATTCTAGTAAAGAGCTAAAAAATACAAATATGGATGGAAAGGTCGTGAACAGCGCATTAACAAATGTGTAAAATTTATTAAAGAAGAAAAGCATGAAAATAATGCATATCATCACAACAACATAAAATTACATCAATAATCAACTAATCATCAATAGTCATCAATAATCATATACACCAACAACCACACACAGATCATCATTCATAAAACCTGTAGAATACAGAGAGATGAAATAACTGAGTGTCAGCCCGTCCGTTTTCGGGACCATATGAAATAGCTCCAGTAAGTGGTTTTTTCGTATATATCCTCCATCGGTGATGGAATTAACCTGAATAAAATCACTGTATAGGCGCTATCATTGGTGAATCCTCCCTACTGGCGCGAGGTGGGCTGGAAGACTCTATTTACCTTCTGTTTACCAAAATGAATAAACTGCGTGGCAGTCCGTCCGTTTTCGGGGACCAGATGAAATAGTCCAGACAGTGTGTTACTTGTAGATCCTTCGTGAGGGACTATGCCTACAAAACTGTCCTTGTTGGTACTATCATTGGTGACTCCCCCCTACTGGCGCGAGGTGGGCTGGGGGACGCTGTTTATCTCCTGCAGACCAACTGAATGAACTTAGCGACAGCCTGTCCGTTTTCGGGGACCAACGGAAAAGCTCCAGTAAGTGGTTTTTTCGTATATATCCTCCATCGGTGATGGAATTAACCTGAATAAAATCACTGTATAGGCGCTATCGTTGGTGACTCCCCCTACTGGCGCGAGTGGGGCTGGAACTCGGTCCATAGATGGCTGCTCATACGTGCGAAGTTCTACATAGACCCAGAAATAAACCATGGGACGAAGTCACTTGAGGACAATTGATCCCAAGGCGTGCTTATCCGGCGCTAGAATTGGCTTTAAATCCTGTTTTTTCTGGTTGACTGTGGCTTGGCTGAGTGCCCCGTTTAGGCACAAAAAAGGCGGGTGATATGGAATTCTGCTATAGGCATGCTGGGCGGTTTTGATATTCTGGAAGCCGCAATGCTCTGGCTGGTAATCCAAGAGGCGAGTAGAGAACTACTACTGCATTTGGTGATTCCAGATTTAGCGTTGGCTCCGTTGCACTGCGTGAGCTTAACTTGGCGTTGACAAAAGGGGTTTTGATTCAGGAACGGGGTGTGACACTTGTGGGGCTAGATATCCTCAGAATCCCTCTAGACGAAGAGACGGTGACATTCTTCGTCTGACTGGAAACTAGACTAGCAATTCGGTATCCCCTGAAACTGAGACCGAAAAGAGACACCCTTTTACATCAAGCAAATAATAAATCACACTAACTTTATACAGAAAGTTTCGCTCCACTATGGAATTAAATTTATTGTAGTTATTGCTATGATAGTTTAGGGCTGTCTTTAACCATGTCTCCTGTTCCTTAAAAATATCAATTATCAACACGCGCCCGCATAGACTTAATATCTTTTGCACACCCAGGTACCTGTCAGTAACTGTTCTGACAGCAACAATCTACTCCTCTTCTCCCAATCTCAACATACAGCTGAATGGATATGCTTATTCATCTTACAACATTAAGTGAGTTTACATAAACAGATTACAGCATTTGACATTACCAAATAAGTCATATGTCCCCTTGGGGAAACAAAATATTAATATCCCACAAATGAGTACATAGAAAATGCAATGTTCTTGCTATAATAATACAGTTGTGGCTAGATCATACGATATAATTATATCTATGCCTGGTGGCTGCTTTCTGTGAAAGTTATAAACTAGTGTCTAACTACACAAGTAAGCATAAAATGATTCTCCCTAGCCACTAAAAATATCTATCAAAAAGGAATAAGTGACTATCTCCTATAATCCAGAGTTATTACCTGCATTTCACTATTCAGTTTTAAAGTGAACAATCCACACCTGCCATTATCTTACAGAAATGACAGTTAATTTTGCTGACTCTTAACCCAATGGTAAGCATTCGTGGACTGATTCTACGCCTAATATCTGTTATTGTAAGTTTAACATTTAACCCATGATAAACCGTAACAGTTTAAGCACCACTTAATAGGCCGTAGACAGCACTACCTTATCACTGAATAAAATTACTAGGAGAAGTCCTCAGAAATGAATTCACTTTCCTAACAGATATATATAAAAAGCTAACATGAATATAATATAATAGTTATAAGAGTTGTTTACTCACCCCGAGAAAATGCCAAGAAATAGGCAAAAAACATTTAGTTCTGTGTTAATGTTTGCCTTATTTCCATAATGGTCTATCTCGGGCCAGGAAATTCACGAATGTCTTTGTCTATTAAAACCAGTCTACTCTTATAGATCACAAAGGACGCTCCCCCCGGACTGCATATTTCTACAGAAGTTCGGCGAAAGACGTAATACCGGGTAAGACAAAAGTTTCTCTTAGAGACTACATCAAAGACAACAGAAATCGTGCGAAAGTTCCCCAGGTAGAGAAATGCATAATATTATGAGAGCTCTAACTGCGTTCCGAAGCCAAACACAGAGACTGACCGCGATTGTTATCTCCCCCTGAAACAGATCACACTCGTTACCCAGGCCTCAAAGGGTACTAGCCGCTCGTGGCTAACACTTTAAGCGTAACAGACGTTCTTCTGATCAGGCCAGGTGTGCTGACGTAACATTATCGTTCGCTGACCGCTGCAGGCTCGAACGTAAACAACCTCGGGTGGGGTTTGAGAAGGAGAAAACAATTGGGCCACACAGGTAGCAAAGCAAAGAGAAACAAAATGTCTGGGAAAACAGAACATTAAAGAGTAATAACATTGAGACGAGATGGAAAAATAAATTAAGTCACTGTCTACGTGACAAGTTGGCCCCTTTTTAAAAGTGCGTGAAACACAGACTAAATGACAGTAATTTATCTTTTCCATAGACGTTCATTACATGTCCTTAAAACATCTTATAATCATAACCAAAATCGTACCCAACCTCTGTCAGTACTTAGCTATTGAGAGGATTGGTTACTATCATCCGAATGAACACCCTCCCTTGGTACAAATGCAAGCTAGTAACTGACTATCTGTAGCTTCTTATCTCAGATTAAAGAGCTACTCATGAAAAAAATATTAACCCTTAAAAAAAAAATTTTTCTGACTTTTACAACAATAGTCGTCAGATTTGTCAACCAAAAACTCAGCAGTGATACCATCAACCTTTACCAGCCGTCTCATGTGTAGCATGAACAATAAATGTAACTCAAAATTTTATGAATGCTGTGGAGAAAAACGCTGTTCCGACTTCCTCCAAAAGAAATAGTTCGATATGTCTAGGGGAAAGAAATTCCTATAATCTGCCGAACACTAAACTCTAAGAATCAGAATAGAATCTTGTGAGAGATTCATCCTCGGATCGAGCACATATTAAATGTCGTACTAGATGGGTTCTAGAATCTCGGACGGGCTCCCATTTGTCGTATAGATGGGTTCATCTCGGACGAGCCAAACCATTTGTCGTGGTTGAGTTAGAGTGTAGAGTATTTGTCGAGTTGGACAACTGTAGTGAAATCGACAAGGGATAGTGGACTGACAGAGTTATAGATTACACTTTAGATAAGGTGTAAATAGGAGATGGACTTGAGACAACCTGGAAGAAGATTTATTCAAATGATCTCTCTCTCCAGGCCTCAACTCACTTTTACTGTCTAAGCATCTCCTGCTCTCACTCTTTTCTCTTATCCTACATAGAGATTCTAGTAAAGAGCTAAAAAATACAAATATGGATGGAAAGGTCGTGAACAGCGCATTAATAAATGTGTAAAATTTATTAAAGAAGAAAAGCATGAAAATAATGCATATCATCACAACAACATAAAATTACATCAATAATCAACTAATCATCAAGTCATCAATAATCATATACACCAACAACCACACACAGATCATCATTCATAAAACCTGTAGAACACAGAGAGATGAAATAACTGAGTGTCAGCCCGTCCGTTTTCGGGACCATATGAAATAGCTCCAGTAAGTGGTTTTTTCGTATATATCCTCCATCGGTGATGGAATTAACCTGAATAAAATCACTGTATAGGCGCTATCATTGGTGAATCCTCCCTACTGGCGCGAGGTGGGCTGGAAGACTCTATTTACCTTCTGTTTACCAAAATGAATAAACTGCGTGGCAGTCCGTCCGTTTTCGGGGACCAGATGAAATAGTCCAGACAGTGTGTTACTTGTAGATCCTTCGTGAGGGACTATGCCTACAAAACTGTCCTTGTTGGTACTATCATTGGTGACTCCCCCCTACTGGCGCGAGGTGGGCTGGGGGACGCTGTTTATCTCCTGCAGACCAACTGAATGAACTTAGCGACAGCCTGTCCGTTTTCGGGGACCAAGGGAAAAGCTCCAGTAAGTGGTTTTTTTCGTATATATCCTCCATCGGTGATGGAATTAACCTGAATAAAATCACTGTATAGGCGCTATCGTTGGTGACTCCCCCTACTGGCGCGAGTGGGGCTGGAACTTGGTCCATAGATGGCTGCTCATACGTGCGAAGTTCTACATAGACCCAGAAATAAACCATGGGACGAAGTCACTTGAGGACAATTGATCCCAAGGCGTGCTTATCCGGCGCTAGAATTGGCTTTAAATCCGGTTTTGGCTGGTTGACTGTGGCTTGGCTGAGTGCCCCGTTTAGGCACAAAAAAGGCAGGTGATATGGAATTCTGCTATAGGCATGCTGGGCGGTTTTGATATTCTGGAAGCCGCAATGCTCTGGCTGGTAATCCAAGAGGCGAGTAGAGAACTACTACTGCATTTGGTGATTCCAGATTTAGCGTTGGCTCCGTTGCACTGCGTGAGCTTAACTTGGCGTTGACAAAAGGGGTTTTGATTCAGGAACGGGGTGTGACACTCGTGGGGCTAGATATCCTCAGAATCCCTCTAGACGAAGAGACGGTGACATTCTTCGTCTGACTGGAAACTAGACTAGCAATTCGGTATCCCCAGAAACTGAGACCGAAAAGAGACACCCTTTTATATCAAGCAAATAATAAATCACACTAACTTTATACAGAAAGTTTCGCTCCACTATGGGATTAAATTTATTGTAGTTATTGCTATGATAGTTTAGGGCTGTCTTTAACCATGTCTCCTGTTCCTTAAAAATATCAATTATCAACACGCGCCCGCATAGACTTAATATCTTTTGCACACCCAGGTACCTGTCAGTAACTGTTCTGACAGCAACAATCTACTCCTCTTCTCCCAATCTCAACATACAGCTGAATGGATATGCTTATTCATCTTACAACATTAAGTGAGTTTACATAAACAGATTACAGCATTTGACATTACCAAATAAGTCATATGTCCCCTTGGGGAAACAAAATATTAATATCCCACAAATGAGTACATAGAAAATGCAATGTTCTTGCTATAATAATACAGTTGTGGCTAGATCATACGATATAATTATATCTATGCCTGGTGGCTGCTTTCTGTGAAAGTTATAAACTAGTGTCTAACTACACAAGTAAGCATAAAATGATTCTCCCTAGCCACTAAAAATATCTATCAAAAAGGAACAAGTGACTATCTCCTATAATCCAGAGTTATTACCTGCATCTCACTATTCAGTTTTAAAGTGAACAATCCACACCTGACATTATCTTACAGAAATGACAGTTAATTTTGCTGACTCTTAACCCAATGGTAAGCATTCGTGGACTGATTCTACGCCTAATATCTGTTATTGTAAGTTTAACATTTAACCCATGATAAACCGTAACAGTTTAAGCACCACTTAATAGGCCGTAGACAGCGCTACCTTATCACTGAATAAAATTACTAGAAGTCCTCAGAAATGAATTCACTTTCCTAACAGATATATATAAAAAGCTAACATGAATATAATATAATAGTTATAAGAGTTGTTTACTCACCCCGAGAAAATGCCAAGAAATAGGCAAAAAACATTTAGTTCTGTGTTAATGTTTGCCTTATTTCCATAATGGTCTATCTCGGGCCAGGAAATTCACGAATGTCTTTGTCTATTAAAACCAGTCTACTCTTATAGATCACAAAGGACGCTCCCCCCGGACTGCATATTTCTACAGAAGTTCGGCGAAAGACGTAATACCGAGTAAGACAAAAGTTTCTCTTAGAGACTACATCAAAGACAACAGAAATCGTGCGAAAGTTCCCCAGGTAGAGAAATGCATAATATTATGAGAGCTCTAACTGCGTTCCGAAGCCAAACACAGAGACTGACCGCGATTGTTATCTCCCCCTGAAACAGATCACACTCGTTACCCAGGCCTCAAAGGGTACTAGCCGCTCGTGGCTAACACTTTAAGCGTAACAGACGTTCTTCTGATCAGGCCAGGTGTGCTGACGTAACATTATCATTCGCTGACCGCTGCAGGCTCGAACGTAAACAACCTCGGGTGGGGTTTGAGAAGGAGAAAACAATTGGGCCACACAGGTAGCAAAGCAAAAAGAAACAAAATGTCTGGGAAAACAGAACATTAAAGAGTAATAACATTGAGATGAGATGGAAAAATAAATTAAGTCACTGTCTACGTGACATCTTGCAGTAAGGCCTGTATCTCTGAGTCGTTGTATGACTGTCATGCGAGAGACTTGCCCACGTCTACCCACTATTGCTCTTGCTGTTTGACTTGCCGGGAGAGAACGATTCCTTAGGTGACTCAGCACAATATGACGATCTTGCGCAGGGGTAGTAACTCGTGGTTGGCCACTCGAAGTCTATCCCGGGCACTGCCAGTGGTTCTGTAACGTTCATTGAGACGTACAATAGTGCTGTGGTGGCAATTCATCCTTCTGACAATGGCCCGCGAGCTCATTCCGGTCTCCAACATACCAATGGCTCATTGGCAGTCATTTTCAGATAGTCGTGGCATTTCAAGCACATGTACTGGGTGTTTTGTCTCAACGGCTTTTTTATACTGAGTATACTGCCACAATGCATACACATTTTCAGGGTCATAGCTGTTGGGAATCGTGTTGCACATGTAACTTTCATTGTTTTCATGTAGTCTGTACACAAACCCGTGGGTTGAATCATGCACTTTCCATTCCAGCAGCCATTCGCTCTCTACCTCATGACAAACACGGGGAAAATCAATTCCCACACTTTTTTTTTTCCCAGCTTCTCGGCATGTTTATATAATAGTGGTGCATTTGGTTGGTTGGTTGGTGTGTGTGTGTGTGCATGCATGCATGCATGTACAGTACTTTGCAAAAAAAATGGCAGTCATATTTTCGAAACGCAGCACACTCATAGAAGCAAATAATAATAAAAACTGTATGTCCAGAGGAAGATTGGTATCTCCCCTATCTATTAACAGTGGTTTCGGTACAATATAATGTTGCCTTCTCCAGCAAGGCAAGCCTGGATGCGGCGAGGCATACTTCCCGCAAGTGTTTGTAGGTAATTGTGAGTCAGACTGTCCCAGTATTTTTCAGCTACCTTCTTCAATTGTTCAACGTCTCTGAGTCCACTCATTTTTAAATGATTCTTGAGTAGTGTCCAAACGTTTTAAATTGGGTTTAGGTCGGGACTGTTGCTGGGCCACTTCAACACTATCACATTCTTCTCTTGCAACCATGCTTTGGTGGTATGAGCTGTATGCTTTGGGTCATTGTCATGTTGAAATTATCACCCATCGGAGTACATGACCTGCATAAATGGCAGAAGGTGTCCCTCTAGTATGTCGATGTACCTTTCTTTCGTGAGAATTCCTGTGAAAACACACAGTGGGGTAGCACCTCTTGCTGCCACCCCTCCCCAAAGATGGAATTTCTGGGTATGTTTCGGTCGCTGGTACACAGGCGTTACAGAGTCCTTCATCCAAATATTTATTTGAGCAGGATAAGACCAAACAGAACATTCATCTGAAAAAATCACATTGTCCCATGACCAATTTTGGTGTTCGTGGCACCAGTTCAAGTGCATCTGTTTGTGAGTCTCTGTGAGAAATGGTGACGAAATTACCCGCTTTTTTGTGTAATTCATCCTGTGTAGCTCCCGGTTGACAGTAGCATTAGATACCTCTGGGTTTCCCAACTCGATCATGCGCTGCCGTATGTTTTCTACACTCTTCATTG
This sequence comes from Oreohelix idahoensis, assembly GCA_024509875.1. NCBI lineage: Eukaryota > Metazoa > Mollusca > Gastropoda > Stylommatophora > Oreohelicidae > Oreohelix > Oreohelix idahoensis. Next base: position 313,007 of record JAMPIV010002868.1, read on the forward strand.
GCCCAGCCCGAACGATTTGGGCGAGACGCCGATGGTCCTTTGTGTCCAAAATTCTTGACCCCCCACTACCTTCTTTTCGCTCGATTCCATTACCTGCTTTTAATTTACTCACAACTCTGTAGACAGTCCGCTCAGGAATGTTCAAGGTTTTAGAAATGTTGGAACATGTTTGATTTCCTTCATTCCAAAGCTGTGAAATTAACATACACTTTGACTTTGTATCCATTTTCTGCCACTAGCATTAGAAATTGTCGTCTGCTCTATTATCAGGGGACTTTACTCTACGCTAATTTTTGTTTTTTCTTTTGGTAATGTTTGCTCACTTAAGTGGGGTGTAAATTTGGGGCAGAACATGCATATTTAATTAGATTTCAGCATATTTAGCTGAGCAATATGACTGCCATTTTTTTTGCAAAGTACTGTATGTATGTATGTATGTATGTATACTCCACCGCAAAACCATACATGTCACAAAAAAATGAAGTACAAGAAAGCTGAATTTAAAAATTTGCAACGCTATGACACAAAGAAAGATGGCCTGTTTTTATGATTCATTGTCTTTGTCGTGAAACATTCTAAATCCACATATATAAATTAAAAGGTAAATGTAAAGCCTAACACATAAATTCAATAAAAGGGAAAGAAGAATGGTAAAGAACAGTGCTGTCACAATGACTGTACTCGAGATCCCCTTTTTCTGCTTCGTCTGCATACTCTCACGCTTTCACGTTTACTAGTAAAGCCTACTGCATCAATACACGCGTTTCAACAAAACAATAAAACGTGTACTGTATTTCTAAGAAAACCTTGAGCTAGGCACACTGCGTAATGACCTAAATTAATACTTCCATTAATTTCATTTTATACACTACGTTAACATAAACGGAAGGACAGATGGAATTAGGATAGAGAGAGTGAGGGTTGAAAGCAGGAACGCATGCAACACTAACACGCGTCTTGCGATATACAATTAATGCCACCCTCCCCGCGTAAGGCCTGAAGCACTAACTTTTTTTTCAAATAGACAGTGATAAAAAACACTACAACTACGAGAGTTAGGTTTAAAAACCTGTAAAATTCTTATTAGAAAACATGACATTCTACTGTTTTATGTCTAGACTCCTGACATTAGTCTGACAGTACAGCAGACACCCTAAAGTTTGGAAGTGAGGAGGTGGTAACAGCACGACTATCCTAGAAGAAAATACATATTTTGAAAGCAGCCACTTAGCCCCATTAAAATTTATATATGTGGGTTCCTTAGGACTTGCTGACAAAGAATATGTTGGGTGTTAAGCAATTAGTTTAATAATTAACAAATTATAGCCAAAAGAAAATAGTGAGGATGTCGGACAGCACCAAATCATAATCAGACAGTGGCATGTTTTGAAACCACCATTTTACGGGAAATAGGCCACCATGTTACATCCTATTTGATTGGCGGGAAGTATATGTAAGGCGAAACATGATTAGTCGGACTGCAAATACTAATTTTGGTTGTTAGGGGAAACGTAGGAAGGATAAATTTTTTCAAAAAGCTTTGTAAACATGGCCCTATTGGCTAGACCCGTTGATATAGTCAATGAGGAGCGTCTGTTCAGTGCCACATTTTGAAATAAACTTACTAAGAAACAGTGCGTTGAGTTCCAGTGCATATTTTTCTAAATAAAAGCCTGGGACAGAGGCAGATCGGAATTTGTGCCATTATTCATCGCCAGTCAACGTATTTGTTTATTATTTCCATGAATTATGGTAAGATTAACATATTTGATATCTTTTTGATGAAAATTGAATGTGAATTGATAATTTATGTCTGTATATGTGTGTGGTTCAGAGCAAACATGAGGCAAAGCCTAGATATTGCTCCAACCTGAACAAAACTTGTCGGAGAGAAGTATATCTGCATGGGATCGCCAAATAGTACACTGACACCTATCTTATTGACTAGAAGGAACTAATGCTGGAATTGCAGAGGCGTAGTAACCATTAGGGAGAAGAATACTGGTGTAAATTGTTTCAGATGAAGCTAGCAGTTGGCCTACCGCTCTGAACTCAGTGTTTGTTATGTATTGTGTTCAGTGTGGAAATAGATTATAAATTAGTTGTGAAGTAGGAGGTACAACCTTCTTGTTTCAGGGACCGTGGTCATAACTTATTGAAGCAGCACCTGGTCTGAGTTGTGCTGAATCCAGAGGCTGATAGCATACCCCTTGGTCCAGATAGCGACCAGTGAGAGGTCTGAAGAACACAGTGAAGCAATCGAGTAGAGGAGACTGTTTCCTGCCGCCATCACAGCAGATAAGATTCTGTGGCCAGAGCAGCTCAATCCTATGTGCCCCCTCTAAAATTGACATTATAGTAACAAAAGAGGGACAATAAATTGTTTCAATTGACAGGAACTGTGAACTTTTCCCAATACAATTTCCACCATAAGTAAACACTTGAAGTCATGATGACAAACCACAACCTAGCTTGAAAGCCAGTATTACTTCATAGTACTACTTCTCAAATTACACACATAGAATAATAATAATAAAATATGTCAATACAAAGATCATATATATAAACTGTGTACATACAACTTGTAATTACATTTGATTGTGATTCCTGGTTCACTGTGTAGTTGAATCAGGATATCTATTATTGAAAGGAATTAATACATATATTTTTTAAACTTAAGCACTTGACTCATTTAAGATAGTCTTATAGAGTGTTATATGTGTGTGAGTGTCATAGTGTTGTAAATTGTTGTGGAATAAATTGAATTGTTTATCTGTCTGTTGTTGTATTGACTGACACTTCATCATTATCATAACCCTAGACATTCAACGTAGTCATCACAATATTCCAGAATAATTCTGACTGAGGTATAAATGTGGTAGCAAGTAAGGTCATCTGTAATACACCACACTTATTAGATACAGATACCTTCACAGCTGATCTGAGTCAGTACACTAAGTCTCCTATAAATATTTATATCATCCCACTTTACCACAGTCTTGGACAGGAATGTGTTTTCAAATATGATTTTAGTTTCTATACCTTCTTTGAAGTATGCTTAATGTGCTGAGGGGAGTAATTCAGTTTCTATAAAAAATGTGACATGTCTGGTTTTTCCAATGGAGTCTTCATATATATATATATAGTGTAATATATCAAAGTCCAAATTCCTAACTGCCAAGTAACAAAAAATCTAATTTTAAGCATAATTTGAATTTATGTATTTTAAAAAGACATTCAAAAAGTATAAATACTTAATTTCACGAACTTAAAATTCTAGAAAATCTAGCTCCCGAAGGAGCACAGGCCTTCAATAAACTTATGCCAAGTCTTCTTGTCCTGTGCCATGAGCTGAAGGTCTTTCTATACGTTTTTTGTTCACCATGTCTGTCTCCAGTTCTCTTCTCCATGTGTTCTTTGGTCTCCCTCTACCTCTCTTAGCCTGGTGATTCCATGGCAAGAACTGCCTTGTAATCAAGATGTTTCCTCAATGTGTGTCCTATGCATCTCCAGTCTTCTCATCTCTTTTATGAGGAATAAGTTGGACTTTATTTGCCTGTGTGATATGCTTTTTTTTTTTTTTTAAAGTTTGTATTGTTTTTTAAAAAAATGTTGAAACCTCTTTTTCTATCCATCTATCAAATAAAATGTTTAAATTGTGGAAACCAACTCAATTGTTTTCTAGACATTTTAGTATATATTTTGTAAAAGCTCTCAAGTATGAGAAATATGCATCCTCTAATCCAGGGGTGTCCAACATTATAAAGTAGTGGGCCACATTGCCAGTTTTGGCGTTCACTGGGGCCGAACTTTAAATAAAAATGTCAATACACTCAAGTGACCATTTAAAACTGTAAGATATAACTCTTATAAATTTAAACAGTGAACTAAAGAAGCCTTTATTTGTACATTTTAACACTTTAATAAATTAAGATACCAATTATTTTAATTTAGCTACATGATGTCTGTATTAGAAATTCACTTACTGACATTAATTTTGATTAAAAAGTTTCTTTGACTAGACATGATGTATTCAATGAAACACCTGGTACCGTCTTTTCTTGCACAAGCTGTCAATATCAGCACGAACAGTTGATGTGGCGACTTGAAGAATTCTAGACAGATGTTCATCTGTCAGTGCTGATCTTGATTTTGATGATTTTCATTCTTGAGAAAAGTTGTTCACAAGAATAATAAGTGCTCTCAAAAAGTGAAATGTATTGGTAGGTGTGTCAAGAAAGATTGGGATATGTTTCAGGAGAAATATGTTTGCTGTAAAATGTCAGAAGGTCATGCTGATTAAACACTTTCTTCAGGTCACTGTTGTTTTGAATGTCAATAAGTTCCATCTGAACCAAGTCAGAAGCATTAACTGGATCAACTCCAAATGGATCAGCAAACAATTGCGTATCTTCCTTGCTCTTTTCAAATCTACAAACTGTGCACTGAATTCATCTATCAGCTTAACTATCATGATTGAATACTTCTTAATATTCAGAGTAGAATTTCTTGTAGCTAGTGTGGGTAGATGAAAAAGTGAAAGTTTCTTCATAGTCATCTGCCCATAGATCAGTTCCAGTTTTTGGATGAATGCTTGAATATGTTCAAAAAGTTTATTAACAAGATCATCCTTCCCTTGTAATTTTATATACAAATCTGCAAGAAGTTTTGTAATGTCAACAAGAATTGTTATTGTTATTGTTAATCAGAATCGACCTCACTGCACTCCAGGCATACCCCATAGGTGCTCAGTCTCCCTCAGCAAATGTCGAAGAGTATGAATGCTAATTGTACCTGTAGCACGCTGGTTGTACATATGATGGATGGGTCCTCTCTCACGCCCATTTCTGCTAGCCCCACTGTTAAGTCATGTTTTTTATTAATGGGAGTTAAGTGTTAAAGACTTGTATGTACGGGTCGGATTTTTGTACACAGGCTAGTAAGCACGCTTTTAGCGATGAGATGAGTTGTTTAGTTGGGGGCTTTTGCTCAGTAATTTTTGAACATAGCTCAACTGTGTGGTTGCTAGTTTGTTTTAAAAAAAAAATAGGATAAAGAAAGTTGTCGAATATTCTTAGTGTTAGTTTGAGGAGAGACGGGTTGAGCTGAGCGATAGTCTCTCGCGGTTAGCCCGCGCAGGTGTTATTTTTTACTGAGTTGTACTGAGAGCTTCGGAATGGACGTTATCCATTTCGCTAGTGTGTACCAAGGGAATATTTGATAATTGCAGAATTTACTGTTTATTAAAGTGAAGATTGAGAGATATTGTATCTGCTATTCAAAGCCTTGGATATAATGGCTAGCTAATGTACTGTTTAGTGAAGTGAAGATTGAGAGATATTGTATCTGCTATTCAAAGCCTTGGATATAATGGCTTGCTAATGTACTGTTTAGTGAAGTGAAGATTGAGAGATATTGTATCTGCTATTCAAAGCCTTGGATATAACGGCTTGCTGTGTACTGTTTATTGAAGTGAATGTTCTATGGATATCTTATACCTGATGCTGTATGAGTATATTGTGAACTGTTGATACTCCATAACTTGTTATGAAATGTCGTCCCATGATGTTCACGTGAGTTTGTCGTATTAAACTGTATAACGTTACCAGGAGTTCCAACACTCCCTGACTCCTACGTTTTGCTGTGGTGTGTGATTTCAGTCTGTCGAGATGAAAGAACCCTTAACATTCGCGTATGCAGAGATACATATCTACACACTTGTCGGCCATCCGTAAGCCCGACCACAAGCTGATTGCCTTCCTCAGCGTAACATCAACATTATCTTCTTCCACCACTCATGGATATTTAACACCCACGTTTGATGCCAAACTCCAACAGCCTCAGCCTTGTTGATTCATCCATTGCAGTGTCATTATCCAGCAGGCGATCATTAGTAGCCCTTAGTATCTCTCCCTTATCCATGTCCAGTGTCCCCACTATGGGTGCTCTCGAGGCCAGTCTGTCAGCTCTCTCATTGCCATGTCCCCTGCATGAACAGGACAGTAGATCCACACCAGTTCTTCAAGACTTGAGGATTCTATTATGTTTTCCATTCCTGCCACAGCCATCCGTTCTGAACTTTCCGAAGCATGGCTTGAATGTCAACAAGAAACACCAAGCCATTCATCCATTCCACATGTTGAATAAAAAAAGGCTACGTTTTCCCAATTTTTTTTATCATGAATTCTTTGATTTCATCATCTAGAGAACAGAATCTGGCAGGTGTTGCACCTCTACTCAGCCAATGAACTTGACTAATATAAATGAGATCATTATGATGAGATCCTACCTCTTCAAGAAAAGATTGAAACTCTGCGATTGAGTCCCTATGATCGTATGAAGTTTACTATAGCAACAACATGTTCCATCGCATGTTTCAAATCCATAACCTTCACACACAGCTGCTCTTGATGAATAATGCAATGATATGAGATAATTTAATGAGGCAAAGATTTCTGCATCATGCCAACAAAATCACTGTGCTTGCCCGTAATGGCAGGTGCTCCATCAGTAGTTAAACCACAAAGCTTGTCCTTTGAAAAACTGAATTTTACTAACACATGCAAATATCTTTAACTGTTATTGTGTCCTTCATTGGGCATAAGTCAAGCAACTCTCCAACGATCAAAAAATTTTCAGCATCTCTTATGAATATTGCCAACTGAGCTGTGGCACTAATGTCAGCACTCTCGTCGATAGCTAAACTTTCAGCCTGCCAAGCTTTAATTCTGTAAATCAGAGTGCTTTGAACGTTGGATGCCAAGTCATCTATCCTTCTTGCAATGGTGTTTCATGAAAGGCTGATATTCTCAACCATGGAGTTCTTACCAGGACATTTGCTTGTAAAAAAGGTCAAGCAAGATCACCGTATCGGTAAATGATTAGCCTTTTCTTGCTATGTCTTCAGCTATTAAAAAATTTAACTTAGTTGCTGCTTCTGAACTCTGATGTGATACTTTAAAAAACGACTGCTGTGTAATAATGTTTTGTCTGAGAGAGTCGATGCGATCAGCTCTTACCTGAACCGTCAGACTGAGTCTTGTGTTTTGTGCTGTAGTGTCTTCTGATGTTGTATTCCATGAATACCGCTACTGCTTCTTGACGAATTAGACATAAAACACATGCAATATGCTCAATAACGAATAAAGTTTCTGTCCAACTAGCTTCGAAAACACGACATTCACTATCAACTTTCCTTTTCTTACTCAAACTTAAGACACCAAGTCTGATTTTAAAAGGGAAATAACTAATATTCTGTGCCCTGTTCAAATTGTCATAAGTGGGTTGGAGTGCTAGAATTATTTTCTGCATGTACTGGAATTTTTAAGTCATTGGAGGGCCGTATTGAGCCCCTGGGGGGTGGGGGGATATCTGGCCCAAGGGCCATATGTTGCACACCCCTGCTCTTATCTATCCTCCCACCTCCTAAATGATAGGACACATATCATTAACAGTGAGCACTACTTTCTGGGTAATAAACAATGATATGATCATACTGTATATCATGAAATAAGTATTACTTTAGCACAATTTATTCGCTACTTCACTTCCTTCATTTTCAACTATTAATTTCACGAGTCTGCTTTTATGTGCTTTAAATACAGAGTAGGAAAGTTAATTATAATCGTAAAAAGAAAGAAAGAATAAAGGAAACTACAGTTCACACCGCTTGTGAAGAATATTTAGGATGTCAGTCTGGTCTTTGCTAGACAAATCTCCTGTGCTTCAGCAAGTCACTCTTCATACAAATACTCAAATAATAATTTTTTTAAATTATTAAGAGAATAATTTTTATATGATGACAACTTAATGTTAAGTAAATGAACCAAAAGATACAAATCTCCATATTAATATGAAGGGGAAGACTCCTGTGACAAGAGTCTGCATACAAAATGAAAACTCAGCAATACAAAATGCACAACTTCAGCAGCACTGCACAAGACATGGCACTTCTGTTGGAGAAAACATGACCAAATCTTATTACATATTTATCACTATCACTGAATGCAGCAAGCTTACCCATTAAAATCTTTAAGGTCTAGAAGCTGCTGTTGTAGTTTTCCTTCCTTTTCTTTCAAGTATTCTTTGACTGTGGTGCCACCAATCACAGCATAAGCTCGACTGAACACCACGTCAAGAAACTCCCGAGAAATAGTTCCCGGGAGGCTGGACACTTTTGCAGAACGGTCTTTTAACTCTCCTGAAATGTGAGTTTGCTTTTAACACACTTTCACTGACTATGTAACACTTCTTTTATTAACAGTAAATGAGACCTTAAATCTTGATGGTCATATGTATCAGAGAAAGATATTTCCAAATCTTAAAACTTTCTTCAGTTAGAACATAAGAATTCAGACTTAATATACTACACCTGAGAAGATGTTTCCAGGCTGTAACATATATGTAAACTTATCTATGTGTATGTGTGTGTGCATGGAGGCATGCATGATTCTTCTTCAAGCGCAATTCCAGCTGGTGTAGGTGATCATGTCACCACAATTTCATGTCCCTAGAGCTGTTTACTTATTTTTTCCTATACCGTGATGTTAACAGTCCAGTATATTTCTCTTATTGTTGCCCTCTTTGTACATCATATTCTTAACCTTAGTCTTTCTTCTTCTTCTTCGATCCTTAACCACCGACCGTCAAAGCAGTCAGTGGCCATCACGCCTAGTGGCGTCTTGTAAGGCAACAACAAATTGATTCCACTTTGCACGGTCGGTGGCCATCCCTCGTACAGTGCCCCAACTCTGGTTCATTCCTTGCATCTCAGCCTCCACAGTCCTCCGCCAAGTTGTTTTTGGTCGGCCCGTCTTTCGCTTTCCCCCAGGGGTCCAAAGCATAGCTGTTCCCGTGATGGCACCGGGGTCTCTTCTGAGGACATGACCAACCCAGCTCCAGCGAACCTTAGTCTTCAAAACCCCTTATTTGTGGCCTCGAAGGATCTTCTCATTGGTCTACTGATTATTCATAACTCACTTCCATGAGGTAAAATCAGATTTATGTAACACTTAAGTATTCTTTCTTATTTCCATTTCATTCTATGGAATGCTATTTTTGCTTTGGCTATTCTATTCTTTATTTCTGAAATGCATTTTCCACTTGATGTTAAAAACATGCCCAGGTTTTTGAATATATGGACCCATTTTTAAAATATCTCATTTCAAGATGACCAGTGTTTCTGTCTTCTTGTTAATTATACTAAAGTCTTTCTTTTGAACTAGTCACTATTGCATCAATCATTTGCTGGAGTTTTTTTCACGTTCTGCTCTTACAACTTTATCATCAAGGAGCCGCGCAGATGTAATGGTTACCACACTGCGCTGGTGATCGGGTGATCCAGGTTCAAGCCCAGGCGAGAACATTTGAACGAGTGTCGTCGACCGGGACTTGGACTGGATTAATTCGAGCCCTGGCAAAGACATTTGAAGTAGTGTCATCGACCAGGGACTGGTAGCTCCTGAGACGACCCAGCTCTAATGGGTACCCTCCAAAAACGGCGAGTATCTGCCTGAATGGCGAGTGGACACCTGCCAGTGTACAGGGAAAAAAGGGATACTCACGTAAAAATCAGTCTCAGGTTAGATATACTAACTGGAGATTCTCACTTCAAATAATAGCGGGCATACGTTACAAAAAATAACAAAAAAATAAAACGTTATCATCAGCACATCTAATAAGACACATGTATAAATCTGTTTTTACTTCAATAGCGTTTTCTATTAATATCTCAAAACATCTATGGCACTGTTTGTGCTTTATTTTCAACAAATCCACACTGTTCATCACCTTGTGGTTTTATTTCTTATTCTTTTTAAGATAATTTTATCTTGTATTGCAATTTGAGTTCTCTGCAACTCTGGTTTACTTAAGCTTCTTTTGCTGTCTGGTATGTGTTCACTGCCTCTTTATTAATCTTTCACATTCTTCTTTTTTCTTGCTTCTTTTTTTGTGTGCATCACATTAGTTGCAAAATTTCATTGTTATTCATTTGTACTTTGCAGTCCTATTTATTGTTGGTATGATTTATTGAGATGTAAATTTAACACATTACCTACCGAATTGAAAAACATGCTGTGGCGTAATTAATTTTTGTTCGCTTTTCGCCCTCAAGGTTTATGTATACTAAGAACTGTAATTTTCTTAAGTTTTAACGGATTCTGATGAATGAAGTATCGTTTTGAAGATTAATGAATTTATTGTTAAAATAAGCTAAAATAATGGTATAACCATTAGGTTATTATAGATATTAGAAATAATATAAAGTGATATGCAGACTAAAAAATCTATTAAAATGGTTTAAACTGTTTACCTACCATCAAATTCTGATTTTCTACGGCATGCAATGCAATTCGCTGGGTAATTATCAGGTCTTCTTCTTCTTTGATTCTTAGCCGCTGACCGTCAAAGCAGTCAGTGGCCATCACGCCTGGTGGCGTCTTGTAGGGCAACAACAAATTGATTCCACTTTGCTCAGTCGGTGGCCTTCCTTCGTGCAGTGCCCCAACTCTGGTTCATTCTTTGCATCTCAGCCTCCACAGTCCTCCGCCAAGTTGTTTTTGGTCGGCCTCTCTTTCGTTTTCCTTCAGGGGTCCATAGCATAGCTGTTCTTGTGATGGCATCGGGGTCTCTTCTGAAGACATGGCCAACCCAGCTCCAGCGTCTGCCAGCTATGATGGTGTGCATGTCCTCTTGCTTGCTCCGAGTAAGCAGATCTTGGTTGGTGATGGTATTCGGCCAAAAGATATGGAGAATTTTTCTTAGGCATGTTGTGTGAAAAGAGGACAATTTCGACATTTCCTTCTCTGTAACTCTCCAGCATTCCGCACCATAATTATCATGTAGTGTATCGAATAATATGGGAAGAAAGTCTACGATTCACAAATTCTTCTTCTTGCGATCGCATCTTTGATGTTTACACTGTCAGATGAGTTCTCATGATGAACTCGACCGTTGTCTGGAGTTCCTCTTTAGCTCCATACAGCTTTGAATTTAGTGTTGAGTCATTTGGCTAGTATATCTTTCTTAACTGGTCGTACAGAGGACAATCCTGTAGAACATGCTCAATAGTTTGTTCGTTTAATCCACATGTGCACAGTGGTGAAGCAGACAATCATAGCTTGTACATGTGTTTATTCAGTTTGTTAACTGAATCAGAAACAAAGAACTACTTATTCGGAGTAACCATGAGGACATGCACACCATCATAGCTGGCAGACGCTGGATTTGGGTTGGCCATGTCCTCAGAAGGGACCCTGATACCATCACAAGAACAGCTATGCTATGGACCCCCAAGGGAAAGCGAAAGAGAGGCCGACCAAAAACAACTTGGTGGAGAACTGTGGAAGCAGAGATGCAAAGAATGAACCAGAGTTGGGGCACTGCACAAAGGATGGTCGTCGACCGAGCAAAGTGGAATCAATTTGTTGATGCCCTACAAGACGCCACCAGGCATGATGGTCACTGACTGCTTTGACAGCTGGCGAGTATGGATCAAAGAAGAAGATACTCATATCCAATTGTGAGACCACTGATTGATGTATTAATTTGGAGGATACTGCTGGTCTGTTCCCATGGTACAGGGTGGGCTTCAGCGGTGTTGTCTTCATGGATAGGTCTTCTTGATGCTGTCTTTTAAGTCTTTTTCCCCGATGGACAAAGCTGCTACGTGTTAGACGTCCCAATGCCAGATCATCTAGTCTTGCCTTCATTGGGTGCATGGCATACTGTTGTACTTTTCCATCTGGATCATGCTTTTGGTGTCTCTTCTATAGGACAATGTCTGTAATCTAGCAGCTTTCTGCATCTCTGATATCGGCATAGTTTTCATGGCTCCTGTATGCCTGAGGGCTTGATTTTGAACCTTGTCCAATGACTACAGATGTGAGTTAGCAGCTGATGACCTGCTGCTGAGCTGAACTGTAAGTGTGGTCTTATTACTCCATTATAAATCTTCTTTAGAGTTCGTTCATTTGCTCCCCAATTGGTACCTGCTAGTTTTCTGAGTATGCCTAGTCATCTTCTGGCCTTTCCTTCTGCATTTTCAATATGCTTATTCCATGTTAGCTTTTGGTCAAATGTCACCCCAAGATAGGTGGGGTAGCTTTCTTCCTTGATCATGGTTGTCCCTAGGTGTATGTTAGCTGCTTTGTCCTTGAGGGAGAGGGATAACAGCGTTGTGGAGGTTTTGTCTGTGTTTATTGTGATAAGCAATTTCTCTGCCTATGACATTAGCATGTCTGCTGCCCTCTGCATTCTATAATTTGCTGTGGTGACGTATTCATCGGTGCACCAGAGTACTAGGTCGTCTGCATATAAGGCAGCTTTCACTCCTGCAGGGAGATCTTTTACCAGGTCATTGATGTAAACAAGGAAGTGTTGGAGAAATTACTCCTCCTTGAGTTACCCCCTGATAGAGCAACACTTTTCTGCTCTGCAGACCATCAAGAGTGACTCTAGTTCTCCTGTTGTGCAAGTATGACTGGATCCATCTTATCATGTTGCCTTGGATTCCACTTCTCCTAAGTTTTGCAATAAGGCCATCTTTCCACACCTTGTCAAAGGCCTGCTTGAAGTCGACCCAGATCGTTAGGACTTTTTTCTTCTCCTGGAAGGCATCTTCTATTGCTTGAGACAAGTAAGTAACTTGGTCTTCTATACTGTAGCATTATCTAAATCCAGCTTGTTCCGGCACCAGGATCTGCTCAGACTCTAAATACCATTTCAATCTGTGGTTGACTATTCGCTCCATAGTCTTCCCAACACAGCTTGTGAGACTGATTGGCCGGTAACTTGCAGCCTCGGTCTTACATTTCCCTTTCTTTAGTATGGGTATTGTGATGGCTTCTCTCCATACTTGGGGTACCGTTCCTTTCACCCAGCTGTTGTTGAATATCTCAAGCAGTTTTGTCTTTGCTGCCGAGTTCAGATTTATTAGCATTTCGTTGCTGATTTCATCTGTGCCGGGTGACTTTTGGACCTTAAGCTTGGAAATAGCATTCTGTAGTTCTCCTAGTGTGATGGGTTCCCTCATTGAGGCAGGAGTATCTGTCTGTCCCATGGTTGCCCATATTTCTTTCCTTATCTCTCTCTGATGGTTTATGTTAATGATTAAGTTACTTTCTGTACTGTATCTTCTAGCAAAAAGGTCTGCAGCTTGTTTTCCTCTGAGAATTTTGCCACCTTCATCCAATGTGATAGTCTGCCTAGGTGAGGAACATTCTTCATTTAGAGATTTAACTAATCTCCAAAGTTTCTTGCCGTCTTTCTCAAGGTTCAGCGCTGCCGTTTTATTTCTCCAGCTTTTCCGTTTTTCTTCTAGCTTTGTTCTCTGAAACTGTGCTACAGCCTTTTTCCATTTGTTGTGCGTTTCAAGTGAAGGCTGAGACTCTGCGTCCTTTCTAGCTTTGTCCAAAGCTTTCTGGCATTCTTGGAGTGTGCTGGACCAGTATGGTGTGTAGTTGCACCGGAATCCTTTGAGAATGGTTTCTTTTGCAGCTTGAAGGATGCATCTGTTGAAGTCTTTTACCACTTCATTAATGTCTCTGTTCTGCACCTTGAGATCAGACAGCAACGTATTCAGCCGATTCCTGAATAAACCCAAGTTGGCTTTTTTGTAATTCCATCTTGTAATGGCTGGGTCTGTATTGAGAGTTACACTATGGACTGTAAGAAAGACAGGGAGATGGTCGCTTCCTCCTAGTTGGTCTCCTACTTCTCTACTTATGAGTCCAGCTATATCTGGGGTGGCGAAGGCAAGATCTGGAGTTAAAGTTGTGTGCCATCCTCTGGAGTAGAAGGTAGGAGTATCTGTGGCAGTACTGACTAGGATTAGGGAGTGGTCATCTTGCCATATTTCAACCTCTCCACCCCTGTGATCTAGATGGTTATAGCCCCAGCTCTGGGAGTGGCTATTAAAGTCTCCAACTGCTATAAAGTTGGTGGCTGGTACCTGTATAGAGCTGAGACTCAGGGGTTTGCTGTTTGGACAGTAATAGTTCAGAAGTTCTATTTCCATCTTGTCTACCTTTAGCTGCAACAGCTGATATTCTGCTCCATCCACGTACGTTTTCCTTTCATGTGCATGAATGTTATTCCTTACAAGAGTAAGTACTCCTCCTTTTCGTCTATCTTGTCTGTCGGATCTGAAGCATTGGTATCCCGTTATTTTAAAGGTTTGATCTACTTTCAAGAGAGTCTCTTGGATACAGCAAACACTGACTTGCTTCTCATATAAGATGTTTTCCAACTCCATCTTTTTGCTGTATCCAGCCTGCTTGCTTGTTCACTCCCTCTGCATTCCAGTGCATTATGACAAGTGGCACTCTGGGTTTCTCTCTTTCTGTTTTCTGGGTAATTATCAGGTAGTGAATCGAATAATACGGGGGAAAAGTCTACGATTCACAAATTCACTATTATTTACACTATCAGTAACTTGGGTAATCACTTCTACTCTACTTTTCTTTTTTAAATCGCGACAATTTTGAAGAAAAAAAATACACATTTGAAAAAAACATGGCATCTATGGCTTATTTACAGTATATCATTGTCTTTAGTGAGTTTAACCTGAACTATCATGTGTAATTGTACTGACTACAACAGTTCTTTGTACTCACATGAGCTATTCAAGGCAAAAAATGTAATTAAAAAATGTGTTCTGACTTGCAATATTTTCTTTATCATTGTGACTACTATTGTTGTCACTGCTGTCAGAATCTATATCTGAATCACTGTTCACAACGTTTTTACCATTCTCACCATATCTAGCCCTCTCAACTGTTGGACACGTTTCTAGCTCTTTCAGCAGTTAGGCAAGGCATAAAGGTGTTTTTTGTGACATTATCGCTGGTTGCCATGGTTAACATGTTCACACAATTTGGTAAACTAGCTTGGAAAGACAAAAGATATGATTAAAATTAATTTTATGAGCACAACTACAATCTATGTTTTGAAAATGCCTCTCCTGCAGTAATTTAAAATTTTGGATTTGATCAGAAGTGTTTAGGTGCATTTTAAATTTGTTTTATTACTATATAAAGCTGGGCTCTGTCAATGGCTTATGGCCACAGAAGACAAAGTTCCAAGCAGCTCAGAGCAGCTTGTGGTATTGTGCAAAAGTATTATCTCTTTAAGCATTTCCCACTATTTATCTACACTCTATTTTCTTCTAAGGTGTTGTATCTATATGGTAATGTATCTCTTAATCATTTTCTTATCTGATTTTAAGTAAAGCTAAATCTATCTTGACATTTTCTGAGGTCCTCTTTGCTTATTACAGGTTTATTCTAGAAGGTTTCCCTATTACCAGCTCATAGCCACTGTTGCATTTTACTTCTGGCCTAGTTTTCAGACATCAAGACATTTCAGCATCTCCTGCATACCAGTACACAGTAAATTTGATTATCAACTTTGTTTCCTGGACTTTTTTCACATCCTAAGACACCTGAAATGTTGTCTAAACCAAGTGTTTTCTATTATCTTATTATGTGTACTTGCTCAAGGATATCAGTCACACCATCTGATTTTCATTACTAACTTTTGCACTAATGTTTCCATGTATAACAATTTTCCAAGAGATCTGTACTGTGCCACAGCCATGTCAGTGTCTTCTTCTGTGCTGTCTGTTGTTGATACATATATCTGTATAAAATTAATTTCCAGTGGTCTGTCATCGATTAAATTAATAAGCCGCAAATTTATACTGTACTAAATCCCTTTACTGTGTTTGTTCTTTATGCTAACTTTCTTTCATGTGCATTTCCTCCAGAATAAATTATTCTACAGCTGTCATAGTGCGTTTCCCTTGTTCTTCTTCTTCATACACTCTTAGATGTACACTGAATGTTTTCAAAGAAAGCAGTAGTCAGTTTCAGCCTACTGAACAAGGTGGCTAGTTTAGAACCCTCATTATTGTCATTTTCTTTTCTATACAAATTGATCTGATCCATGACTAAACTGTAGACAAGGCAGTGAGGAGGAAAGAGGTTAAAGCACTTCCATCTCACCATCTGCCACATAATAAAGCTTTAGGTGCTTTATGCAGATAGTTGCCTCCAACAACTACCCCACCTCGCCCTCACTGGCAATCACCTGTTTTGGTCCCCAGTAGCCTGTTCATTATTCACAGCTAACTTCTAAATCTAGGCGCTGTTCCACCATCCAACATCCAGTGAACGTACTTCAAATTAGGGATGTACCGAATAGTGGTTTTTACTATTCGGCCGATTACGAATATAGGCCTTTAACTATCTGGCCGAATACGAACAGTGAATGAACGTTTCGCATAAAAAAGTTGTATATGCTCTACTGACATTTTTATTAATTATAAAGTAATCAACAACAAACACGTACGACGTTACAAAAATGGGGCAAATAACTTGGAACTATTTAATGCTACTAACTAACCACTAATCAGTTTTTAAATTCAGTTCAAAAGTGACTGCTGCATGAAACATGCATTCGCTTTCTAAAAAAAAAAGAAAAAGTTTCTCACAACATTCTCTGCCAAAAGACGGCATCTGTTGTCTGAAAACGTGTTGCCGATTATTCGTATTCGATAGCAGTGTGCTATTCGGTCGAATACGAAAAGTTCATTAAATGCATTATTCGGCACCGAATCAAATATGAATCGAATATTTGGTACATCCCCACTTCAAATGACAGTCTCCACCATGCATGCATGTGTACTAAATTATATAAAACACTCCAGTTATTGAGGAAGCAACTGATGTTCCTACATAATATAATGCGATGCTCTGCTCAGTCTAGTTTAACTTTTACATCAGAAATAATCATCATGTTCCTGGAAGCATGGCAATAATGCACTTTGCAAATGCAAGTTTTGCAAGAAAGCATACTGATTTCTGAAGATTAATCTTTGTGAGTAAAGGAGTATTTGTTGTTGGAAAAATCCAACTGAGACCAATAAAAAAAACTACCATGCACAAAATGTGCATGTGATTAAGGTTTAAAAAATGTTTTAGCTACAGGTCTTCAATGTTCAAAGAGACATTCACTCAACAAGCTGCATTGTAGTTTTAAATTTATAAACAGAGCTGCTTTTAAAAAAAAAAAAATGTTGATTTGGTCATGCAGACATTACTGAATTCAAGCTTTAACTCACAAACTTGAATGCCATGTTTAAAAATAAATTTAAAAAGAAGGGAGATGATGCTTTTTAAAATGTCTTTGTACATTAATAACAGATGTCAAACCAACAACTAAGTTCAACAAAGGTTGAACTGGTTGAATTGGATAAACTGTTTGAATAATATTTAGTAGTCTGAAAGTCAATACAGGCCCCCATCTTTATGACTTTCCACACATGAAGACTTCAGCACAAAGGAAACTGATGGGTTACCTTTTGCTTTGTCCCTGAAACGAGTTTTGCTTGCACAGTAAGTGTCCAGTTCTAGATATGCTGTGAATTGAAATAAATTACGGAACCAAATGTTAAATACCTCTTCTGTCAGCCAAACAATTATCATCGACATAAGAAGTTTATTATACTTTTTTAACTAAATCTGCATGTTTTGTGATGTCACACACCTTTATACGCATCCCCTTCCTTCCCCCCAACATGTGGATTATTTTGCACTTCAGTCATATACTACACAATTAGGAATATTAAAAAAGAAAGCACATCTATTCTGCAAATCTACTTCATCTGTCCTACTGTAATTTAGTTAGAAAAAAGCATTCCAGTACTTCAAACCTGACTCCCATTGTCCTACAGCCTTTAACCAATGAAAAATGCACATCAGTTATATAAACCTCATTTCAGATGTCCTACTGCACTGTAAGATTTCGTCTTTAGCAATGAAGCCCTAGCACTGCTAAAATTACAACAGAAAACATCAGATATATTAACCTGATTCCATCTGTCCTACAGTCGGGCCACGTTTTGTGATTTCAAAAGTCAACTTCTTGGCAGCCATGGTCTTCCAAGTGGAGCTTCTCATGATACTTTTAGCATTCTGCCAGGTCCCTGTGTAAAGGTGAAGGCATCTGAAATAAATAGTATAAAGCCACATTTAACATCTTTACACATGGCAAGTTTTCTACAGTTGATTACCATATTTGCCGGCTTATAAGATGCACTTTTTCCCCCCTAAAATTTGTTAAAAAAACGGATTGCGTCTTATTTACCGAAAGCCAAAATTTCAGGTGAAATTTTGATCAGCCAAAGTCTGCTAGTCTGTGTTTATATAAGTACTCAGTGCAATTCTCACCCATTTGTCATACAGTGATTGTGAGTGAACCCATTTCCACAAGTTTCGATGTCACAGAATTGAAGCTGTTAAGAATAAATTTAGCCAGTTGGAAACCTAGTTAACTTTAATTCCAGGAGGCCTAACCAGCCAGCTACAACTTTTAGATGTATCTATTAATAAACCATTTAAAGGATTCAAGAAGGATAAGTGGAACAGCTATCTTCAGATTTTGAAGTGACACCGGCAGGAAGAAGGAGGCCTACTATTTAGAAAGTGTATGAATGGGTTAAAACTTCATGGGATAAGTGAAACCGGAGATAGTTGTTAAATCATTTAAGAAATATGGCATTAGAAATACCCTTGACGATACTGAGGATAATTTATTGTTTGAAGACAGTGATGACTCAGTTTCTGATACAGAACAAATTTCAAGAGAAGGTTTATCAAGCTCTGAAAATGATGATTTTCTGGGTTTTGAGGATGAAGATTAAAACCTTTAATGTAACTACATTTTTATCCTTGATAGATTCTTTTTTTTTTTTTACATACCAACTCCCTGAAAATTACTATTGGAGCAGATTCTCATCTCCCTGACTTTCTACGTTAGATTCTTTTATCAAAATCATTACTTTGTTATCAGATTTTCTTTGTAGCATTTTTGCAGTTGACTTCTGTGCATTGATGTTTCTTTCCTGTTCTGCATTTTTAGCTGTTTATGTAGATTTACCATTTCCTCGTGTTTGTCGTGTACTCTGTCACTTCATTTTTACTGTTCTGTATTGCACATCTTTGTTTATTTCTTCAGTTTTATATTCCCCATGTTCACCAAGATTCTTTGTAATTATTATTTTATTAGTGTAAACTCTGTCTCAGTGGATTGTTATTGTTAATCAGAATCGACCTCACAGCACTCCAGGCATACCCATAGGTGCTCAGTCTCCCTCAGCAAATGTCGAGTATGAATGCTAATTGTACCTGTAGCACGCTGGTTGTACATACGACGGATGCATCCTCTCTCACATCCATTTCTGCTAGCCCCACGTTTGATGCCAAACTCCAACAGTTTCAACCTTGTTGATTCATCCATTGCAGTGAGTGTCATTATCCAGCAGGCGATCATTAATAGCGCTTAGTATCTCTCCCTTATCCATGTCCAGTGTCCCCACTATGGGTGCTCTCAAGGCCAGTCTGTCAGCTCTCTCATTGCCACGTACCCCTGCATGACCATGACAGTAGATCCACACCAGTTCTTCAAGACTTAAGGATTCTATTGATGTTTTCCATTCCTGCCGCAGCCATCCGTTCTGAACTTTCCAAAGCATGGCTTGAGAGTCTAATATAACTTCCCTGGTTGATGGAGTTTCAGACAGCCACCTCAGTGCTGCAGTAACTGCCTCTACCTCCATTCTTATGCTGGAAGTTGTTGTCATGTAGGCTCCACTCTGTTCAGCAACGACCCTGCCCTTTATTCTCGCACAGAAGCCCCATCCTAATCTCTCACCATGCACTAGACCCATCAGTGTACACAATGGTGTCATCATCCCCAGCATGATCACATATCAGCTGATTAATCTCCAGCTCTGCTTTTCCATTGCCCCAAGATCTGCACTCTCTGCCAAGGCTAATGATGACCTGCTGGTAGTTTATCCAGTTCTCCCCTGACTTACTCCACTCTTCCCCTTTGGATACATTTTCAACGCTGGTCAAGTGACCAATCGTAGCCTCTGCCATTCATTACATCCCCCTCTTGATTCTTACTCCTTTGATGTCAGCTACGTTCGCATGTAGGGGGTATCTTTTGTCAGTGATTACTCGCATATAGAGAGCACCCATAGTGCTTCATTCTGTAGTGATACGAGGGGCGTTCAGAAAGTAATGCACCACATCGTTTTTCTCAGGAGTTGTTTATTCAAAAAGCATGAAATTTATAAACAATATACATGGATATGTCATGTAAACATCGGTATTATTCAACATAATCCCCATCAACTTGTATGGCTTTATGCCAGCGCGAAACAAGTGCATGTATTCCTAGACCGTACCGGGTTTTGTCTTGATCATGTAGCCATTTCTTCGCTGCATGAATCACTCCTTCATCATCTTCAAACCTTGTCCCACATGTGCATCTTTAAGTGGACCAAATAGATGAAAATCAAAGGGTGCCAAATCGGGACTATAGGGTGGATGAGGTAGTACAGTCCAACCCAATTTGGTGATTGCTTCCCGTGTTGCAAGACTTGTGTGAGGTCACGCATTGCCGTGAAGGAGAAGCAGGTCTGCTGGATTCTTGTGCGGCCGAACTCTGCGAAAACGTTGATTGAGTTTTTTCAATGTAAGCTTGCATAACGTCCACAAGAATCACACCTTCAATGTCCCAAAAGACAGTGATCATGACCTTTCCAGCTGAAGGAATTGTCTTGAATTTCTTTCTTCGTGGTGATTGCGGAGGATGCCACTCCATTGACTGTCTTTTTGTCTCAGGTTCAAAATGATGTGCCCAGGTTTCGTCACCTGTAACGATCTTAGCCAAAAAGTTCTCTCCATCAGCATTGAAACGCTCCAACAATTCAGAAGAAATTGCTTTCCTTTGCAATCGGTAGTCATTTGTGAGACTTCGAGGAACCCATCTTGCGCAAACGTTAGAAAATCCGAGAGTTTTTATAACTGCATTTGCACTACCAATGCTTACTGACAGCTGTAAGGCCAATTGTTGAGTAGTGATTCGCCTATCAGTAAGAATAATGCCCTCAGCGCATTTCAACATTTCTGCGTTGGTGGCTGTGGCAGGACGACCATTGCGCGGCCGATCAAGCAGCTCCATATCTCCACTTCCTGATTCTTTGATTCTCTGAACCCAGAGACTGACTGTACTCCTGTCGACTGCAAAACTTCCATACACATCACATAGACGCTTGTGAATGTTCACAACAGTTTCCTTCTCTGCAACGAGAAATTCTATCACAATTCGCTGCTTATAACGCAAGTTGCTAACACGCTCCATTTCAACGGTTTAGGGCAGTCGTAGTATTTGGCCGGTTGCGGTGCAATTTGATGCACACAATTGGCACATGCCATGTTTGAAGTGTGCAAAATTCCATGCTTCTATCTTCATTATTAGCTGAGAAAAACGATGTGGTGCATTACTTTCTGAATGCCCCTCGTAATTCGATAGCTGCTGAGCAGTGTGGGGTCTTTGCCAGGTTTAGGAACTGGCCGAAGGTAACTGTGTAGCCAATCTTCCGGCACCTCAGCATTCTGTATGCTGGTTTTGAAATCGCTCACCATATTTATAACGGCTGTGTCATCGAGCTGTTTAATGTGATGGTATTGTACACCATTAGGACCCGGAGCAGTGTTTCTGCTGGTTTTCAATGTGTACATCACGTCCTCTTCAGAAATGAGATCGAAGTATATCTGGCCCCTTAGGGCATTTTCCAGAACACTGTCCTTTATTTTCAGGCGGGCGCTTTTGTCACCTTTATGTTTGCTCCACACATCGATTGAATAATGCTCTTCCCTTCTCTTCTTCCATCTTCAGGCTTAGTCCTGTAGAGCTTTTGATATTAGGGATAGGTTAGCTTGCACTTTTCCTATTCATTCTTCGATGTAAGGACCAGAATTTCTGTAGGGTTTTTTCTGTGCCCACCTGTGTCACAAAGTCCTCCCACACTTTATCCTTCGCCTCCCTTGCCAAGCTCTTGAATCTATTAACGGCTCTTTGCTTTTTCTCCTTCATCTCTTCAACGTCTCCCTCATTCATCATTCTTTTGTTTCGCGCTTTATGCCACCTCTACACCTCACAGTAGAAGGGGAACAACTAAGTAAGTAAGCTTTATGCCATTCCTTTGTTGCTCTTTCCTTTTCTATCCATGCTTCCTCCAATGTCTCACTCCACCAGGGAGGTTGGAAGAAAGATGTTCTTGATGTCTTTTGCTTGGCATTTTGATACTATATGTGTAAAGGGTTGTTACAGTCGAGTGGGCCTGTAGGATACATGAATGTCTGTTTAGTGTCTAGTGGTCCTACCCTCTGCAATAAGTATGACGCAAGGTAGGTGATCACTTTCCTGTGAATCTAATACATCCCAATGTGCCATGGTGGTGGCAACACTAGAGATGAATGCCAGAACTATGACACCATTTGTATCCCCAGGTTTAGTTGCCAGTCTAGTTGGGCATCCATTATTCAGGATGGCAAGGTTCATGTTAAGTAATGCCTGGCTCAAAGCTATACCCTGCCTATTTTCTGTGATGTTCCCCCACTCCTTGGATCTAGCATTGAAATCGCCAGCAATTAAACAACTTATGTTAGAATCTTCAGACAATTCCACCAGAAAATTCCAATTACTCTCTGTTGTAAGATGGTCAACATGAGCATATAAATTGTAGACTTGCCACTCCTGACCACCTATATTCACAGCAATCCTCTGCAATTCCGCATCCTTTAGAAGCCTTAATGAGAACATGGACAGATGAGAAGGCAGAAGAGACTGTAACCTCATCATACCAGTATGTGAACGAGTTGACATCTCGCTTAAAAACTGGCTGGAAATTAGCAAATGACAATCTGAGGAAAGCCAGAAGAAAACATGCTGCGTAATATAACAAAAAGGCGAAGGATAGAGAGCTAACTGTTGGGGAAAAGGTGCTTCTTCTATTACCCAGCAGCAGCAACAAACTTCATATAGGATGGCAGGGCCCATACACAGTTCTAGAAAAGCTATCTAGAACTAACTATAAGATAGACAAAAAGGGAAAAGAAAAGGTCTATCATGTGAACCTACTCACTAAATATCATGATAGAAAAGTGTTGGAAGGTGCACATTTAATGACCCTAGGCATAGCTACTGAAATGAAGAATGAACCTCTCACTTCATATGAATACCCCTTAAGACCCTGTGAAACTCATGAGCAGGTAAAAGTTAGTAAGCACTTGACAAAAGGGCAGAGGGAGCAGGTTCAAAAGGTTTTAGAAACTCATACAGACGTGTTAACGGACAAACCGCGGCACACCAACTTGTTAGAATATGACATGAAATTGATAGACCCGACACCAATCTGTATGAAAGCCTATTCTATTCCTTTCGCCAAGGAACAAGCTTTAAAGGGAGAGATAGAGTATTTATTACAAGAAGGTATCATCTCCCATAGTGAATCTTCATATAGCTCTAGTGTGGTTTTGCTGAGGAAACCCTCAGGGGAACATAGGCTCTGTATCGATTATAGGAAATTGAATGCTGTCACA
The DNA here is from genome assembly GCA_024509875.1 of Oreohelix idahoensis. Taxonomy (NCBI): domain Eukaryota; kingdom Metazoa; phylum Mollusca; class Gastropoda; order Stylommatophora; family Oreohelicidae; genus Oreohelix; species Oreohelix idahoensis. The sequence goes on from JAMPIV010002868.1 coordinate 336,463, forward strand.
GAGTCACAGGTAGATCCATTACCGGACACCAATCAGCTGTTTGCCAGGTTAAATAAGGCAAAATAATTCTCTAAGGTGGATCTAAGTAAAGGGTACTATCAAATTCCAGTCAAATCTGAGATCAGACCCTTCTTGGCATTTAGCACTTCGGAGGGGCATTATGAATTCAATATGTTGCCTTTTGGTTTGAAAAATGCCCCAAGTGTATTCTCCCAAATGATGAGGAGATTATTAGATCCACTGCAAAACCTAGCTATCACTAACTTCATGGATGACATCCTCATTGCAACAGAAACATATTTCATCTCTAGACATGTTATTGGATAGGCTCAGGGAGGCCCATTTGACCGCACGCCCTACTAAATGTTGTATTGGTTGCCAGGAATTGGAATTCTTGGGGCACACAGTAACACAAGGAAATATGACTTCTGACCCCAAGAATTTAGAAAAGTTGCAGAGAGCACCACGACCACAAACAAAGAAAGATGTGAGATCCTTTGTCTCACTGTGTGGTTTTTATCAAAAATACATCAAAAATTTTAATAGTGTGTGTGCTCCTCTGACCGACTTAACTAAAAAAAGGCAAGCCAGACAAAATAGAGTGGATGGCTGAGTGTGAGCAAGTATATACAGAATTTAAACAAAAACTCACAAGTAGGCCTATACTGAGTCTCCCAGATCTAAGTCAAGAATTTGTGGTTAGAACGGATGCTAGCAACATAGGGTTAGCGGGAACATTATTAAAATATCTCAATCACAGCCCAGTGAATTAAACCCTGTTGCTTATGCCAACCGCAAATTAAACAAAGCAGAGAATAATTACTCAACGATTGAGACAGAATGTTTGGTGCTAGTTCGGGCAATTAAGAAATTCCAGATCTATCTGTATGGTAGACATTTTGTGGTACAAAGCGATCACCAGCCACTGGTTTTTTTGGCCCAGGCAAAGCATGGTAATACTAGATTGTTAAGGTGGTCTCTGTTGATCCAACCTTTTCCTTTACCATAGAATATATCCCTGGATCTCAGAATGTTGGGGCAGATTTTTTGAGTAGGCACCCACCTGAAGGAAACCAGGAGAATAGTAAGGCAGAGTGAAACTCATTTTGGGGTAATGCCGTGATTGTAAATACAGACAGGAAAGCTCCACCAGAATGATTTACTCTTTTAAATGGGGGAGCTCTGTCGTGTTTTGGACTGTCTTACACCACGGTCATATTTACCGCTCAAAATAATAGGATAAAACGGTCCGATATAACAGCCAATGAGAAAGCTCCTTTTTCTGGTATGTATAAGGAAACCTATTATGCTTAACATAGAGGCCTATTTTGTGCAACTGAAAATACGAAGATATTTAATTTCTCAAAGACTAAAGATATTTAAACGAAAGTTATAGCTAGTTTAAACAACGGGGATATTACTTAAGAGGTATGTGTAAAGACGTCCTCAAATAATATGTTATTCTAAGAGAAAAATCGTTTTAATTGACATTTATACATCAGGGTAGTCCCCAATATAGTTAGTTAAAGGCTGCATAGATTTAAATGCATTTTGCTAACTAAACAAATTTTAGCTAGACTGATAGAGATAAATTACCAGTATAATACTAACTTTAAATGAGTAAAATCGGTCCACAATTAAGAAAGAGAAGAGATTTTAAAATTTCTGCACATTGAACGCGAAGGCAAAAAGACGCATTGTTTTGGGATTCCTAAACACCGCTTTTGCCCCAACCATCCACGAGGTATGCCGAGACCCTATATAAGACCTTGAACTTGGGCTGAATTGAGGCCACAACATTTTCAAAATACAGTACTGAACAGAAGAAAGTGGCAAACGCTTGCTGTCAAATATTTTGCAGCTGTATCTACATAGCAGACCTAGATACCCATTTACAGCCTGTTATAGCTATTGTATACTACCTGAGGGTAAGAGAAATGTATATATATGTACTTTTCCTGTGTATAATCCACTTGTGTGTTCGCTAGTGTGTTATATGTGTTAAGAAAAAATTACAGGACGCGTGTGCTACCAGCTTGAAAGCAAGCATGTGTTAACTTTTAGGGACGAAGACCAGCATTGGGAATGTGTAGGATAATTGAGAATTATGGCAGAATCTACGCCTGTAAGTTTAATAATGTATTTGATGGAATATTTTGTAAAGGAATGTCACACTGTTCAGGAACATAAGGAAGGATGTCAGGAATTGTTTACATGTATTAATCAAGGTGTTACTTCATAATTTGTACTAAACCAAATCATTGTAAGGAAGCATAGGATGGACAATTGGATCAACTTATGATTTATAAGAAAAATGTAATCACATCGAACTGGCTGTAAGTGGTACTGAAGTAAATTGTTATGTGCAACTGTTAGCACATTGTCTGAGTTTGTTTGTAACGTTCATTGTGTGTGTGTGTGTGGATAAAATAGTGCTGGACCATACAAAGATTGCGATTATTTGTATTTCCCAGGTTTTATCCTGAAATGACTATCAGTCTTCGAGACATTCAATACTGAGGAACTCTGTTGGTGCGAGACGTTCTCAATATACTTAGAGCAAGTCACCAGATTGGTTCCCAGCCTGGAGATCCTGACACTGTGTGCTTCAAACTATACAAGATAGGTGGACACATAACTCCATTGGTCGGCACATCCAGCCTTATTTTGTTAAGAATTAAACCACACATTAAACAAATACTTGCATGATGACAAATGAAGTCCAGTGAAACTAACAACTGTATATAAATATATATAATAACATAATTGACATTTTAAATATAACTTTTATATTTAACTAGTGTGGAAATGAAAATTCCTTACTTATTTATTTCCATGTTGTAAAAAGCATTTGAATTTTATTATTATTTTCCTAACCGAAAAGAGAAAAGGTATAGGATCAATAAATTGTAAATATTTACATTCAGTCTTACTTAATTATTCAAGTTGAGTTAGATTTTGTTTGTATGTATATTACATATCTATTAAATTAATTAATCCTCTAGACAATTAGCCACAATACAATAAAAATAAATATAATAACCATTATTCAGGGTGGGATCTGGAGAGATAGCACTTAGACCTTAAGTAGTATTCACTATCATCATACTTGAAGGTTTATACAGCTTGACCCTACCTTGATTGTCGATACACCCTTACTCTTTTCAGAGAAGGGGGTATTTCTTATAAGACCAGTCTCTTATCTGGCACTATACTGGTATCCTTTGATACATCTTTTTGTCTGGGATATCATATATTTTAATAACATCTGAACCTCTCGCGACAGTAATACCGCTTCCAAAGAAAGGAAATCTAAAAATGTGCAAGAATTACAGAACCATTAGCCTTATTAGTCATCCAAGTAAAGTGATGTTAAGGATACTTTTGAACAGAATAAAATAGAAATCAGAAGAAATCTTGTCCGAGGAACAGCCTGGCTTTAGACCAAAAAGAAGTACCTCAGAACTAATCTTAAATATTAGATTACTGATCGAAAAACATCTCCAGCATCAACGCGATTTATACCATAACTTCATCGATTTCACAAAAGCCTTCGATCGAGTCTGGCATGAAGGCTTATGGCAAATAATGAGAAAATTCAATTTTGATACCAACATCATAGATATCATTGAAGCACTATACAAGGACGCAAGGAGTGCTGTTTTTGCAAGCAATGACATTGGAGAATTTTTCAAAACAACTGTAGGAGTTCGTCAGGGATGTATCCTGTCCCCAGTGCTCTTTAATACATATCTAGAACATATTATGCAGGAGGCTCTCTACGATTATAAAACAACCATATCGATTGGAGGCCGACCTCTTTGCAATCTACGTTCTGCTGATGATATCGATCTTATAGCTGGAACAGAATCAGAACTTCAAGACCTTACCTCTAGACTGGAGAAAGTAACAAGAACGTATGGGAAGGAAATTAATATAGAAAAAAGCAAGATATTGGTGTATAGCCATAAGAAACATGTTCCGACCAACATTACGTTAAATAGGCAAACGTTAGAAGAAGTGAACACCTTTAAATATCTGGGGTCCATTATATGTAGTGATGGAAGATCAAGTAAAGAAATCAAGACATGACTCGAGATGGCCTCAACTGCCATGACAAGGCTGAATGTGATCTGGAAAAGTAATATCGGTTTTCCTGTGAAGATCAAATTATACAAATCCCTCGTATTATCTATTCTCTTGTATGGGTGTGAGGGCTGGACACTCACTGCAGATACGGAGCGAAGGATTCAGGCTTTCGAGTATAAATGTTATAGAAGAATTTTGCGCATTTGCTATAAAGAGCACAAAACAAATGACTATGTTAGAGAGAAAATAAACACGTATGCAGGCCACCAAGAACCACTTTTGTCAGTAGTAAAACGTCGAAAGCTTGCCTGGTTTGGGCATGTAACTCGTCATGACTCCCTTTCGAAAACGATCCTCCAGCGAACAGTCGAAGGTAAACGGAGAAGAGGAAGGCAAAGAAAATCCTGGGCTGATAACATCAAAGAATGGGCAGGGCCCGGTTTTTCCACACTTGTACGCATTGCTGAGGATAGAGAGCAGTGGAGGACCCTGTCTGCTGATGCTTCCACCATGGCACCCCTATGACCCATGACGGTTGAGATGATGATTGTTTCTACACTTCACAAGATATAACAAACAATTACAACATCACATAAGAACTCAACATTATTTCACAACATTCTGCAGCCAATTTCTTAAAGTTTGATGCATAATACATATATCTACTAAATTAATATATGTGTCTACTGCCTGTTTTTAAAACATCGCTTGTTGAAAAATAAATGTCTGCATATTGGGTCCTGGATAAAACTGAAAAACTGCCTGGGTTAGAATGAGTTAATATCCGCCCTGGCCTCAAAGTTTCTCTCATATATCCAGTGTGTCCCCATCGAGATCCATAACTCCTTGTCCCTTTTTCTTTGTTTCCGTTAAAGCCAGGACTTCTAGTTTTGCTTTCTCATCTCCTCTACCAGCTCCTCTTATTTCCCATTTATACTCTTCATATTTCATGCCGTACTCCAGTTTTCTCTCTTGCCTTTCGTGTAAACAGGTTTTAAGGCAAACAAGTGACTGGCCTGTTGTGCCTCTTGCATGATGAAGGGGCTGCCTCCTTACAGCCTCCATGCAGGCTGCCCTCCTTTTTCAACCGAGTTTGGGACCGGCATAGGCGGAGTTGTTTTTAAAACTAATAAACATTGTTTTAGCTCATTTAGTTTTATTTTAACAAATTTTTTTAGATGGTCACTATGTTAAAAAATGGAGTTGCTCCCCTTGCCGCGGACGTTAAAATAAAAATATAGTAAATTAGACAGGATGGCAAAAGGTTAACATTAGTCTTGGGTCACTATATCAATGGATTTCCCATTATAAAAAAAAAGGATTCACCAAGATCAGGGGTCACAATTTTTTTTTTGGTTTCTCTACTTTTAGTCTTGATTATTGCACACAGCAGGAAACATCAGAAGACATTCTACATAGAACTTGTGGAGTTGGTGACCCACTAGCATAGGATGAAATACAGAGATGATCTTACAGAAGATTTTAAACATCAGGCTGTTCCCTGAAATAGAAATTGGTGACAGTGATGAAATTTACAATACAGCTTTAATTGCTATAGAAGATAAGGTTATTTCTATGGAAGAGGAGGAACTGCATACTCTTGGTCTCCTTCAAACTAACCAAACTGAAGGAGGTACAGTGGAGGAAACGATTAGAGTAGATGTGTTGGAGGTGAGATGTATGGCGGAGGACATGAATGAATTAGATGTGGTTGAGGTGAAAGGTATAGTGGAGGAAATTATTGGAATACATGGGCTCAGAGCGAGAGGTATAATGACTGGGGTAGATGTCCTGGAAGTGAGTGGTATAGTGAAGGACATTATTGGAGTAGATAAGCAAGAGGTGGGAGGTACAATGGAGGACATTACTGGAGTAGATGTACTGGAGGTGAGAGGTACAATGGAGGACATGATTGGAGTGGGTGTGCTAGGAGTGAGAGGTATCGTGGAGGACATGATTGGAGTGGATGTGGTCATGAGAGATACAATAGAGAACATGATTGGAGTGGATATGCTGGAGGTGAGATGTATAGTTGTCATTGGGTTCATCTGAGAATTAACCATGGAGGGTTGGTCCTGGTTGCTCAGATAATAATGGTAGCTCAGAAGTACAACAACCAGGTGATATATTAAAAGTTCAGTTACTTTTTTTTTTACTCAGGCAATGCCGGGTATATTTGCTAGTATTTAATAATGTAGTAATGACTCCTAAGAGTGCTATACTGTAAGTTTTTGTTTTTGTACTGCTGGGAGCACAGAAAAACTAGAAACGTTACAATATACAGGGTGACTGACATTTAACTTCCTATTTTTAAATGTTTATATCATCCCTTGTATATTTGGATACAAATTTTAAAAATGTTAAAACGAGAAGTAAAAGTTGTCATTTGATTAATAAGGTTTATTTTCAGAAACAAAATAATATAAAATGGTCAATAAACTGACATTACAACAGAGGGGCAAACATTTCTGCCTGCTACACGTTAAAACAACCAGATCTCTAGCTCAGCTAGTGTCAGTTAATGTGACACAGCATTACACGTAATAAAATGGCAGTTAATTCTCCTTATTTTGACATTTATTTCATATAAATTATTTGGATAGGACTTGAGAAATAATAATTTAAAAATAGGAGGTGGCTTTTCAATCACCCAGCACATAACATTGACAATAAAATTTCAAAGTATATATATCTATATATATATTATAATGATAATAATAGCCCCTTCAGTCATAACTGACTATGGGAATGCGCCCCTGAGGTGACAGCCCTCAGCTGCTTATTTTTCTGGTGTTCCTTTCGACGTTTTCTCCTCTCTTCTGCTTGTTGTGTGAGCTTCTTTTCGCCCAATCTGAGGTGGCACCGCAGATAGCATCGCCACTTGGTGCGATCGGCAACTTCATCCTCCCAAGTTTCTGGATTTATGTCAAATGCCCTCATGTCTCTCTTAGACTTACTTACTTACTTAGTCGTTCCCCTTCTACCGTGAGGTGTAGAGGTTTGGAAGAGAGAGCGCCAGACTATCCTATCGGCTGTCTTCCTCCTGGCCTGGTTCCATTCTAGTCCTCGGTCCTTCAAAGATTGTCTAATGTTGTCCTCCCAGCGGACTCTGGGTCATCCTGGGGGTCTGGATCCCTGGCTCTTTGTTTCCCATGCTTGTCGTGGAAGCCGATTTTCTCCCATTCTGCAGACTTGACCAAACCATCTTAGTTGGGACTGTTCTACTTGGGTCTGCAGGGGGTGGGATTTTAGGCCTTGACGTATCGTCTGGTTGCGGACCATGTCTCTTCTTGTTACTTCAACCACCTTCCTCAGATACCTCATTTCTGAGGTTTGGATCTGTCTTTTATGGGCTGTAGTCATTGCCCATGACTCGCATCCATATGTCAAGACTGGGACATAGGTGGAGTGGTATACAGCCATCTTCGTTTTCTTACCAACCTCTCTCTTGCTGAGGAATCCTCGATTTATAGCCTGAAAAAGTCTCCCAGCTGCTGCTTTTTGAGTGGCCAACTCTTCTTTGATGCCTCCCTTTTGGTCTATAATAGCTCCGAGATATTTAAAGTGGTCGACCTGCTCCAGGACCTGTTCTCCCAGCTTAATCTGATGTTTTCTTTCTTCTCGTGATATCACCATGGATTTTGTTTTGGAGCTGCTTATGACCATCCCTCTCTTCTCCAGCTCTTCCTTCCAGACTTGCAGGTTGGATTGAAGATGTGCCTCTGATTTAGCAATCAGGGCAACATCATCAGCAAATGCCAGCTCTGAAATACATACCTGTCTCATCTTCCAGTACCCCACTGAATACTTTCTTGTTCTCTCCTTGCAAGACTTGATAACATCGTCCATGAGGAGTATGAAAAGATAAGGTGACAGGATATCACCTTGTCTTACACCAGTGGTGGTCCTGAACTCTTCTGACTTATGGTTTGCTGTCCTCACATAATTTCTGCAAGACTTGTAGAAGCTCTGCATAGCATGAATCAGAGGTGCTGGAATGTTCTTCCTTGCCAAACAGTCCCAAAGTTTGCTCCAGGGAACCCTGTCAAATGCCTTTTCCAGATCTATGAAACAAAGATGGATCTCACTCTTATACTCAAGGGCCTTTTCACTCAGCTGTCTGAGTGTGAAGATTAGGTACTTCGGTTTGCTTGGAATCCAATTGTGGCTCAGCTAGGCGTCGGAGTCTCTGCTCTAGGATTCTAGAGTAGATTTTACCAGGGACACTGAGAAGGGATATGCCTCTATGGTTTCCACATTGTCAATTGTCACCCTTTTTAAAAATTGGTGTTATGATGGCAATCTCCCAGTCCTTTGGTATGGTCTTGTTGCCTGTAGGACCCTTAAGAGTAATAGGTTGCCTGATGCTCCCATGTACTTAACCATTTCTGGTGTTATACCATCATGCCCTGCTGCTTTGCCCATCTTGATTTTCTCCAGTGCTGCCTTCAGTTCTTCCATCTTTATGTCATCTTCATCACCATTTGTTTCCTCTTCTGTGCTAGTGGTTATCATTTCTGATGCTTGACCTTGCTCACCATCAAGGAGTTCTGAGAAATATTCTTTCCATCTTTCCACTACTTCCTTCGGGGCAGTAAGCAATTTGCCTTGCTTGTCCTTTATAAATTTGAGAGGGCATTGTTTTTCCTTCCTCATGTTCTTGGGTCTTATAGAACAATTTCTGGTTTTCTTGCGCATCTTTTTCTAGCTTTTCTCCAAATTCTTCCCAGGACTTCTGTTTCGCTGCTAGCACCTTGTTCTTTGCTTCTGTTCTGAGTATCACATATTCTCTATATTTCTCTATTTGTACTGCTGTGTTTTTAGCTCCTAAGTATTGTTTCCATGCCATTTTCTTCTCTCTTATTTTCTCTTTGACTTCCTCTGTCCACCAAGGTGTCCTCTTTCTCTTGTTCCCAAGTCGGGCTTCACCACATGCTTCTGCAGCAGCTGTCTTTATGATGTCCTTGAATTTAAGCCACAGGGTTTCCAAGTCATCAGGTTGTTGTTCTGTGTTTCTCACCGCTGTAGCAATAAGCCCCTGATATCTGGTCTTAATTTCTGGCTCTCTCAGCTTGTAGGTCTTAATGCTCATTTCTTCCGTTCGTTTACTTGGTTTCTTGTGTGATGCTGGGCAGTTCCTAGGCTGAGCAACTCTTTCAGTTGTTCTTTTGATTGTAAGCAGGTAGTGATCACTTCCAATCTCTGGCCCCCTCCAGACTCTAGCATCCCGGACATATTTGAATGAGCTCCTCCTAACAATGGCATAGTCGATCACTGACTTCTCATTCTTTGTTGGTTCACACCTAGTGTATGCATGTATGCGCTTATGGGGGAACTTTGTGTTGGTAATGATCAGATTCTGCTCACTGCAGAATCTAAGGAGTCGCTTTCCATTGTCATTGAAAGAATCTTCTCCATATCTTCCGATAACTCCACCCCATCTAGCATGGTCATTTCCAACTCTGGCATTGAAATCTCCGAGCATGATAATTTCATCTAGGCTGTCACCCACTGTCCTTTGAAGCAGCTCAAAGAATTCCTCCTTGACCTCTGCTCTCTCATCCTCATTTGGCCCATACACTATGACCAGGTTGACTATGGTTTCTCCTTCTTTTAGTTTTACAACCATAATGCGCTCCGAGACAAAGTTCCATCCCTTGATACTATCTTTCTGGTTTTTGGCCACAATGCAACCCACGCCCCCTTCAGCTCTTTCAGATGTGGGTACACCACTGTATAGCAGCGTGTTGCCATCGAGATCCATGACTCTTTGTCCCTTTTTCTTTGTTTCTGTAATAGCCAGGATTTCTAGTTTTGCTTTCCTCATCTCTTCCACCAGCTCCTCTTCTTTCCCATTTATACTTCTTGTGTTCCAAGTTCCATAAGTCGTAGTCCGTTCCAGTTCGTCGCCTTGAGAATCAGTCCGGTTTTCTCTCTTGCATTTCTTGTAATCGTGTTTTAAGTCAAACAGGTGATTGGCCTGTTGTGCCTTTGCATGATGGAGGGGCGCCATAGAGAGCATCGCAACTTTGGACGATCGGCAACTTCATCCTCTTAGGTTGCTGGATTTATGTCCAGTGCCCTCATGTCTCTCTTACACACATCTCTGAATCTCAGCTGCGGTTGCTCAACTGTTCTTTTGCCATCTGCCAGTTGTCCATAGAAGATATCTTTCGGGTTGCAACCATCTTCCATGCGGCAGACATATATATATATATATATATATATATACTATTAATTGATAATATGTGTATTTTTATTCTTGAAGTACCATTCCTAGTGGCATAGGTAATCATGTATCTCCACAACTTTCTGTCTCTAGTCCAGAGGTTTTTAAACTTTTTTGGGCCGCGGCTCCCTTGATCTGTGCATAAATCACCGCGGCTCCTCTCTATACTATATATTATATATAAGCAATTGTACCCAAAAAGATATTAATATCGAGCCCAAAACTTTTCCCAAGCCACCGCGACGCCCTTAGCCGAGGGCCCCGACGCCCCTGGGAGCCGCGACGCACAGTTTGAAAACCTCTGCTCTAGTCCCATTTATTGATTCTGTTGTTGACTTCTTTTCATACCATGATGTCAATCCGTCCATTATCATCTCACTTTGCCGACCTCAATCTGCTTTTCTCAATCTTTCTTGTTGTCACAATATATTTGAGCTATCTTCTTCTTATAACATGCCCAAAGAATGTCAACTGCATCCTTCTAATGTGACTAATAAGCTTCCATTGCGTATTGGCCTCTTTCAGGACATCCAGATTACAGCAATGCCCTGGTCTTTGTAGCAACAGGGTCTTATTTTAGTAAAGAATAAGGTTATCCTGGACAAAAAGATGTATCAGATGATACCAGGATAGTGACAAGGTAAGAGACTGGTCTTACAAGAAATACACCCTTTTCTGAACAGAATAAGGGTGTATCGACATCAAAGGTTAGGATCAGCTGTATAAACCTCCAGGGGTGATGACAGTGAATGTCCTGAAAGTCTATTTGCTCCCTTTCAAGATCCGCCTATGATATTATGTATTATTATTTTATTATGTTGGCTAATTTTTCTAGGGGTATTAATCCTTTTCTATCTCTATAACCTTTAGCACGCTGCAGGCGCATTATTGCGACAGAAATACGCTATGTTCTGCCAGCTGCAGGTGCATTATTGCGGCTAACGGACATCGTCGGTTTCTCATTATAATTTGTGTACACGTGATTTCACCCCCCGGATGTTAAGTTTTAATGTTATTTGCGAGAGAGTTAGCTTCCGTTTCCGATTTTTATTTAGTGAAGGGTGTATTCGCGTTTATTTTCTGTGAATTTTTTTAATCGAAATCAATCGGCATCGAACACGCGGCCATTTTCGCTCAAATTTTAATGGATTCTGACTCCGATGCGATGACGAGGACATTTTTGTCTTTATTAGCGCTGATATCGGTTCTCAGAATATGGGTAATGGCAGAGATGGGGCCGATAGTAGAATGTCATTCCTAGTGTGTCTAATTTTAGGGGTTAGGTTTATGGGAAAGATTTAGGGTTACGGCCGAATGTCATTGCTGATGAGGGCGTTTGTTGCGTTGCTACTGATAATGGGTGTAACGAAAAGATCATCATTTGATTTGTATTGGTCAAATGACTTTCACTGAGATGCAAGGGATAAGGACTCTTCGTTTGTTGATTTTTTTTTTAAGTTTTAAAAAAAATTTTAAATTTAAAAAATTTGTTTTTAATTTTGTTTCTTTTTCATCTTTCCATTCCTCTCTTCCTATCACAACTAACATGTACACAAACAAATTTTATATCATCAGATTCATCATTCATTTATTTATATAAATTCCAAAAATGATAGCAATTGACCAAGAAACACAGAAACAATAGACATTACAAGTCACCCACTATAAAAACGGGGCGTTGTTAAAAAAAATGCAGCTGCAGGCGCAAATTTTCGCCAAAGAATGCAGCGTGCTAAAGGATAACTAAAATATGTATCCAACAAAAACTTGTAACTCAGTGAAAATAATTTCAGAAAGTCTGCTGGTACATATTAACAATTTATTAAACCTATACCGGTTCTCTTTTCGGTTAGGTAATTTAAAGAAATTCAAATATATTTACAGCATAAAATAAATAAACATAGAAACTTTAATTATCAAACAGAATCCTTTCTTGAAAGTTCTATTTTTCTCTACACTGATTAATTATTATAATACACTATATTGTCACTGATTTGAACTGTGAAGGTAGTAATATAGTCATTCTATCCACAAGGATTAATCATACACTGTTCTTGTATCTTTTATTATTATTATTATTATTATAGTGGTGTTAGATTCTGAATAGGCTGACCAGTGGAATTTCTATTCCACTTATCTTGTTGGGGTGAGATGCATCCAACTCCAGCCAGGATCACTCAATGTCTGGATCTCCAGACTGGGAAAACAGGGTAACCAGTTCTATAAACTTCAAGAACTATCGCACCACAGAGTCCCACAGAAGTGGATGTCTTGTACTATCTTGGTAGTTGCAGGATAAAACCTGGAATACAAATAATCACAACCTCTGTATGGTCCAGCACTATTCTTTCCTTACATACAATGGACGTAACAAACAGTGTCAGACATTGTGCTAACATATGCACAGGACAATTTACCTCACTACCAATCGCAGCCAGTTCACTGTGACTACAATTTCCTTATAAATCCTAAGTAAGATCCAGTTGTCCATGATCTGCTTCCATACAATGATTTGGTATAGTATAAAAGTACTAAGTAATATCTTGATCGATTCATTACAACAATTCCTGTCAATCCTTCCTTAGGTTCCTGATAAATATCATTTCCTTAAGAAATCCTCATTCAAATACATTATTAAACTTACAGTCGTATTTGTGCCATCATTCTCAATTATTCTACCCATTTTACAATGCTGACTTTTGTCTCTAAAAGTCAACACATGCCTGCGTTTCAACCGGCAGCACACTCGTTCTGTAACATATGCCATGCACTTCCTAACACACCATTTGATTAAAACACAGCAAAATACATAAATATATACATATATATATATATTCTTTCTTACCCTCTGGCAATACACACAAACTGTAACAGGCTGATAATAGGCATCTAGGTCTGCTTAGTCAGATGCAACGGCAAAGTATAATGGCATTAACACTTTTTACCGCTCTTCTTCTGTTCAGCTCGGTTTTTGAAAAAGTTGTGGCCTCAATTCAGCCAAGTTCAAGGACTTTTATAGTACCGCACCCTCCCTCTTGGATGGCATGGGGTAAAAACGGAGTTAGGAATCTAAAACTGAAGTGTATTTTTGCCTTCAGATCAATTAGCAAAATTTTTAATATTCATTATCATTTTTTTAAATTCTGGGCCGATTTTGATAATTTAAAGCTAGAATTATACTGTGAATTTACCTCTACCGTTCTATATAATAATTGTTTAGGTAGCAAAATGCATTTTAATCTATGCATGCTTTAACTAACTAAATTGGGGACTACCCTGATGTATAGACGTCATTTTAAACGATTTCTCTTTCTAAAGGAACTACTATTTGAGGAAGTCTTTGCACCTACCTCTAAAGTAACATTACCGTTGTTGAAATATCTATACCTTTCCGTTTAAACCTCTTTAGTCCTTAAGAAATTAAATAAATTCGTACTATCATTTACACAAAATGAGCCTCTATGTTAAGTCTAAAATATTCCAGTATACACACCACGAAAGAAGCGTTTTGATTGGCTATTGTATCGGACAGTTTCCCACAGTAAGGCTTTCGGTATGACGCGTTTGTAAGACAGACCAAATCACGACAGAGCTCCCCCATTTAAAAGCATGAACCATTCTGGTGGAGCTGTCCTGTCTGGATTTACAATCACGGCATTACCCCAAAATGAGGTTCACTCTACCTTACTGGTATCCTGGTTTCCTGCAGGTGGGTCAATTCAAGTAGGCACTACTCAAGAAATCTGCCTCAACCCTCTGCAATCCAGGGATAATCCTCCTGTTGTGTTAATAAACAGCACAGGTGCTGCTGTGTGTCTAATTGCTGATTATCAATTAATTAATGTTCACCATTACACTTCTCTGAGTCTGTTCCATGACATGACCAGAGGTGTTAGATGTTCCTCAAGGTTCCAATAGTTATGAGGATGTCATCTATAAAATTGGTGATAGCTGAGTTGTGTAAGGGACCCAGTAATTTCCTCATCATCCTGGATAAAACACTCGGAGTATTCTTCAACCCAAAAAACAACATATGAACTCATAGTGCCCCTCCGAATTGTGAACAGCCAGCAATAATCTGAGCTCATGCTTGACGAGAATCTGGTAATACCCTTATCTAGATTCACTAGTGACTCTTACTTACTTACTTAGTCGTTCCTCTTCTACCGTGAGGTGTAGAGGTTTGGAAGAGAGAGCGCCAGACTATCCTATCGGCTGTCTTTTTCCTGGCCTGGTTCCATTCTAGTCCTCGGTCCTTCAAAGATTGTCTAATATTGTCCTCCCAGCGGACTCTGGGTCGTCCTGGAGGTCTGGATCCCTGGCTCTTTGTTTCCCATGCTTGTCGTGGTAGCCGATCTTCTCCCATTCTGCAGACATGGCCAAACCATCTTAGTTGGGACTGTTCTATTTGGGTCTGCAGCGGGTGGGATTTTAGGCCTTGACGTATCGTCTGGTTGCGGACCATGTCTCTTCTTGTTACTTCAACCACCTTCCTCAGATACCTCATTTCTGAGGTTTGAATCTGGCTTTTGTGGGTTGTAGTCATTGCCCATGACTCGCATCCATATGTCAAGACTGGGACATAGGTGGAGCGGTATACAGCCATCTTCGTTTTCTTACCAACCTCTTTCTTGCTGAGGAATCCTCGATTTATGGCCTGATAAAGTCTCCCAGCCGCTGCTTTTCGAGTGGCCAACTCTTCTTTGATGCCCCCCTTTCGGTCTATAATAGCTCCGAGATATTTAAAGTGGTCGACCTGCTCCAGGACCTGTTCTCCCAACTTAATCTGATGTTTTCTTTCTTCTCGTGATATCACCATGGATTTTGTTTTAGAGCTGCTTATGACCATCCCTCTCTTCTCCAGCTCTTCCTTCCAGACTTGCAGGTTGGATTGGAGATGTGTCTCTGATTTAGCAATCAGGACAACATCATCAGCAAATGCTAGCTCTGAAATACAGACCTGTCTCATCTTCCAGTACCCCACTGAATACTTTCTTGTTCTCTCCTTACATGCCTTGATGACATCGTCCATGAGGAGTATGAAAAGATAAGGTGACAGGATATCGCCTTGTCTTACACCAGTGGTGGTCCTGAACTCTTCTGACTTATAGTTTGCTGTCCTCACATAATTTCTGCAAGACTTGTAGAAGCTCTGTATAGCATGAATCAGAGGTGCTGGAATGTTCTTCCTTGCCAAACAGTCCCAAAGTTCGCTCCAGGGGACCCTGTCAAACGCCTTTTCCAGATCTATGAAACAAAGATGGATCTCACTCTTATACTCAAGGGCCTTTTCACTCAGCTGCCTGAGTGTGAAGATTAGGTCTTGAGTACTTCGGTTTGCTCGGAATCCGCACTGGGCTTCATCCAATTGTGGCTCAGCTAGGCATCGGAGTCTCTGCTCTAGGATTCTAGAGTAGATTTTACCAGGGACACTGAGAAGGGATATGCCTCTGTGGTTTCCACATTGTCGATTGTCACCCTTTTTGAAAATCGGTGTTATAATGGCAATCTCCCAATCCTTTGGTATGGCCTTGTTGCACCATGCTGCCTGTAGGACCCTTAGGAGTAATAGGTCGCCTGATGCTCCCATGTACTTAACCATTTCTGGTGTTATACCATCATGCCCTGCTGCTTTGCCCATCTTGATTTTCTCCAGTGCTGCCTTCAGTTCTTCCATCTTTATGTCATCTTCATCACCATTTGTATCCTCTTCCGTGCTACTAGTGACTCTGTTACTGTAATTATTTCCCAAATCCAGGCAGAGTCCATTTTCACCAGGGGTTTCCTCAGCTAAACCTCACTGGAGCGATAATGTGATATGGGGAAATGAATTTCCTGCACCAGGAAATCAATTCTCCCTGTAGCATGGCAATATAATATAAAATCTCAATCCATGTCCGTGTCAAATACTTTCAATAGACTGTGTATAGGGCCGACTAACTACCACTGTTACCGGTGCCCTCATAATGTTAATTTAATAGCCATATGTTGAAGTGAGCTGAGCATTAAGCCAATTGCCCATTTTCCCACTTCCAATTTTTCTGGGGTTGCCCCGCAGTTTCGTTTTCAAAGTTGGCTGACTAACCATACTTCTATTTTTAGCCAGTTCCTGGAATTCCGAACAAATCTGTGTCGATGCGGGATGGGTTGTTTCCCCTCTCGGTACGAGACGGAGAGTCGCCAGGGTCACTGGTTTTATGGAAGATGGTTGGTGAAAAGGTACCATCCTATCCACTTTGTCTGCCTGTTTGTTTCTTTTCAGGCCTATTTTCATCGCAATGCGTTTCTAGGTCCTGTTGAGTTTCCCAACTTGGGAATGTTACCTTGCTACATTGTGCACAGGTGGTCACATACTGAAATATGTCTTCAGCAATACCTGGCCAATAATGATGCACTGAGGTCCGCTGACAAGTGGTACCAATTTTCATATATCCACCGTCTGAATCAAAATGTGCTAGTTCCATAGCCTTGTCCCTGTAAGAAGATGGCAGTACTAACTGGCTATGCCCATTGGGTCCTGCTCCAGCTTTCCTGTAAAGCAATCCATCATCCACATAAAATTGTCCTTCCTTTTTGGGGGGTTATGGCTGTTTGGCAATTTGCCAAAGCAAGGTTTTAATGTTTTATCTTTTGCTTGGGCCTTTTTGCACACGATGCGCAGACCTTCAGGAAGGAGGTCAGATCCAAACATTATGCTGACAATGTGCGGATCGTAATTTCAAAAGCAGCAGACCACAAACTGAGGAAAGAACAAGCAGGATTTAGAAAGAACAGATGTGTAGATCATATATTCACTCTCAGGAACATTATAGAGCAGTGCTCAGAATGGCAAAGACAGCTGTACATTAATTTTGTTGATTTTGAAAAGGCTTTTGACAGCATACATAGGGACAGTTTATGGAAAATACTGAGGGCTTATGGAATTCCAAGCTGCATAGTGTCAATCATAAAAAGCCTCTATGTCAACTTTACGTGTAGTGTTGGGCAGAGCAACCTAATCTTTGAGGTGAAGACAGGAGTACGACAGGGATGCCCCTTATCAACCACTCTATTTTTAACAGTCATAGATTGGGTGATGCGCCAGACAACAGAGGGCAGTCCAAGAGGAATAAGATGGACTACATTTTCTACATTGGAAGATCTGGAATATGCAGATGACATTGCACTACTAGCACATTCACATCAACTCATCCAGGAAAAAACGGATAGACTTAATAAGTTTAGCCAGCAAGTGGGCTTGAACATCAATTTAAAGAAGTCAGAGGTCATGACGCTCAATGTGAGCAACCCTGAGCCCATATCAGTAAGGAATCAGCAACTGGTACAGACAGACACCTTCACATACCTAGAATGCATAGTAACACCAGACGGTGGGGCAGGCAAAGACATCAATATCAGAATGAATAAGGCAAGAACAGCCTTTTTTAGCCTAAACAACATCTGGAAGTCATCTCAATACAGCACAAGCACAAAATTAAGATTATATCAGAGCTGTGTGCTTTCTGTGCTTCTCTATGGTGTGGAATGCTGGAGAGTTACAGAGAAGGAAATGTCGAAATTGTCCTCTTTTCACACAACATGCCTAAGAAAAATTCACCTAATCTTTTGGCCAAATACCATCACCAACCAAGATCTGCTTACTCGGAGCAAGCAAGAGGACATGCACACCATCATAGCTGGCAGACGCTGGAGCTGGGTTGGCCATGTCCTCAGAAGAGACCCCGATGCCATCACAAGAACAGCTATGCTTTGGACCCCTGAAGGAAAATGAAAGAGAGGCCGACCAAAAACAACTTGGCGGAGGACTGTGGAGGCTGAGATGCAAAGAATGAACCAGAGTTGGGGCACTGTACGAAGGATGGCCACCGACCAAGCAAAGTGGAATCAATTTGTTGTTGCCCTACAAGACGCCACTAGGCGTGATGGCCACTGACTGCTTTGACGGTCGTCGGATAAGGATCAAAGAAGAAGAAAGAAAAGTGCGGATCGTGGACAAACCATGCACTGTCCAAGCCTATTCCTGTCACATGGGAGGTATTGATCGTGTGGACAAACAGTTGACACACTACATGGTTCTGCACAGGAGCAGCAAATGGTGGAAGAAAATTTTCTTCTACCTACTGGAAGTTTGCTATGTCAATTCACTTGTCCTATGGAGGGCCAAGCATCCGTATCGTATCAAGGCGGAAACATTCCGTTTGCGGATTGCTCACGGGCTGCTTGATGGGTACCAGTCTAGGGTCACAAACCGCAGAGGAAGGGTATCTGACAATGCACCAGAGAGAATGGTTATGGGGGAACATTACATCATGCCTAACCCTAAACATCTGGCTAGCGGCAGGCCTTCCAAGCCAGACTGCATTGTGTGTTCCGACAGGAAAAAGCAGCGCCACCAGACCCAGTTCGTGTGCCGCAGGTGTCTGGTACCTCTTTGTACATATCCCTGCTTTGAACGTTATCACACCCTGCTCAATTTTAAGACTGAATGCACTGCAGAGTTGCACCAGGAGTGTGGTGAGTCTCTTCGTTTGTTGATTTTTTTTTTTTTCAACCAGTCCTCTTCTCCTATTACATCAACAAAATTTACATCATCAGATTCATCATTCATTTATTTCTATACAGTCCAAAAATTAGAGCAATTGACCAAAAAACAAAAAAGATATAGAATTTACAAGTCATCCACTATAAAAAAGGGGGTTTTGTGAAAAAGAATGCAGCTGCAGGGCACATTTTCGGGAAAAGAATGCAGCATGCTAAAGGATAAAAAATACCATAGCTAAAAAATTTCAGGGATCCCCTGCTTAGCGCTGTCAGTATGTTCTTGAAAAATTGAGCGCTATCTGGAAAAGCACTAAACTAAAATTTATTTCCCATAAGAATGAAGAGAAATCAAATTAATTCATTCCCAAGGTCCAGAAAGCTCATTAAGTAAAACATGATGAAAAACTAAAAATTAATTAGTTAAGAACATTTATTAAGTACATATAATTATCATATCGCAAAATGAAATATTAGGTATGTACTGTCTTTACAGAAAATATGAAACAAATATTATAGTACTTTAACTGCTGCTACTTCTATCTCTTGTGGCTACAGTTGTCACAGCAGAGCTGTCTTCTTCATCAGAAAACTGGTTAGCAGAAGGTTTTGTTGGTGCTGAAAAAGTTTTTCTCACTCCAGATGTAGACAGCATTGCTGTTTGGTCAATATAGAGGGGATAGATATTAGAGGAGACACACATAATGAATTGACCTTGCTTTGCTTTGTCACCATCTTTTTTCTCTTCAAGAAGCACCTAGTAGCAATGAAGATCTTTGTTCTAGGTACTTCATTCCATTTGGGAGACATGCTTCATTATGCTATCAATGACAATGCTTCTCAGCCAGTCCACCACCCTGAAGGAATTTGATGTGCATGTGAAAGTTATATTCCTGCCTCCCATGGAGTTAAGCACTTAGTGTATGATCACATTTTTTAAAGCATATGACAGCCATAAGGCGTAAAATAAACACAGCTTTATATTGAAAAAGCGCAATAAACAGCATTAAGACTGTCGTGATTTGGTCTGTCTTACAACGAAGTCATACCGAAAGCCTTACTGTCGGAAACTGTCCGATACAATAGCCAATTAAAACGCTTCTTTCGTGGTGTGTATACTGGAATATTTTAGGCTTAACATAGAGGCCCATTTTGTGTAAATGATAGTACAAATTTATTTAATTTCTTAAGCACTAAAGAGGTTTAAATGGAAAGGTATAGATATTTCAACAACGGTAATGTTACTTTAGAGGTAGGTGCAAAGACTTCCTCAAATAGTAGTTCCTTTAGAAAGAGAAATCGTTTAAAATGACGTCTATACATCAGGGTAGTCCCCAATTTAGTTAGTTAAAGCATGCATAGATTAAAATGCATTTTGCTACCTAAACAATTATTATATAGAACGGTAGAGGTAAATTCACAGTATAATTCTAGCTTTAAATTATCAAAATCGGCCCAGAATTTAAAAAAATGATAATGAATATTAAAAATTTTGCTAATTGATCTGAAGGCAAAAATACACTTCAGTTTTAGATTCCTAACTCCGTTTTTACCCCATGCCATCCAAGAGGGAGGGTGCGGTACTATAAAAGTCCTTGAACTTGGCTGAATTGAGGCCACAACTTTTTCAAAAACCGAGCTGAACAGAAGAAGAGCGGTAAAAAGTGTTAATGCCATTATACTTTGCCGTTGCATCTGACTAAGCAGACCTAGATGCCTATTATCAGCCTGTTACAGTTTGTGTGTATTGCCAGAGGGTAAGAAAGAATATATATATATGTATATATTTATGTATTTTGCTGTGTTTTAATCAAATGGTGTGTTAGGAAGTGCATGGCATATGTTACAGAACGAGTGTGCTGCCGGTTGAAACGCAGGCATGTGTTGACTTTTAGAGACGAAAGTCAGCATTGTAAAATGGGTAGAATAATTGAGAATGATGGCACAAATACGACTGTAAGTTTAATAATGTATTTGAATGAGGATTTCTTAAGGAAATGATATTTATCAGGAACCTAAGGAAGGATTGACAGGAATTGTTGTAATGAATCGATCAAGATATTACTTAGTACTTTTATACTATACCAAATCATTGTATGGAAGCAGATCATGGACAACTGGATCTTACTTAGGATTTATAAGGAAATTGTAGTCACAGTGAACTGGCTGCAATTGGTAGTGAGGTAAATTGTCCTGTGCATATGTTAGCACAATGTCTGACACTGTTTGTTACGTCCATTGTATGTAAGGAAAGAATAGTGCTGGACCATACAGAGGTTGTGATTATTTGTATTCCAGGTTTTATCCTGCAACTACCAAGATAGTACAAGACATCCACTTCTGTGGGACTCTGTGGTGCGATAGTTCTTGAAGTTTATAGAACTGGTTACCCTGTTTTCCCAGCCTGGAGATCCAGACATTGAGTGATCCTGGCTGGAGTTGGATGCATCTCACCCCAACAAGATAAGTGGAATAGAAATTCCACTGGTCAGCCTATTCAGAATCTAACACCACTATAATAATAATAATAATAATAAAAGATACAAGAACAGTGTATGATTAATCCTTGTGGATAGAATGACTATATTACTACCTTCACAGTTCAAATCAGTGACAATATAGTGTATTATAATAATTAATCAGTGTAGAGAAAAATAGAACTTTCAAGACAGGATTCTGTTTGATAATTAAAGTTTCTATGTTTATTTATTTTATGCTGTAAATATATTTGAATTTCTTTAAATTACCTAACCGAAAAGAGAACCGGTATAGGTTTAATAAATTGTAAATATGTACCAGCAGACTTTCTGAAATTATTTACATTGAGTTACAAATTTTTGTTGGATACATATTTTAGTTATAGAGATTGAAAAGAATTAATACCCCTAGAAAAAATTAGCCAACATAATAAAATAATAATACATAATATCATAGGCGGATCTTGAAAGGGAGCAAATAGACTTTCAGGACATTCACTGTCTTCACCCCTGGAGGTTTATACAGCTGATCCTAACCTTTGATGTCGATACACCCTTATTCTGTTCAGAAAAGAGGGTATTTCTTGTAAGACCAGTCTCTTACCTGGCACTATCCTGGTATCATCTGATACATCTTTTTGTCCAGGATAACCTTATTCTTTCGCTACAGTGGTGTCTCAGTCCGGGATTTCAGTTACTACCCTGGGGTCTTTTCTTTGAGACATTCAGTCTTATAGTTAGCAGTAGGAGAAATATTATAATATAAAAATATATGTAAGTAAAAATAAAAGCTAAACAAAGCACATCTGTAGTGAGTACAAAGAAAAATTTTGGTGACTGACTACGCTGACAGTGGTTTTAATTAAT
The DNA here is from genome assembly GCA_024509875.1 of Oreohelix idahoensis. Lineage (NCBI taxonomy): Eukaryota > Metazoa > Mollusca > Gastropoda > Stylommatophora > Oreohelicidae > Oreohelix > Oreohelix idahoensis. The sequence continues at coordinate 358,663 of JAMPIV010002868.1, forward strand.
TAATTGGTTGTATATTAATTAAGTTTGTGTATTAATTAAGTCTGTAACTAGTATATTGATAAGATTGCAAGAGAATGGCAGACTTGGCAAAATTTAGATCTGCTACAGTGCAGGCGGCAAAGGAATTAGGATTAAGTGGGGAGGATCTTATTAAATATGTCACCACTGAATATGACAAGTTTATAGAGAGAGAAGATAAGAAGTTGGAGACAGAAAGAAGATTACAGATAGAATCCGAGGCTAGGAAACTAGAAGCTGATAGGGAAGCTGAAGCTAAGAAATTACAAATAGAAGCTGATAGGGAGGCTAGGAAAATGGAGGCCGAAAAAGAGGAAAAGAGATTACAAATGGAGGCTGAAAAAGAGATTACAAATGGAGGCTGAAAAAGAGAAAAAGAGATTACAAAGGGAACATGAGTTGAGACTGAAAGAGCTTGAACTTCAAGGAAACGTTCCAGTAAATGGAAGTAGTCCAACTACATCTGATACTAGTGCAAGTCATGGTACCTCAAATGGAGCCATGAATTTTCACTTGGATCCATTTGTGGAGAAAGAAGATGATATTGAGTTATTTAAGTAGGTACGAGAGATTAGCTACTAACTATGGCCTAGAGAAAGAGAAATGGAGCCTTAAGTTATCACAAGGGCTGAGAGGAGCATCTTATGAAGTCTTCTCAAAACGTGCCCGAGAGGACCAAGAAGATTATGACATCTTGAAGCAGGCATTGCTAGTTCGTTATGAAAAGAACTCAGAATTTTATAGAAAAAAATTCAGAACTGCTAAGCTACTTTCTGGAGAAACTTACCACCAGTTCTCTGCCAAATTAGAAACCTACTTGGAGAAGTGGACTGCTCTAGGAAAATGTCAAGACCTAAAAGAAATGGTCATGATGGAGCAAGTGAGAGAGTCTATGCCTCAGACATGAGAAAATTTTTTATGGAACAAGGTGCTGAGAGACTGGGGGAGATTTTAACAGTTGCTGAAAGATATCAGGCAGCCCAGAAAGAGATAGCAGGAATTAGAAAGAAGCAGGTAGAAAATAGTAGACCACCCCCAAACCAAGATGAGTATGATAATAGGAACCAACACCCTAGATACAGACAAGGTTATGACAAACCTAAATATGACCAAAGAGACAGGAACCCTCAGGTACAGGATAAGAAACCCTACAGACAGGGAGATAAGTGGTGCAAAATTTGCAAAATGAATAACCACAATACAATTGAATGTGGTAGGAAAGTCCCTCCATATAATGCTGCATGTATGATAACAGTGGCAAAGGGCAGGAAGGAACCGACAGCAAGTCAGGTAGATCTCCATCATCCCCCCATCTGTGAAGAAGTAACATGTAATGGCAATAAGATTATGTGCCTTTATGATTCAGGATTGGAATATGACTCAGTTGTGAGTGCATTCTTGGTGCACCCTGATCAATCCACCACAGAAAAAGTGGAGATACAAGGGGCATTAAAAGGAACAGCCACCATGACACTTCCCCTAGCCAGAATCAATGTCAAGACTCGCTATGTGAAAGGAGTGATCAGTGCAGCAGTGTGTGATGATCCTAATTACCCGCTGGTGTTAAGAAGGAGATATGTGTTCTTAGGGAACCCAATAAAACCTGTGATCATGGCAACACTCCAGGTCAGGTCAACCCGTGGGAGGGAGGAGGGAACACCACTAAATATTCATCCTAGATTCACTGACCTCTTGTCAAACCATGAGATATAGAGGATGTTGCCATCTCTAACAGTGATGGGAGGGTCACCAGCTTTGGGTTTCGCCAACTTTACTTCTTGGGGGACCCCTCGGCGGTTCGTCCGCAGTGTGCCGCAAGCTCCTGTCTGATTATCCCCAAGCTTCGAGAACAGGGCAGGAGAAGAGAAAAAGTTGTCCATGCACACAACATAGCCCTGCCCATACAGGGGAGCAACAAGGGAGGTGACAACGTGGTGAGCAACCCCTCTAGTAGGGTCCACATTGTCTTCCTTCCCAAGGTAGAGCTGCCAATTCCAAAGGTAGCCTGTCTTGGAGTCAGCTAGGCCCCAGGCTTTCATACCCCATTTAGAGGGTTTGTTAGGCATGTACTGCATAAGGCTGGTCCTACCTTTGAAAGCAATCATACTTTCATCAACACTAAGCTCTTTTGAGGGTATGTAATGGCTTTGCCATAGAGGGAGAAGAGTGTCGACAAACGATTTGATTTTGAAGACTTTGCTGTGGTCAGGGTGCCCTCGTGGTGCTGCAGTTGTATTGTCCACGAGGTGTAGAAAAGATAAGATGGCCAGAAACCTGTCCCTGCTCATCACTTTCTTGAACCCTGCCATGTCAAGGAAACAGTCATTTGACCAATACAAATCAAATGACGCTCTTTTAGTTAGACCCATCAACAGTAGCAAAGCAAGAAACGCCTTCATCTCGTCAGCTCTGACATTGGTCCACAACTTCACACAGGATGAGGCACCCGCATCTTGCCCTCTCTTTTTACTAACCTGACTGGCGTAACGATTAGTTTCCGTAACTAATGTGTTCACAACATCATCTGTGATGAACAAACGGAATACATCTACCTCAGAGATGTCATCGTCAATGCCCACAACTTGATCGAAGTTGCGGAGCCAGTCGTGGTTATAGCCAGCAGGTGCCCTAACAATATTCATTTCTTCAAAATCATCATCAACACTCGACACATCACTATTTTCCCCATCACCACCATTCTGAGCATGGACCACATTAGCAGTACTAGGCCCAGCAATCTCGTCCTCATCGGAATCAGAATCCATGAAAATTTCTGCTAAAATGGATGATGAATGTTTTCGAATTGAAAATTGCACAGAAAAATTTTGCTACCACACCCGTTTCAACTGAAAGTCAGAAAAGGAAGTTAAATCTCTTTCACATAAGATTCAATTTTAACATCCGGGGTTAAGATCACGTGCACACAGATTCTAAGCCAGGTTAGCCGACGATATCCGAATGTCAACTTAAGTCGCCTGCAGCTGGGAGAACATAGGAAAGCTCAGGCGGCAATTGTCACCTCCAGCGTGCTAAAGGTTATATTTGTCCCTAAAACCATATATCTGTCATCTCTAGTGCTTTTCCTACATGTTTACTAATGGTCCATGACTCATTTCCATATGTCAGGATTGGTTCTATGTAACAGTGAAGAACTCTCTTTCTGACTTCAAATGACAAAGAGTTGTTGCATAAAATACTTTTGCCTGGGCTATTCTACTTTTTACCTCTGAGAATCATCTTCCATCCAATGTTATTTATGTATCTGGATCTACTGTGGATGTCTTTATTTGCTATGTGTATTAAATTTTTTTTAAAAATAAGACCATGAAATCACTGTCATTAAGTTAAGCGCCATTTTGTAGATTTTTCAGGGCACAGGAAGGATCCACCTATTTTAAATGTATTGGAATGGGAGGAAAGTTCTATTTACACATTTTTTATTTATGTGAGAGTCTTATAAATGCATCTATAGCATGAAGAAAGAACTGATTGTATCAATATGTCATATTTACCCTTTTCTCTGCCTCCCTGACAGTTTGTCATCAATTTTTTCAGAATCATCGCTTTCCTTCCCCACACCTTTTTTTCTCATGAAAATCTGTGAAAACTGTGCAAGTTTGATCAGCCTCACAAAATTTTCTGTCATATCATCAGCATTCCAAGGGTAAATTTCAATGTGGTATGCCCAGTTGAAATCTGTGTAAAGGTAATGCATCTCCATATTATTTCATGCCTAGCAGACTTCCTTCTATAGAAAGCAATAAAGATTAACTGCTCTGTGTAATTCCTGGGGGTCTATGAGAAGATGAAAGCACTGGGATACTGCTCTCTCAGGTATAAGGTAAAAGGCAATGAACATAAAGCTGTTCATCAGGCTGATAACTTCATCATGTAAAGCAAATTGCTATAACAACTACCACTGCAAAAGCACATGAATGTTTTGGTGCTGGTTTCCTGGGGACTATCTGCAGTTGTTGTTGCACAGGAAACATAAAGAGAAATGAAAATAAAGATACGACAGTGCTAAAATGCCCATGTAGTTTGTAGAGGTCTATAAGGAGACTAAGAAAGAACAGGGCTACTGCTACCACAGGCATGTCATAAGAGGCAACTAATGTGAAGTTGTGCATGGGGTTGGTAGCTTCATCATGCAGAAAAAAACTGCTTCAGAAATCACAGCTGATAAAACACATAAATGCTATGATGCAGACTTTCTGCAAAAAAGAGAAGCTGCTGTGGTCGCCGCCATGGCTCATAAGAAGCAAAAAAGAGGAAGACAGTACTAAAATACTGCTCTCTTACTCTGTAATATTTTGTGCAAAAGCATAAACATTATCATTAATTATGAGGAACATTTTACAGAAGTATGAAAATACGCCATTTAATTGCACTTAAATAACTTCATTATCCACATCACTATGGATTAATTTAATTTATCTAATTTAAAGCCAAATGAATTAAAAAATGACAAATATTCCTTTCTGCTGCATAATTACTCTTACTTACTTAGTCGTTCCCCTTCTACCGTGAGGTGTAGAGGTTTGGAAGAGAGAGCGCCAGACCATTCTATCGGCTGTCTTCTTCCTGGCCTGGTTCCATTCTAGTCCTCGGTCCTTCAAAGATTGTCTAATGTTGTCCTCCCAGCGGACTCTGGGTCGTCCTGGAGGTCTGGATCCCTGGCTCTTTGTTTCCCATGCTTGTCGTGGTAGCCGATCTTCTCCCATTCTGCAGACATGGCCAAACCATCTTAGTTGGGACTGTTCTATTTGGGTCTGCAATGGGTGGGATTTTAGGCCTTGACGGATCATCTGGTTGCGGACCATGTCTCTTCTTGTTACTTCAACCACTTTCCTCAGATACTCTAATAATTACTCTACTAAGCATAACTAATACCATAAGTGAAATGGGTTCATTTTCGATACAAGACAACAGGAGGCTGAGACGCTTGGGAGTCATGACCCAAGTGGGCCCGCCCCCCCTTAGAGTGTAAAGGAGTATACCGGGCTGAAACACTTGTCGGACGGGGGGACTTCTTCTGATGATCAGATTGCCTCCTGTTGTATTGCTCTGTAAAGAGTTTTCTATCTTACTACAGATTAACACGCTCACAATTACATTTTTAACTGTAAGCTATTTCTACTAATTACTATATTAGTCACTGTAACAGGTAACGGTACATAGCACATACTGCCCATGGTGGACAGAAGTGTTAGAGACTTCATAGTTGGTCCAGCTTTTTTTATGAGGTCAGGAAGTTCCCTTCCTTGCTGCCTTTTGCTCTCCCCAACTCAAGAGCAGAGTCAGGTACCTACTAACAGCTAGGTAGACCATGTTATGATCCAGTTACCAAGAAATTTTGTCACGAGAGGAAAGCTCCCTAACTGCTTAGCAAATTGGGCGCTCATTTGCCAGAGTACACTTTATATATATATATATATATATACTAACCAGGTTCCTTTCCTCTGACTTCATCAATTTCATCTTCAAGTTTCATATCAGTCATCAAATTCTCAGCTGTCTCATCTACCACTGCTCCAACATCAGTACCACCTTTTCCATCTGCTTCTTGCTCTCCTAATAGTTCATTTTCTTCTGCTTCCTCCATTTTCATGCGCCGACACTCACTCATTCTTTATGCATCCTGAGAAGTATTAATTAAAATCACATATTAAGAGACTATTCTGGCATAAAAACTACAAAATCAGGCAATGTTAGTTGCCTATTTTGAGAAAGGTGTGAAATGCAACAATCTGGAATTTCTTTTAATAAACTGATTCTGACATTTCAAAAATTATATAATCAAATGTCTCAGATGTTTAATGATATATCATCATCCTTTCCTTTTTTGGCCTCTTATGACACAGATCAAACAAAACTTTGGCTCCCTTGAATTAACCTGTCAAATAATCAGGTTTCATCATGTTATCTATCTGTCATGAACTCTTTGAGGTGCACCATTCAAACTCCTTTCCTATCACAATATCTCTCCACAGGTCTTGTCTGCTTCATTATTTTCTGTGACCTCCAAGTCAGTGCCTGACAATTTATCATCAGCACTTATTACAGTTCCGTGTGTTACCAAGGCCCAAAAGGGTGCAAAGAACAGTAACACTGTACCCTACCATGTATGTCTTAAAAAGCAACTAAGAAGAGTTGGGCATGGGGCTGGTTACCCCATCCGTAAAAAAAACTTTTACCAAAAAACTTCAACAAACTTATTACAATTCAGCTCACTGAGGAACACAGGCTTTCAATAAATTAATGTCAAGCCTTTCTGTTCCATGCCATCCATTCAAATACTTTCCATGTTCTCTTTAATCCTTTCATGTCAGTCTCCAGTTCCCTTCTTTATGTGTTTTTCTGTCTCCACCTCTCTTACACTGGGGATTCCAGAACAAGGACCGCCTTGTAATGATATGAAAAGGTTTTTCTCAGCATGTGTCCTATTCAATGCCAGCATCTTCTTCTCCCCTCTAGTTCCACTGGCACTTGCTTGGTTCTTATCACCACTTTCACATTGGTGATCTTGTCATACCACTTCAATCCTTTTATTCTATGTATGCATCCATTTATGAAAGTTAGCAACTTCTTGGTTATTGTTTTTGTTGTTCTTCATGTTTCAGAGCTAAACAATAGGATTGCTTTGACATCTGAGCTGAAGAGTCTGATTTTGTGTGTTGGACTTCATTTCTTGTGATTTCCTAATTCAGACTGAATAGTGAAATGATGAAAAATTATACTGAATGAACGTCCCACTATTCCATTTTGTGAATTTATTCAATGCTGCCATGAAATCTTAGAAGGTAATAAATGCAAGAGTACAGGATGAATTTATGTAAAAGACAGTGTGTGAAAATGGAGACCTATGGTTACCCTATCCTGTAGAAATTTCAAACCAAAAACCCCTCAACAAAAAACATGAACAAGATAACTAAAGAAAATAATTCAATTCAACCATGCAAGACAGAAGCCAACCAACACAGAAGATCCTCTGGTAAAGAGGCTTATGATGCAACATAGAGAAAGCCGAAAGGAGTCTGTTGCTGACTTACCTTTATTCTTCTAGAGAAACTTCTGATTTTTGCACTTGGATGTGTTAATACATTAAACAAACACTGCAAAACTGCACAAGTAGGATCAGAAATGACGAATTACAGGATCGACATACTGCAATACAAAGATGGAAAGTCAAAGAGAGGAAGAGACTGATCACAGGAGAAATGGTGGTTTCCTCCAGATATGAGGAAGAAAGCGCTCACCATTGTGAAGAGATGGCTCTAATGCTGCATAAGGAAGCACAGAAAGCACTAAAAGAATGGGAAGCACTGGGCTGGGACCCAGAATTATTACAGCAACAGTCAAAACAGCTATATAAAAAAAGAAAATAAAGATAAATATCATCCAATGTTATGCACCAACCAATGACAAAGAAGAATCTGTGAAAAAAGAATTTTACAAGGACTACAAAATATCATTGGATAAAAATAGAAGAAAAGACATCACTATTCTGATGGGTGACCTAAATGCAAAGATGTGAACAGACAATAACGGCTAAGAAGAAATCATGGGAGAACATGGACTAGGAACAATGAATGAAAATGGAGAACTAATCACAAACCTTTGTGTTTCAAATCAACTGATGAAGTATGTTTCCAAATAATATAATATGTAAAATAACATGGACATCCAAAGACCACAGAAGAGAAAATCAGATTGATCATATATGCATAAACAAGAAGTTAAGATCATGATTATACGATGTAAAAGTATGCAAAGGTGCAGATGTGGCATCAGACACTATCTTGTGTGCAAAAATTAAATTTAAAAAATGAAACTCAAAAGCTAAAATATGTACAGACAAGAGTTTAATGTAAGATATTTAAGAAATCCCCCCGTGTGTTACCAGGGCCCGAAAGGGGAGCAAAGAACAGTAACACCATTTCCTGCCTTGCATGTCGTAAAAGCGACTAAGGAGGGTTGGGCATGGGGCTGGTTACCCCATCCTGTAAAAAAATTTAAACCACAAAAAACTTCAACAAACATGGACAAGTCAATTAAGGAAAATAAAACACAGCCATCCAAGACAGGGGAAGGTCCTCTCGCAGGGAGGCGTATGATGCAATACAGAGAAAGCCGAAAGGAGTCTGTGTTACTGACTAACCTTCTTTCTTCTAGGAGAACTTCCAGATTTGGCACCTGGAATGTTCAGACATTAAACGAACAAGGGAAAGTGGCACAAGTAGCAGCAGAAATGAGGGAATATAAAATCGAGGTTCTGGGACTGTGTGAAACAAAGTGGAAGGGGGTAGACAAGAAGAAACTCATCACAGGTGAATTGGTGCTGTCCTCAGAACATGAAGATGAAAGTTCACACCACAGTGAAGGGGTAGCTCTTATGTTATCTAAAGAAGCACAGAAAGCACTCACTGAATGTTGGACCCAGAATAATAAGCTACTTTTAAAACAGCTAAAAAGAAAATAAATGTAAATGTCATCCAATGTTATGCACCAACTAATGACAAAGAAGAGTATGTGAAAGAAGCATTTTATACTAGACTACAGGAAATAATGGAAAAAGTAAAAAGAAGAGACATCACAATTTTGATGGGTGACATGAATGCAAAGATAGTTACAGTCAACACCGGCTTTGAAGAAGTCATGGGAAAACATGGGCTAGGAATAATGAATGAAAATGGGGAACTATTCTCAAACTTCTGTGCTTCAAATCAACTGGCTATAGGAGGAAGCATGTTTCCACATAAGAGAATACACAAGGCAACATGGATATCACCAGACCATAGAACAGAAAATCAGATTGATCATATATGCATAAACAAGAAGTTTAGATCACCATTGCAGGATGTAAAGGTATATAGAGGAGCAGATGTGGCATCAGATCACCACCTTCTGATAGCCAAAGTAAAGATGAAACTCAAGAGATATGAAACAATGCAAAATTATAGACAACAATTTAATGTAGGACATCTAAGAAATCAAGAAACAAAAGACAAATTTGCGGTCACAATATCCAACAAATTCCAAGTGCTCCAACAGCTGGAAGATGTAGAGAATACAGAAGACTATTGGCAGCAAATCAAAATGGTATGGAATGAGACATGTAAAGAAATACTGGGGAAAAGGGAACGACAACAAAAAGCATGGATAACAACAGAAACCATCAATAAGATAAAAGACAGAAAAAACAAGAAAGCAGATTTAAACACAAGCAAAACCAGAAGTTCCAAAGCCAAGAAGTGTACACAGAAGCAAACAAAGAAGTAAAAAGAAGTATCAAAAGAGACAAGAGGAAGTTTATTGATGAGTTGGCAAGAGAGGCAGAAGATGCTGCAGCCAAAGGAAATATGAGAGAACTGTATAACAGCACAAAGAAGCTGACAGGGAAATACAAGCAAACAAGTTGCCTCATAAAAGACAAGAATGGAAAACTGCTCAGCAATACACAAGAGCAAATGAAGAGGTGGACAGAATATTTTGAGGACCTTCTCAATAGACCAGCTCCACTAAACCCCCAAGACATCCAGCCAGCAGAAGAAGAGCTACAAATTAACGGTAAAAGACCAACGAAGGAAGAAATAAAGAAAGCCATAAAGCTTCTAAGAGATGGAAAAGCATCTGGACCTGATGGCATTCCAGCAGAGACCATCAAAGCAGATATCGACACAGCTAGAGAGATGTTATATAAATTACTTGGTAAAGTCTGGGAAAAGGAAGAGATACCAGCAGAATGGAAGGAAGGATATCTGGTTAAGTTGCCTAAGAAGGGAAATTTACAAGAGTGCACAAATTATAGAGGAATAATGTTACTATCAGTGCCAGGAAAAGTATTAAACAGGATTATCCTTGAGAGATTAAAAGAGTCCATAGACAAGAAACAGAGATGAACAAGCAGGTTTTCGACAAAACAGATCCAGTACAGACCAGATAGCTACTTTGAGAATAATAGTTGAACAAAGTCTGGAATGGAATTCACCCCTATACATCGCATTTGTGGACTACGAAAAGGCATTTGACACAGAATCACTTTGGAAATTGATGAGGCATTATGGAGTTCCCCTAAAGATCATTAATTTAATAAAGAAAACATATGAAGACATGACATGCAGAGTTCTTCATGAAGGACAGCTTACAGAACCATTTGGGATAAGAACAGGAGTGCGACAGGCATGCCTCTTGTCTCCATTTATTTTCTTACTAGCAATAGACTGGGTTATGAGAACATCAACAACACACAACAGAAGTGGAATCCAGTGGACTCTGACTAAGCAGTTGGATGATCTGGATTTTGCTGATGACTTGGTTCTTCTGTCCCATAACCGTAATCAGATGCAGGACAAATTGAAAACACTCAATGAGAGGTCACAGCAATTGGGTCTGAAAATACACAGGGAAAAGACAAAGATAATGAGAATAAATGCAGGTAATGAAAACAGGGTTGAACTTGAAGAAACACCAATACAAGATGTAGAATCGTACACATATCTTGGCAGCAATATAGACAAAGTTGGAGAGACAGACAGTGATATCAAAATAAGAATACAAAAAGCAAGAGGAGCTTTCATTGCATTGGGAAATATATGGAGATCAAGAGAAATCGGATCCAACACGAAAATAAGAATCTTCAACTCAAATGTGAAGTCAGTCCTATTGTATGGCTCTGAGACATGGGGAACAACAAAGACAACAACCAAAAAGCTACAGACTTTCATAAATGGGTACTTGCGTAGAATAGAGGGATTAAAATGGTATGACAAGGTTAGCAACGTGGAACTGATGACAAGAACTAGACAAGTGCCAGTGGAACAAGAGATGAGAAGAAGACGATGGCGATGGATAGGACACACTGAGGAAACCTGTTGATAGCATTGCAAGGCAGTCCTTGTTCTGGAACCCCCCAGGGCAAGAGAGGCAGAGGTAGACCAAGAAGCACATGGAGAAGAGAGCTGGAAACAGAGATGAAAATGATAAGGAGAACGTGGAAAGAACTTGAGATGATGGCACGTGACAGGAGGACTTGGCATGTGTTTGTTGAAGGCCTATGCTCCTTTGGGAGTGGAGGGTTATAATGATGATTTAAGAAATCAAATAAGAAGTTCATGATCACGATGGTTGAAATAAAGAACAATGGGATGTCTGATGCAGACTTAAACAAAAGAATTCAGAGACACAGTAAAAAGGGATAAGGGTTAGGTTATTCCTAAACCCTAATGACGTTTGTGACTTATTTTCATCACATCTAAGAATATGTCCTTCTATCTTCATTTCAACCGGTCACAATACATAACAAATACCAAGTGTTCCAGCAGCTAGAAGATGTAACAAATACAGTTGTTGTTGTTGTTGATTAACTAGGGCTGCTGAGCTCATCGCTCTTTAGCAGTCAATGCCAAGCTGAAGAATTTACATGTGTTCTGTAGCTGTTGAGTGGTGCTGTATAGAGTGTTTGTGATTGTTGGGGAGCCTGGCAATAGTTGTCGTCTTTCTGTGGAGAGTCCTGGGTAAGTGAGCAGCACATGCTGAACTGTCTCATATGGATGGGTACAGTTGCTGCAATTAGGCTCATGTGTGGGGTTCAATTTGTTTAAGTCCTTGTTGAGTCTGGTGTGTTCTGTTCTTAGTTGAAAGATTGTGCTTTGCTCCTTACACGGTAGTTATTAATGTTGTCGTTTATGTTGGGATGGGCCATTTCTTTATACAAGGCACGTCTAGTAGACCCTTTTGCCCATTGGTTCAGCCATTCCTCTTTGAATTCTATATTTTTTCATTATTAACATGTGAACTAATACGTTGTTACGGACTATTTTGCATACCATAATGGGTTTGCTTGTGGAGAGGTGTTTCCACACTCTAACAATACAATATTTTACGGAGCTACAACAATAAAGTATGATGTAAGTAATTTATGCACGCAGAAGATATACAAAATTATGCAGAAGTGTAAGGCGTCGTCTGTTTGGGTCTTCTCAGTGTGTTTCAGTGGAGTGAGAGCTCTAGATTTCCAAGTGTATGTCCACTGTATTGTACAATATGAGGCATCAGCAGTTGTGTGTGATCGTCAATTGATATCTGATGAAAGGAAGTATATTTTTGAACTATATTTGATTCGTAAATAATTTGACATGCCCATTGATGCGTGCCGTAATATAACAAAGTTCGGAGAAGGTCTCCGTGGCCAAAGTACACACTAGGGGTAGTCAAACAACACGTATCAGCACAGTGAGCTGACAACACCTTCTTCACAATTTACGATACAGTTTATTTTACTTGAGACTTAGCTCCATGACATAGAATATAGGCCCAATGGCAAATGCAGTAATAGTAAGTCTTCCAGTCCATTCACTATCAAACGCTGTCCTGGCATGTATGCAGTCTTTATTCTCATCGTACACTTGACATCTTCGTAAACATATATACTTCCTGACTAGAATAAGCTAGGGACACCTCAACAGAGTATATTGGTGCCCTAGTGATGGAATAACGCAGGAAAAACACAATACACTGCAGAGCTCAATACACATACGTCCATTCACATTAAAACACAAGCCGCATCTGTTCTAGCAGACCTCTGCTACAAATATTCGCTTCTACGCCATATCGGTATGACATCACTTCCTCTATTAGAGAGTAAGCCCATATAAAATTATCAGAAAAGGAGCCCTGTCGAGCTAACTATAATACCTACATAATTGTTATGAATTTTAATCATAACACCCATATAGACAACTTTAGTGCGGATGCAAGACAACAGACCAGTTTGTATCTTGTACCATATTAATGACAGAGGCCCAGTGTCTGGCCAACATTCATGTGTATTGAATCAATGAACTGTGAATAATTGGAGCAGTCCTCTGTAAAAAATAAATTCATGTATTGTCAGAGATATCGGATCGTTGTTTGGTGATGATTTACACTGTTGGCGTTATACCTTCTAGACATATTCCTTGGAGTTTCTTATATAAAATCAAAAGCAGAGCCAAGTTCCATATGGAGCAGGAAGGGAATGATGAAAGAAATGATGTACGTACTGGTTATATTATTAACCTTTTCAAGCAGTGTAAATGTAAAACATATTCACTCTAAGTGTAATGAAAGTTTCAACCTTTTCAACCAGTGTAAATGTAAAACATATTCACTCTAAATGTAATGAAAGTTTACATCCTTTTCAACCGATGTAATTGTAAACATACTCAAACTATATTGTTAACATTTTCAACTAAAGTTAAATATAAAACAATTCATGTTAAATACTGGGATTAATATTAATTCTCAGCAACGGTAAAAGCTCTGAGATAGATGGGATGGTGGAATGAAAAGAGGGGGGCACATAAGTATGTGCCGGGAAACTCAATACTCAGAGGGTATTCGTTTCTCTTCTTTTGCCAAACCAGTTGGTGGTACCAGTTGAGGGTACTATTTCTGGAACAAGTGAGGGTATAAGTGGCCTGAAGTCGACGATAGACACCATCATCAGACGGGTCTTAGAGACGCAAGACCGGCTTTGCAGTTACTTCCTGATTCTACTTGGAACGTGCTGCAACTCTTAAATCTTGACCAGGGATGCGTGTAATCCAGTCATCTATCTGCAAAGACCCAAACATCAGTGGGAGCAGAAACAACTATTGGCAGCTAAATAAAACTTAAAAGCTGCCAAGTGAACTGTCCATTTTCGAAAACCATAACATGACACTGTGATGAACACTTTTTTCTAAACAATTATTCATTTTTATAACTGTTAAGACATAATGGATTATTAAATTTGTTACTTGTATAAAGACAAATCTAAAGTTGATTTAATCATTCTGAATGTACTACAACCGTATGTCTCAGACCATTTTTAAATACACTCAAACAGAGCTATAAATAATAATAAGAGGAAATTCGCTGAATTAACTCAGCTGGGGACTTGTACGAGCTAAAATTATATTAAATAATCCTTCACAAAGGTTGACAGCAGATGTCAGAGTTAACGTGCTCAGCCAATGCAGCATTGTTCTCACTTTCTTAATATCTTGTGAATACTCCCTTGAGGTAGAAGCATCATTATCCTTCTATCTACAACTCTGCCAAGAGTAATCTTGTGCGAAGGTAGACACCTTTGAAGACCCACATTAATTACTCTTGAATTTGGGCTACTGTTGGACCACTACTGCAGAGCTAAGGGGAGGCAAACCGTGATGACAGGGATGCCTCTTACCACCAATGCTCTTCTTATTGGCTATAGATTAGGTAATGAAAACACCGACTTAGCCAACAGAAGTGGAATTCTGTAGACCCTGACTAAACAGTATGACAATATAGATTTTGCAGATGACCTGACACTTCTGTCTTATAACCAAAGTCAGATGCATTAGTTTGTTGAAAGTCTGTGCTCCTTGAGGAGCTGAAGGGTGGTGAAATTCAGATCATCTGCACATTAAAAATGCATTAAAAGACAATTACAAGCAAACAAACTGACTGAAAAACCAAAATTTCACTATAATATACCAAATAGGATAATTTTCCAAGTATATTTGGAAACAACACCAAAGAATGAGAAAGAAAATGAAAATATTAATCGCATTTGCAGAACTCACAGGAGAAATATTACAAATAGCTGTTAAATAGAAGCTCCTAAGAGTACAGAGGATTTATCATATTTAAATGCAGATATTACAATGGAGGAGGTTGAAAATGCAATGAAGAAAAAAAAAAAACAGTATCAGAACAAGTCTTGCAGAGGACTAACTAGCATGCTAAGATGTTTGAAAGGTTATGAATGGGGTGCAAGCACTAAGACAATGATTATGTAAGTCTTTCACTAGAAGCAAAACTAATTATCGAAGCACAATATATGACTCTGCAGCACACAGCAACAAGATTAGACAAGTATTCAGCACCAAGCATTATGTACAATAAAAGGTGCATTCAGATCAATATCCATGGGTGCTCTAGAGGTGGCTTTAAGAATCTTACTTTTAGAAATACAGACAAAGGAACTACAACTTAATTACATGACCAAATTTATGTTAGACTAACTAGCATGCTAAGATGTTTGAAAAGTTATGGATGGGGTGAAAGCACTAAGACAATGATTATGTAAGTCTTTCACGAGAGGCAAAACTAATTATTGAAGCACAGTATATGACTCTGCAGCACACAGCAACATGATAAGACAACTATTCAGCACCAAGCATTATGTACAATAAAAGGTGCATTCAGCTCAACATCCATGGGTGCTCTAGAGGTGGCTTTAAGAATCTTACTTTTAGAAATACAGACATCTAAATTACATGACCAAACTTATGTTAGACAAGACTCAGATATCAACTAACAACTCTGACTAGGTCCATGAGTACCAGCATATACCCACCAGGGTGGAAATGCATGGTGGAACTAGTACACTTGAATGCTTTAACTACATCAATTAACCTTCTACAATTACCATGCCTGATGGCGTAGGTGATCAAGTCTCTCCACAACTTCTTCTCCAGTACTATTTATAAATTCTGTTGTTGATTGCTTTCCATGCCATGATGTCAAACTGTCCAGTATCTGCTCTTTTTGTCTTTCATTATATCTTTTTCCTTCAAACTTTCCTGTTGTTATATATTCCAGCTTTCATCTCTCAAAACATGCCCAAAGAAAGTGGTTTGCTTTCTAGCTTGAGGAGTAAGCTTTCTTTGCGCATTGGTCTCTTTCAGAACATCCTCATTACTCTTGTTAGCTGTCCATGGTATTTTTAACATTTTTCTGTAAAACCACATCTGTGGCCTACATTGCTTTTCCTACTTGCTTACTAATTGTCCATGACTCACTCCCAAATGTCAGCACTGGTTTTATATAACACTGAACTCTTACTTCCATCATCATCATCATTCTTTTTCATTCCCTGTGGAACACAGAGCAGAAAAGTTGCTCTCCATCGATTTCTATTCTGGGCTGTCTTTTTCAGCTATGCCCAAGTCATTCCAATTTCCCTAGCCTCCTCTTCAACAGTTCTTCTCTAAGTTCTCTTTGGCCTCCCCACTCTTATTTTCCCCTGTGGGTTCCAGTCAAGTGCAATTGTGGCTGTGCTTGATTTTTCTCTTCTGAGTGTATGTCCTATCCATCCCCACTTTCTTACTTTAATTTCTGTTTGTTTTGGCTGTTGCCCGCATCTTTTCCTTAGCTCTATATTTGTTATTACATCTGGCCACTGTATACGGAGGATCCGTCTGAGACATCTATTTACAAATGTCTGTAGCTTGGAGGTGATACTCTTTGAGACATGCCATGTCTCTGAGCCATACAGCAAGACTGACTTCATATTTGAGTTAAAGATTCTAATTTTGAACTCCGCCAATGCCGGTCCCAAGCCCGGATGAAAAAGGAGGAGGGCGGCCTGCATGGAGGCCGTAAGATTCCTTAGATTCTGCAGTGAGCAGAATCTGATCATTACCAACACAAAGTTCCCCCATAAGCGCATACATGCATACACTAGATGTGAACCAACAAAGAATGAGAAGTCAGTGATCGACTATGCCATTGTTCGGAGAAGCTCATTCAAATATGTCCGAGATGCTAGAGTCTGGAGGGGGCCAGAGATTGGAAGTGATCACTACCTGCTAACAATCAAAAGAACAACTGAAAGAGTTGCTCAGCCTAGGAACTGTCCAACATCACGCAAGAAACCAAGTAAACGAGCAGGAGAAATGAGCATTAGGACCTACAAGCTGAGAGAGCCAGAAATTAAGACCAGATATCAGGGGCTTATTGCTGCAGCGGTGAGCAACACAGAAGAACGACCTGATGACTTGGAAACCCTCTGGATTAAATTCAAGGATATCATAAAGACAGCTGCTGCAGAAGCATGCGGTGAAGTCCGACTTGGGAACAAGAGAAAGAGGACACCTTGGTGGACAGAGGAAGTCAAAGAGAAAATAAGAGAGAAGAAAATGGCATGGAAACAATACTTAGGAGCTAAAAACACAACAGGACAAATGGAAAAATATAGAGAATATGTGACACTCAGAACAGAAGCAAAGAACAAAGTGCTAGCAGCAAAACAGAAGTCCTGGGAAGAATTTGGAGAAAAGCTAGAAAAAGATGCACAAGAAAACCAGAAATTGTTCTATAAGACCCTAAAGAACATGAGGAAGGAAAAACAATGCCCTCTCAAATTTATAAAGGACAAGCAAGGCAAATTGCTTACTGCCCCGAAGGAAGTAATGGGAAGATGGAAAGAATATTTCTCAGAACTCCTGGATGGTGAGCATGGTGAAGCATCAGAAATGATAAACACTAGCACAGAAGAGAAAACCAATGATGGTGAAGATGACATAAAGATGGAAGAACTGAAGGCAGCACTGGAGAAAATCAAGATGGGCAAAGCAGCAGGGCATGATGGTATAACACCAGAAATGGTTAAGTTCATGGGAGCATCAGGCGACCTATTACTCTTAAGGGTTTTACAGGCAGCGTGGTACAACAAGACCATACCAAAGGATTGGGAGATTGCCATCATAACACCAATTTTCAAAAAGGGTGACAATCGACAGTGTGGAAACCATAGAGGCATATCCCTTCTCAGTGTCCCTGGTAAAATCTACTCTAGAATCCTAGAGCAGAGACTCCGACGCCTAGCTGAGCCACAATTGGATGAGGTCCAGTGCGGATTCCGAGCAAACCGAAGTACTCAAGACCTAATCTTCACACTCAGACAGCTGAGTGAAAAGGCCCTTGAGTATAAGAGTGAGATCCATCTTTGTTTCATAGATCTGGAAAAGGCGTTTGACAGGGTCCCCTGGAGCAAACTTTGGGACTGTTTGGCAAGGAAGAATATTCCAGCACCTCTGATTCATGCTATACAGAGCTTCTACAAGTCTTGCAGAAATTATGTGAGGACAGCAAACCATAAGTCAGAAGAGTTCAGGACCACCACTGGTGTAAGACAAGGTGATATCCTATCACCTTACCTCTTCATACTCCTTATGGACGATGTCATCAAGGCATGTAAGGAGAGAACAAGAAAGTATTCAGTGGGGTACTGGAAGATGAGACAGGTCTATATTTCGGAGCTGGCATTTGCTGATGATGTTGCCCTGATTGCTAAATCAGAGGCACATCTCCAATCCAACCTGCAAGTCTGGAAGGAAGAGCTGGAGAAGAGAGGGATGGTCATAAGCAGCTCTAAAACAAAATCCATGGTGATATCACGAGAAGAAAGAAAACATCAGATTAAGCTGGGAGAACAGGTCCTGGAGCAGGTCGACCACTTTAAATACCTCGGAGCTATTATAGACCGAAAGGGAGGCATCAAAGAAGAGTTGGCCACTCGAAAAGCAGCAGCTGGGAGACTTTTTCAGGCCATAAATCGAGGATTCCTCAGCAAGAGAGAGGTTGGTAAGAAAACGAAGATGGCTGTATACCGCTCCACCTATGTCCCAGTCTTGACATATGGATGCGAGTCATGGGCAATGACTACAACCCATAAAAGCCAGATCCAAACCTCAGAAATGAGGTATCTGAGGAAGGTGGTTGAAGTAACAAGAAGAGACATGGTACGCAACCAGACGATACGTCAAGGCCTTAAATCCTACCCCCTGCAGACCCAAGTAGAACAGTCCCAATTAAGATGGTTTGGCCATGTCTGCAGAATGGGAGAAGATCGGCTACCACGACAAGCATGGGAAACAAAGAGCCAAGGATCCAGACCCCGAGGACGACCCAGAGTCCGCTGGGAGGACAACATTAGACAATCTTTGAAGGATCGAGGACTAGAATGGAACCAGGCCAGGAGGAAGACAGCCGATAGGATAGTCTGGCGCTCTCTCTTCCAAACCTCTACACCTCACGGTAGAAGGGGAACGACTAAGTAAGTAAGTAAGATTCTAATTTTGTTCTCTCTGGATATAGCTGAGGAGTTCCATATTGGTCGAAGGGCATTAATAGCGCATCTGGCTTTATTTATCTTTGAGCAGACGTCACCAGCTGTTTTCCCTTCCTTTGTCAATGTTATTCCCAAGATATGTAAAGCTTTCTACTTCTTCAATGACTTGATCATTGATCTTCATCGAGTCCATCTGCCTATTATTTATTCTCATTTCCTTTGTTTTATTTGCATTTATGTGTAGTCCCATCTTTGCTGCTTCTGTTACTAATCTATTTGTTTTCTCCTGAATATCTTGCTGTCTATGTAATAGAAGGCACAAATCATCTGCAAAGTCTAGATCCTCCAGTTGTTTGTTAAATGTCCACTGTATTCCAGTTTTCTCTCCCTCTGTTGTCTGTCTCATAGCCCAGTCTATGACCATGAGAAAAATTGTTGGTGATAGCAGACATCCCTGTCTGACCTCACTGTGTACTGTGAATGGCTCTGATAGTTCCTTTGTGTACTACTTTGCATGAGGCCTGGTAGAAATCTTGGATGATTTTAATGAATTTCTCTGGGATTCCATAATGTCTCAGGATTTTCCATATCACAGTACGGTCTATACTGTCGAAAGCTTTTTCAAAGTCCACAAAATTTATATACAAGGGGAGCTGCCACTTACTTGACTGTTCTATGATGATTCTAAGTGTCGCTATCTAGTCTGTGCATGATCTTCCTGCACAAAATCCTGCCTGTTCCTCTCTGAGTTTGTCATCCACCGCCTTCATAATACGGTCAAACAAAACTCTGGTCAAAATGTGTCCAGCCACTGCTAGTAGTGTTATACCCCTCCAGTTGCTACATACAGTCAAGTTTCCTTTCTTTGGCAGCTGGGATGGCTTCTTTTCCCCAGATTTTCTTGAACAGCCGGTGTAGCAACTCTGTAGTGTATGATATATCTGCCTTCAGGGATTCTGGTGGTATTCCATCTGGTCCTGCGGCCTTCCCATTTTTTAGCTGTTTTATTGCCCAAGAGATCTCTTGTTTAGTGGATGGGTTCATGTTGCACTGTAGTGGCTCTTCTGCTGGTTCTATGATGGGTTGCTGTATTGGTTGGTTTCGGATTTCCTTAAAATATTCAGCCCATCTGACCCTTTGTTTCTCTTCATTGCTAATGCTTTATCCTTCTCTGCTCTTCACTGTTGTATTGTGGTTTAGCTGTTTCTTAGATAAAGTTCTAGTAATATTATATAATGTTTTCAAGTCTCCTCTTTTTCGCAATCTCGGCTTCCTCTGTTAGTTTTTCAATAAATTCTCTTTTATCTTGCTTGGCACTCTTTTTCACTTTCCTGTTTAGCTCCCAATATATTGTGAGCAGTTGTGTTTTCTGTTCTGCCTCTTTACAGTTGTTTACTTGCTGTCTGATGTCTCTCCTTTCTCTTATGAGGCTCCATGTGTTTTCTGTGAGCCATTCCTTCTGTTGTTTATTTCTTTTGCCAAGAACTTCTTCACTTGTATTCCTGTATGCTTCCTGAATTGTGCACCAATGGTTATCTATACTTTCCTCTTCCAGGTTCTCCAGTGCTTCAAATCTACTTCTCAACTTTAGGTTGAACTGAACTCTTGTGTCTTTGTTCATAAGGTTCTGGGTATTATACTTCAGGCTTGATCTTTCTGCTCTGTCTTTGTGCGCCCTCAATTTTATCCTCAGTGATGACAGGAGAAGGTGGTGGTGTGACGCTACATCAGCTCCTCTCTTTACTCTAACATCTTGTAGGCAGCAACTCCATTTTCTTTCTATTGTGAAGTGGTCTATCTGATTTTGTGTGTGCCCATCTGGGGTGTTCCATGTAGTCTTGTGTATGTCTTTGTGTGGGAACATAGTCCCTCCGATGACCAGATCATTCAAATCACAAAAGTTTAAAAAAAGCTCTCCATTTTCATTTCTGTTTCCTATGCCATCCTTTCCCATGATTAGTTCAGTTTTTGTTGTCTACTCCAACTTTTGCATTTAAATCTCCCATTACTATCTTAATGTCTCTCCTGTGTGTTTTGTCCAGTGTTCCTTGGAGTTCATCATAGAAATCTTGCTTCTTATCATAATCTGCATTGTTAGTAGGGGCATAACACTGAATGTTAGTGATTTTTCTTCCTTTTCCCTGGAATCTTGCCATTATTATCCTGGGTGAATGTTGGTTCCCATTCTATTAATGCTTTTCTGGCTTCCTGGGACATCATAATAGCAAACGCTTCTCTGTGTGTGTGGTCTTCATCCTCGCATCCTGAATATTTGACATTTTCCCCTGTATTTGTCATGAATTCACCAGTTTCATTTATTCTAAAGCTACAACTAAATGGGCAGGCAGTACGAGAAGACGAAATACCAACATACTTAGGAATCACACTAGACCACCGAATGACGTGGAAATCACAGATAAACAAAATACAGCTAAGGGCAAAACTTCGCATGGCCATCATGAAAAAGTTAGCTGGTACCACATTGGGTGCTGATGAGAATATCCTCAAAAAGCTGTACACAGGCAGAGTCAGACCTGCTATGGAATACGGCATCACAGCTTGGTCGACGGCAGCAAAGTCAAATTTTGACAGAGTAAACAGACTCCAAAACCAAGCAGCACGTATTATAACAGGGGCCCTAAAGTCCACACAAATCAACCATATGGAAAACATTATAGGGCTACAGTCAATGGAGGATAGACGTGACAGCAGAGTCCTACAACAAGCTGAAAAATTTAAGGGACTCGAAGGACACCCCATGTTCCAAAGAATGAATAGGCTAGGAAGAGGCAGGCTCAAGCGAACTAACTTTGTAGCCCAAGCAAAAGAAAAAATTAGCAAAAATACCATGCTAGCAAGCTCAGTTGCAAAGAAAATCCAAACAAGCTCAACTATCCCACTGTGGAAAATAAGATGCTTTCCTGAGTTAAAATCTGATATTCCAGGCATTGAAAGTAAGGGAACACAGACAGAAACACAAAGAAAGTGTATAGCAACCAAGTATATTGACAAAAAATTTCCAGCAAAGCTTTGAACACATGTATATACTGATGGTTCAGCAAAAAATGCAGTTGAAAATGGTGGTGCCGGCATCCTCATAAAATTAAAGAATAGAATCCACTCAATGGCAATTGCCACTGGCAAATACTGCAATAACTTCAGTGCTGAAGCAGAAGCCCTGAAACAGGCAGCTGAAACTCTTATTGAATACAAAGCACAGGCAGAAAAACAGATAGTAATCTTTACAGATGCCCTCTCAGTAATATCAGCGCTGAAGAGCCACCAAACTAAAGGATTGAAAGATCTGATAATCTCCCTTGAAAGACTGGCCAAATGCTTCAACAAGTGCACTATCCAGTGGATACCAGCCCATTGCAACATACCAGGAAATGAGGAGGCAGACAGACTTGCTAAGGAAGGAGGTGCCTTACAACAAAATGATATAGAGACAACTTACGCAACGGCAAAGACTACTATAAAGGCTTCATTCAAGTCCAAATGGGAAAGAGAGCACCCGGGCCATTTGAAAAATGATGCATATCCTCAACTATCCAGGAAAGAACAGGTCATCATTTTTCGGCTACGCACTGGACACAACAGACTGAGATACCATCTATACCACAAATACAAAATTAGTGCAACAGATCTCTGCACCTGCGGTACCAGCCCGATGACGGTCAAACACCTCCTGCAGTACTGCCCAACCTACAGTAATGAACGGAGTAGCATATGGCAACAACCCACTTCTGTCAACGAAAAACTGTTTGGAGATGTCGGGAACCTTGAGTTGACTACTGCCTTTATTAGAGTCATAAATGTGGAAGTCTGAAGGCGAACGAAGAAGAAGAAGATTTTGTGTGTGCCCATCTGGGGTGTTCCATGTAGTCTTGTGTATGTCTTTGTGTGGGAACATAGTCCCTCCGATGACCAGAGCATTCAAATCACAAAAGTTTACAAAAAGCTCTCCATTTTCATTTCCGTTTCCTATGCCATCCTTTCCCATGATTAGTTCAGTTTTTGTTGTCTACTCCAACTTTTGCATTTAAATCTCGCGAAGGGATGGGGAAAGATTTTTCAGGGAGCCCTTCAAGTTTGCCAAAGAACTGTTTGCGCAGCCACAGTCGGGTACGCTAAACATCAAGAAAGAAGACCTGGAAGAACACCTTAGAATGACATATTCAGATGGTCGCAGAGATGAGCAGCTCAGCAGCATGGCAGGCCTTAAATGGCCGAGTAAGCCAGGAGCTGAATTTAACACCAAGCCCCCAACGGTGCAAGAGGTAGAAAGCATTGTCCAGAAAGCTCGGTGCAAGTCAGCTCCAGGTCCTAATGGTGTTCCATATGTGGTGTATAAGAGATGCCCTGAAGTGCTCAAACGACTGCTCCGTTTACTGAAGAATGCGTGGAAAACCCAGCTTGTAAGCAAGGAATGGAGAAAGGCGAACGGAGTCTACACCCCGAAGGAGCAAAATTCGACAGACATCAGTCAGTTCAGGCCAATCTCATTACTCAATGTGGAAGGGAAAATATTCTTCTCATGATGGCGAAAAGACTCACTACATACCTCCTGGCAAATGGGTACATTGACACTACCATTCAGAAAGGAGGTATCCCAGGTACACCAGGATGTCTAGAGCATGCCACAATGATCTGGGAAGCAATCCAAAAGGCAAAGTCTGACAGAACAAACCTCCATGTAATCTGGTTGGATCTAGCGAATGCTTATGGATCCGTTCCACACCAGATGTTGTGGCAGGCCCTAGAAATGTATCATGTTCCACAAGAGACTGCAGCAATGCTGAAGCTGTATTTCACAGGGTTTGCTGTCAGATTTTCAACCAGAGAGTACACAACGAGGTGGATTGGCCTTGAAGTTGGAATTGTGATGGGGTGTACCATCTCTCCGATACTATTCGTGATGGCTATGCAGGTAATCCTCAATGCGGCTGAAGGAATGGCTATAGGTCCAAAGCTCGGTGGAATGTGTCACATGCCACCGCTCAAAGCATTCATGGATGACACAACAATTCTGACATCAGATGAACATCAGGCCCGGAGGATGTTAGCACGCCTGGATGAACTAGTCAGCTGGTGCAGAATGAGCTTCAAACCCAAGAAGTCGAGAAGCCTATCAGTCAGGAAAGGGAAGATAGCAGAGGACATATTCATGGTTTCCAACCAAAGAATCCCTACTGTCATTGAGGAACCTGTTAAAAGTCTTGGCAGGGTGTACGATGCCTCATTAAAAGACTCGAAGGCAGTGCAACAGACAATAGAAATGGCAGACAGAGGGCTACAGATGATAGACCAAAGCAGACTCCTGGGAAAGTTCAAACTGTGGTGCCTCCAGTTCATGTTGATACCGAAGTTGCTGTGGCCACTGCTTATATATGAAATAAGCACAAGTACAGTGGAAGCTATAGAGCAGAAGGTCAACAAGTTCATGAGAAAGTGGCTAGGGGTACCACCAGGTCTGTCAGATGTAGCACTGTACTGCAAAAAGTCAAAGCTTTAGCTTCCCTTCAAGTCAGTTGTTGAAGAGTACAAAGTTGGAAAGGCAAGGCTTGCAATGATGCTACGCGAGTCAGCTGATGATGTGGTTAAGTCCATTCAGCCCACACTGAAAACGGGAAGGAAGTGGAGAGTTGAAGAAGCTGTTGATGCTGCCCAAGAGTCACTCAAACTGAGGGAGGTAATCGGATACACACAAACAAATAGACGGGGATTTGGTCATGGAGACATCCGCTGGTGGTCCAAGGCATCAAGCAGGGAGCGCAGAGACATGGTAGTTCAGGAGATACGAGGAGCTGAGAATGATAAGAGGTTGCAAAAAGCAGTGCAGCAGGTCCAACAAGGCCAATGGACTACATGGGAAGGAGCCCTGCAGAGGTCCTTGACATGGAATGATATATGGCATATGGCACCTCTTAGGCTCAGCTTCGTTGTTAGATCAATGTATGACCTGCTGCCGTCGGCCACCAACATTGTGAAATGGGGAAAGTCGGATGATGAGCAGTGCCCCCTGTGCCAGGGGAGGCAGACACTCGAACACGTGCTCTCAGCGTGTAGGGTGTCATTAGGGCAAGAGCGATACACTTGGCGCCATAACAAAGTGCTAAATGAGCTTGCTGCAATAATAGATCTGGCAAGGATGAAGGCTGTGACGTACGTCTAGTTTGACAAGTGTATTTTCCCTGATTTGATGGATGATTAAAGGGACTTTAGCTTTTCATAACATTAGAACCCCTGAACATCAGTATTGTTGTAACTTTTCATCAACGAAGAGTAGCGGCTATGATCAAAGCAGTCAAAGACGATCCCCAGAACAGAGAAGCAGAAATTTAGCATCTCCGTGCGAACACTGAACCGTTCGCAAGATGGACACGAGCGGTCAGAAGAAAGCTTCTTGCAGACTTCGCACCTCTGTGGCAACCGGCAGGCTTGCCCGAAAGACTATGGAACGGGAGAGACGGAGCGCTCAGCGTAGCGGATACGATCTGAGGAATCAGGAAACTCACCGCAAACGAGGCTAGTCTCGCAGAAATTTCATATCCTCACACGAGCAGCCTGAGACGAACGAAGATCGGAAGCCAGTCGGGCCATCGCGGTTAGCATGGCGGCTAAATAACTTCGACTTTCCCTGGGATCTGAAGAGGCGCGAAATTTTCACACGACCCATTTAACTTACATTCCCGTTAGATATATACAGAATCTGAAAAGGGCAACTTTATCATTCGTTCTGACAGCATTCTAAGATTCACTAGCATATAGTTAAATTTCTGCTAGATTTCATCTAAATTGTTGGCTATTAGAGTGAATTTTTTTTCTGTGCAGACGGTAATTTATACTTTAGCTTCGAGTGATCAGTGGTCTAGTTATTTCATTTTTATTTCACTGGATTGTGGTGTAAATTTAAACTTATTAAATAAACCCATTTTCAAAGTTCCAGTGCAAACTAAATGTTACATCAATAGGTTAATTTCCTAATACAATAGCCGCGTAAATTAATTTTGCTACTGTTAAGGGAATTGTGACTTTAATACAGTTTAGTTCTGTATAGATAGATGTGCTTTTAAAATTATTAACCTCACGGAGAGTGTTTTCTTGATTTACTAATTAAAGACGCGAGCGCAGAAAATAGTCTAACTGTAAATGTATCGCGCGTTAGATTTTAATATGATTTCATTGCATTTCATGTTTTTTCTATTTGTATCCAGAGTGATCTTTCGAACCTCGCATCCCAGCAATTAGGCAGCATTTAAGCAGCCATTACGCAGCAATAGAATATATATAGAGCCTTGCCGACCCAGTTCGATTACTCCAGTGACATATGAACTTTTTTAAAGCTAAACTTGTGGCGACCTGTTGCGGGTCTTGCTCCTCTGAATTTAACTGAGAACAAAGCCACCCAAGAAACACTTTTAAAATACTAATTCATAAAGTCGTTAAAACTGGAAGCAGAACAGTCGCCAGTAGCAATATTCTACTCATGCTCTCTTTTTGTGAAGAAGAACATAGATTTACCTGAACACTGTCTGTCAAGTATATTCAGTGGATTTTAACCCCCCCCCCCCCCCCCGAAGAAGAACCTATCTCAGTGTTTTGTAGTTGTGACATTACGGCAAAAAAAGTTATCTCCACCAGCTGTGCCCATCTTAGAAACCACACCATACCTCACACTTAGCCAAGTGCCTGTGCCACTCATTAGGAACTTTTTATCAAAAAAAAAAAAAACAACAGTAGCCTTTACGCTTCACCGTCTGGCGATTTTTTTGAGACTATTAGCTACCAGCCCACCTCGATAAATCTGGGGCCTGACACAGAAGAAATAAAAAGACAATTTCCATTGTTCTATGGTATTATCTGCTGTTGTAAAATTCCTAGGAAGTGCCAGAATTCACCATTTGGTAAGTTTGTGTGTGTGCTGGCCAGCCAAGCGTGTTTTTGAATGAAAGATTTTTTTACCCTTATAATTAGTTCGACCTAGTATTAAGGTGTACTGTATTCATTGTACGGGATTTCTCCTAGCGGGATTGTTTAACTGTGTTCATTTCCCCCTCCCGTAAAATTTGTTGAATAAAGGAAAACATTTGAGAACCCTAGCTTTTCCTCTACCCCCTTATCACTGTAACCCCTTGCCTCAGAGTAATAAATTTACCATTGGGTTAAATTGCCTATCTCTGATCATCCCCCCCCCCCCCCCCCTTCCTTGTCTTTGGGACTGGGTCTTTTCTGTTAGTAAATACAAGCGGGAAAAGGTGTATGGGATACTTCTCCTCAAAACCCCCCTCCCCCTTGTCATATTTGTATTCTGTAACCTTTGATTTCTGACTGTAAATTGATAATTATTTGTGACTTGATTTTTATGATAAAAGTATTAAAACTTTATTAGCATTGGTGTCGGCTGGCCCAAATCAAACATTCCCCATATTTGTTATTGTAGTCCGTATTCATGTACGTTGAGCGTCAGAATCACCAAATCGGTGAGTGCGCCTGAGTGACTGGAACTGACAAACAATTGTTTGCTCAGAAGAGTGGTAGGAGTAGTTTTGAGAGTCAATTATTTTCGTAAACCGAGACTGTCCTCACTCTTCCCAGCACTTGTGAATCTACTACCTGAATTTCCTAAATCCTTATTCCCACAGAGCCTTCACTATCATTCTACACTCTAAAGGGACCAATATCCATCAGAACTCTCAGAAAAAAATTACGACAAAGGCGAATAGCAAACCCAGGCCGAGCACCACAAATACATACTTTCTGAGGGCAGGAAAGTCAGCACACCCCAAACCGAGTAAACCTGGTAGCAGTTTACCATCTCTTCTTGACTGTGCAAACGACTGGGAGATGGCGGTAGACCTACCTGGACGAGGGGCATATCCAGAAAGTATCAGAAAATCGCGGAGACGGCCGGATATAGTGCTTCATTCTTCAGCAACGCTTCAGGTCATACTGACTGAACTGACCGTGCCATTTGAATCCAGATTAGACGAGCAACATTTGTTCACAGCGGCCAAGTATAATGATCTGGCCGCAGATCTGAGACATGATGGGTTCACTGCAAGGGTCATGGCTGTTGAAGTGGGCGCAAGAGGGCTTGTGGCTGCATCAGGGTATGATCTATTGAAACTGTTGGGGCTGAGGGGACAGTCGAGAACAAGGGCATTGAAGAGGCTTAGTGAAACTGCCAAAAATGCATCATGCTGGCTGTAGAACAACCGCAATGGGCAATGGAAATCGGGACAATAAACGCTGCGGTACAGAAAACACCAGGAAATTTTTCTAAGTCCACAATACGCTGAGTTTTTGGTGTACTAGTGAAAGGGATGTGGCTGAGAGGCAACAGGCGGAGGTGTCAGTGTGTCAGAATTTCAGTGGCGAACGCGCAGTGGCTAGACTCGTCGGTTTCACGATGGTGTCTCAGTGTGTGCGACGGAACAAACGGAATAATTTGTCTTCTCTTTCTTACTTTCACAATTGCCTCCACGGCTGGCGGAGTTGTGGATTAAAGTTGCTACCATAAGTGAAATGGGTTCATTTTCGATACAAGACAACAGGAGGCTGAGACGCTTGGGAGTCATGACCCAAGTGGGCCCACTCCCCTTAGAGTCTTCTTCTTCTTCTTCGATCCTTAACCACCGACCGTCAAAGCAGTCAGTGGCCATCACGCCTAGTGGCGTCTTGTAGGGCAACAACAAATTGATTCCACTTTGCACGGTCGGTGGCCATCCTTCGTACAGTACCCCAACTCTGGTTCATTCTTTGCATCTCAGCCTCCACAGTCCTCCGCCAAGTTGTTTTTGGTCGGCCTCTCTTTCGCTTTCCTTCAGGGGTCCAAAGCATAGCTGTTCTTGTGATGGCATCGGGGTCTCTTCTGAGGACATGACCAACCCAGCTCCAGCGTCTGCCAGCTATGATGGTGTGCATGTCCTCTTGCTTGCTACGAGTAAGCAGATCTTGGTTGGTGATGGTATTCGGCCAAAAAATGCGGTGAATTTTTCTTAGGCATGTTGTGTGAAAAGAGGACAATTTTGACATTTCCTTCTCTGTGACTCTCCAGCATTCCGCACCATAGAGAAGCACAGAAAGCACGCAGCTCTGGTATAATCTTAATTTTGTGCTTGTGCTGTATTGGGAGGACTTCCAGATGTTATTTAGGCTAAAGAAGGCTGTTCTTGCCTTATTCATTCTGATGTTGATGTCTTTGCCTGCCCCACCGTCTGGTGTTACTATGCTTCCTAGGTATGTGAAGGTATCTGTCTGTACCAATTGCTGATTCCTTACTGATATGGGCTCAGGGTTGCTCACATTGAGCGTCATGACCTCAGACTTCTTTAAATTGATGTTCAAGCCCACCTGCTGGCTAAATTTATTAAGTCTATCCGTTTTTTCCTGGATGTGTTGATGTGAATGTGCCAGCAGTGCAATGTCATCTGCATATTTCAGATCTTCCAATGTAGAAAATGTAGTCCATCTTATTCCTCTTGGACTGCCCTCTGTTGTCTGGCGCATCACCCAGTCTATGACTGTTAAAAAAAGAGTGGTTGATAAGGGGCATCCCTGTCGTACTCCTGTCTTCACCTCGAAGGTTAGGTTGCTCTGCCCAACACTACACGTAAAGTTGGCATAGAGGCTTTTTATGATTGCCACTATGCAGCTTGGAATTCCATAAGCCCTCAGTATTTTCCATAAACTGTCCCTATGTATGCTGTCAAAAGCCTTTTCAAAATCTACAAAATTTATGAAAAGCTGTCTTTGCCATTCTGAGCACTGCTCTATAATGTTCCTGAGAGTGAATATATGGTCTACACATCTTCTGTTCTTTCTAAATCCTGCTTGTTCTTTCCTCAGTTTGTAGTCTACTGCCTTTGAAATTCTCTGTATAATTATCCTGCCTAGTATTTTGCTGGGAACTGAGAGAAGAGTGATTCCTCTCCAATTATTGCAGTCTGCAAGATCTCCCTTTTTGGGCAATTTGACAATTATTCCTTTGTTCCACTCTGATGGTGTTGTCCCCGTTTTCCACACTTGTGCAAATAGTGGTTCTAATAGTTCTGCTGCTAGCTCAGGGTCTGTCTTAAATAGCTCTGCATTTAAGTTATCATGGCCCGGAGCTTTACCGTTCTTTAACCCTTTGATTGCTGTGATGATTTCTTCTTTTCGTGGAATGTCTGTATTTACATCTAGATCGTTTTCAGCCTCAGGAACATTCAATTGTGTCTCTGGTATTTCCTTGTTCAGAGTTTCTCTGAAGTGCTCTGCCCATCTTGTTTCCTGTCCCTCTGCTGCCCCTTAGAGTGTAAAGGCGTATATCGGGCTGAAACACTTGTCGGACGGGGGGACTTCTTCTGATGATGAGATTGCTTCCTGTTGTATCGCTCTGTAAAGAGTTTCCTATCTTAATGTCTCTCCTGTGTGTTTTGTCCAGTGTTCCTTGGAGTTCATCATAGAAATCTTGCTTATCATCATCATCTGCATTGTTAGTAGGGGCATAACACTGAATGATGGTGATTTTTCTTCCTTTTCCCTGGAATCTTGCCATTATTATCCTGGGTGAATGTTGGTTCCCATTCTATTAATGCTTTTCTGGCTTCCTGGGACATCATAATAGCAAACGCTTCTCTGTGTGTGTGGTCTTCATCCTCGCATCCTGAATATTTGACATTTTCCCCTGTATTTGTCATGAATTCACCAGTTTCATTTATTCTCGTTTCTGCTAGTCCTAAGAGTTTTATTTTGTATTGTCTCATCTT
Source organism: Oreohelix idahoensis (assembly GCA_024509875.1). Taxonomy (NCBI): domain Eukaryota; kingdom Metazoa; phylum Mollusca; class Gastropoda; order Stylommatophora; family Oreohelicidae; genus Oreohelix; species Oreohelix idahoensis. The sequence continues at coordinate 389,299 of JAMPIV010002868.1, forward strand.
TCCAGCTACCTGTGCTGTCCTTCCGGTTCCTGCATTGTTCGTACGTTCCAAGTGCCTATTCTAGTTTTTGCCTTTGTTGTTAAAAGAGGTGTCGGCAGCCTGACTTCCACTGACTGGCCTTCATCAGGCTCTTACTTCCACTGACAAAGAATTGTTGCATAACATACTTTTTATTTTATAGAATGCTGTTGGGCTATTCTGCTTTTCATTTCTGAGATGCACCTTCCATCCCTGTCAAACACCCTTTTTTACCTGCAGAAACGTTTCTTCTTTGGCTGCTAATTCTTATAGCTGCTGTCTCTTGTACAGTACATGTTCTTTATTACCCTCTGGTCTTTACTTTCAATGTTGAGGCTTTCTAACATTTTGATAATGTCCCATGTTTCACTTTGTCAAATACCTCATGTAGTCTATAAAGCGTAAATATAGATCTGTTTATATTTCTATGGCTCTTTCTATTAATGTTCTTACAATATATATGGCACTTTTTTTTAGCCCTAACCTTCTACAAATCCACACTGTTCATCACCCGTTTGTGGTTTTATTATATTTCTCACGTTTCTCATGATGATTCTTAACACTATTTTGGTCATATGACTCATAAGACTAATGGTGCTATGTTCTTTGCCTTCCATGGCTCCAGATTTCTTTGGTAAAGTTATGAATATGGAATTTAGCAGATCATAGGTATGTGCCCACTGTTGTAGATGTCATTCAACAGTTTACATCAATTAATAAAAGTAGTCAAAACAAGCCAGTGGTGCCACCTTAGGAGCTCAGGAAGCCAGATACAGACTACCACATGGCGGATAAAGTTTAATTAAACAACTGATATTGAAACCTTCAACAACAAAGGCAGGAAATACAAACAACAAATATCAACGGACAATATTACAGTGTACATAGGCTCCAAGAGAGTAGATAATAAATTAGGGACCGAAATGTATATTCCAACCTGAAAAATTGTAAAAATATATAGAATAACAGAAAATGTGTATATATATATATATATTCACAGCAGAGATAGTGGCAATTCTAAACTCATTAGAAATATTTTCTAATCCTCCCCACAAACTGACAATTTTAACATTTTAACACTCATCTTCAGCAATTCAGGCTCTAAGAAACTTATGAGACCTCAGCAGACCAGATATAGTGGAGGAGATATTTCTGGCTAATACAAAACTACACTCCAGAAGAGGTTCAGTTTTAATAGCTTGAATGTCTTAACAGGTTGACACAGAAGTGTATAAAAAGGCAGATAATGTAGCCAAGGAAAGCAGATCTAATTGTTGTTGTTGTTTAACTAGGGCTGCTGAGCTCGTCGCTCTTCAGCAGTCAATGCCAAGATGAAGAATTTGCATGTGTTCTGCAGCTGTTGGGTGGTGCTGTATAGAGTGTTTGTGATTGTTGGGGAGCCTGGCAATAGTTGTCGTCTTTCTGTGGAGAGTCCTGGGCAAATGAGCAGTACATGCTGAACTGTCTTATATGAATGGGTAGAGGTTGCAGCAATTAAGCTCATGCATAGAGTTTAATTTGTTTAAGTGCTTGTTGGTTCTGGTGTGTTCTGTTCTTAGTTGGAAGATTGTGCTCTGCTCCACACGTCGTAGGTTATTAATGTTGTCATTTTTGTTGGGATGGGTCATTTCTTTATACAAGGCACGTCCAGAAAACCCTTTTGCCCATCAGTTCAGCCATTCCTCTTTGAAGTTTTGGAGTATTCGTTCAGCTGTCTGAATGTTTGCTGGAGTGTTTGTTTGAACCACGCTTGCTCCTAGTTTTGCTAGTCTGTCTGCTTTATCATTGCCTGGTATGTCTGTGTGCCCTGGTATCCACTGGAAAGTGACTTTGATGTCGTATTTTGTTAGCAGGTTGTCAATTGTTTTGGCCAGCTGTATTATTTCTTTATTTTCAGTTTGAAGGTGTTTTAAAGCCTGAAGAGTTGATTTTGAGTCAGTGAAGATTATGATATCTGAGGGCATATAGATTTCTTGTTTGAATTGGTTGTCTGTTGCTGTGAGTGTGGTGTTTATTGCTGTAATCTCTGCTTGGTAATTAGTACAGAATTCTCCACATGGTTCATATATTTCTAGTGTGCTACCATTTGGGTATTTCACATATGCTCCAAGTCCAGCATTTATGGCGGCCTTGAATGCTGAGCCATTTGTGTATGCATGTATTGCAGTGCTAGGGTAGCTGTCTATAGTCTCTAAAGTAGCTGTTTTAAGTATTGTTGGGTTCGTGTCTCTTGTTAGCGTGCTATCCGTGAGTGTGGTTTTTATTATTGAAAGTTTTAACTCCTTTCCTGGGTTAATGACTGGGTATTGTTCAATTATTTCTCGTGTCTGTGGGAGGTGGTGTTGTTCTACTATAGTTGTTGCTACTTGTAGTGGTGATTTTTGTTTTAGTCTGCTAATGGGCTTCCAGTTTTCAACCAGTTGTCTGTTTGGGTGGTCTTTTCTCATTCTTCTATAGCGCTCTGTAGCCTCCAGAATAGCACGTTTACGTAGTAGGTCCATAGGTTGTACATTTGCATCAATTTCACAAGCAGCTGTTGGAGTGGTTCTCATTCCCCTGCATTTGAACCTTAAAGCTTGGTTTTGGACTTTGTCCAACTCTGCTTGAGTGGTTTTGATCATTGCCGACTGCATCAATAGGTTGTTATCCATGACTGATTGGACATATCCCAGGTATAGCTACCTGAGATTTCCTTTTTCTGCTCATAAGCTAGTGCTTGCAAGATGTTTAACTAGGTTCAGGCATCTACTGGCCTTATCTTTTATTTTGCGCATGAAGGTATTGAGGAGTAGCTGTCTGTCAAGCTCCACTCCTAAGCTGGATTTTCTTCTCTGGGCAGTAGTTGTCCATCGAGTTTTAGTTGGTCCACCTTCTTGCTACCTGAGATTTCCTTTTTCTGCTCCACAGCTAGTGCTTGCAAGATGTTTAACTAGGTTCAGGCATCTACTGGCCTTATCTTTTATTTTGTGCATGAAGGTATTGAGGAGTAGCTGTCTGTCAAGCTCCACTCCTAAGCTGGATTTTCTTCTCTGGGCAGTAGTTGTCCATCGAGTTTTAGTTGGTACACCTTCTTGCTTTCCTTGATGCTCCTGGTGAAAATTGTGTATACAGTTTTCTGGGTGTTTATTTTTAGTTTCTAGAGCCTGCAATACACAGCTCTTACCTGTGCTGTGAGTTTGTTATAAATTATTTTTTTGGCTCTGGTGGGTTCTTTTTCCACCTTTCTTATGGCTTGTCTGCGCTCTTTCACAATCTTTTCCAGATCTGGAGTCCAGAAATGGCTGAAACGTTTGTGGCTGCCTTTAGGTATTGTTAAGTTCGCTATTTCAAGTATAGTCTTTGTGATATTGTTTGTATGTATTCTCTACTTATCTAATATATCAATGCTGCTGAATCTGCTATCTGAAAAGGTTGCGTATGGTGTACAGTTGTCCTTTTTGTAATTCCAGTAGGTCTTTCTCTTCTGTCTGGATTTATTCTGCCTATAGTAATTAGTATTGGCCTGTGGTCACTTCCAGGACTGTGTAAGTGCAAATGTCTGCAATGTCAACCAATACCATGGTAAGATCATGTCTGCTGGCCGTGCCTGAAGCTCTGTGCAAAAGAGTTAGTTCTGACCTTGTGTTCTGTTGTTGGATCAGGTTGGATGTGTTGCAGATTTTTTCTACTTCCCTGCCTCTTTTGTTGTATGTTTTATATCCCCACGATGGTGAATGGGCATGGAAGTCTCCAGCTATTATAGTTCTCGGATATGTAGTGTACTAGATATTGATGTTTCCTGCAGATAATGGGGGCAGTAAACATTGTGGATGGTGTATTTGTTTCTTCTGAACCAGCAGTTGGCTTGCTGCTTGTCTATGTCACCACTACTGGGGATGTTTTGTACATCTGCTTGAATGTCATTTCTTATGAATGTCATAAGTCCTTGGCATTTCTTGCATGTGCAGCGATACTGGGTGTATCCAGGAATGTTAAAGGCTTTTCTGGGTGGAATGATTTCCAGGAGTATTGCAAAATGGATCTTGTTGTCATTTAATGTTTTGAGCAGTTTTTTCTTATTTTGTATGCCTGCAGTGTTGATTTGTAATATGTTTATGTTCCCAGTAATAGACTTTTTGCAAGCAGCCTGGGGTGTTACCTTGTTTACCGAGACGAGGTCCGAGCTCATATGGCGGAAAAAATGGTTGTACTTGGCTTTATCTTCAAAACAGACTTTGGTCTTTGCTGTGGCTTTCTGCCATTCCGCAACATATTGAGTTGGGAGTACTGAACTCCAGTCTCTTTCCCAGGCATGTTATCCTGGCCTGCATCCAGCGGGTCCCCACATCTGGTTTTAGGTTAGCAGTAATGGGATAGGTGGGGTGGCATATAGTGCATTCCCCGTCATCCAGGGGGGCTCTCCAAATTGCGCCACTGAGGAGCCAGAATAATGCAGACCTGGATGACCTAAGAGTAGTGCTCCACAAACTATGTCAATGATTCAATAGGGTTGTAATACAATGGATCCCATCTCATTGTAGCATCCTCGGCAATGAAGAGGCTGACAGATTGCAAAAGAAATGTGGGAAGCTACCTCAACCTGTTGCAAGCATAACTTTCGAAGAGAAAAAGAATTGTATCAATACCAGATAGGCCGTACAGCTAAATGTGGCACTGATAAAATGACTGCTGAACATCTGCTTCAAACACGCCAAACATACGAGGAACACAGAAAGCACATATGGCCGTCACCAGTATCATTTTTTGAAGAAAAATAAAATCGATGGAGATACAAATAGCCTGAAGCTGATCACTGTTTTCTTTGCAAATATTCAAGTAGACGTCTGAGAGTGTACGAAGAAGAATAAATAGAAGAAAACAGCAAACCTTGTTACTTACGAGATACATTGGTAGAGCAAACAGATAAACATAGCCAGATTCTGTAAACAGCAAAACTAAACTTTTTTCGGCATAACAGCGCTCAATGAAGTGAAAGGGAATAAGTGTTAGGGTCTAAGAAAAGCGATAAACTGTAGTAGTAGTAGTAGTAGTAGTAGTAGTAGTAGTAGTAGTAGTAGTAGTAGTAGTAGTAGTAGTAGTAGTAGTAGTAGTAGTAGTAGCAGTAGTAGTATTAGCAGTAGTAGTTAGCAGCAATAGTAATAATAGCAGTAGTATTAAAATAAACATAATGTAGAACAGGAGGAAGATTTTAAAATGTGACAAGCTGGCACGTTACAGCATTTAATTAACCTATTTTATTTAAGTTTCACAGCGGTTTATACATACACAAAATATCCATATAAGCACCAAGAAACTTACGAGAATGCAGTAGACCTGATATAACAGAGGAGATATTTCTGGCTATTACATACTTATATTCCAGAGAATGTTCGGTCTTAATAGCTTGGATACCTTCACATGTTGGAATAGAGCAGGGGTCGGGAACCTTTCCATGACAAAGAGCCAAATATCTTTTTTTTTTAATTAATGAAGAAAAATATCCCGTTCAACCTCTAATGGGTTATAATTAGGATATATATTGTTTTCAATTCCAAAAAATTATATGTTTAAAAAAAAACAACAACGAACAAAATCAAGAAGAAACTCTGAACAAGAATAATATTAAAGTGGAGGAGTGTAAATTCCTGGTGGTTCCAGTTATATAACTGACTTTAACAGATATTTAATTGACTTTCGTCTGTTAAAAGTCAGATGCATTGTAAGAACAGCATCAGACCTTCACATTCCCAACCACTATATATTAACCTTTGTTCGTGTTAAATATTGTTTGGACTATATTATGCAGTTCCCTAGGTCTGTCTATTCTTAACACCTCTTCTATATTTATAGGTAAGTTTGATGCCTGCAAATAATCTAATATTGGTATTCTCATTTGTTCATACCTCTTACATTTTAACAAGAAATGTTCTATATTATTGTCTTGAAGACATCCTGCACAGTAAGGTTCTTCTATTCTGAAATAGCCTTTTTCCCAGCTGTAGTCTGAGAAGTTTCTTATTACTGGGAATTTTCAATTCCCTAGATATCTGACATTTTCTTATTGGAGCCTTGAACATCGTATATGCATGTCTTCCTTTCAGATTTTTATCCCACTCTGCTTTCCATTCATCAGTTATTAAATCTTTAATTATGCTCTTAATCTCTGATTTACTCATCCCTACATTTATTAGATTTTTATCACATCTTCCTTTCTTGGCTTCTTTATCTGCCTTTTCATTTCCATCTATGCCAACATGTGAAGGTATCCAAGCAATTAAGACTGAACATCCTCTGGAATATAAGTATGTAGTAGCCAGAAATATCTCCTCTGCTATATCAGGTCTATTACATTCTCGTAAGTTTCTAAGTGTTTGAATTGTTGAAAGAGAGTCTGTTAAAACTGTTAGTTTTTTGGGAGGGTTATTAGAGAATATTTCTAGTGCTTTTAATATTGCCACCATCTCTGCAGTGAAATTGGATGTGTTTTCCGTGATGCTATATTCTTTTGCCATTTTCCATATTGGAATATATACTACTATCCCCAATTTGCCATCCTCTCCCTTGGATCCATCTGTGTATACAGTAGTGCTGTCTTTTGATATTTGTTGTATAAATTTATTGGCTGTGTTTTTAATATTTTCTTTAGTATTGGTTTTCTTAAGTATTTCTGCTAGGTGGTAGTCCGTGTCTGGTTTCTTGATCTCCCAGGGTGGAATCACTGTCTTGTATTCACAACTGTTATTAATTGATGTAATTAATGTACCCAGATGGACAATTTCCTCCATACACTTCCATCCTGTAGGGTATCTAGTGGTATTCATTGGATTGGCCTGAGTTGTTAGTTGGCATCTGGTAAAAGCTGTATGTGCTGGGTGAGACTTATCTAACATAACTCTGTTCATGTAATTTAGTCTTACCTCCTTTCTCCTTAATTCTAAGGGTAGAATTCCTAAAGCCACCTCTATAGCTCCCATTGATGTTGATCTGATTGCACCTGCTATTGTACATAATGCCTGATGCTGAATTATGTCTAATTTAATCTTGTTACTGTGTGCAGCAGAGTCATATATTATACTTCCATAATCTATTTTTCCTGTAATAAAAGATTTATAAAAAGTGAGCATTGTCTTAGTGCTTGCACCCCATCCATTACCTTTCAAATATCTGAATAAGTTAGTCAATCCTCTGCAAGACTCCACTAGTTTATCTATGTGTTTATTCCAGTTTAGCTGTTGGTCCAATGTCATTCCTAGATATCGAGTGGTTTGCATTGTATTAATGTTTTGCCCTTGGATATTTATGTCTATAATTTTATTTTTGTCGACCCTACCTTTACTGAAGATCTTTCCCAACGTTTTATTTGTATTTAGCTAAAAACCCCATTTTGTCATCCATTTACATACTTTATTTATTTGCTTTTGTAGATCCTTATATAATTTTGGCAGATGTTTCCCAGTCCTCCATATAGCAACATCATCTGCAAACTGTGACAATTTATTTGTTATATCATTAAATTCTTCACCTAAATCATTTACCATTATTGTAAAAATTGAAGGAGATATTACTGATCCTTGGGGTATTCCATTTTGTGGTTCATACAGTTCTGATCTATCATTGTTTACCTGAACAGTGAAATATCTATCTTGCAGAAAATTCTCTAAATAATTATATATTTTACCGGTTACTCCTATCTTCTTCATTTTAAAGAAAGCACCCTCTCTCCAGCATTCATCATAAACCCTAGCTATGTCTAAAAATACTACCACAGTTTTTTTTTCTTTTGAAATCCTGATTTTACTTCACGTTCCAATTTAATTATCTGATCCATAGTGCATTTGTTCTTCCTAAATCCTGACTGAGTTTGATTATATAAATTATTCTTTTCCAAATAAAACTTTAATCATTTATTTACTAAGGTTTCTAATATTTTACCTAGATGGGAAGTTAAAGAAATTGGTCTGAGTCAGGGAGGCAATGGAAAGTAACCCACCACAAAAAAGTAGAAGACAAATGAAAATAGTAGAGATCAGGAAGCAGAAGTGTAACAGAATGGGGCGACCCCTCTTGATCTCTGTTTCACTACGACAGTATCAGTTACATTTTTGTACTGATTTTTATTGCGTGCTTTCAATTGTCGCACTTTCTTTCTCTGCTATGTGTAGCAGATATTTGGTATTTCATCCTTACATTCCTCTCAGGGATAAGTTATTACATCTGTTTGTTTCCCTTCCGTTCGCTAAGCTTTGCAAGGAGTGGCAGAAATAATATTAACGACAGGCAGGTTGGTAAAATTCCTTTGTACCAAATCTTGGCCTCGTTAGATTAGCCCCACGAAAATTCCAGCGTATTTTATTAATCGCTGACAAAGGCCAGAGTCTGACAAAGGCCAGAGTACGGGATAGATAAGGAGATTGCCTGTCTGTGAATAGATTACTTTCTGATAAAGTAATAATTTGTTACATCTGAAACACAGTTTCACCCATGTGTTACCGGGGCTCGAAAGGGGAGCAAAGAATAGTAACACAAGTACCCTACCAGGCATGTCGTAAAAAGCGACTAAGGAAGGTTGGGCATGGGGCTGGTTACCCCATCCCATAAAAAATTTTTTACCACAAAAACTTCAACAAACATAGACAAGTCAAATAAAGAATATAAATCAACTCAACCGCCCAAGACAGAAGAAAGTCCTCTGGAAAGGAGACGCATGAAGCAACCTAGAGAAAGCCGAAAGGAGTCTGGGTTGCCGACTAACCGTTTTTCGTCTAGGAAAATCTCCAGGATTGGCACCTGGAATGTTCGCACTCTGTATGAACAAGAGAAAACTGCACAGGTACCAGCAGAAATGAAAAATTACAGGATTGATATCCTGGTTTTCTGCGAGACACGGTGGAAAGGCATAGAGAAAAGGAGATTAATCACAGGAGAAATGGTGTTGTCCTCAGGACATTAGGAGGAAAGAGCCCACAACAGTGAAGGTGTGGCTCTAATACTGTCAAAGGAAGCACAGAAGGCACTTATAGAATGGGAAGCAATGGGACTCCGAATTATAACAGCAAGGTTTATATCAGCCAAAAAGAAAGTAAATATAAACATCATTCAGTGTTATGCACCAACAAACGATAAAGAAGAATCTGTGAAAGAAGACTTTTACACCAGACTACAAAATGTCTTGGACAATAAGAAAAGAAAGGACATCACAATTTTGATGGGGGACCTAAATGCGAAAATAGGAACAGACAACACTGGCTTTGAAGAAATCATGGGAAAGCATGGATTAGGTATGATGAACGAGAATGGGGAACTATTAGCAAACTTCTGTGCTTCAAATCAACTAGCTATAGGAGGAAGCATATTTCCACATAAAAGAATACATAAAGCAACATGGATATCACCAGACCACAGAACTGAGATCACATATGCATAAGTAAGAAGTTTAGGTCATCATTGCATGATGTGAAAGTATGTAGAGGAGCAGATGTTGTATCAGACCACCATCTTCTGTTGGCTAAAACAAAAGAAATTTTCAACAGCATATAGCTGTAGACAAGAATATAATGTGGGATATCTAAGAAATCAGGAAATAAGTTTTCAATCACAGTATCCAACAAATACCAACAGCTGGAAGATGAAACAGATACGGAAGACCACTGGCAACAAGTAAAAAATATATGGAACGAGACATGTGAAGAAGTACTGAGAAAAAGAGAACATCAGCACAAAGCATGAAAAACAACAGAAACTATTAGTAAGATAGAAGATAGGAAAAACAAGAAATCAGATTTAAACAGAAGTACAACCAGAAGCTCCAAAGACAAGGCTCATGAAATGTACATAGAAGCAAACAAAGAAGTAAGAAGAAACATCAAAAGAGACAAGATGAAATATATTGATGATTGGCAAGGGAGGCAGAGGAAGCTGCAGCCAAAGGAAATATGAGTGACCTGTACAACAACACAAAGAAGCTAACAGGGAAATATAAGCAAGCAAATGCCTCATAAAAGATATTAATGGAAAATTGCTTAGTAATATACAAGAACAAATGAAGAGATGGACAGAACATTTTGAGGAACTTCTCAATAGACCATCTCCAACTAATCCCCCAGACATCCAGCCAGCAGAAGAGGAGCTACAAATCAGCTGTGAACGACTAAGTAAAGAAGAAATAAAGAAAGACATAAAGTTTCTGAAAGATGGAAAAGCAGCTGGTCTAGATTGCATTCCAGCAGAGGCCATCAAAACAGATATTGATACCTCTACAGAGATATTATACAAACTACTTGGCAAAGTCTGTGAGAGAGAGGAAATATCAGCAGAACGGAAGGAAGGTTATCTGGTCAAGTTGCCTAAGAAGGGAAATTTACAAGAGTGCACAAATTATAGAGGAATAATGTTACTATCAGTGCCAGGAAAAGTATTCAACAGAATCATCATTGAGAGATTAAAAGAGTCCATAGACAAGCAACTGAGAGATGAACAAGCAGGTTTTCGACAAAATAGATCCTGTACAGACCAGATAGCCATATTGAGAATAATAGTTGAACAAAGTCTGGAATGGAATTCACCGTTATACATCGGATTCGTGGACTATGAAAAGGCATTTGACAGTGTAGACAGATAATCGCTTTGGAAATTGATGAGGCATTATGTAATTCCGATGAAGATCATTAACTTAATAAAGAAGACCTATGAAGACATGACATGCAGAGTTCTTCATGAAGGACAACTTACAGAACCGTTTAGGATTAGAACGGGAGTGAGACAGGGATGCCTCTTGTCTCCATTTATTTTCTTACTAGCAATAGATTGGGTTATGAAAACATCGACATCACCAAACAGAAATGGAATCCTGTGGAATCTGACTAAACAGCTTGATGATCTGGATTTTGCAGATGACTTGGCTCTTCTGTCCCATAACCATAATCAGATGCAAGAGAAAATGAAAATTCTCGATGAGAGGTCACAACAAGTGGGCCTGAAAATACACAGGGAAAAGACAAAAATTATGAGAATAAATGCAAGAAATGATAACAAGGTTGAACTTGAAGAAACACCACTAACAGATGTAGAATCGCACACAATCTTGGAAGTAATATAGACAAAGTTGGAGGGACAGACAGTGATATCAAAATAAGAATACAAAAAGCAAGAGGAGCTTTCATTGCATTCCGAAACATAAGGAGAACAAGAGAAATCAAGTCCAACACGAAAATAAGAATCTTCAACTCAAATGTGAAGTCAGTCTTTTTTTATGGCTCTGAGACACGGAGAGCAACAAAAACAACAACCAAAAAGCTACAGACTTTTATAAACGGGTGCTTGCGTAGAATAGAAGGACTGAAATGGTATGACAAAGTCACAAATGTGGAATTGATGACAAGAACCAGACAAGTGCCAGTGGAACAAGAGTTGAGAAGAAGACGCCGGCGATGGATTGGACACATTGAGGAAACCTGTTGATAGCATTACAAGGCAGTCCTTGTTCTGCAGTCCACAAGGAAAGAGAGGCAGAGGTAGACCAAAAAAACACACGGAGAAGAGAACTGGAAACAGAGGTGAAAATGATGAGGAAAGCATGGAAAGAACTTGAGCGGATTGCACAGGACAGGAAGACTTGACATGTGTTTGTTGAAGGCCTATGCTCTTTGGGGAGCTAAAGGGTATTCAAACACAGTTTCCAGATGTGTCTGTGAGTTCGTCTGCCAGGCAATCGGATGTTTTCATACCATATATGTAAGAGATGACCTCTACATTACGTTCAAAATTTTTCCATGGAAATATTTTGAATTTCCCCACTGGACATGCATGTTTGAAAACGATTGGTTTTTTACTTAGTAGCATAACAAACAGATGCGGGGGTAGTACAGGCATATAACCTCACACGTTACAGTGTTTTTTCACTGTGAATAGTTTACTGTGAGATCCACGCTTGCCACGACGACACCATACCTCGCCAGAGTTAGAATTCAGAATTCCTTTTATCAGGCCGGACCTTTTCTTGGAGAATCTTGACGGACTTACAAAAACAGCCCAGGAAATCTCTACCATTTTAATAAGGAAACCGGGACTGAGGAAACTGAAAACACGGAGTCATAGAGGGAATCTTATTAAAGAAACGACACCCCAGACGCGTGTAAGAGGCCGATTCAAGTTTCTTTTATTCATCTGAACAAAAGAGTCTGAGCCAGGATTGGCGTAAGTTGTCATTTTATATTACTAACATTTTAACTAACACGTATACATATATATTACCATGTGAATATTAATATGTGAAAATCGCTAGTGGATGTCCTAGTTATTTGAGGCTGGCAACCTCAGCGTATAGAATGATTTCATGAACCACCACTGCCAAGGGCTGGTGATTGCTTCATTGCTAGTTTCGTAAAGAGAACTAAAAGCACAAAGTAGTCCCAGGTTCCATAGAGAGCAGTGAGGAAAAGATGAAAGAAAAGATGTACATTCTAATTATAATACTTACAATTTCAAACCAATGTAAATGTCGATGTTAACATATGCACTTTAAAATTAATGGAAGTTTCAAACTTTTCAAATCAGTGTAAACATAAATGAAAACATATTCAATTTATATTGTGAACACTTTTCAATCAGTGGAAATGTAAATGTAAACATATTCTATCTGTACTATTAACCTTTTCATTTAAATGTAATGTAAAGCTAAAGCTATCCAATTTATATGTAAAAAAAAGTTTTATCCCGAGTAATTAAATTTAATTCTCATCGAGGGTAAATTCTGAGATAAATGGGGTGGTAGAATAGAGGAAAGGGGACACATAAGTATGTGTCGGGGAACGCAAGACTCAGGAGAGCGTTTCGTTTCTATTCTTTATCATAGTTATTGGTGGTACCAGCAGAAAGAACTATCTCTGGAACAAGAAGGGAACAGTGGCCTAAGCTTTAAGACGAGAGACCAACTTTGTAGACTCTCCTTGACATTTCTGGGAAACGAGCTACACCCGACAACCTTGACGAGCGAGAGCAGTATAAAAAGAACCCATCAGCGGGAGCAGAAACTACTATTGGCAGCTGTCACATATATATGTAAATAGTGCAACAGTGAAACAACGAAATTCACTGACTGTAGACTCACCTTTGAAGCCACGCCTATTTTTTTCTGTTGACATGCGCTGACAAGGTTTACCTACGTTCAGACAGGATAAATAACAGTCAATGAGAGCCATGATTCGCTATTTCAGTTATCACGCAAGCTGATTTGGCCATTATCATTGTTGAACAGACAGAAGAGCGCGGATAAATGTAGCGGCTTCTTTGATCAGGGGGAAACGCGGGCAGAGAGTTTGCTGTCCAACATTTCAGGGGACTTAAGCAAATGCAAAAGGGGCGATAATTATTTTTACCGACCACATTTGTTGGTCCGTGATCCCAGGGGACGTAATTATCTTATCTACAGCAGAGAGACGGGATCAAAGACGGTCTGTTCGCTTAGTTAATGTCTATGTTGTGGGTCGGCATCAGTGAGCAGAAAATCTTCATCTCGGGAGTCGAACGCGTTGATTTTCCCTGATACGGCCGAAGGCGCGATTTCTCGCACAAGTTAGTGAAATAACAGCATTTCCGTATAAATACTCCGTCCTCCCAAAGTCATTATCTAGTCGCTTCGGAATTTTTTGAAATATCTAGCTCGTTATTCTAGAGCCATTGTGAAAGTGTGTGATAGCATTCCGTGAAGATAGTTTCATTTCTGATTACGGTAATGGATATTAGCATTTAAGTGATTTAATGTGTTAAGTTCATCATTATAATTCACTGGGATTTTCTATGTGCTAATACTAGCGTAGGAAATAACGCATAGCTAAATTTTTCCAGTGTAATGTAGATTTAATCACTCGCTCTTACCCAGAAAGAGATGTTTAAATTGACTAATAAATACACTAGGCGACTGACTATTGACGGAATATAAATTTACCTCTAATTCATTACGTGTAATTGTGTAAGTGACTAGTGTAATATCATGTGGCGAAACAAGTAGCTAGTAATGACAAGCGATATTTGTAAAGTAGTCATAATTAAATTAACACTGATATTGTGCGCTGCGAGTTTTACCGGGGCGGGAGGGGAAAAGGCGCATACCTTAAATTTACCTTAAACCCAACCCGTAACAGGTGAGCGAAGCGTGATAAGATAGGCTAAGACACGTGTGCTTTTAATTTAATTAAATGACGGAGTGGATAAGAGATCTTACCTTGCGCGTGATAGGATAGGATATTGATATTGTGATTAAATGTTTTGTTTTCTCCTAAATTTAGTACTGATCACAAAACCAGCATGCCAGCGGTCTAAATACCACCAGTAACATATTCGTAGTATTTATCGGGTCTTCGATGTTGACCAGTGCGGTCCTCTTGCTTCATCCAGAGAGAGAGTCCAAACTTATAAACATTAAGAATTAATTATAACTGGAGATACAAAATACCCAGATTTTTCATTCAATTTTATCAGCCCGCTGTTGCCAAATATCTATACATAACATTGTTCCCGACTACTGACCATTGTGTTGTCAAGTGGATTTATCCAGAAAGAATACGTGGTTTTCATAATCGGCACTCAACCCCCAGAGAGAGAAAAACCGATAGGAGATACTTGCATCATCATTATTTTTTTCTAACAGTTTACCCACCAGACATTGGAACATTAACTATTGGAAGTACTAACTACTGTCCACTGTGAACACTAGATCATGGTAAATATTTTGCTACCTGAACTATCTGACGTGACATTATCATATCAAATAATCACCACCAAAGTTGACCTTTTGGGGTTATTAACTTCTTGCTGGATCTTTTCTCAACAGAGGGGATGGCGCTTATGGGTTTATTTTCCAAATTCTGTAACCTACGATTTTATTGATTTCTACATGTTTGATGTTGTGAAAGTTTAAAATGATAATAAACTTAACAAAACTTAATTACTTGTGTTGGTCAGCCTAGCCCATACCCATACTCCACTTACCATAGTTTTTCACGTTTGTGTGTCTTGTTGTCACAAAACTGTGCGTGTATGTGTGTAGTTAAACATATCTATATTATCTGTATGGAGAGTAGGATTGTCTGAAACAAACTACAGTAGTAAAGATAGGCTGGATTAGAGTATCTTCTTAATCCAGTGACAGATTCTACCCTTAAACTATTCACTCGTGAAATCTATTTCTTATACCTTAATTCTCACTCATTTACCACTTTGCCTGTTCTACTCAAACGGGACCAAATAAATCTTAATACCTATCAAATTTACGACAGCAGCTAAGTGCAAAATATACGCTGCCACAGTGAACTTTTTTTCCCATCGACTCTACTATCAATCAATGAGGAAACTTTTCTTCTAAACTATTCAATTATTTTCAAACTGTTAAAACTTAAGTGATTATTAAATTTTGTTATTTGTAATTTTACAAATTTAACTTCGATTTAATCATTTTAAAGTTACTGCATGTTTGTCTCAGTCAATTTACTACACAACCTCTAAACATAGCTATACCAGAATGATAAGACTCCCACTGAGTAAATCAGAGGTGGGGGCTTAACGAGCTAAAATTAATCATTGTTTAATTCTTTACAAAAGTGGTCGGCAGATTCTAGAATTAACGTGCTCAGCCAAAGCAGCATTGTTTTCGCTTATCTAAGTTGGCCAAAGAACTCTTTAAACAGCCACGGTCTGGAACACTAAACGTCGGGAAAGAAGATCTGGAAGAACACCCTAGAAAGACATATTCAGATGGTCGCAAAGATGAGCCTCTCAACAGCATGGCAGGTCATATATGGCCTAGTAAGCTTCCAGAAAGCACGGTGCAAATCAACTCCAGGTCCTAATGGTGTCCCGTATGATGATTATAAGAGATGTCCCGAAGTTCTGAAACGGCTGCTAAAAAATCCTTGGAAAAAAACCAGCTTGTAAGCAAAGAATGGAGAAAGGCGAATTGAGTCTACATTCCGAAAGAACAAAAATCCACAGACATCAGTCAGTTCAGGCCAATCTACCTACTTAATGTGGAAGGGAAGATATTATTCTCAGTGATGGCTAAAAAGCTCACCACATACCTCCTGAAGAATTGGTACATTGACACTACAATCCATTAAGGGGGTATCCCAGGCACACCAAGGTGTCTAGAGCAAGCCACGTTGATCTGGGAAGGAATTCAAAAGGCAAAGTCTGACAGAACGAATCTCTTTGTAATCTGGTTGGATCTAGCTAATGCATATGGATCCGCTCCACACCAGCTGTTGTGGCAGGCCCTGGAAATGAACCATGTTCCACAAGAAATTGCAACAATGCTGAAGCTGTATTTCGCAGGGTTCTCTGTCAGATTTTCAACCAGAGAGTACACAACGAAGTGGATTGACCTACAAGTTGGAATTGCGATGGGATGTACCATCTCTCTGATATTATTCGTGTTGGCTATGCAGGTAATCCTCAAAGTGGCTGAAGGATTTGCAAAAGGTCCAAAGCTCAATGGAAGGTGTCACATGTGTGGTAAAGTGGGATGATATAAATATTTATAGGGGACTTAGTGTACTGACTGAGATCAGCTGTGAAGGTATCTGTATCTAATATGTGTAGTGTTTTACAGATAACCTTACTTGCTGCCACATATTTATATCTCAGTCAGAATTATTCTGGAATATTGTGTTGGTAACGTTATATGTCTAGGGTTATGCAAATGATGAAGTGTAAGTCACCACAACAACAAACAGATAAACAATTTAATTATTCCACCATACTTGACAATACTGTGACACTCACAAACAGTCAACACTCTAGAAGACTATCTTAAAAGATTCAATGATAAATTTCAGATATATACAGATGTATTGATTTTTTCTACAATAGTGATCCTGATTCAACTTCACAGTGAACCAGGCAATATTATAACATGTAATTACAAATATTATGTACACAGTGATAAATGTGGTCTGTGCATTGACATACAATATTAGTAATCTATGTGTGTGAGTTGTGATGAGGTAATATGAGGCAATACTGGTTTTGTTCTTCAAGATATGTTCTTATTGGTCATCATGACTGCATGTGCTTGTGTATGTTGGAACTAGTATTGGAGATGGTCTCAGTTCCGAACATTAAAACAATTAATTGCCCCTCTTTAATTAATACAATTCATTTTAAAAGGAGGGGTACAAATTGTTGAGCTCTGTTGGCCACGAAGGGCTTAACTTTCGTGATGGCGGCAGGCAAAGACTCCTCTGCTAGACTTCTTCACTGGTTCTGAAGACACCTCACTGGTTACTACAGGGACCAAAGAGTATGTTGTAGCCTCTGGATTCAGCAAACGCTCAGACCAGGTGCGGCTTCAATAACTAGGACCACAGTCCCACAATTCAAGGAAATAAACACAGATACGTTGACTAGCAATGAATGTAGGCACAAATACTGGCACAAATTCCCATCTGCTTATGTTCCAGGCTTTTATTTAGCAAAAATATGAGCTGGCTTCAACGCACTGTTGTTGTATCAAGCTTATTTGAACTAGTGGTCTCGACCTAACGCTATCAATTAACTATATTAACAGACCTAACCAATCAGGCCATTTCTACCCCATCGTTTGAAAAAAAGTACTCTTACTTCCGTCTCCCTTGACAACAAAAGATAGCATTTATAGTCCGACTAATCGTGTTTAGCCTTACATATCATTCCATCCAATCAATTCAAATGTAACTTGTGGCCTATTTCCGTACAATGGTGGTTTAAAATTCTGCCACTGAGCGACTCCGAGTTTTTAGGTTGTCTGACACCCTCATTATTTTCTGTTGCCTATAATTTATTAATTCCTGGACTATTTGCGTAACACTTAACA
Source organism: Oreohelix idahoensis (assembly GCA_024509875.1). Classification (NCBI taxonomy): domain Eukaryota; kingdom Metazoa; phylum Mollusca; class Gastropoda; order Stylommatophora; family Oreohelicidae; genus Oreohelix; species Oreohelix idahoensis. Next base: position 407,138 of record JAMPIV010002868.1, read on the forward strand.
TATTCTGTGTCAGCAAGCCCTAAGGAATCCAAATATCTCAATTTAAGGGAGCTAGGTGGCTGCGTTCAAAATGTGCATTTTCTACCACCTCCTGTTCACTTCAATCCCCATGTGGTGTCTGGGTACTGTCATGTTTTCAAACGTAAACCCATCTAATGTCATCTTTCCTAATAAGCGTTTTTCAGGTTTTTAAAACCTAACTCTGGGAAGGGTAGTGTTTATATCACTGTCCGTCTGAAAAAAAGTTAGTGCATGTGGCCTTACACGCGTGATAGTAGTAATTGTATATCGCGTTACGCTTGTTGGGGGTGGCATTAATAGCGAGACGCGTGTTTAGTGTTGCATGCGTTCCTGATTTTCCATCCTACATCCATCTGTCCATTCGTAGTGTAATTAATTTAGGTCATACGCAGTGTGCCTCTCAATGTTTTTTCTTAGAAATGCAATACCCGTTTTAATGTGTTGTGGAAACGCTTGTATTATGCAGTGGCTTGTATTTAACGTGGAAACGTTACAATTTGCAGACAAAGCATAAACAAAGGGGATTTCGAGTACTGTCATTGTGACAGCACTGTTCTTTACCATTCTTCTTCCTTTTATAGAATTTATTTGTTAGGCTTTACATTTACTTTTTAATTTATATATGTGGATTAGAATTTCTCACGACAAATCCTCCCCTCTTAAAACAGACGTTATATGTCAGTCTATAATTCTATATACACATAGAGAAATTTATGTCTATGCCTAGTGATTTCTTTGATTTTCATCGCACGGATGGCGGCTTAAAAAATCTGCATCAACGTTTCTCTAATTTTATTTTGCTCATGGATTAATGCAGGTGGGTCAAGTCAAAGTAAGCACTACTGACGAAGGTTGCCTCAGACCTCTGCAATCCAAGAATCCATTTCAGATATGTTACTGTACAGCTGCAAGTGTTACGGATTGTCTTACTACTGCTTAGCAATCAATATTCACCATTTTCTCTTCGCTGAGTCTGCTCAGCGACATGTCCCGAGAATATTAGATGTTCCTCAATTTGTACGTTATGAGGAGTTGATCTATATGGTGCTATCTGAGTTGTGGAGGGGATCCAATAATTTCCGGATCAGCCTTAATAAACACTCGGACTATCCTCAATTCAAAAGGTAACAATGGAGACACTCTGCTCCTCCGAAATGTTCACAGCCAACAATTTGTCTGATCTCAGGCGGGATTGAATGTGGAAACACCCTTCTAATAATATATTTATAATGTTCTATAATGTGCCGCTCACATGGAGGCTATATTCACCAACTATAGTTTCGCCTACCGACAATCTGGAGAATTAAGATAATATGTGGGGAAATGAGTTTCTGCATCAGAAATCAATTCGCCCTTAGCATTGCTATAAGATGTGTGGGTTTTCTCCATCCAGGGTCCGATCAATAATTTCCCTTGGACGGTGTGGGGTCGGGTGACTACCAATGTCACCAGTGCCCTTTTAATGCTAAGTTAATAGCCATAGTGTGAAGCGCTGTGAGCATTTCCCGAATTGCTCACTCGTCCACTGCCCACTGTTCTTATGTTAACAATTTGTTTCGGTTTTAACTTAGGCGGATCATCTTCAATGTCAATGTCAGCCAGCTCCCTAAATGCGGCTTCAAACTGTCCCTGGGTTGACTGGTCTGAATTTATCTTTTCTCTGGATGCCTTTCTCAGAGTTGCGAATCTAAATATTTTTGGTGAACACTGTTGGGGGAAAGGTGGATACCTATCCTCTATGTCAACCTTATTATTGTTATTTTCCTTGTTAATGTTAGGCCCATATGTTTCAGAATGCTTGGCTGGCATCTGATTATGATTTTCCCAACTTGGGGACTGTACCTTGCTACATTTTTCACAGGCCCCCACAAATTGTGCAATATCAGCAGCTACTTGGGGCCAATAGAATTTTTCTGATGTCCTTTGACGGGTAGTCCCATTTCTCTGGTGTCCACCGTCTGGTACAACATGTGATTTTGCCATCACTTCTTCTCTGTAGGGAGTTGGGAGTACCAACTGTCCATATCCTTTGGGTCCTGCTCCCGCCTTCCTGTGGAGCAGTCCATCCCTCAAGTAAAATTGTCCTTTCTTAGGGTGTGCATGGCTGTTTAGCAATTTGTCAAAGCAAGGTTTTAATGATTTGTCCTTTGCCTGGGCCTTTCTCATCTGTTTATCAGAAAAGGTTAATGGGGGTTCCTCCTCCTTTCTACTAGGGGTCGACCTGACCTGAAGCGTGGCCATTACCACAGGTTTTACAGGGCTTCCTAGAAAAACATATTTACTTCCTAACACCAGCGGGTAATTAGGATCGTCACACACGGCTGCTCTAATCACTCCTTCCACGTACCTTGTCTCTACATTGATCTCGGCTACGGGAAGTGTCATGGTGGATATTCCCTTTACGGCCCCTTGTATCTCCACTTTCTCTGTGGTATACTGTTCAGGGTGCACTCACAACTGAGTCATATTCTAAACCTGAATCGTAAAGGCACCTAACCTTGGCCCCATTACATGTCACTTCTTCACAGATGGGGGGATGTTGAAGATTTATATGATTCTCTGTCAGTTTCTTCTTCCCCTTGTCCACTGTTATCATGCATGCCGCGTGATATGGAGGAACCTTCCTACCACATTCACTAGTATTATGATTATGCATCCTGCATATTTGACAATATTTTCCTTCCTGTCTGAAGGGTTTCCTGTTATCATATTTCCTTTCATTGAATTGTGGGGTTTTATTTTTATAGTCATTTCGTGGCCTATCAAACTGGTGCTTACCTTTGTTTTGATCTCTATGATCAAATTCATTAAAGTTTTGTGGTGCCTGATAATTGTCTACCTGCCTCTTCTTATTACCTGTTACTTCTGCCTGAGCTGCTTGATACCTTTCAGCAACATTTAGCAACTCACCCAGCCTCTCTGCACCTTGTTCCATGAGAAACTTTCTCAGGTCTGGAGCCATGGACTCTCTTAATTGTTCTATAAGGATCATTTCCTTAAGATCTTGGGTTTTCCCCAGAGAAGTCCATTTCTCCAAGTATGTCTCTAACCGTGCAGAGAACTGGTGATAGGTTTCACCTGACAGTAGTTTAGCATTCCTAAATTTTTTTCTATAAAATTCTGCGTTCTTTTCATATCTTAACAAAAGAGCCTGCTTTAGCATGTCATAATTTTCCTGATCATCTCTGTGCATTTTAGCAAAAACTTCATAAGCTGCCCCACGAAGTCCTTGAGATAACTTTAAGCTCCACCTTTCTCTCTCTAACCCATATGTGGTAGCTAATAGTTCATATCTATTTAGATAGCTCTCTATATCATCGTCTTTCTCAACAAAATGATCTAAATGAAAATTCATAGCTGAGGTTGAGGCTCCCTGGCTAGCAGTGGCATCAGAGGCAAAGGGACTGGCACCATTTTCAGGAGCATGGCCTTGAAACTCAAACTCCCTTAGTCGTAACTCATGTTCCCTTTGTAATCTCTTCTCCTATTTTTCTGCTTCCCTCTCTGCAGCTAATCTTCTTTCCTCGGCTTCCCTCTCTGCAGCTAATCTCTTGTCTTCTCTTTCTGCAGCCTGTCTTCTTTCCTCGGCTTCCAATGCTTTAGCCTCTTTGTCAGCCTCAATCTGCAACCTCTTAATTTCCTTTTCAGCCTCTAACCTTCTTTCGGCCTCTTTTTCTAATCTTCTTTCTTCCCGTTCAATAAATTTGTCACATTCAGTAGTGACATAGGTAATCATAACTTGCCCCTCTAATCCCAACTCTTTTGCAGTCTGTACAGCAGCAGATCGAAATTTGGCCAGGTCCGCCATTTTCTACCAGGTAATTAAATAAAATATCTAACTAAACAATATAATCTGTAATTATATATCCAATAGACAAAACAGGCACCAAGAGCTCAACCTTATTTAATTCCACCCAAGGATACCTTTTAACTTTTTATATTCCCTGAAGTGAATTACCCCCAATATTTTAACTAGTAAAGGATTCAATATCCCGGACCGGACCCCAATATATGTGGTAAAGTGGGATGATATAAATATTTATAGGGGACTTAGTGTACTGACTGAGATCAGCTGTGAAGGTATCTGTATCTAATATGTGTAGTGTTTTACAGATAACCTTACTTGCTGCCACATATTTATATCTCAGTCAGAATTATTCTGGAATATTGTGTTGGTAACGTTATATGTCTAGGGTTATGCAAATGATGAAGTGTAAGTCACCACAACAACAAACAGATAAACAATTTAATTATTCCATCATACTTGACAATACTGTGACACTCACAAACAGTCAACACTCTAGAAGACTATCTTAAAAGATTCAATGATAAATTTCAGATATATACAGATGTATTGATTTTTTCTACAATAGTGATCCTGATTCAACTTCACAGTGAACCAGGCAATATTATAACATGTAATTACAAATATTATGTACACAGTGATAAATGTGGTCTGTGCATTGACATACAATATTAGTAATCTATGTGTGTGAGTTGTGATGAGGTAATATGAGGCAATACTGGTTTTGTTCTTCAAGATATGTTCTTATTGGTCATCATGACTGCATGTGCTTGTGTATGTTGGAACTAGTATTGGAGATGGTCTCAGTTCCGAACATTAAAACAATTAATTGCCCATCTTTAATTAATACAATTCATTTTAAAAGGAGGGGTACAAATTGTTGAGCTCTGTTGGCCACGAAGGGCTTAACTTTCGTGATGGCGGCAGGCAAAGACTCCTCTGCTAGACTTCTTCACTGGTTCTGAAGACACCTCACTGGTTACTACAGGGACCAAAGAGTATGTTGTAGCCTCTGGATTCAGCAAACGCTCAGACCAGGTGCGGCTTCAATAACTAGGACCACAGTCCCACAATTCAAGGAAATAAACACAGATACGTTGACTAGCAATGAATGTAGGCACAAATACTGGCACAAATTCCCATCTGCTTATGTTCCAGGCTTTTATTTAGCAAAAATATGAGCTGGCTTCAACGCACTGTTGTTGTATCAAGCTTATTTGAACTAGTGGTCTCGAACTAACGCTATCAATTAACTATATTAACAGACCTAACCAATCAGGCCATTTCTACCCCATCGTTTGAAAAAAAGTACTCTTACTTCCGTCTCCCTTGACAACAAAAGATAGCATTTATAGTCCGACTAATCGTGTTTAGCCTTACATATCATTCCATCCAATCAATTCAAATGTAACTTGTGGCCTATTTCCGTACAATGGTGGTTTAAAATTCTGCCACTGAGCGACTCCGAGTTTTTAGGTTGTCTGACACCCTCATTATTTTCTTTTGCCTATAATTTATTAATTCCTGGACTATTTGCGTAACACTTAACATATTCTGTGTCAGCAAGCCCTAAGGAATCCAAATATCTCAATTTAAGGGAGCTAGGTGGCTGCGTTCAAAATGTGCATTTTCTACCACCTCCTGTTCACTTCAATCCCCATGTGGTGTCTGGGTACTGTCATGTTTTCAAACGTAAACCCATCTAATGTCATCTTTCCTAATAAGCGTTTTTCAGGTTTTTAAAACCTAACTCTGGGAAGGGTAGTGTTTATATCACTGTCCGTCTGAAAAAAAGTTAGTGCATGTGGCCTTACACGCGTGATAGTAGTAATTGTATATCGCGTTACGCTTGTTGGGGGTGGCATTAATAGCGAGACGCGTGTTTAGTGTTGCATGCGTTCCTGATTTTCAGCCCTCCCTTCTTTCCATCCTACATCCATCTGTCCATTCGTAGTGTAATTAATTTAGGTCATACGCAGTGTGCCTCTCAATGTTTTTTCTTAGAAATGCAATACCCGTTTTAATGTGTTGTGGAAACGCTTGTATTATGCAGTGGCTTGTATTTAACGTGGAAACGTTACAATTTGCAGACAAAGCATAAACAAAGGGGATTTCGAGTACTGTCATTGTGACAGCACTGTTCTTTACCATTCTTCTTCCTTTTATAGAATTTATTTGTTAGGCTTTACATTTACTTTTTAATTTATATATGTGGATTAGAATTTCTCACGACAACATGTCACCGCTTAAAGCATTCCTTGTGAGATGGGGGACGTCTGATGATGCTCAGTGCCCCCTGTGCCGTGAGAGGCAGACACTTGAACATGTGCTCTCAGTTTGCAAGGTGTCATTAGTAGAGTACTAAACGAGCTGGCAGCTACAACAGACCTGGCAAGGGTGAAGGCGAACAGCAAAGTCATACCGAGTACCACAAATACATACTTTATGAAAGCAGGTAAATCAGCACATCTCAAACCAAGTAAATCAAGCAGTAGTTTACAATATCTTCTTGACTGCGCAAATGACTGGGAGATGGCAGTAGACCTACCTGGGCTAGGGGTATATCCAGATAATATCAGAAGATCTCGAGGACGGCCAGATATAGGGCTGCATTCCTCATCATCGCACCAGATTATAATGATTGAACTGACCGTGTCATTTGAATCCAGATTGGAGGAGAAGCACTTCAGATACGATGGGGTCACTGCACGGGTCATGACTGCTGAGATAGGTTCAAGAGGTCTCATAGCTGCTTCAGTGTATGATCTACTGAAACTGTTGGGTTTGAAAGGACATTCAAGAACAAGGGCGTGAGGCTCAGCGAAACTGCTGAAAGGGCATCGTGCTGGCTATGGAACAACCGCAACGGGCTATGGAACTCAGGACAGTAATTTGTTTTAAGCACAGGGACTGCTTTCACAATTGCCTCCAGCTGGCAGAAAACAGGAGTGAAGTTGAAAGCTGCAACCAAGGTGGAGTGGGTTCAATTCTCTGCACAAGACAACAGGGGGCTGGCACTTGGGAGTCATGACCCAAGTGGGCCTGCCCCCCTTAGAGTGTAAGGAGATTAAGGGTCTGAAACACTTGATTGACGGGGGACTCATCTGATGATCAGATTGCTTCCTGTTGTATCGCCCTATATAGAGTTTCCTATCATCAGTACTAAAACGAGAAAAAGAAGCCCATGATGCCAGTTCATATGGATTTCTTCTTCATCTGCGTTCAGTTTGTAGTCATGCTAAATCTGCAGGCCTGTCGCCAGGACGACGTCCACAATCTTTACCAGGTCGGCGCGGCAGCCCCATAGCTTCTGCTGGAGCTCAGCACCCCTTGACCAGTTCGCACGTCGCGGTTCATCATGGGTTGGGCAGTTCTGGAGAATGTGTTCTGGGGTCTGGATTCCAGTTCCACATAGGCATTCATTTGTGTGGGATATCCTGAGGAGATAGAGATGGCCAAGTAATCTGCAGTGGCCAGTTCTCAGGCGGAAAATGGTGGTCTGTTGGTATCGGTTTAGATATTTCATGAAAGTGGAACCCACATGTGAAGAGTGTCAAGAAACAAATACAATTAGATACTTTTTGGTGGACTACAAGAAATATGACCAGCACAGTCACAAAATTAAGACATACTGCAATAACCATAAGGTAGAAAAGAATGTTGAAAATCTTATAGACTTTAAGACCCCACAGGAAATACAAAAGTTAATAAAACACTATATTACAAAAACAAAAGCTAACATATAAAAAAATATGGATGCTAGCCAGTAGTTTACTGTGGTAGGTCCCCCCCCCCCCTTTTTAGAGTGTAAGGAGATTAAGGGTCTGAAAGACTTGATTGACGGGGGACTCCTCTGATGATCAGATTGCCTCCTGTTGTGTCTCTCTGTATAGAGTTTCCTATCATCAGTACTAAAACGAGAAAAAGACCCCCATGATGCCAGTTCATACGGACCATATGGATATTTCATGATACAGGAACCCACATGTGAAGAGTGTCAAGAAACAAATACAGTTAGATACTTTCTGGTGGACTACAAGAAATATGACCAGCACAGTCACAAAATTAAGACATTCTGCAATAACCATAAGATAGAAAAAGAATGTTGAAAATCTTATAGACATTAAGACCCCACAAGAAATACAAAAGTTAATAAAGCACTATGTTACAAAAACAACAGCTAACATATTTAAAAAAAACATGGATGCTAGCCAGTAGTTTACTGTGGTAGGTTTCCCCCCAGATCAGGGTCGGGAACATTTCCATGACAAAGAGCAAAATATTTAATTTTGTCTTCATTAAAAAAAAAGAAATTGAAGAACCGCGTGAAAAAAAAATCACATAGTATCCTTCATTCAATAATATATATATATATATACAAGGTATAAACTGTTCAAAAAAAAAAAAAGAAACGCAACATTATTGCAGTGGTAATGAACACCAAATTTCAAACTTGTACCAATATTTTATTTTACGGAATTAATGTTTCAATCTTGGCATGAAGAAACTTTCAGACTTTAACAATGAAATGATGGTCATTAAATTTGGTTTGGACTTTTATTCTTTGCGACTGAGGCCTCCGTTTCAGTAAGGTGTATGGCCTCCATCAGAGAACGACATCTCCTTGACATGGATCCGATTAGCCGTTGGATCTGTTGTTGTGGGATGGCTGCCCACTCTTCCCGCAGTGCAAGAGACAACTGTCGAAGATTGGCTGGAGCCACGTCTCGCTGGCGGAGTCGTTTGTCGAGTTCATCCCATAAGTGTTCTATGGGGTTCATGTCTGATGACATGGCTGGCCACGGAATGGTCTGGACGTTGTTGTCAGCGAGGAACTGGGTGGTGAGTTGTGCCACCTGAGGTCGAGCGTTATCCTGCTGAAAAATCGACCCTCGTGCAGCCAGAAGTGGAAGGACGTGAGGACGATGAATTTCAGCGACGTATCGTTGGGCATTCAGGCGTGCTTCAATTTGCACCAGGTCACTTCTTCCCATGTAGTTGATCGCCCCCCACATCAGTATACCTCCACCACCATGTGGAGGAGCCTCATCAACGCTGTTCTGGGCGTAACGCTCATGGACTCTGCGGTAAACTCTTCTCCGTCTATCGTGTCGCTGGAGCACAGAAAATGATTCATCACTAAACCAAACCCGTCTCCAGTCATTCCCAACGGTCCATTGACGATGCTGGTTCGCCCACTGCAGTCGGTTCTGGCGATGGTGGTCCGTAAGAAAAGGACCTCTGTAGGGTCTTCTAGCCCAAAGACCAGAGTCGTGCAGCCGGTTCCTGACCGTTTGATCTGAAATTCGACGAGCTGCTGACATTTACTGGACTGTCGATTCCTGAGATGACGCAGCCGTATGAAGCGGTCTTCGGCAGGAATTGTGACTCTGGGTCTTCCATTGCGCGGCCGGTCTGCCACTGAGCCAGTTTCTTGAAATCGCCTCCAAAGGCAACTAATGGTGCTTCTAACCACATTAAATTGTCTGGCCACTACACTTTGTGACTGTCCAGTCTGTAAACGTCCAATGATGATGAGTCGTTGTTCTGAAGTGAGATGAGCCATACTTGCGCATTGAATTTTCAACTGAATTTATTCGAGGAGCGTCAATCTTTTATAGGCATTCAATAATATGGTCAGAGAGTTTTGTGTTCAGTAAGTTTCACGGGATTCTCATGAACCTGTAACGAGTTATTATCAAAAATGTTGTTTTGACCTCTTTCATGACCTCACGAATCATGAGGTGAGTACAATTCAGGTAACCACGAGAAGTTAATGACCAGGTGGACACAGTCGATAGGTTGACTGATGTCCAATCAACGAATATCTTTTATAAAAGTAACACCAAAAAAGTTGCATTTTTTTTTTTTGAACAATATATATATATACATATATTCAGGGCCGTAGATAGGACTTAATAAAAAGGGAAGGGGGTGTTTATAAAAAAATTTCGGCACCCCCCCCCCCCTTGTATCTACGGCCCTGTATATATATATATATATATATATATATATATATATATATATATATATATATATATATATATATATATATATATATATATATATATATATATATAATAACCACAATTTTTCAAGAGCCGCACGAGATGGCTCAAAGAAGCCGCGGGTTCCCGACCCTTGTCCCAGATAAATACAGAGTGACCATAAATAAACCTCCAACCAATATTAAATGCATACCAGTATAGACACAACAATTTTTCTGAAGAATACAACAATATGAACTAAAATTAAATTGTAAAAACATCAACGAGAGGAAAATACAACACAGAGCATACAATAAATACAGTCAATAAAATATCACAATAAATGAAACGCGTTCTGATATAAATTACAGCTTCGTGTATATGGTAAATGGTTGAAAGGGATGTGCTACAAAGAAAAGTAGCAAACACCTAATAAAAAATATAAAAAATACGGACCAATTTCTTTAACTTCCCATCAAGGGTAAAATATTAGAAACCATTGTAAATAAAAGATTAAAGTTTATTTGCAAAAGAACTATTTATGCAATCAGAGTCAGACTCCCTGATGATTTAGGAAGAACAGGTACACTATGGACAAGCTAATTAACTTGGAAGATGAATTAAAATTACAATTTCAAAAGAAAGAAAAAAACAGTGGTAGCAATCTTTGATCGAGCTAGCGTTTATTTATCATGCTGGAGAGAAGGTGCTCTCTTTAAAATGAGGAAGAAAGGAATAACAGGTAAAACATGTAACTTTTTAGAGAACTTCCTGCAAGATAGATATTTCTAAGTTTGTCGTAAGTTGATATTGGTGTAGCTACAACAGTAGTTGTCGCTGGGGATGGCCTATGAAATATTAATTAGAAGGTCTCCAGAAATTGGCTCGTTAAAAAAGAAAGAGACCTATTCGGGATAAGGACAAGAAGAAGAGAATGCGAATGCTTTCCACTGGAAAGAGTTTTCTAGTAAATTATGGAAAGTGTTCTATTTCCCCACGACTTTAGCTTCTGTCCTCAGATCCTGTAAAAGAAAGAGCCCCCAATCTCATCTAAATGTAGAGTTTCACCTATATGTAAATATTTAACACCGATAGCATGTGTGATACATTAACGAACTAGATAATGATCAAACGATTATTGGATTTATTAATTAAATATCTACACATATAGGGTAAATAGTAATTACAACGTGATGATGGCGAAGACAATTCACACAAAACACACAGATGAGATATAAATAATGTAGTTAGTTAAATAGGAGAATGAACCTATGTGAAGCGAAATGATGATGTGATATGATACTTGTTACCAAACTGATGTCTAATCCACACTGTCCATGTGTCTCTTAAAGCTTTTCACGTGTATGATGATACACATGTATGCGTAGACTGTCCCAGGTAGGTGAATGGGTATGCTGTGTGGGTTATCTCCAAGACGAGAACGTACTGATGAAAGCTTTTGTGTAATGAGAACTTTGACGATACACAGTCCTTCAATGTTTGGCCCTATCTCTGTTGCGTTGACAAATCGTTGACTGTTGTCTTAAGAAAATGGCTGCTGTCTAATCCATGAAAAGCACTGGCTAGACTGGCGCTCTTGCACGAAATCTTCTTCTTCTTCTGCGTTCGTCCTGAAAAGGACGTTGGTTATGTTGTGTCGCAGTTTACACCAAAGCTGCGATATTTGCGCCTTTCGGCCGACACATCCGTTTTCAGCATGGCATTTTTGGGACCGGGTTTGCCTTCCCTCTTCGATCCCTCCTCTCTCGGCCAGGCTGCAGTGATGCAGCCTGTTTCCAGGACCACAACTTGGAGGTGGAGTAGGGTCTTGGTCAGATCTGGTTCGCTTACCCTGAAGCAAGCAGTCAAGCTATGAGACGCTGGCTGCATTCATCTCGTTTGCTGCGTCTTTGTTCCCTCTTACATGAAATGATCTTGGTATGTAGACTCAGCAACTTGAGAATGTACTCTTGATTAATAAAATATGCTTTGGGGTAAGGTGTAGCTTGTTAGCAGTATATGTGAATCAGCTTGTAAATATGGAATCTTGATTCTCAAAATGCGCTCTTCTGAGTGAGTTGAACTCGCTATAAATATGAGAGTCAACTTGCGCGTGCTTTAACTTGACTCATGCGGTAAGCTTTCGAGTGAGTTGAACTTGATATTTGAATACGTAATCAACCTGTGAGCACTTGATAAGCAGGTGAATAAAACGCTGCGCAATCGCAGTGTAAAACGTGGGCGAGCAATCTTCCTGCTTAACTGAGGAAGTAAAGGATGTCCTAAATTGCGAATTCTGCTATCCAGACGTACACTTTGCTAGTTTCTTTCTGGGTATACGCCAAACACATAAAGTGTAGACTCAGACTTCTGTTGGACACACTGAAGACACACAAAGTGGCTTCGTACGTTTCACCTCTATTATCAATGGTTAACTTTCTTTTATAACACTCCTCACTACTGATCTCTGCGAGTTTAATTCTCTAGTAATTATACATGACATGGGAGCCGCGCTAGCGTAGTGGTTACAACACCGCTCTGGCGACCGGGTGATTCAGGATCAAACCCGGGCGACGGCATTTGAGGATTTTTCGTCGACCGGGATTTGGACTGGATTAACTCGAGACCTGGCGAGCACATTTGAAGGAGTGTAGTCGACCAGGGACTGGCAGCTCCTGAGTCGACCCAGCTCTAATGGGTACCTCCGAAAACGGCGAGTATCTGCTTGAATTGCGAGGGACACTTGTCTCTGTACAAGAAAATAGGATACTCACGTAAATGTCAGGTTAGACATTAAAAATAACCTGAGATTTCGCCTCGAGTATTAGCGGGCGTACGAAAAAAAAAATTTATGACATGAGACGCACATGAGAAGTGTTAAATATATTGCGAATGAGAGTGTGTGCACATCATCATCATCATAACCCTCCACTCCCAAAGAAGCATAGGCCTTCGACAAACACACGCCAAGTCCTCCTGTCATGTGCCTTCATCTCAAGTTCTTGCCACGTTTTCCTCATGATTTTTACCTCTGTTTCCAGCTCTCTTCTCCATGTGCTTCTTGGTTTACCTCTGCCTCTCTTGCCCTGTATGTTCCAGAATAATGATTGCCTTGTAATGCTATCAACAGGTTTCCTCAGTGTGTGTCCTATCCATCGCCATCGTCTTCTTCTCATCTCTTGTTCCACTGGCACTTGTCTAGTTCTTGTCATCAGTTCCACGTTGGTAACCTTGTCATACCATTTTAATCCTTCTATTCTACGCAATCACTCATTTATGAAAGTCTGTAGCTTTTTGGTTGTTGTCACTGTTGTTCTGCATGTTTCAGAGCCATATAATAGTACTCACTTCACAATTGAGTTGAAGATTCTTATTTTCGTGTTGGATCCGATTTCTCTTGAACTCCATATATTTCCCAATGCAATGAAAGCTCCTCTTGTTTTTTGTATTTTTGTTTTGATATCACTGTCTGTCCCTCCAACTTTGTCTATATTGCTGCCAAGATATGTGTACGATTCTACATCTTGTATTGGTGTTTCTTCAAGTTCAACCCTGTTATCATTACCTGCATTTATTCTCATTATTTTTGTCTTTTCCCTGTGTGTTTTTAGACCCAATTGCTGTGACGTCTCATCGAGTGTTTTCAATGTGTCCTGCATCTGGTTACGGTTATGGGACAGAAGAGCCAAGTCATCAGCAAATTCCAGATCATCCAACTGCTTATTCAGAGTCCACTGGATTCCATTTCTGTTGTGTGTTATCGATGTTCTGCAGAAATTATTTGAGGACAGCAAACCATAAGTCAGAAGAGTTCAGGACCACCACTGGTGTAAGACAAGGTGATATCCTATCACCTTACCTCTTCATACTCCTTATGGACGATGTCATCAAGGCATGTAAGGAGAGAACAAGAAAGTATTCAGTGGGGTACTGGAAGATGAGACAGGTCTATATTTCGGAGCTGGCATTTGCTGATGATGTTGCCCTGATTGCTAAATCAGAGGCACATCTCCAATCCAACCTGCAAGTCTGGAAGGAAGAGCTGGAGAAGAGAGGGATGGTCATAAACAGCTCTAAAACAAAATCCATGGTGATATCACGAGAAGAAAGAAAACATCAGATTAAGCTGGGAGAACAGGTCCTGGAGCAGGTCGACCACTTTAAATACCTCAGAGCTATTATAGACCGAAAGGGAGGCATCAAAGAAGAGTTGGCCACTCGAAAAGCAGCAGCTGGGAGACTTTTTCAGGCCATAAACCGAGGATTCCCCAGCAAGAGAGAGGTTGGTAAGAAAACGAAGATGGCTGTATACCGCTCCACCTATGTCCCAGTCTTGACATATGGATGCGAGTCATGGGCAATGACTACAACCCATAAAAGCCAGATCCAAACCTCAGAAATGATGTATCTGAGGAAGGTGGTTGAAGTAACAAGAAGAGACATGGTACGCAACCAGACGATACGTCAAGGCCTTAAATCCTACCCCCTGCAGACCCAAGTAGAACAGTCCCAATTAAGATGGTTTGGCCATGTCTGCAGAATGGGAGAAGATCGGATACCACGACAAGCATGGGAAACAAAGAGCCAAGGATCCAGACCCCGAGGACGACCCAGAGTCCACTGGGAGGACAACATTAGACAACCTTTGAAGGATCGAGGACTAGAATGGAACCAGGCCAGGAGGAAGACAGCCGATAGGATAGTCTGGCGCTCTCTCTTCCAAACCTCTACACCTCACGGTAGAAGGGGACCGACTAAGTAAGTAAGTAAGTTATCGATGTTCTCATAATCCAGTCTATTGCTAGTTAAGAAAGGAAATGGAGACAAAAAGGTATCCCTGTCGCCCTTCCGTTCTCATCCCAAACAGTTCTGTAAGCTGTCCTTTATGAAGAACTCTGCATGTCATGTCTTTAAATGTTTTCTTTATTAAATTAATGATCTTCAGGGGAACTCCATAATGCCTCATCAATTTCCAAAGAGATTCTCTGTCTACACTGTCAAATGCCTTTTCGTAGTCCACAAATCCAATGTATAGTGGTGAATTCCATTCCAGACTTTGTTCAACTATTATTCTCAAAGTGGCTATCTGGTCTGTACAGGATTTGTTTTGACGAAAACCTGCTTGTTCATCTCTCAGTTTCTTGTTTATGGACTCTTTTAATCTCTCGAGGATAATCCTGTTTAATACTTTTCCTGACACTGATAGTAACATTATTCCTCTATAATTTGTGCACTCTTGTAAATTTCCTTTCTTAGGCAACTTAACCAGATATCCCTCTTTCCATTCTGCTGGTATCTCTTCCTTCTCCCAGACTTTACCAAGTAATTTATAACATTTCTGTAGCCGTGTCGATATCTGCTTTGATGCCCTCTGCTGGAATGCCATCTGGTCCAGACGCTTTTCCATCTCTTAGAAGCTTTATGGCTTTCTTTATTTCTTCCTTCGTTGGTCTTTCACAGTTAATTTGCAGCTCTTCTTCTGCTGGCTGGATGTCTGGGGGGTTTTGTGGAGCTGGTATATTGCACATGTAAGTCTGTAATGATGAGCTAACAAGATGAAGGTGAAGTATGAACTTTAAAATACCTCCTATCATCTTAGAGGAAAATCTTTTGATTTAATTACTCATTTATGAGAAGGATTAATTGAAAAACTGTCTTCCGCATATTAAGCTATGATGCTAAGTGCAAAAGTGATCTTAGCTAAAGACAAAGAAATCATATTAATAGTTTTTAAAAGATTCACTAACCTCCTTTTCCGTTTTGCAAACTCCTTTAAGAACACAATATACCACATATATGAATTATGTTATCCACATTGAATTAATTGCAGGCTATGGTCTGGGATATTATCTATACCACGCTGTTGAAACTGTACTGCTCTCTGGCAGACTCCGCGGTATATTATATTGCGGGTTAGTCCAAGGTGGGTCCATTGGGCCTGTGACGTATAACTCCCACTCATAACCCAATCTCTAGGTCTCCATATTGTGAAATTCTGCATGTACGTCTTTCATGCCCTGTCAGCGATTGTCCCTGGCCAAAAGGGGTGGGGTTTTCGCCACCAACTTCACATCCGTGCTATGGGTTCGTTTGCGTGACAACCCAGTGTTTTTTTTTGGATTGAGCGGTTAATAAAAAAAATTCACCCTGTTGTCCATTGTCGCTTTTCATGTTTTTTCTGTTTTATTTTCTTGCATGCGGCGAGCCTTTAATCTCTCAGTTTATTATGCCATGCTCTGTTTTCCCATCTGGCAATAATCATTCTTGTGTGCGTCTCGAGTCCATTGTCGCGCCGGCTATTGTATTGCGAGGCAGTGACCGTCTTTTGTTTAAACAGCGGCTAAGCCATGAAAAGACTACCATATTGTGTCAGTCGGGCATGTCAAGGTGGCATGTCTGCCAATATTTACACGGGGACTTCGATCAAAAGAGTTGTCTGTGACCAAGCTGGTGTTTCACAAGATTTCTAACGAGGAAATGTGGTGTCGGCAAGATAACGTCCGTGTAAGAATAAATCAAAGGCGTGTTAAGTTACAGTTAGAAGTCTAGTTGTGATTAACAAGATAACTTTAGCAACGATGCAAATGCAGAAATGGGGTTGAAAATGCCATGAAGAAAGATGATGGAAAAGAGAGCGATAAGAATTGGCGCTCGTTTATCTCACTGTTCGCGTAAACAATGATAGGCCAGAATTGTACGAACAACAAAATGGAATAGATAAGAAAAACAAAATGTTACAGTCTGCATATGATGTTGCTATATAGAGAATTGGGGAAAATCTATCAAAATTATATAAGAATCTACAAAAGCAAATAAATAAAGTATATAAGGGGATGACAAAATGTGGATTTCATCTGAATGCAAATAAAACAATAGGAATGATCTTCAGTAGAGGTTGGGTTGTTAAAAATAAGATTATAGGCATACACATTCAAGGGCAAAACATTAATACAGTCTAAACCACTTGATACCTATGAATGACATTGGACCAGCAGCTGAACTGGAATAAACACATAGACAAACTAGTGGAGTCTTGCAGATCAGTGGAAAAATAGATTACCGAGGTATACTATATGGCTCTGCTGCACATAGTAACAAAAACATAATTCAGCATAACACATTCAGGGCCGGATTAAGCTAGTGCGGGGCCTGTAGCATATGTTAAGAAAGGGGCCCTATATTAAAAAAAAACAATAAAACAACACAAACATATTTGAACAATTAAATTTTTAATTTGCATAGTAATTATCATTATCAATTAATTCGTGCTTGTAATCCTATAAACTTGCCACTCATGTTGCTGGCGTTGTCATAACTTTGACCACGGCAGTCTTTAATATCAATGTCATTTGCCTTTAAAAAATTAAGTAGACTTTTAGTAAGCTGTTCAGCACTATGACCTTCCATATCCAAAAATGTCACAAATCTTTCAACTGGTCCAGATGGCAAAACATAGCGCAGAGTCAAAGTCAGCTGGTCCATATTAGATATATCTGGAGTAGAATCCAATGAAACAGAATAATACTTGTATTTCTTCACTTCACAGAGAATGTGATCCAGTATGCTGGGGATCCAATCAGAGTGATGAATTCCTCACACGTTGTTTTAGATAGATATGATGTATGTCCAAATCCTTTGTTTGCATGAGTACTTATATGCTCTGCCAGAAAAGGGTCAAACTTGGCCAGTAATTCTAACAACCCTAAGTAATTCCCGTTATAAGGGTACCAAACAATTTCATCACTGCCACGAAATGAAAGGCCTCGTTCTGCTAAAAACTTCACAACTTCAATTATTCGCTCTAGAAGTTTGTGCCAATACTTTTCTTGAATGTCCATTTGTTTCACAAGATGGGAATCGACACGTTCACCTTTGTTTTTACGCATCAACAGTGAAATTAAAGCTTGTCTATGTGAGGAGCTTTCTTCATGTCGACGCAATAGATTGCTTGCATTTTTCCAGTCATTAAACCCTTCCACAGTAAACTTTGATGAACATTTTGAACTCATAAGCGTGCATGGGAAACAGAATAGGTGCCCTTTACTTTCTGAATAGCATAACCATTTTCTTGCATGTTGCTTGTTTGTAAGTTTATGAATATGTGTAAAATAAGACTTCTGACAGTATCGAGTTTTCTTTTCAGTGTCATACAATCGCACGGATGAAGAGAAGGCACTATCAACATGTTGACATTTTTCACTTCCCTTGGATATGCAATATTCACGCTCACAGTCATCTATATTGTTCGGCCAGTCACTGTCGTGAAACATTCTAAATCCACATATATAAATTAAAAGGTAAATGTAAAGCCTAACACATAAATTCAGTAAAAGGGAAAGAAGAATGGTAAAGAACAGTGCTGTCACAATGACTGTACTCGAGATCCCCTTTTTCTGCTTCGTCTGCATACTCTCACGCTTTCACGTTTACTAGTAAAGCCTACTGCATCAATACACGCGTTTCAACAAAACAATAAAACGTGTACTGTATTTCTAAGAAAATCTTGAGCTAGGCACACTGCGTAATGACCTAAATTAATACTTCCATTAATTTCATTTTATACACTACGTTAACATAAACGGAAGGACAGATAGAATTAGGATAGACAGAGTGAGGGCTGAAAGCAGGAACGCATGCAACACTAACACGCGTCTCGCGATATACAATTAATGCCACCCTCCCCGCGCGAAAGGCATGAAGCACTAGTTTTTTTTTTTCAAATAGACAGTGATAAAAAACACTACAACTACGAGGTTTAGGTTTAAAAACCTGTAAAATTCTTATTAGGAAACATGACATTATACTGGTTTACGTTTGAAAGCCTGACAGTACAGCAGACACCCTAAAGTTTGGAAGTGAGGAGGTGGCAACAGCACGACTATCCTAGAAGAAAATACATATTTTGAACGCAGCCACTTAGCTCCCTTAAAACTTATATATTTGGGTTCCTTAGGACTTGCTGACAAAGAATATGTTAAGTGTTACGCAAATAGTCTAGGAATTATCAAATTATAGCCAAAAGAAAATAGTGAGGATGTCGGACAGCACCAAATCATAATCGCACAGTGGCATGTTTTGAAACCACCATTTTACGGGAAATGGGCCAACAAGTTACATCCTATTTGATTGGCGGGAATGATATGTAAGGCTAAACATGATTAGTCGGACTGCAAATACTAATTTTGGTTGTTAGGGGAAACGTAGGAAGGATACATTTTTTCAAAAAGCTTTGTAAACATGGCCCTATTGGCTAGAACCGTTGATATAGTCCATTAGGAGCGTCTGTTCAGTGCCACATTTTGAAATAAACTTACTAAGAAACAGTGCGTTGAGCTCCAGTGCATATTTTTCTAAATAAAAGCCTGGAACAGAGGCAGATCGGAATTTGTGCCATTATTCATCGCCAGTCAACGTATTTGTTTATTATTTCCATGAATTATGGGACCGTGGTCCTAAATTATTGAAGCAGAACCTGGTCTGAGTTTTGCTGAATCCAGAGGCTGACAGCATACTCCTTGGTCCAGATAGCGACCAGTGAGGTGTCTCAAGAATACAGTGAAGCCATCGAGCAGAGGAGACCTTTTCCTGCCGCCATCACGAAAGATAAGCTTCTGTGGCCAGAGCAGCTCAACATTATGTGCCCCCTCTAAAATTTACATTATATTAAACACAGAGGGACAATAAATCGTTTTAAATGACAGGAACTGTGAACTTTTCCCAATACTATTTCCATCATAAACAAACACTTGAAGTCATGATGACAAACAGCAACCTAGCTTGAAAAAGCCAGTATTACCTCATAGTACTACTTCACAACTTACACACATAGGATAATAATAATAAAATATGTCAATACAAAGATCATCTCTATAAAATGTGTACATATAACTTGTGATTACATTTGATTGTGATTCCTGGTTCACTGTGTAGTTGAATCAGGATATCTATTATTGAAAGAAATTAATACATATATTTTTAAACTTTACACTTGACTCATTTAAGATAGTCTTATAGAGTGTTATATGTGTGTGAGTATCACAGTGTAGTAAAGTGTTGTGGAATAAATTAAATTGTTTATCTGTCTGTTGTTGTTGTGACTTACCCTTCATCATTTTCATAACCCTAGACATTCAACGTAGTCATCACAATATTCCAGAATAATTCTGACTGAGGTATAAATGTGGTAGCAAGTAAGGTTATCTGTAAAACACTACACTTATTAGATACAGATACCTTCACAGCTGATCTCAGTCAGTACACTAAGTCCCCTATAAATATTTATAACATCCCACTTTACCACATATATTGGGGTCTCGCTCCCGGGATATTGAACTTTCTCCTATTATATATATTCGGAATAATAAGAATTAAAAGGTATCCTTGGGTGAAAATAAATAAGATTGAGCTCTCAGTGCCTGTGGTTGTCCTTAGATAATTATTGATAGATTGAATTGTTTACATTTGCCTGTTAGACAATGGCCGACTTGGCAAAATTTCGATCTGCTGCTGTGCAGACTGCAAAAGAGTTAGGAATGGACGGGCAAGTTATGATTGCTTATGTCACGGCTGAATGTGACAAATATATTGAACGTGAGGAAAGAAGATTAGAAAAAGAGGCTGAAAGAAAGTTAGAGGCTGAAAAAGAAATTAAGAGGCTGCAGATTAAGGCTGACAAAGAGGCAAGAGCATTGGAGGCGGATCGTGAGGCGGAAATAAAGAGGCTCCAGTTGGAAGAGAAAAAGGCTGAAAGGGAAGCAGAAGAAAAAAGATTGACTGCCGAAAGGGAAGACAAGAGATTAGCTGCAGAAAGGGAAGCCGAGGAAAGAAGACAGGCTGCAGAGAGGGAAGCAGAAAAGGAGGAGAAGAGATTACAAAGGGAACATGAGTTACGACTAAGGGAGTTTGAGTTTCAAGGCCATGCTCCTGAAAATGGTGCCAGTCCCATTACCTCCGATGCTACTGCTAGTCAGGGAGCCTCAACCTCAGCTATGAACTTTCATTTAGATCATTTTGTTGAGAAAGACGATGATATTGAGAGCTATCTAAATAGATATGAACTATTAGCTACCACGTATGGGTTAGAGAGAGAAAGGTGGAGCTTAAAGTTATCTCAAGGACTTCGTGGTGCAGCTTATGAAGTTTTTGCCAAAATGAGCAGAGGTGATCAAGAAAATTATGACATGCTAAAGCAGGCTCTTTTGTTAAGATATGAAAAGAACGCAGAATTTTATAGGAAAAAATTTAGGAATGCTAAACTACTGTCAGGTGAAACCTATCACCAGTTCTCTGCACGGTTAGAGACATACTTGGAGAAATGGACTTCTCTGGGGAAAACCCAAGATCTTAAGGAAATGATCCTTATAGAACAATTAAGAGAGTCCATGGCTCCAGACCTGAGAAAGTTTCTCATGGAACAAGGTGCAGAGAGACTGGGTGAGTTACTAAATGTTGCAGAAAGGTATCAAGCAGCTCAGGCAGAGGTATCAGGTAATAAAAAGAAACAGGTAGATAATTTTAAGGCACCACAGAACTTTAATAAATTTGATCCTAGAGATCATAACAAAAGTAAGCACCAGTTTGATAGGCCACGGTATGACAATAAAAATAAAACCCCACAATTCGATGAAAGGAAATATGATGAAAGAAAATCTTTCAACCAAGGAAGGAGGTGGTGTAAAAATTGTCAGATGGACAATCATGATACTGACCGTTGTAGAAGGAAACCTGTGTATATGGCCACCCTTCAGGTCAGGTCGACCTCAAGAAAGGAGGAGGATATTCTGATAGATACCACTCCAGAAGAGATGAGGAAGGCACAGGCTGGGGATAAGACCCTCAAGCCTTGTTTCAGGAAATTGTCAACTTGTCATACAACTCCAGGCAAGGGAGATTTTTATATGAAAAACAAGTTGATTTACAGGAAGGCCGGAACTAGATCCAATGGTCACGGACAGATGGTTCTTCCAAAGGATATAGGGCAGACTTAATAAGGAGCCTACATGTGAAACAAGATGGGGACCATGAGAAAATTGGTACCATCATCCAAAAGGTGGCTCACAATTATTATTGGCCCAAGGCAAGGTGGGACATTGAGAATTTTGTAGAAAGGTGTAGCATAGCACATGAGGGAACACCCACAAGTGGGAACATTGATCAGGACCTGGACACGCCACGGGGCAAACTTAGGCCTGACAATACAAAGAAAAAAAATTTGATAAAGTGGACCAAATGAAATGGGAAGCCCCTTTTCACGGACAAGCTTCAATTAACTGTTTTACAATGGCCACTATGCGGCGAGTGCAAAAAGATGTCTTACCCCAGGATAAGCCGAAAATCCCTCAATCGGACTTATGTAAACTGGAGAAAGAGGATGTAGAGAGGAAATCTCTCATCCAGAACTCTAAGTGGGGAGAAAGCCCGAAGAAAAGAATTGGTAGCGGTCGTTTTGTGAATGATAATTCTGGGAAGAAAAATCATCACTATAGAGCTTCGAGTGGAAGAGACCATACCTGTGCATGGACAAATAGGTCCACAAAATTAAAGGTCCATATGAAGCACTGTTAAGAACGTGGACTGATGAAAAGGCAGAGGAAAATATTACATCCTAATACCAATATGTGAATGAGCTGACCACTCGTTTAAAAACTGGCTGGAAACTTGCCAATGAAAATTTGAAACAAGCCAGGAAGAAACATGCTGCCTATTATAACAGGAAAGCTAAAGACAGAGATTTCGCTGTGGGAGAGAAGGTACTGCTTCTTCTCCCGGTAGTCAGAATAAGTTACAAATTGGATGGCAAGGTCCATATACAGTTCTAGAGAAGGTGTCTAGAACCAATTATAAGATAGATAAGAAGGGGAAAGAAAAAATCTATCATGTGAATCTCCTGAAGAAATACTTGGAAAGAGAAAATCAGGAAGAGACACACTTGTTGACCTTGTCCATTGCCATGGAGATGAAAAAG
Source organism: Oreohelix idahoensis (assembly GCA_024509875.1). NCBI lineage: Eukaryota > Metazoa > Mollusca > Gastropoda > Stylommatophora > Oreohelicidae > Oreohelix > Oreohelix idahoensis. Next base: position 429,915 of record JAMPIV010002868.1, read on the forward strand.
GAACCACTTTCATCATTTGAATATCCATTACATCCCTGTGAGACAGCGGCACAGGTGAAAATCAGTACACATTTAACGAAAAATCAGAAAGAGAGAGTGCAACAGGTTCTAGATAATCATACAGAGGTGTTAACGGACCGACCGGGGCATACAAACTTATTGGAATATGATATGAAACTGATAGACCCCACACCTGTCTGTATGAAACCCTATTCGATTCCTTTTGCTAAGGAGAAAGCTTTGAAGGAAGAGATAGACTATTTGTTGAAGGAAGGAATTATTTCACACAGTGAATCTTCGTATAGTTCCAGTGTGGTGCTCTTAAGGAAACCCTCTGGAGAACATAGACTCTGTATAGATTACAGGAGACTGAATGCTATCACAGAAGGACAGGTGGATCCATTGCCGGATACAAATCAGTTGTTTGCCAGGCTAAATAAAGCTAAATATTTCTCAAAAGTGGATCTGAGTAAAGGATACTATCAGATTCCGGTAAAGCCTGAGGTTAGACCATACCTAGCTTTTAGTACCTCAGAGGGACACTATGAGTTTAACAGATTGCCATTTGGATTGAAGAATGCGCCTAGTGTCTTATCTAGAATGATGAGAAAATTATTGGACCCTCTGAATAATCCATGCATCACAAATTTCATGGATGATATCCTTATAGCAACAGAAACATTTGAGGAACACATTGACTCTCTGAACATGCTGTTTAATCGACTTAGAGAAGCGAATTTAACAGCCCGACCAACCAAATGTTGCGTTGGATGTAAAGAATTAGAATTCTTGGGACACACAGTCCATCAGGGAAACATGACCCCTGACCCCAAGAATTTAGAGAAACTAAAGAAAGCCCCGAGACTACAAACCAAGAAAGACGTGAGATCCTTTGTCTCATTATGTGGTTTCTACCAAAAGTATATCAAAAACTTTAATTCCATATGTGCACCGTTAACTGATTTGACACGCAAAGGAAATCCAGATCGAATTACTTGGACACCACAATGTGAATTGGCTTACCAGGAATTGAAGGAAAAGCTCACAAGCAAACCTATTTTGAAATTACCTGACTTAAGTCAAGAATTCATTGTAAGGACGGATGCCAGTAATATCGGGTTAGGTGCGACCCTGTTACAGAAATCAGATGCATTGGATGGGGAATTAAGCCCAGTGGCATATGCTAGCAGAAAGTTGAATAAAGCTGAAACCAGTTACTCAACTAGCGAAAAAAATGTCTTGCAATAATAAGGGCGATAAAGAAATTCAATATTTATCTGTATGGGAAGGCATTCAAGTTGCAAACGGATCACAAACCCTTGTCGTTTCTAGCGCAGGCTAGGCATGAAAATTCTAGGTTACTCAGATGGTCATTACTTATGCAGCCATTTGAGTTTAGCATAGAGTATATTTCTGGAAAAACAAATCTGGGAGCGGATTTTTTAAGCCGCCATCCGTGTGATGAGAATCACCGTAAGCCCCAGAAACAATAATAAATTTCTCTATGTGTATATAGAAGTATAGACTGACATATAACGTCTGTTTTAAGAGGGGAGAATTTGTCGTGAAACATTCTAAATCCACATATATAAATTAAAAGGTAAATGTAAAGCCTAACACATAAATTCAATAAAAGGGAAAGAAGAATGGTAAAGAACAGTGCTGTCACAATGACTGTACTCGAGATCCCCTTTTTCTGCTTCGTCTGCATACTCTCACGCTTTCACGTTTACTAGTAAAGCCTACTGCATCAATACACGCGTTTCAACAAAACAATAAAACGTGTACTGTATTTCTAAGAAAACCTTGAGCTAGGCACACTGCGTAATGACCTAAATTAATACTTCCATTAATTTCATTTTATACACTACGTTAACATAAACGGAAGGACAGATGGAATTAGGATAGAGAGAGTGAGGGCTGAAAGCAGGAACGCATGCAACACTAACACGCGTCTCGCGATATACAATTAATGCCACACTCTCCGCGCGAAAGGCATGAAGCACTAGTTTTTTTTTTCAAATAGACAGTGATAAAAAACACTACAACTACGAGGGTTAGGTTTAAAAACCTGTAAAATTCTTATTAGGAAACATGACATTATACTGGTTTACGTTTGAAAGCCTGACAGTACAGCAGACACCCTAAAGTTTGGAAGTGAGGAGGTGGCAACAGCACGACTATCCTAGAAGAAAATACATATTTTGAACGCAGCCACTTAGCTCCCTTAAAACTTATATATTTGGGTTCCTTAAGACTTGCTGACAAAGAATATGTTAAGTGTTACGCAAATAGTCTAGGAATTATCAAATTATAGCCAAAAGAAAATAGTGAGGATGTCGGACAGCACCAAATCATAATCGCACAGTGGCATGTTTTGAAACCACCATTTTACGGGAAATGGGCCAACAAGTTACATCCTATTTGATTGGCGGGAATGATATGTAAGGCTAAACATGATTAGTCGGACTGCAAATACTAATTTTGGTTGTTAGGGGAAACGTAGGAAGGATACATTTTTTCAAAAAGCTTTGTAAACATGGCCCTATTGGCTAGAACCGTTGATATAGTCCATTAGGAGCGTCTGTTCAGTGCCACATTTTGAAATAAACTTACTAAGAAACAGTGCGTTGAGCTCCAGTGCATATTTTTCTAAATAAAAGCCTGGGACAGAGGCAGATCGGAATTTGTGCCATTATTCATCGCCAGTCAACGTATTTGTTTATTATTTCCATGAATTATGGGACCGTGGTCCTAAATTATTGAAGCAGCACCTGGTCTGAGTTTTGCTGAATCCAGAGGCTGACAGCATACTCCTTTGTCCAGATAGCGACCAGTGAGGTGTCTCAAGAATACAGTGAAGCCATCGAGCAGAGGAGACCTTTTCCTGCCGCCATCACGAAAGATAAGCTTCTGTGGCCAGAGCAGCTCAACATTATGTGCCCCCTCTAAAATTTACATTATATTAAACACAGAGGGACAATAAATCGTTTTAAATGGCAGGAACTGTGAACTTTTCCCAATACTATTTCCATCATAAACAAACACTTGAAGTCATTATGACAAACAGCAACCTAGCTTGAAAAAGCCAGTATTACCTTATAGTACTACTTCACAACTTACACACATAGGATAATAATAATAAAATATGTCAATACAAAGATCGTCTCTATAAAATGTGTACATATAACTTGTGATTACATTTGGTTGTGATTCCTGGTTCACTGTGTAGTTGAATCAGGATATCTATTATTGAAAGGAATTAATACATATATTTTTAAACTTTACACTTGACTCATTTAAGATAGTCTTATAGAGTGTTATATGTGTGTGAGTATCACAGTGTAGTAAAGTGTTGTGGAATAAATTAAATTGTTTATCTGTCTGTTGTTGTTGTGACTTACCCTTCATCATTTTCATAACCCTAGACATTCAACGTAGTCATCACAATATTCCAGAATAATTCTGACTGAGGTATAAATGTGGTAGCAAGTAAGGTTATCTGTAAAACACTACACTTATTAGATACAGATACCTTCACAGCTGATCTCAGTCAGTACACTAAGTCCCCTATAAATATTTATAACATCCCACTTTACCACAGTCACCAATATCATTAGAGTACTTCTTCGTTTCACTTATTCTTTCACATTCAGACTCAGTGTATACTGGGTTTTGCTGTATGTTTTCTGCTGCACAGCCTGCACTAGTACTAGTTGTTCCTGTACTTCCAGCTTCAGCGGTTAGAGTACCACCACCTTGAACATCAAAATATTCTGTCAGCTTACGTGTTTTTGATATCACAAGTTGATCTCTTCTTTCTTTTTCTTCCTTCGCTTTACGTTTTTCACTTCCAGAAGCATAATTACTTCCAATATCTCTGTGTCTACTGCTCATTTTTTGAGTTTTCTAACCTTACAAATCAAGAAATTTTAATCAAGATCGAAAGAGAGTGCGAGCACGCCGTATACCTCAATTAAAACAGGAAGTTTCCGTTTCCTAAATTCTAGTTTTTATTGTTAATGCAAATTCATTTCACAAAGAACGAAACAAAATTAGAGGGGCAGTCGCCTAGAGCTAAAAAAGTGGCTTCCGTACAAACGTGACCAAATTTTCAACGCCACTTAAATGGCTCCCGTCCGCAAACAGTTAAGATTAAAATAATGAAGAGTCACACCAAGTCACTCTCTTATGCTCTTTCTCTCACAATTTCGTGACACCAAATGAAAAGGCGCTAAAGATGGTGTGGTGAGTTGATGAGGTATAAATATGGTGATAGGGGACCTAGTGTACTGAATGAGATCAGCTGTGAAGGTTTCTGAAGATAATAAGTTTGGTGTGTATACAGAAGACCTTACTTGCTACCACATTTCGATCTCAATCAGACTTATTCTTGATCAATGTGAATAATAGCTTCGTTAAGTGTCTAGGGTATTGTAATAGTGTTGTGGAATAATCTCAATACAAAACATATACAAACAAATATTAAATACTAAGATAAACTCAACTAACTCCAGCTGTTAAATTTTATAATGAAAAATGTTCTGTTAAACTATATTGGTCCTGAGCCTAAATATTGTTTTGATGAGGACTTTAGTCAATGATAATCAATTTGATTGCATAATATAATTACAAATATATATTAAAATATTTTTGCATGCAATAGACAGTATGTTTATAGTACATGGGTACAATTTTCAAATGGATATTCTTTAATATATCTAATTACTGGTATTCTGAAGCCGGTTGGGGATTATCCTCATTCCAATGTTCTTTAGTTTTAATAATATGGTCTCTGTTATTCTTTTTGGAGGAATGTTTTTATTCAATACCGGAGATCTTTCATGAATAGTAATAAGTTGTTCCAGGCCAGATATATCACTTATCTGAGCCCTGGAATCGCAGCAATTGCAGTCAGTTTGGCCAAACGCTTCAAAATCCTCTGGTCTTAAGCCTCTTTTATAACAGCAGGTGTCAGAGACTCCTTGATCTAGTGCTGAATTGCTCTATCATTCAGTATCAGCATCATACAAGTACCAGCAGGAACCCCACATGTAAAAGAAATCTACACAGGTTACGATGAATAAGGCATTTGAATATGGCACACTTTTAGATTTGCCCACTGTCCCAGACTGATTTCTGTAGTTATATCTTATAAAACACAGCACAAGTCTGTCACCGCTTCCTGCTCTTATGAATATTTTTTTTAAATGGCAACGAGCAGCGTACTCTTTCGTTAAGGTCACATGCCTTGGCCAATCGGACTAAGCCTATCTTTATTTTTGAATTAACGTTTTAAAAAAAATCTCACACTACTATGTGTTACTATCAACAACTAGATTCGTATATCTAAGTTAGCCAATCATACCTCGGCTTCCTTCAAAATCAAACCAATCCCCTACTTCGTATTATCTTAGCCTTCTTTCACCTATGTGTTTTCAAAAAAAAATCATGCAATTCCATCTAAGGAGATATGACTCGACATGACAGTAACTCTGTTCTCTATATGTTTTATTACCAATATTTAATTATCTAATGGACTATTTAAACAACCAATTACATATTCTTTGTCCACAAGTCTTCCGAAACCCGAATATACAATTATCATGAGACTAAATGGCTTATTTAAAAATACTGTCTTTTTTCGATCTTAGTTGTTTATTTTTAACTACTATCTGTCCGCATCTTTTTAACTGTACTATCAGTATAAAGTCAGGAATCAGATGTAAAACAGTGGAATGTCATGTTTCCCAATAAGAATTAAGATTGAGTCGGGACCTTTTGTTAAATCTTTAGTTTTTTTCATCACTGTTTATTTGAAAATCAGGCCATGCAAACTGCGTGCGAGAATGGCTTACTCTGCGACACACAGCGAGCGGCTTAACTGCATGCGTTCCTCCGTGCATCTCTCTCTCTCTCGTCCTTCTGTCTTTCTAGGCTAACCTTGAGCGTGTAATTACACTAATGTTAGTTTTTAGTATCTAGGTCATTGAGAAAATACAGTACATATTTTATAGGGGGTGTGGCGATACAATTATTTGAAGAATGCAGCAGGGAAAGCAGAGATTTTGCGTTCAGCCAGACGGCGTTATAAATGGATGCGCTCTCTCTCTCTCTCTCTCTCTATTGGGAAAGCACTGGTCTTGCTCCATTCTTCTTTCTTTCTTATATTTGCTTTCTGCTTTACATTTATGTTCTAATTTATATATGGGTATTAGAATTTTTCACCACAATTCTCCCCACTTAAAACAGACATTATATGTCAGTTCCTAATTCTATATACACATAGATAAACCACTATCTATGTCTGGGGATTACTCTGATTTTCATCGCACGGATGGTTGCTTAGAAAATCAGCACGTAGGTTAGTTTTTCCAGAAATATATTCTATACTGAACTGATAGGGCTGTAATAGCAACGACCATCTTAATAATCTGGAATTTTCATGCCTAGCTTGCGCTAGAAAAGCCAATGGTTTGTGATCCGTTTGTAGCTTGAATGAATTTCCATACAGATAAATATTGAATTTCTTGATCGCCCATATCACTGCGAGACACTCTTTTTCGCTAGTGGAATAGTTTTGTTCAGCTTTATTCAACTTTCTGCTAGCATATGCCACTGGGTTAATTCCCCATCCAGTGAATCTGACTTTTGTAACAGGGTTGCACCCAGCCCTACATTACTCGCGTCCGTTCTCACAATGAATTCTTGACTTAAGTCAGGGAATTTCAAAATAGGTCTGCTTGTGAGCTTTTCCTTCAATTCTTGGTATGCTAATTCACACTGTGCTGTCCAGGTAATTCTATCTGGATTTCCTTTGTATGTCAAATCAGTCAACGGTGCACATATGGAGTTAAAGTTTTTGATATATTTCTGGTAGAAACCACATAATGAGACAAAAGATCTCACGTCTTTCTTTGTTTGTGGCCTCGGTGCATTTTCAGTTTCTCTAGGTTCTTGGGGACAGGGGTCATGTTTCCCTGATGTACTGTGTGTCCCAAGAATTCCAACTCTTTACATCCAACACAACATTTGGTTGGTCTTGCGGTCAATTTCGCCTCTTTAAGTCGATCAAACAACATGTTCAGAGAGTTAATGTGTTCCTCAAATGTTTCAGTCGCTATGAGGATATCATCCATGAAGTTTGTGATGCATGGATTATTCAGGGGATCCAACAATTTTCTCATCATTCTAGAGAACACACTGGGCGCATTTTTCAATCCAAATGGCACTCTGTTAAATTCATAGTGTCCCTCCGAGGTACTAAAAGCTAGATAAGGTCTAACCTCAGGCTTTACTGGAATCTGATAATAGCCTTTGCTCAGATCCACCTTTGAGAAATATTTAGCTTTATTCAGCCTGGCAAACAGCTGATTTGTATCCGGCAATGGATCTACCTGACCTTCTGTGATAGCATTCAGTTTCCTGTAATCTATACAGAGTCTATGTTCTCCAGAGGGTTTTTGCAATAGAACCACACTGGAACTATAAGGAGATTCGCTGTGTGAAATAATTTCTTCTTTCAACAAATAGTCTATCTCTTCCTTCAAAGCTTTCTCCTTAGCGAAAGGAATCGAATAGGCTTTCATACCGATTGGTGTTGGGTCTATAAGTTTCATATCATACTCTAATAGGTTTGTATGCTCCGGACGATCCGTTAGCACATCTGTATGATCATCTAGAACCTGTTGCACTCTCTCCTTCTGATTTTTCGGTAAATGTGTACTGATTTTCACCTGTGCAGCGGTCTCACAGGGGTGTAATGGATATTCAAATGATGAAAATGGTTCTTTTTTCATCTCCATTGCAATCGACAAGGTCAGCAAATGTGTCTCTTCCTGATTTTCTCTGTCCAAATATTTCTTCAGGAGGTTCACATGATAGATTTTTTCTTTCCCTTTCTTATCTATCTTATAAATTGTTCTAGACACCTTCTCTAGAACTGTGTATGGACCTTGCCATCCAATTTGCAATTTGTTCTGGCTACCGGGTAGAAGAAGCAGTACCTTCTCTCCCACAGCTAAATCTCTGTCTTTAGCTTTCTTGTTATAACAGGCAGCATGCTTTTTCCTGGCTTGTCTCAAATTTTCATTGGCAAGTTTCCAGCCAGTATTTAAACGAGTGGTCAGCTCATTCACATATTGGTATGATGAGGTAATATTTTCCTCTGCCTTTTCATCAGTCCAAGTTCTTAACAGAGCTTCTAGTGGACCTTTTATTGGCCTTCCAAATAATAATGTTGCCGGGGCCATACCGGTTGAACTATGGGGTACCTCCCGATAAGCAAAGAGGGCGGCGTGAAGGTACTGGTCCCATGTATCTGGTTTTTCATGTGCCAACTTTCTCAGGATCGACATTAATGTCCCGTTAAATCTTTCCACTTGGCCGTTTCCTTGGGGATGGTACGGGCTACAATGGAAGTTTTTGGCTTGAAAGATCCTGAAAACTTCTTCTGTTAGTTTCCCCTTGTACTGAGAGCCATTATCAGTCAAGATTTGGTTGGGAAAGCCTAACCTTGTGAAAATTGTGAGTAATGCCTCTGCCACATGTTTAGAATCGATTGATGACAGGGCTACCGCCTCTCCCCACATAGAACAAGTGTCCACCAGAGTCAGAATGTAGCTGTTCCTCCTCTTGGTCCGAGTGAGAGGTCCCACAATGTCAACTGCAACTCTCTCAAAAGGTGTTCCCACTATGGGCATCTCCCGTAGAGTTGCTGGTGCAGTCCAATGCTTTGGTGCTACTCGTTGGCACTCTGGACAGGATTTTACATATCTTTTTATGTCTTCAGTTATCCCTGGCCAGAAATAATGACAAGCTATACGCTGTCCTGTTGCGCTGATCCCCATATCACCACTGAAGGGAATCGCATGCCCTATCTCCAACACTTTAGTCCTACATGAAGTGGGAAGGACCAGCTGTCCGTGACCATTGGATTCAGATCCAGCCTTCCTATAAATCAACTTGTTCTTCATATAGTAATCTCCCTTGCCTGGAGGTGTATGACATTTGGGCAATTTCTTAAAACACGGCTTGAGTGTTTTGTCCTCCGCCTGTGCCTTCCTCATCTCATCTGGATGAGTATTTATTGGATTATCCTCCTCCTTTTTAGACTGTGATCTGATCTGCACTGTTGCCAAGACCACAGGTCTCTTGGGATTCCCCAAGAAGACATATCTACACCCCAATATCAGAGGGTAGATTGGTTCATTTATCACAGCTGCTTTGATTACTCCTTCCACATATCGCGTTTTCACATTTATCTCGGCGATAGGAAGGGTCATGGTCGCTACTTCCTTGGTTGCAGCTTGAATCTCCACTGTTTCTGTGGTGTATTGATCTGCTTGCACCAGGTGAGAACTCACAACTGAATCATAATCAAGACCTGTATCATATAAGCACCTTATGGTGACTCCATTATAGATTACATCTTCACACACTGGGGGGTGGTAAGGTTCCTGTAGTTCCGCAGATTTGACCTTGGTTCCCTTCTTCCCAGATTTCATAGCAGCAAAACTAGGAGTTTTCTTTCTACAATTTTCGGTGGTATGATTGTTCATCCGACAAACTTTACACCACTTCTTTCCCTGGTTGAAAGATTTTCTTTCATCAAATTTCCTTTCATCGAATTGTGGGGTTTTATTTTTATTATCATAGCGTGGCCTATCAAACTGATGCTTACGTTTGTTCTGATCTCTATAATCAAACTTATTAAAGTTTTATTGTACCTTAGAATTGTCTACCTGCCTCTTCTTATTACCAACTACCTCTGCTTGGGCTGCCTGATACCTTTCAGCGACATTTAGTAACTCACCCAGCCTCTCTGCACTTTGTTCCATGAGAAACTTTCTCAGGTCTGGAGCCATGGACTCGCTTAGCTGCTCTATAAGGATCATTTCCTTAAGATCTTGGGTTTTCCCCAGAGCAGTCCATTTCTCCAAGTAGGTCTCTAACCGTGCAGAGAACTGGTGATAGGTCTCACCCGACAGTAGTTTGGCATTCCTGAACTTTTTCCTATAAAATTCTCCGTTCTTTTCATATCTTAACAAAAGAGCCTGCTTTAACATGTCATAATTGTCTTGGTCATCTCTGCTCATCTTGGCAAAAACTTCATAAGCTGTACCACGAAGCCATTGAGATAACTTGAGGCTCCACCTTTCTCTCTCTAAACCATACGTGGTAGCTAAAAGTTCATATCTATTTAGGTAACTTTCTATGTCATCGTCTTTCTCAACAAAATGGTCTAAATGAAAACTCATAGCTGAGGTTGAGGCTCCCTGACTAACAGTGGCATCTGAGGTAAAGGGACTGGCACCATTTTCAGGAGCATGGCCTTGAAATTCTAATTCCCTTAGTCGTAACTCATGTTCCCTTTGTAATCTCTTCTCCTCCTTTTCTGCTTCCCTTTCTGCAGCTAATCTTCTTTCTTCTCTTTCTGCAGCCTGTCTCTTTTCTTCTCTTTCAGCAGCCTGTCTCTTTTCTTCTCTTTCAGCAGCCTGTCTCTTTTCTTCTGCTTCTCTTTCTGCAGCCTGTCTTCTTTCCTCTGCTTCCATCTGTACTTTCTTAGTCTCAGCCTCCAATGCCCTAGCCTCTTTGTCAGCCTCAATCTGCAACCTTTTAACTTCTTTTTCAGCCTTAATCTGTAACTCTAATTTCTTAATCTCCCTAGCCTCTTCTAACTTTCTTTCTGCTTCTTTCTCTAATCTTTTTTCTTCCCGAGCAATAAATTTATCACATTCTGAGGTGACATAATCAATCAAGACCTGCCCATCCATGTGCATCTCCCTAGCAGTCTGTACAGCGGCAGATCTAAATTTGGCCAAATCAGCCATTCTAACTCAAGTAGATCTACTAAGGTTCTAAGACAATTCTAAACTTAATTAAAATAATTATTAACTAATTACTACTGGTGGAACAACTTATCACTGTAAAATCTCCTCTTAATTTTTGTTACTGTCTTAGGGGTGTTCCTAACCTCTACTAAGACCAGTAATACAATCTTGAATTTATATCCTACTGCTAATTTTTATTCCTGCAGTCAGTTAATATATCCTGTATGAGATTCCTATATATGCCAAATTCCAATCCCGGAATTAGAGACCCCAATATATGTGGTGAGTTGATGAGGTATAAATATGGTGATAGGGGACCTAGTGTACTGAATGAGATCAGCTGTGAAAGTTTCTGAAGATAATAAGTTTGGTGTGTATACAGAAGACCTTACTTGCTACCACATTTCGATCTCAATCAGACTTATTCTTGATCAATGTGAATAATAGCTTCGTTAAGTGTCTAGGGTATTGTAATAGTGTTGTGGAATAATCTCAATACAAAACATATACAAACAAATATTAAATCCTAAGATAAACTCAACTAACTCCAGCTGTTAAATTTTATAATGAAAAATGTTCTGTTAAACTATATTGGTCCTGAGCCTAAATATTGTTTTGGTCAGGACTTTAGTCAATGATAATCAATTTGATTGCATAATATAATTACAAATATATATTAAAATATTTACATGCAATAGACAGTATGTCTATAGTACATGGGTACAATTTTCAAATGGGTATTCTTTAATATATCTAATTACTGGTATTCTGAAGCCGGTTGGGGATTATCCTCATCCCAATGTTCTTTAGTTTTAATAATATGGTCTCTGTTATTCTTTTTGGAGGAATGTTTTTATTCAATACCGGAGATCTTTCATGAATAGTAATAAGTTGTTCCAGGCCAGATATATCACTTATCTGAGCCCTGGAATCGCAGCAATTGCAGTCAGTTTGGCCAAACGCTTCAAAATCCTCTGGTCTTAAGCCTCTTTTATAACAGCAGGTGTCAGAGACTCCTTGATCTAGTGCTGAATTGCTCTATCATTCAGCATCAGCATCATACAAGTACCAGCAGGAACCCCACATGTAAAAGAAATCTACACAGGTTACGATGAATAAGGCATTTGAATATGGCACACTTTTAGATTTGCCCACTGTCCCAGACTGATTTCTGTAGTTATATCTTATAAAACACAGCACAAGTCTGTCACCGCTTCCTGCTCTTATGAATATTTTTTTAAAATGGCAACGAGCAGCGTACTCTTTCGTTAAGGTCACATGCCTTGGCCAATCGGACTAAGTCTATCTTTATTTTTGAATTAACTTTAAAAAAAAAATCTCACACTACTATGTGTTACTATCAACAACTAGATTCGTATATCTAAGTTAGCCAATCATACCTCGGCTTCCTTCAAAATCAAGCCAATCCCCTACTTCGTATTATCTTAGCCTTCTTTCACCTACGTGTTTTAAAAAAAAATCATGCAATTCCATCTAAGCAGATATGACTCGACATGACAGTATCTCTGTTCTCTATATGTTTTATTACCAATATTTAATTATCTAATGGACTATTTAAACAACCAATTACATATTCTTTGTCCACAAGTCTTCCGAAACCCGAATATACAATTATCATGAGACTAAATGGCTTATACTGTCTTTTTTCGATCTTAGTTGTTCATTTTTAACTACTATCTGTCCGCATCTTTTTAACTGTACTATCAGTATAAAGTCAGGAATCAGATGTAAAACAGTGGAATGTCATGTTTCCCAATAAGAATTAAGATTGAGTCAGGACCTTTTGTTAAATCTTTAGTTTTTTTCATCACTGTTTATTTGAAAACCAGGCCATGCTAACTGCGTGCGAGAATGGCTTACTCTGCGACACACAGCGAGCGGCTTAACTGCATGCGTTCCTCCGTGCATCTCTCTCTCTCGTCCTTCTGTCTTTCTAGGTTAACCTTGAGCGTGTAATTACACTAATGTTAGTTTTTAGTATCTAGGTCATTGAGAAAATACAGTACATATTTTATAGGGGGTGTGGCGATACAATTATTTGAAGAATGCAGCAGGGAAAGCAGAGATTTTGCGTTCAGCCAGACGGCGTTATAAATGAATGCGCGCGCGCTCTCTCTCTCTATTGGGAAAGCACTGGTCTTGCTCCATTCTTCTTTCTTTCTTATATTTGCTTTCTGCTTTACATTTATGTTCTAATTTATATATGGGTATTAGAATTTTTCACCACAGATGGCATAAATCACAAGATCATTGGTTTAACGCTCGTATTTTTTTTTCTTCTCTCTAACCAGCGGCACTCGAGCTTTCCAGCTCTTTTGGCCCAATGACATGTCATTGCGAGGCTGGGGGTCAGTGGACTTTCCTTCCAAGCCGGTCAGAAGCTTCGCTCCTTCCCATCAATGCTCGTATTAGAAGATGACCAAAAAATTATTTACATATTTATTGGCGCGGGGCCCCTAAAAGTGCGGGGCCCGTAGCATATGCTACTTGTGCTACTACGTTAATCCGGCTCTGAACACATTGTGTACGATACCAGGTGCAATCAGATCAACATCAACTAGAGGTGGCTTTAGAGCCGTATCTTTGGAATTAAAGAGAAAGGAATTAAGACTAAATTACATTAACAAAAGTATGTTAGACAAGTCTCAACCAGCATAAACAGCTTTTACCAAATATCAACTAGCACCTCAAGTTAACCCAATGAATACCAATAAATACCCAACAGGACGGAACTGTATGGAGGAAATAGTCCACCTGGATACTTTAATTACATGAATTAATAACTGTTGTGGGAGCCGCGCTGGTGTAGTGGTTACCAAATTGCGCTTGCGACCGGGTGACCCAGGATCAAACCCAGGCGAGGACATTTGAAGATTTTTCGTCGACCGGGATTTGGACTGGATTAACTCGAGCCCTGGGGAGAACATTTGAAGCAGTGTCGTCGACTAGGGACTGGCGGCTCCTGAGCCGACCCAGGTCTAATGGGTACCTACGAAATCGGCGAGTATCTGCCTGAATGGCGAGGGACACCTGTCTCTGTACAAGAAAAAAAGGGTTACTCACGTAAAAATCAGTCTCAGGTTAGACGTACTAACCTGAGATTTCGCCTCGAGTAATAGCGGGCGTACGCAAAAAAAAAAAAATAATAATAATAACTTGTGAAAACAAGCCAGTGGTTCCACACTGGGAGCTCAAGAAATCAAAAACGGACTACTACCTTGTAGAAATACTAAAGGTAACAAATGATCACGAAAATGTTAAAAACACAAACAAACAAATAAATAAATAAAATTGTATACAATTAATATCAAAGAACAACATTTCAATATACGGGGACGGATCCAAGGAAGAAGACGTTAAATTAGGGATAAGAATACATATTCCAATATGGTTTTATTTGGTTTTAAGGACCATGTTCATTGCACACGAAAAACTCCATAAGTGCTCCGATATCCTCCCTCAGATCACACAAGGAGGATTATAGCGTAGTGCATGAACTCCATAGCACCAGCAAGGATTTCAATGTTTGTATACAGGAATTATACATTCTATAAATATTTTTATGGTGGGTAGCTTACCTAATTTTTAACTTTTGCCACGGCAGTGGCCGTAAGGCCTACTCTACGATTTCCAACTGCCGCCGGATTTTTAAAGTGCGCACTTTGACACGGAACCTCCTATTTTGTCGTCCTTACTGAAGAAGACTAGGTATCCGATCTCACTACCCATGAGATAAAAAAGGAGTGGGGAGGTAGTATGACATCATTAGGAACCACTGGTTCTGAAAAAAACATTTCCATCAATTATATTCCCATTTTCCAATATGGAAAATGACAAAAAGAGATAGTACCACAGAATATGCATTCATTATCACTGTAGAGATGATTGCAATACTAAACGCACTAGACATCTCATCTAATAAACTTCACCAGAAGCTAGCAATTTTAACACTTACTTTCAACAATTCAAGGGCTAAGAAACTTACGAGAATGCAGTTGAACCAGAGTAATAATGGAGGAAATATTTCTGGTTACTACATGGTCACCTATATTTCACAGGATGTACAATTTCAATAGCTTTTGTACCTTCACATGCTGACATAGAGGAAAATGAAAATGAAGATGGAGAGGCCAAGAAAGGTAGATCTGATAAAAACTTATAAATGAAAGGATGTGTAAAAACAGAGATTTAAAGCTTAATTATAAAGAAATAATATTAGATGAATGGACAAATAAGCCAGAGACACGGCAGAAACAGAACAAACAACTGAGACAAACATCTTGCTCAAAGCAACCACTGCAAAGTACAAAAGAACATTAAACCAAACAACAAGAGAATGCTGGAAGCAAACAACAGAAAATCTCAACCTAGATAAAGAAGGGAACAAACTGTGGAAACTAGTTAAGAGCTTTGAACAACGAAGAACCTTACAAAAATCACATCACAATCAAACAAGGTGAAAATATGCTCTCCGGAAAAAAAACTGCAAATGCACTCATGGAACACTATGCTAGTGCAAACCACATTGATGTCCCTACAGACAGAAGAAAGGCCATTACTGATGAACAAAGGAGTCATGACAACAAAAAGCTTGCACCAGAAGAACGCATGATGGCAAAGTTAACAATGCAAGAAATGGAAGAGATAATGAGGGCGCCAAAGAAAAAGAAGTCACATGGAAAAGATGGGATAACCAATGAAATGTTAACAGGCCTAGGAACAAAGGCAAAAAAGAAGCTTCTGGCTAAACTGCAGCTGGAAAAGAGGAATAGTACCATATGCATCGAAAGACGCCATACTGATTCCAATACAAAGTTCAGACAGAACCAAATGGCTACAGACCTATCTATCAGTCTACTTAGCTGTGTTGGAAAATTGATGGAGCGCATAATTAATACACGACTAATGTGGAATCTGGAGGAAAAACATCTCTTAGTCCCACAGCAAGCAGGATTCAGAAAACACAGATCCACTGAAGATCAGATCACTTATATAACTCAGAAAATTGAGGACGCTTTCCAAGAAAAAAAGCACACACTGGTGGTTTGGGTGGACTTAGAAAAAGCATTTGACAAAATGTGAAAAGATGGACTGAAAGTCAAGCTGCAAAGAAGTGAAGTGTGTGGGAGAATGTTCAAATGGATCAGCCACTATCTTGAGAATAGAACTGCCAGAGTCCAACTACAAGGACAGACCAGTAGGAAGATGGTATTAGAGCAGGGTGTTCCCCTAGGGGGAGTCCTGTCACCCACGTTGTTCCTCGCATATATTAATGACGTATCAGAGAATATTCCAAGAAGAACCCACAATACCTCCTTTGCAGACGACTTAGCCGTGTTGATCTCAGAGGAATACATCACTACGGCAAGCATTCGGATGCAGCAAGCCCTAACATCATTGGAGGAGTGGGCCAAGGCATGGCTAGTAAAGATAAATGAAGAGAAAACATTATACACAGTGTTTTCTCTCTAAAACAAACCACAGATCTCCAAATTGGTGCTAAATGGGAAAAATCTACATCTGGATGAAAACCCAAACTACCTGGGCATTACCTTTGATCGTCGCTGGACTTGGAAAATCCAGATTGAAAGAAACAGGACAAGAGCAAGGCAGAGAATGGCAATCATGAAAAAACTTGCTGGCACGGGTTGGGGAGCAGACGAGAGAGTACTAAAGAAGCTATATGCTGAGCGAGTGAGACCAGTCTTAGAATATGGCATTGTAGCATGGTCAACGGCAACTAAGTCGAACTTTGACAAAATAAGCAGAACCCAAAACCAAGCATTGAGAATCATAATAGGGGGCATGAAGTCAACGCCCATTGAAGAGTTGGAAAAGATTACTCACCTCCAGCCTATAGAGGATAGAAGAGAAAGCAGAGCCAAGCAACAAGCCGAGAAATTCAGGAGGCTGATAGATCACCCAATGCACCAGAGAATAAACATACTTGGAAGGGGAAGACTGAAGCGAAGCAACTTTGTAGAGACAGTCAAAACAAAGATGAGAGCAGACCCAATAAACGCAATATCAACAGCTACGCCCATATGTACTGCACACAAGCTAACAATTTGGAAACAACAGTGCTGCCCTGAAATGATAGAAAACGTTCCTGGTATTGAGAGAAAGAACAGCCAAAATGAAACAGAAAGGAGAGTCCTAACCACAAAATATATGGAGAAACATTACCCAAGCAACACCTGGACCCAGGCATACACAGATGGATCAGCAACTAATGCAACAGAAGATGGGGGTGGAGGAGTCTTCCTGAGCTTAAGCAATGGCACACAAAAAAAGATAGCAGTCGCCACAGGGAAATTTTCAAGTAAATTCAGAGCAGAGGCAGAGGCCTTAAAAACTGCATCAGAAATTCTAACGATAGAAGAAAGCTCAGAGAGACCAGTAGCTATCTTCTCAGATGCGCTGTCAGTAATTACAACGCTGAAAAGTCAAAGTAATGCTGAACTGGATGACCTAAGAGTAACACTTCACAGACTGTGTCAGCAATACAAACGAGTCGGGATACAGTGAATCCCTTCTCAGTGCAACATCCCTGGAAATGAAGAGGCTGACAGATTGGCAAAGGAAGGGGGAAAGCTTCCTCAACTTGACACAAATATAACTTATGAGTAGGCCAAGAGTTTTATCAAACACAGATACAGGCACAAGTGGGAAGCAGAGCATCCAGGCCATCAAAAGAATGATGCATATTACCAGCTCAACAGAAGTGAACAAGTGGTAATCTTCAGACTTCGCACAGGTCATAACAGATTGAGATACCATCTATTCAGCAAACTAAAGATAGGAACTACTGATGAGTGTGATTTTGACACCGATAAAATGACTGCAGAACATCTGCTTCAAAGGTGCTCAACATATGAAGAACAGAGAAAACGCATATAGACATCACCAGTACAATTCCTGGAGAAAATCTACGTAGATATCAACAGCCTTAGGTTGACCACTGCTTTCTTTGAACTTATTCAAGTTGACATCTGAGGGTGAACGAAGAAGAAGAAGATGAATGGACATCAGAGTGGGATAAGAATCTGAAAGGAAGACATGCATATGAGCTGTTCAAGGCCCCAACATGAAAATATAAGATATCTAGAGACCTGAATACTCCCAGTAACAAGAAACGTCTCCGGCTACAATTGGGAACTAACTATTTCAGAATAGAAAAACCTTACTGTGCAGAATGTCTTCCAATACAATAATATAGATAGAGCATTTCATGTTGAAATGTGAAGGGTATGAACAACAGAGAATCCCAATATTAGATTATTTGCAGGCTTCAAATCCACCCATAAATATATAATATGTGTTAAGAATAGACAGACTTAGTGAATTGTAAGATGATAGGAAACTCTATACAGAGCGATGCAACATGAGATCAATCTGATCACCAGAAGAAGTCCCCCCGTCGATCAAGTGTTTCGGCCCCGTATAATACAGTCAAAGAGTATTTAACAAGGACACAAGTTAATATATAGTGATTGGTGGATTTGTGGCAGGAAGGGATGTGTTCTTTTAAAAAAAAATATTACTTATAACAGGGGTTGCAACCAGCCGATCCCGGCCTACCGGTGGTTCCCAGTGGATGACTTGGTAGACCTTTTGGCGACTGCAGGGGCGGGGGGGGACGACTTCTTTAAACTAGAGACATTTCGGATTAGACCTCTCCCACAGGCATTTAAAATCGCGGTGTCTCCGGGATGAAAGGTACTTTTTCCGCATTCACAATGACAACTCTCGAGCCGACTGTAGCGAAATCTGTGAGATAATTGCTAAATTCAGTAAGATTTTGCTCCTATAATAATAATTAAACCCGCCCGGTTGTGTATGCCTCTCTTCGTCTTCTAGGCCAGCAGGGCGCTGAATTTTGTGCAGTGGTAAGGCTTAGAAAATGATCCCCCCGTAAAAATCTAATGCGTTTTCCTAGTTTCGTCCTTGAAACGTTTGACCGATCTGCGGCACGAAAACTGCTGCTCGGAATTAACGTAGTATTTTAACTTTAACGCCACTAATTGTAGCAATCCGGACAATTTCCAGATCTGCGGCACGAAACTGCGGCAAGTATTAACGCAAAGATTAACACCGCCTTGCATAACCCCTCCTCGCTCGACACGCCGTTCCATGCATATATTCACTCGGTTGGGGACGCCAGAAGGTATATACACACACACAGTCAGTTCTCATTTCATGATTAGTAGTGTATTTCTGACGTAACCCAAACAAGATGTTTTATTTTGAATAAAAATGCTAGAGGAGAGGGGGAAGATGGCCGACTAGTGAAAAAGTTATAATTGACGATTAACAGTGACAAAACTGAAAATCTAAACGACAATGAATATGGCCATAAAAATCATATGTAAGGATAGCTTAGTGTCTCCTGAGCAATAATATGTTTTAATAAACACAGTAGTCCAATTATTACCCATGATATTGAAATAATACTATATATCCATGTTGTTTTTGCTCATTCTATTTTTAACATTTTTTGGGGACGCAAGTTTAAAAAAAAAAAAAAGAGGCATTAGAGTGATTCAAATCCAATTGGTTGGTATAGGAGGATAGGAAGGAGGTTATTGGTTAGGCAAAAAGCTAAATATATTTTACAGACTCACTACTAATATGTTTGGAGTTTGTTTTGTTTTTTAAAATTTGAATTGAATAGCTAGACCCTCGCTGTGATTGGGCCGGTCTAGTGATATTGACAAAAAGCTTTCAAAGGCTGGTTGCCATTTGACACAAAATTGTTAATCTACAAGCTGCGTTGAGAAAGTAGTGCTAAGAAGGAAAAACCTTGGCAGTCTGAACAGGGGCAAAGCTAAACTTAAAGATATATTAATGCTGATGCCAGTTAACGTATGTTTGTGATATTTTCATTGAATTGTGGTAAGAACGAATTTTTTAACCTTGTTATTACAAAAATTTGGTGTATGAGATACTGCTTTATTGGGAATGTTTTGCGACTAAGTACATGGGTCCCCAGCAGACTTATGCAGGGCCTGTGGTGTTGCTTACACGCAGTAAAACTGACATGAATTGTATAACTTAATATGATTTCCACAGTTTCCAGTGGGAAGGCTAACCCACATTATTCTATGGGAGATAATCATTGTTGCAGTGTCAGAGGCGTTGTAGCCATTCATTCATAACCCTCCACTCCCAAAGGAGCATAGGCCTTCAACAAACACATGCCAAGTCCTCCTGTCACGTGCCATCATCTCAAGTTCTTTCCATGTTCTCCTCATCATTTTCACCTCTGTTTCCAACTCTCTTCTCCATGTACTTCTTGGTCTTCCTCTGCCTCTCTTGCCCTGGGGGTTCCAGAACAAGGACTGCCTTGTAATGCTATCAACAGGTTTCCTCAGTGTGTGTCCTATCCATCGCCATCGTCTTCTTCTCATCTCTTGTTCCACTGGCACTTGTCCAGTTCTTGTCATCAGTTCCACATTGGTAACCTTGTCATACTATTTTAATCCCTCTATTCTACGCAAGCACCCATTTATGAAAGTCTGTAGCTTTTTGGTTGTTGTCTTTGTTGTTCCCCATGTCTCAGAGCCATACAACAGGACTGACTTCACATTTGAGTTGAAGATTCTTATTTTCGTGTTGGATCCTATTTCTCTTGATCTCCATATATTTCCCAATGTAGCCATTAGGGAGAAGAATAGGAGCACTGGTATGAGTTGTGATCTCAGATGGAAATGGTTGAAATGGGGTTGTCAGAGAGATCTGACCCTTTTTCTTTTATTGAATTATATCATGTATTACTTGTGGAATGAGATTGTAGATTTGTTATAAAGAATCATAACCTTGTTTCAGGTTTTTTTTGTTGTGGTACTAAAGTTAGTGCCAGAACCCTGGTGACTGTATCTTCATGAGAGAAGGAGATAATTTTTGCTGATACACGCTGTCTATCACAATACACCAGGGACTGTGTCAGATTGGTCATTAAAGAGAATTTGTGCTGATTCACGCTGCCTATCACGAATCAACTCTTGAAATACAGGAGAGTGGCAGCATTGTACTACAAACAACATAAAGATAAGTGCCTGTCGTAGATTTTTGATAGGAGAATTAAGACTTGGGTTGGTCCCTTCTGAATAGGTTAGAATAGGTGATAGACACAGTGAGAGTTAGTAAAAAGAAATAGAATTTCCACAAGTGAGATGATAGACTGTGATATAGAGGCTTTCTCTGAAAAATCGAGGAAATCTTCTCTCTTTCACCTATCCTCTACGACAGCTTTTAAGGCGTCAGACAGTCTAAACACAGATATATATATATTACATATATTTCTATCTACTCACGGGCACGCACATACACGTGACGACAGTTAAACAAACAGACGTGGTAAATCTATAACAATGAATATATATATATATATATATATATATATATATATATATATATATATATATATATATATATATATATATATATATATATATATATATATATACTAGAACGAGCTGACCAACGCACTGATTTAGTTCAAGAGAGATTTTTATTATCATCTAAAAAATCTTCTCACAACACCTAAAAAAATTCATCAAGGAAAACATATACAAATAGTCATAAAATTCAAGAAAATGCTACAAGGATGATAGCCCCGTTATGATCTTAACTCTAGGTTTAGCCCACAGCCCCCGTTAGGATGACAGATGATGGCCCAAAGAGTTATAGATGCAGATGGTTAGGGTCTAATATTGTCCCCTTTCTTGAAGGTAAGAACTGACTTATGACAGCAGTATCTATTCTAAAGGAACAATTAAATTAAGCAGCAAGTCTTTCATAAGGAAAAATTACAAAGTGAGTGCATTAAACAACGAACATCCTTCCGTCACTTTCACTCGGTTCTTTCATCAGGGTACCCTGGCTTTCATGCTAACCTAAAAAACTTGATGTTGATCACCGTCTAACGCAACCTTAGGACACTTCTCTACAGTGAATCTGGGTTCTTTGGATAAAGCGAATCCCAGCTCTGCAAATACAGGTTTCTTCCACTGTCTTCGGGGAGCGTTCACTTTACCAGTTTAAATTTTAGATTAACTGTTAATGTCACTTGAATCAGTTTTGGGTAAGCGATTTTAAACGGGCACACAGAGTCTAAAACACGAGGATTCCCTTACTTTGGAAAAAGTTGACCAGTGGACAACTGCTCTCAACAGATAGTCTTGGTTCACTATCCACTCTTTCGATAATGTCGGAAATGTTAATGTTATTTCTTGAAATTTATTCTCGCCACCAGGCAGCATGTATATTTCAATTTGAGAAGAAATATGAACTGGCTCAGAAGCCCAGTATAAACATTAGTCTTTAGCAACCGTTAGTGGGATTGGTATTACTGTTTATCTCTGATGGCACATGCACTGTCAGACCAGTGTTACTTGAAAAAAAAACCACGTGGTTAAAGACAGGAAATGTCTATGCTTCTCACAAGTATGTCTCTTTACTAAACGCCGGCAAGTTGGGTTCACCCCAGTATTCACTGAATGAAGAAAAACAACATATAATATACTATACAGAATATGTACTCGTTATAACTTACATTTTAAACGGCAAGCCTACAGCTTGACTTATATTTAAAGCTTCCCGTGAAATAAGTTATATAAAAAAAATCCCTCATCATGAATTAGGAATATCTGCGAATTTCCGTCACCACTCATGATGCATCTAGCATTTATAAGTTTGTTTAGAAAAATATACTCGACTGAGTAGTTAGCAGTTAAATTAAATTCATTATGGATACATGTTTGTTAAGCTAGAAATATAATTTATTCTGCTTTCCACTGTATGCGTCACTAGAAAATAATACTTACTTACTTAGTCGTTCCTCTTCTACCGTGAGGTGTAGAGGTTTGGAAGAGAGAGCGCCAGACTATCCTATCGGCTGTCTTCTTCCTGGAAAATAATACAGACTTATAAATTAATCGCTCTGCACCAAATCTAACTAGGGAAATAAATAAACGATTAACCACATTAAACATTTCGCAAAATACTAGATATACTAGATATAATATTTTACCTCAAACAGAACTACGTATCACAACGAAACTAAGAGACATCACTTATAAGTTTAAGTGTTCTAGAACGAAGTGACCACGTCTACTGTAAAATGGAGAATGAGTGAAGTTAGTTTCAAACTCGGGCCAATATCTTAAAATTAGACAAAAGCCCCAACTTATTTCGCAAACGAAATAATCTCCCCTTTTACGTGTAAAACACCTTACGTCAACTAGAAGACACCCATGAACTGACACTTCTACTACTTCACGCCTCACGCTGATCAGCATGCCGTAACTGCCATCAGTGACCGAGAGTGCGCGTGTCAGTTGCAAATCTCAGACAACCGTCTGCAGTGCATGGGCGATTTCCACACTCCGCCGGAGCTATTCTGACGAAAGCTCTCATAATTGCTGCAAAATGTAGACAATCCGTCTGCCGGCCATGTCTGGCGGAGTGAATTTTCACGCTACAGGCCCAGAAACTAAGCCGAAGAAACACCGTCCCAGGGGGAAAACTGTAGACAGCTGTCTGCTGGGACGTGTTCTAACACTAATGTCAGTCCGCCCAGGGACTTCACGTCTTATGCAATAATAGCGTTACTAGTATTAGAAACGAAACAGGTAAACGTTAGGAATGAGGATGAAAATATTTTTCGCAAACGAATGGATGCAAAAAAAAATACAAGAAAAAGGTAAACTGCGATAATAAAATTAGAGAATATGGGTCAAGGAAAGAGGAGGAAAATATAGAAAATTCAATGAACATAACTCTCCGTGACAGAACGTCCCCCCTTTAAGATATGGAAGCACTCCATGTCTACGTTATGGAATTATTTTCCTATATCCGTAGCTTCAGGGTGTCTGTCTTCTTCCACCTCATTTCCCCCCTCCATCTCTGTCCAATTCCTACTCAAGTCTACTCCCAAAGTTTCCTTCCTCTGGAATGTCTCCCATGCGCGCTTGAAAGAGCGTCGCCGCTTCTGACATTTTTCAAAGATTTCCTGTGATTGCAGTGGAGTTTCCCTGCCACTATCGTCATCTTCGTCAGTTTTGGCGATCGTCAGGAGATGGTCGGAGGTTGGCACTGGTTTTTCCAAGTATCTCTTTAACAGATTTAAGTGGAAAACCTTTTCCTTTCCTTGAATAGAAATCTGGTAGTTAGCCTTAGAAATCTTTTTCAGGACGGTAAACGGCCCTTGCCATCCGATCCTCAGTTGGTTGTTTCCGGTAGGGAGTAACACCAAAACTTTCTCTCCTGCTTCCAATTCTCTCTCTTTCGCGACTTTCCTGTATCGGTTAGCGTGCTTTGTGCGTGCTCGCTTAAAGTTAGTCGTTGCTAGGTCCCATCCTAGTTTCAACCTTCCTTTTAAATCCGACACATATTTACTTGCTGAGACGACTGTCTCATCAGCCTTCTGGTCTGTCAGCGACCAAAGTAAGGCTTCAAGCGGGCCCTTAATGGATCTGCCGAATAAAAGCGTAGCTGGCGGAAATCCTATGGAAGTATGAGGAGATTCTCTGTAGCCAAATAAAGCTGCAGGAATACAAAGATCCCAATCTTCAGGTTTCACTTGTGCCAGTTTACTTAGCATCATGTTGAGGTTTCCATTAGCACGTTCCACGAGCCCATTTCCGGCCGGAGTATATGGCTTTGTGTAGATGTGTTGGGTCCTCAAGATCTTCACGATCTCATCCATCAACAGGTTTCGGTATGGAGATCCGTTATCCGTCAACACTTGTTGAGGGAATCCCAACCAAGTGAAAATCTGCACGAGGGCTTCTGCGACATGCTTGACATCTGCGCATGTTAGCGGGATAGCTTCTGCCCATAAAGTGCATGTATCGACTAAGGTCAGGATAAACCTGTTCCTTCTTTTAGTCCTTTCGAAAGGCCCTAAAATGTCGATCACAACCCGTTCGAATGGTGTACCCACTATTGGCATTTCACCCAAAGAGACTGGGGGTGCCCGTTGCTTGGGTGGCACACGTTGGCACTGGGCACAGGATTTGACATATCTGATAATATCAGTATTTACTCCTGGCCACCAATAATGAGTGGTTATCCGTTGGTTTGTGGCGTTCTGTCCCATATGTCCGCTGAAGGGAAGAGAGTGCCCCATTTCTAGGATTTGGCTTTTGTACTGTTTCGGTACTAGGAGCTGGTTGTAACCTTGGTCAGGCTTGCCCGTTCTGCGATAAAGTACGCCATCCTTAGAAAAAATGTCCCCGTGCTGTTTGGGTTCCTTAGCCATGGGCAGTTTCCTAAAGCAGGGTGCCAAAGTAGGGTCCTTGTATTGCGCTTCTTTAAGTTCCATAGGTAACAAATTAGGCGCAGGCTCCCGTTCCTTCTTGGTTTGCCCTCTTGTAGTTACTGCTGCCACAATCGGCTCTTCCGGTTTCCCAATAGACACGTATCTACCGCCGAGTATGACTGGGTAAATGGGGTCATCAATAACAGCCGCTTTGATCACGCCTCTGACAAAATCAGAGTGGATCTCCACCAATGCGATGGGAAGCGCTGTAGGTGCATCACTTTTACGAACTCCACAAAATTGGACGGTCTCTGCTGTCTCTTGACCGGGTTTGACCAGGTTTCTGGCAACAATGCAATCATAAGAAAGCCCCGTGTCAAATAAACAAGAAGTTTGAGAACCGTTCAATGTAACAGTACCTCGCGTTGAGGGTGTATCCCCAACAGGTTGGGAATCACTGTCAATAATTCCGCCTTGCGAGACTGTTAGCAAGCATCCGATGCGTTTAGGCTCGGTGTGCTCACTCTGATCATTAGTCCCGTGCTCAGGAGTTCTTCCTTTGCCACCTTGTCATTTCTGGCTGCGCTGCCATGAAGGGCGGTCGGGTTGATCAGACTGTTTACTGTGGTTGGGGTACTTGTTTTTGTAGAACTTGGATTTTTCAGGAGGGGGGTTTTGAGGTCCAGTTTCTCGATGGTTATTCTGATTAGAAGCCTGAGAAGATTGCTCTAGATTATTTTTTTCGAAAATGCTCCTCTGTCGGTTTCCGTTTTGTGGCCGGTAGTTCAGCCAGCGCATTTTGATAACGCTCAGACTTCTCTATGATGTCTTCAAGTTTTTCTGCCCCCTGCTCAGCTAGAAATCTCCGGGTATCTGCAGACAATGTGTTCTTTATTTGTTCTGTTAAAACAAATTCCTCAAGACCTTCGTAGGTAGAGGGGAGCTGCGAGAGCTCTAGGCACTTTGTCATATAACCCTTCAAACGAGACGAGAACTGCTGAAAAGTTTCAGAATTCTCTTTCCTGCTGTTGCGAAACAGTTGCAAAAATTTGCGAGCGTTCATTTCAAAGCGCTCCAGTAACGCTTTCCTCAACAGATCATAGTTGTCTTGTTGGCTGCTTTCCAGTTTGGCGTAAACATCATACGCAGAACTTTTCAAAGCCTGGGAAAGCTTCATGTTCCAACACGACCTCTCTAAACCGTACAGAGTTGCAATTTTCTCAAATTTTTCTAGATACGTGTCAATCTTCTCATTAGGACAAGGGAAAGATTCCAGAGCGAAAGACATAGCGGTGAGATGAGTAGATTGTGTGTTAGAATGATCAGTTAAAGAGGAATGAGGAGAAGACTCTCCATTGCTGGAGGTAGAGGCAGCACCACGGCTTTAGAACTCAAGAGTCTTAAGTGCCAACTCGTGCTGTCTCTGTTTCTCTTTTTCCTCAAGCTGTCTCTCCTTCTCTCTTTCCTCATGCTGCATCCTGCGAATTTCCATTTCCTCGTCCATCTTCTTCTGCTGTAAAAGCCGATCTTCCGCTTCTTTCCTCTCCGCTGCTTCTTCTTTCCTCCTTAAATCTTCTTCTTTCTTCTCCGCGTCATATCTCTCAAGTTCGTCCCTGACAAAAGCTTTTGCTTCGTCTCCGTCCAAACCTTCTTGTCTCGCTTCGTCCCTGAGCATCTGCCTCAGCTTTGCTCTCTCCGCCATATTAAATCAGTGGCTGAGACTAAGTCTATAAAGACTTAAGAAGAAAAAGGATACTCTGGTTCCTACCACTTGCGAAAAATTATAAAAAATCAAAAGATGATATACTTCACCCTGGGATACCTCCTCCAAAATAATAAAGTATCTAACTATCGCTGCTATTACTCGGCAATAAAGCACCTAATGCAGACGACTACGCCAAATAAATGATAGTTAAGATTACTCACTGAAAAATAAGTTGCTACAGTGGAAAACAAAATTATTATTGCAAAATTATAGGAGAAAAAAATCCCTTAATTGTTAATCCACTATAAGTTTACCACTGAAGTCAGATCGGGTAAGGGAGGCAATTAATCTGGACGAAAGAGTCCGAAACGCACTCCTTAACTTAGTTCAAACACCGTTCTGCCTCAGTACCCAGTAAATGTAATACACTCACCACTTTACCAGCGTTTAGTATTACAAATCAACAATTAACATATATTCCGACAAAATGCACCTGTAACTCAAATGTATATTATTCAAAATGCTGTGGAAAAAAACTTATCAGTTTGTGTGGTCAGCACGCCCGTAAACAGATCGTTAGTCTAGGGGATAAATTATTTAAAGATATAACAACTCACAAGACATCAAACTCTTACTCTATTTCAGAATAAAGAATCTTAAGTACAAAATCCAGATAGACGAGTCCACATTTGTCGTACTCGTCTTCCTATTCTAAGTTCAAAAATCCTTCGGACGAGACCACATTTCTCGTACTCGTCGTCCTATTCTAGGTTCAAAAATCCTTCGGACGAGACCACATTTGTCGTAGATTTTTGATAGGAGAATTAAGACTTGGGTTGGTCCCTTCTGAATAGGTCAGAATAGGTGATAGACACAGTGAGAGTTAGTAAAAAGAAATAGAATTTCCACAAGTGAGATGATAGACTGTGATATAGAGGCTGTCTCTGAAAAATCGAGGAAATCTTCTCTCTTTCACCTATCCTCTACGACAGCTTTTAAGGCGTCAGACAGTCTAAACACAGATATATATATATTACATATATTTCTATCTACTCACGGGCACGCACATACACGTGACGACAGTTAAACACACAGACGTGGGAAATCTATAACAATGAATATATATATATACTAGAACGAGCTGACCAACGCACTGATTTAGTTCAAGAGAGATTTTTATTATCATCTAAAAAATCTTCTCACAACACCTAATAAAATTCATCAAGGAAAACATATACAAATAGTCATAAAATTCAAGAAAATGCTACAAGGATGATAGCCCCGTTATGATCTTAACTCTAGGTTTAGCCCACAGCCCCCGTTAGGATGACAGATGATGGCCCAAAGAGTTATAGATGCAGATGGTTAGGGTCTAATATTGTCCCCTTTCTTGAAGGTAAGAACTGACTTATGACAGCAGTATCTATTCTAAAGGAACAATTAAATTAAGCAGCAAGTCTTTCATAAGGAAAAATTACAAAGTGAGTGCATTAAACAACGAACATCCTTCCGTCACTTTCACTCGGTTCTTTCATCAGGGTACCCTGGCTTTCATGCTTACCTAAAAAACTTGATGTTGATCACCGTCTGGCGCAACCTTAGGACACTTCTCTACAGTGAATCTGGATTCTTTGGATAAAGCGAATCCCAGCTCTGCAAATACAGGTTTCTTCCACTGTCTTCGGGGAGCGTTCACTTTACCAGTTTAAATTTTAGATTTACTGTTAATGTCACTTGAATCAGTTTTGGGTAAGCGATTTTAAACGGGCACACAGAGTCTAAAACACGAGGATTCCCTTACTTTGGAAAAAGTTGACCAGTGGACAACTGCTCTCAACAGATAGTCTTGGTTCACTATCCACTCTTTCGATAATGTCGGAAATGTTAATGTTATTTCTTGAAATTTATTCTCGTCACCAGGCAGCATGTATATTTCAATTTGAGAAGAAATATGAACTGGCTCAGAAGCCCAGTATAAACATTAGTCTTTAGCAACCGTTAGTGGGATTGGTATTACTGTTTATCTCTGATGGCACATGCACTGTCAGACCAGTGTTACTTGAAAAAAAAAACCACGTGGTTAAAGACAGGAAATGTCTATGCTTCTCACAAGTATGTCTCTTTACTAAACGCCGGCAAGTTGGGTTCACCCCAGTATTCACTGAATGAAGAAAAACAACATATAATATACTATACAGAATATGTACTCGTTATAACTTACATTTTAAACGGCAAGCCTACAGCTTGACTTATATTTAAAGCTTCCCGTGAAATAAGTTATATAAAAAAAAATCCCTCATCATGAATTAGGAATATCTGCGTATTTCCGTCACCACTCATGATGCATCTAGCATTTATAAGTTTGTTTAGAAAAATATACTCGACTGAGTAGTTAGCAGTTAAATTAAATTCATTATGGCTACATGTTTGTTAAGCTAGAAATATAATTTATTCTGCTTTCCACTATATGCGTCACTAGAAAATAATACAGACTTATAAATTAATCGATCTGCACCAAATCTAACTAGGGAAATAAATAAACGATTAACCACTTTAAACATTTCGCAAAATACTAGATATACTAGATATAATATTTTACCTCAAACAGAACTACGTATCACAACGAAACTAAGAGACATCACTTATAAGTTTAAGTGTTCTAGAACGAAGTGACCACGTCTACTGTAAAATGGAGAATGAGTGAAGTTAGTTTCAAACTCGGGCCAATATCTTAAAATTAGACAAAAGCCCCAACTTATTTCGCAAACGAAATAATCTCCCCTTGTACGTGTAAAACACCTTACGTCAACTAGAAGACACCCATGAACTGACACTTCTACTACTTCACGCCTCACGCTGATCAGCATGCCATAACTGCCATCAGTGACCGAGAGTGCGCGTGTCAGTTGCAAATCTCAGACAACCGTCTGCAGTGCATGGGCGATTTCCACACTCCGCCGGAGCTATTCTGATGAAAGCTCTCATAATTGCTGCAAAATGTAGACAATCCGTCTGCCGGCCATGTCTGGCGGAGTGAATTTTCACGCTACAGGCCCAGAAACTAAGCCGAAGAAACACCGTCCCAGGGGGAAAACTGTAGACAGCTGTCTGCTGGGACGTGTTCTAACACTAATGTCAGTCCGCCCAGGGACTTCACGTCTTATGCAATAATAGCGTTACTAGTATTAGAAACGAAACAGGTAAACGTTAGGAATGAGGATGAAAATATTTTTCGCAAACGAATGGATGCAACAAAATACAGGAAAAAGGTAAACTGCGATAATAAAATTAGAGAATATGGGTGTAGGAAAGAGGAGGAAAATATAGAAAATTCAATGAACATAACTCTCCGTGACAGTGCCTAGTGGTGGCACTCAATAGTTCATCCAACTATTGTACTAACAGAACATAAAATAATAGACTGATATATATATATATATAAACATTCCACAAGAGAATAAAAGAAAGAAAGGGGATGATGACAACACCCCAACCCCACCAGTAGTTACCAGTGTTCAATTAGTTATAGAAATATCAAAATATAGTTAGATGGTAATAGTATTTGTATGGACAGAAGATCCATTGTGCTATTTAATTGTATGTAAATAAAACCATAAATTTCATTTTGTTGTTGGTCCTGACTCAGAAAATTCTGACTCAGGGCAAATAAATTGTATTATAATCTAGTACATAATATTCAGCCACAGACTTCTGCAGGGTGTTTATAAAGTCGCTGTGCAGTGAAATTTACGCCCGGGCGAGACTACGTCACCAGAAATGTGGTTTTCAATTGGGGCTTGTTGTGTAATGCTGCACACGATATTGTGGGACACAGCATTGGAACACAGAATATCATGACGTAAATTTGCATCATTCGTGACGTAATTTCTAAAATATTTTTCAAATATACTGCACAGCGACTTTATAAACATCCTGTATAAGATATATCATAGAGTGTTAGTCTGTATGTGGTTGTTGTATTAACCCAGTCCTATCTATGTATTAGAATTAAAGTGTATTTGTATTGATTTGTCTTACACTACATTATATATTCATTACCCTAGACATTTAGACGTAGTCACATAACTAATAAGAAAAAATTTAGAGCCAAGTGAGATCATAGGGTGGTAGCAGATAGGTTCTCTGAAATACTTAACCATCTACTACTAAACTCAGGGACCTACACAACTGACCTCACTTGGTAAACAAATAATATTAAATAATAACATCAATAACACCAAATCCACCACACCGACTACTAAAATATATTCCTGAACTGCATGAGATAGGAACACGAATTTTTCGTTGTAAGGTTCACCATTACCGCCCCCAGCTTAAAATTACAAAATTGCACGCACACATACACAGACATAAACACATATATAGTAGATCTTCAAATGGTTCAGTGGTACTAAAGTAGATCTCAAAAGGTCCTGGATTGCCGGCCCCTTAATGTTAATGTTAATCAGAATCGTCGTCATTGCACTCCGGGCAAACACATAGGTGCTTAATCTCCCTCAGCAAATTTCGAATAGTATGAATGCTAATGCCGACCCCTGACAAAGGAAAGTCAATTAAATATCAAACTAAACATTCTAGGCCTTACACCCCCTCCCTATTTCTTTTTTTTTCCCAGGTTTTTAACATTTTTTTGGGTTGTGATTCTCTTGTTTTTTTTTTTACATATACACACATGCGCGCGCGCGCACACACACACATACACAACATGGTAATTTTAATATGCCCTAATTTACAATGACTAGACAGAAGATATGATGCCACGTTCGCATATTGGAAATAGTACATATTCTTTGGAATTGAAAACACTATAAATCATATTTGTGGCCGTTGACTGACTTGTCTAGTGTTTTGTACTTCTACTTTGTGCTGATCGTATATTAGGTTTCGTATAACAGCCCGATCAGTAAACTGCTTGTATTAATTAGTAAGTAATATTCACATACGACGACTCAATTCTGAACAACAGTTGACAAAATGAACTATGATGACAGAAGGCTTCATAACTCAACAGGTAGAATTTATTTACATGGAAACATGTAAAATATGCCAGGTGCTGGCTCTTGACAGACCTCAGTAACATGCCCAGCCTTCCTCATGTGGCTGGTGACGTGTACAACGAGATTCAATATATAAAATTTTGCCTCACTCTTTTCGCTCTGTCTGTATAAACTGTCTCTAGTGGCTATTAGGTTCACAAGCTGAGAACCACTATTGTTGTTGCTTTACTGTCAATATCTCCCTACTTGAACTGTTTATCTCGATGTTCAGTTATAGTCAGCTGAAGCTATCTTGGCGTATCGTTGTTAAGAGAACTGGCCTACCGCCTGGGATGTACGTTTACCAAGCTCATTCTGTTTACTCGACTGTCTGCACATCTACTGTACTTCACTACAACTAAAAAGGTTCATAACTTTCAAAGTACCTGGTCTTATGAACACGACACAGTCCTTCCTTAAGAAATATATACTGACATCTTGTCATCTCACAGAAATATAACACTGTCATACACGACCAGAGTGGCATAGAGGAAAAACTCGTGATGATATTGTATCTTATGCAAACCGCAGGTCAACCCAGATACCTTGGGCTATATCATACGATGCGCGAATTTTCAGCGGACAATTGCTCACTCCGTCAAAACCCAGAACCAACTGATTTGATCTAAAACCACTATTTACCACTACAACTGTTTTCGAACCATCCAGAACAGAACCTTCGCTCACCCAAACACTAAACCCACGTGAAACTCAATTCGTTCACCCCGCTTCAACAAACAAAACAAGATACAAACTGTCACTTAAACAAGAGATGTAAGACTCATCTTACCCCCATCTATATTTCTACTATTTCTTCCCTTAGACCATTATTGCAATAATAAGACTTCTTTTATTTCCCGTTTGCCCCCAAGAGTCTTCCCGGTTACATAATTATAACCCTTCAACGGTTGAACGGAATATATTTCTAATGATCAATTTAAAAAAAAATATACTCACAAAAGCTGTAATTAAAAAAAAAGAAAAATTGAAATAATATCCTTTAATTTTTTTTAATAGATGAAGAAAAATATCTCGTTCAACCGCTGATGTGCTTAATTAGGATATATAACGTCTCTGTGTTGATTCCTCTTTTACTTCAAGTACCATGCCTGGTGCCTTAGGCGATCATGTATCTCCACAACTTCCTGTCTCCAGTACTATTTATCAATTCTGTTGTTGACTTCCTTCCATGCCATGATGTCAAGCTGTCCAGTATCTTCTTTCATTGTCTTTCTCTATCTCTGGTTCCTTTAATTTTTCCAGTACTCACGATATATTCCAGCCTCCTTCTTCTCATAACATGCCTAATGAAAGTGGAAAGCTTTTTTTCCCACACTTAGCGCATTGACCTCTTTCAGGACATTATCCTTACTCTTCTTAGCTGTCTATGGCATTTTTAACATTCTTCTGTAAAACCACATCTATGTGGCCTGCAGTGCTTTCCCTACCTGTTTACTAAGTGTCTATGATTCACTTCCTTATGCCAGGATTGGTTCTTGTCATGAACTGTTTGTAGTATGGATGTCGGTTACTATGCTCCATCTAGTGCTAGATTTGTTATGTGATGATTGAATATAAGTGAGTGAAGTTAAGCTTGATTGTGTTCACGCATTGCAGTAGTGTTAAGTTCTCGTGTGTGGCTGAGGTGTCATGTACTAGGTGGTATCTGAATGCTGGTCTACGGTGAAAGGGTCAGGTGTTGTAACGGGCAATTGAGTGAGACCCGAGCGAAGAAATTAACGTTATGTTTAGTTCTGACGGCGATGTGTGATATGGAAGTCAGATAGTGCGTGTTGAGTTGTGAGTGCTGCTCTGAGCATATATAGGCGCTAGACAGTTATGTCAAGAACAAACAAATATGACTGAGTTATAAAACACTAAGCCTTTATATTATTAAACATTTTATACGTATATATCTATTTAAACACAAATAAAACGAATATCACGAATAATAAAGTTACATTTAACAACAGACAGGATGCCATTCTTTAGACTGCTATAAAGTCTGTTTGTAAAAAAAAAGTCCTCTCTTAGGCCTGTGTCATTGTTGGAAGCAGTATAGTTTCATAATGACATAGGAGTTATGATTTAGATTAACTTGGTGTTGACACTCTTAAGATATACGTGCATTCTAATGTCCATCGTCAGTTAGACAGCTATTTTATGACTTTCTTCGCCTCCCAGGAATCAGCTGTGTGGTTTTATCTCAATGTGGTGCGGTTATTTTTCTCCTGTCTTTGTCTCGCTCGTCTAGTGGAGTCTGGTACATGTCTCGCGCGTCTAGTGGAGTCTGCTACGTGTCTCACTTCCAAAGATTTTCCTAAAACAGAAACGTTCTATTCAGCACTTCGTAAAACCACGCAAAACCCAATGGACTTTTTATCACGAACAAAGCTGTTTTCTAGAGGTGAAAATGATGAAGAGAACGCGGAAAGAACTTGAGATGACGGCATGTGTTTGTTGAAGGCCTATGCTCCATGGGGAGCGGAGGGTTATGAATGAATGAATGAAGCTGTATTTTGGGGGTTTTTTCTACCAGAATGAGACTTTGATATACGCTGGGCTGATTGATATGCTGGAAGCCGCACTGCTCTGACTGGCGATCAATAGGCGAGTAGGAGACTACTACTGCAACAGATGATTTCAGATTTAGCGTTGGCTCGTTGCACACTGCGTGAGCTTAACTCCCGTGAGAGAGAAATGGCGTTGACAAAAGGGGTTTTGGTTCAGGAATGGGGTTGACAACTCGTGACGCTAGCGGTATTCAGAAACCCTCTAGATCGAAGACAATATGACGTTCTTCGCCTGACTGGAGTCTGCTCTAGCGATTCGGTATCCCTGAAACTGAGACCCAAAAGAGACACCCTTTACATCACGCAAACAATAAAATCACACTAACGTTATATAAAATAGTTATGCTCCGCTATGGGATTTAAATTTATTGTAATTATTGCTATGATAGTTTTAGGGCTGTCTTTAACCATGTCTCCTGTTCCTTCCAATCTATCAATTATCAGCATGCGCCTGCATAGGCTTAATATCTTTTGTGCACCCATGTACCTGTCAGTAAAATGGTCTGACATCAAAATCCACTCCTCTTCTTCCAACTAAACATACAGGAACCCTAACCTTGTAGTTACAGTTGAATGGATATGCTTATTCATCTTACAACCATTTAAATGAATTTACATAAACAGATTACAGCATGTGACATTACAACATTAAATCATATGCCCCTTGGGGGAAAAAGATTAATATCCCCCAAAATGAATACATAGAAAATGCAATGATCCTGCTATAATAATACCGTTGTGACTGAACATAAGATAGACTTATATCTATGGCGGGTGTCTGCTTTCTGTGAAAGTTATGGCTAGAGTTTAGCTACACAAGTAAGCATATAATGATTCTCCCTTGCCACTAGAAATATCTATCAAAAGGAATAAGTGACTTTCTCCTATAATTCAGAGTTATCGTGCCTGCAACTCACTATTCAGTGTTAAGTGAACAATCCACACCTCTGACATTTTCTTACATAAATGACAGTTAATTCTGCCGACTCTTAACCCATGGTAAGCTTTGTATGGACTGAGTCTACATTATCACTGAATCAAATTACTAGGAGAAGTCCTCAGAAATGAATTCACGTCACTTTCCTATCAGATATATATAAAAGCTTACATGAATATATCATATATAAGATGTCTACTCATCCCGAAAAATGACAATAATTTAGGCAAACACATTCTAGTTCTGCTGTGCTAACTCTGCCTTAGTCTCATCTGGTCATCTACGGGCCAGGAAATATTTACGAGTGTGTTTGACTTATTAAAATTCTCTAGTCTTATAGTTTACAAACATCGCTACTAGGAACACCTGGCTGGCCTATTTCTGCAGATGTTTCGGCGTAGAACGTAATCATTAGTAAGACAAAGGTTATTCTAAAGACTACATCAGAGACAACAGCCGCCAGAAATTATTTCCCCAGATAGACATAATATTATGATCACTAATGCGTTCTGAAGGCCAAACACAGAGACCACCCGCAGAAGTTACCTCCCACAGACAAGCCGTTTCTTTCACAGAAACCCTTTCGCTCGTTCAAACACTTTAAGCGTAACAGAAATGTTTCTCTGGTCAAACGAACCACAGGTGCGTTTAGGTAATATTACCGCTACGCTGACCGTTGAAGGAATTTGTACTGAAGGCCAGCCAGAACGTAAACAAACCTCGGGTGGAGTTTGAGAAGGTTACAAAATTTGGGCTACGAAGGTAGAAAATAAATTACAAAATGTCACGGAAACCCGAACATTAGAAAAGTAATAACATATGGAACGGAATGGTAAAATAAATTAACAGTCACTGTGACAAAGATATCCAGCCTAACCAGTACCCTCGGGAGATTAGACAACAGACCTTTTGTTCATATGACAGCTATTAACTGTTGATCAACACTACAGAGATATACTCAAACAGTGAAGGAATATATATATATATATATATATATATATATATATATATATATATATATATATATATATATATGTTACCTTATATACATATATATATATATGTTACCTTATACTTATGGAAGGCTATTGGGTAACGAGTATATTAATGTGCTGCACTGGTCTTGTAAGATATTTTGATATAATAGACAACAGTCTCAACAGTAACGTACGGAATGGCCAACTTGAATAATCCTGATCAACAGCTTGTTGTACGTTTTATCACATTTAATATGTCACAATACAACATAAGTGTACTTCACTTCTTTTGAGAGCATATGATGATATGACGTTACACCAGTAATACAAATGTGATCAGTAGCAGCCATAAGCAATAATGTCGTTGTGCCGGTTTAAAGTCAGAATGTCTATGTATCGTCTACAACGCCTTCATACTTTACAAATCCGTATTGATTCAAATCCCTTACTGTCCATCTCCTTAAGCCACACATAATCAGGCACACATTCTTAATGAATTGAGTCAATTATCCTGACTCTGAAATATTTTATAACAATAAACACTGGTCTGTCGCTCTCACATAAAAATCCATACACTTCGAAAAACACCAGCCAGACACAACTGTCCTAACGATCCCCTTCGTTCCCCCCGCAGAAGACCCTGTCCACGTCATACACTAAATACCTGTGTCACACCCATTCCACACTTCGCACGCTTTTACAATCGAAGCGTATTCGCGTTCTGCTCCATTGCGCACAGCGATGAATTACCAGCCTGTGAGCAAAGTGATAGGTAACAATATATATATATATATATATATATATATATATATATATATATATATATATATATATATATATATATATATATATATATATATATATATATATATATATATATCGTCACCATTCTCAGTCTGACAAAAGTGGTCATCAGAACGTCCTCGACTTAGAGATACCCCACTCGACATAACGTATACCAACTTGGGACATTTTATGCATACGTGTGAATCATCATATCAATGAAAAGCATTTAGAGACACATGGACTGTGTAGATTACTCACCATTTTGGTAACACATATCATATCACATCATCATCATTTCGCTTTGCAACAGTGCATTTTTAATTAACTACTACTTAATTAATTGCAATTTTATTATCTCATCTGTGTGTTTTGTGTGAATCGTTTTTCACCATCATCACGTTCTAACCATTACTAACCCTATATGTGTGGATATTTCATTAATAAACCCAACGATCGTTTGATCATTATCTAGTTTGTTAATGTATCACTCGTGCTGTCGGTGTTACATATTCACCTATAGGAACCTTTCTCTATTCAGATGAGGTTGAGGGCTTTTTCTGTTACGGGATCTAAGGGCAGAAGCTAAGGTCGTGGGGAAACAGAACTATTTCCATAACTAATTAGAAAACACTGTCCAGCGGAAAGCATTCGCACTCCTGTCTTCTTGTCCCTATCTCAAATAGGTCTTTATTCTTTCTTAACGAGCCAATTTCTAGAGACCTTCTACCTAATATTTCATATGCTATTCCTGGCAAAAACTACTGTCGTAGTTGCCCCAATACGCACCACACAACAGTCCGTAATAATCTTACTGTTTATGAGACTATCCGTGGCCTGGTTCATGATGATCTTCTTCTTTCTGGTGCTTTATCTCTCCATATTTGTGATAGTAGTCTTAGTAAGCCTTCCTTTTACATGCTTCCTAAGGTGCATAAAATTGCTAACCCTGGTAGGCCTATTGTTTTAGCCTGTTCTTGTCCCACTGAACGTATTTCTGAATTCCTTGATAGTATTTTCCAGCCTTTAGTCGCCAATCTGCCTTCTTATTTGAAAGACACTTCTCATGCTATCACTACTTTTGATTCGATCAGATTCACGCCTGATCGTACTTACCGTCTTTTCCTCCTAGATGTTTGTTCCCTTTATACTTCTATTCCACATGCCTGCCATGGTCTCAAGGCACTCCAATTTTTTCTCGACCAGCGTACTGATCTTACTATAAGTACAGGTCCGCTTCTTCGCCTTGCTGAGTTGGTTCTTATTCTCAACTCTTTTGAGTTTAACTCTTTCAGTCCCAAGCAAAAATGTGGGTTTGGCCCAAACAAAAATGGCCATACCAGTATGTTTTTATTGTTTTTGTTTGGAAATAATTTTTTTAAATGTTCATATTCATAAATAACAAAAGTCCATAATGGATGGCTATACTTTAAGAAAATAGCGTTTTTGAGTTGTAAAAATTAGAAAACAGCCCTAGAAAGGACCAAGAGATACGAAAGCCAGTATACTGTTGATTGGGCCAAATGGGTCTAGCGGGAAGTACAGTATACTGGCTCTTGGGGGTTAAAGAGTTAATGGCCAATTCTTCAACCAAATCAGTGGCGTCGCTATGGGTAATAAGATGGGCCCCAGTTATGCTTGTCTGTTTAAGGGCCACTTTGAATATTTGGTCTTTCAAAGTTATGATGGACCAATACCCGCGTTTTACCGCCGCTATATTGATGATGGTATTGGCATTACAGGCATGTCTGAGGTAGACCTCCGTCGATTTATTGACTATGCTGGTAATTTCAATCCTGCCATCAAATTCACTTCCTAAATCTCTACGACCTCAGTGAACTTCCTTGACATCACTGTGAATATTAGCCCTACTATTAGCCGACGTCTTTATCCAGAACATGTTTTATCTGATGCTCTTAATCGTATCACACGCGTCACTCGTCAGACGGCACTCACTACTAAATCTTCTGTCCAATCTGACAGACTCAAACTGGTTCTAACTTTCCATCCTCACTGTCTGGTGGTGAAGAGAATTCTGTTTCGACATCTGCATATTCTCCACTCTGATCCTGATACCAAAGAGTTGTTTCGTGATACAACTTTGGTAGCATATCGTAGGGATAGGAATTTTAGGGATATTCTTGTACACAGTCGCTTGCGACATACTAGCCCTTCATACTCTGGTACTAAACCGTGCCAACGCCGGATATGTAAGAGCTGTCCGTTTGTACTCCAAACTCAGACAGTCACTTTTCCGAAAGGAAAATTTATCATTAGAGAGTCTTTCACGTGCGAATCCAGAAACCTGATTTATGCTATCATCTGCAAGAGGTGTGGCATTACCTATATTGGTGAAACTGGCAGGCGTCTGGCAGACAGGTTTCGTGAGCACTTGAATGACATCTATCATGGCAAACATTTACCGGTGGCCCTTCATTTCAATAGGCCTGACCATTCAGGTAATTCCGATATTCATGTTACTGCCCTCCTTTTATGTGCCGGTAATGACAAAACTCGCTTTTCGTTGGAGAATCGTCTTATTTTTAAAATGGGTGTTTTAGCTCCTGATGGCTTGAATATCCAACATCATTTTGCATAAATTCTGGTAGCTTTTCTCTTTTTCATTCTTGATTCGTTGTCTTTTAGATCTATCTTCTTATGTTTTGTTTTTGGTTCGTTTCGTATCCTTTTATATCTTTTGTTTTGTCGCTATCATACGTCACTTCCTTGCGATTTCTGTGACGAAATACTACGGCTTTCTTTCACAGTATCTTCGGATCGAGCTCAATGAACTTCTACTTGTTCCAAAGTTTTGTTGATTCTCTTTTTTTCGTTTCGTTGATTATTTACTTTCTTGTTTCGGTATTTCTTTTAGATTTTACGATTTTTTTGGGTATTATTAGTGTTCTTTTTTTTCTCTCATCACTGTTGTTGTTTACTTTTTCCATCTGCTTGTATCGCCCATTTGTCTGTATATTTCTCATCATCGTATGTTTTTGTAGTACCTATATGTAATTCTTGTCCCTGTCACCTGTTTATAACTGAACGAACGAACGAACGAACGAACTTTATTTTCGAAGGGTTGAGAATTGGGCGCGCAGGCCCGTCTAACATTCTGCCCTTTCACTCTCATTTATCTTGCATACTATATCCTTTTATTCCCACATATTACTTTAAGCATTAATTTAAAGGCACGCAACATTATAAAGTTAACATAACAGCATTCATTTACAGTATACAATCATAATAAAAAATGAGTAGCCTAGGTTTTTTTTTTTTTTAATAAAGATAGTGACTGAAGAAAAATAATAATAATAAAAAAAATAATATAAACAAAACAATAAATAAATTAGTTATGTATACCGACACTCACTTATGCGGTCAAAACGTCTAATCTGTAGTATTTTTGAATGTGTCATCAATCCTCAATACAAGAATTACAAAAACACATTCTCGCTTACATCCATACATTCTTGGCGGAAATTGAAATAATAATAATAACACTTTCTTGCGCACTTCTGTAACAGAAAAAGTCTTTCAGCAGTTAAAAAAAAAAAAAAAGAAATTATATCTGCATGTACATCACCCATTTAAGCAAACGGAAACATTCACATCTCTAAAGTACAGTGGTATGCGGGTACATTCTCACATACATTACATTATATAATAGTATTACATGGATATAAAACAAATTATTCCCATTAAAAACGAGCGGAAGAGGAAAAGAAATGTTGACCTATGGATGAGATGTTGACAGGCAAATGATGTTTCTATGGGGGTAGATAATCAGTGTTTAGGAAGTGTTTGAAAAGTGCTTTGTTAAATGAATATTGTGTAGGTAGGCTTTTTAGGTGGTGTGGAAGGCTGTTCCATAAGTAGGCTCCAGAGTAGGCTAGACTCTGTTTGAACAGGTCGATCCTAGGTTTGGGCAGACGTAACTGATGTAATTGTAGTCCCTCTCTTCTACTGGTTTGAAACAATGATCGTAGGTACGGCGGAGCATTGTTTGATAGAATTGCGTGGGTCAGCTTGGCTTTGTTGTAGAGAAGACGTTTTTTCAGGGACAGTATTGTGGGTTCTTTTCCTGTCCTTGTGTGTGATATCGTGCGATTATCGGTGATCAGACGTATTGCTCTCTTATGCAGGGAGTGCAGTCTCTTTGAGGTGGAAGCAGGGCAACCATCCCATAGTGTAGAGCAGTAATCTAGATGTGTCTGTATATGTGAGGTGTAGAACAATAGTCTAGTGTCTGCGTCTAAGAAGTGTTTTATTTTGGCTAGCTGGTACGTCTTTTGAGCTAAGTGTTTGGTTAAATTCCGTACATGGGAGTTCCACGTTAAGTGCTGGTCAATCGTGATTCCTAGAACTTTGTGTTCTGTTACATGTTCAATTTGTATTGATTCCGCGTGTACCTGTAGCGATCTTTTGGTGCAGTTTAGGAGTTTCTGTCTGGTGGTAATCAACATAGATTTCGTTTTTGCTGTGTTTAATGGCATACGATTCATATTACTCCATTTTGTAAGATTGTCTACATCGCATTGAAGAGTCATTTCAAGTGCCACGCAGTCATTGTCACTAGTGTAGATAGTACAATCATCTGCAAAGAGGTCACATGTTGAATATTTTAGATGTAGTGGTAGGTCGTTGATGAACATTGCG
The DNA here is from genome assembly GCA_024509875.1 of Oreohelix idahoensis. NCBI lineage: Eukaryota > Metazoa > Mollusca > Gastropoda > Stylommatophora > Oreohelicidae > Oreohelix > Oreohelix idahoensis. Next base: position 471,725 of record JAMPIV010002868.1, read on the forward strand.
AAGAGTAGGGGCCCAAGAATAGAACCCTGCGGTACTCCTGTATCTATCTTCGAGAAATCTGATGTCGAGTTGTTGTGAAGCACTAACTGTTGTCGATCTCCCAGGAATGATTTGATGATGTTTAGTGGATTAGGGCCTATTCTGAGGGTTTCCAACTTTTGAACCAAGATAGTGTGGTCAATCATGTCAAATGCTTTTTTGAAGTCAACAAAAACAGCACCACCTAATTTCCCATCATTTACGTTCGACAGCCAGTTATCTGCCATTTTGGTGAGAGCTGTGTGACAGGAATGTTTGGGTCTGAAACCTGACTGGCTCTCAATGAGCAGTTTGTTTGTTTTTAAGTGTTGAAATGTGTTTCTCTAGTGGTTTTGAAAGAGATGATAGAAGGGATATTGGTCTGTAACTGTTGGGATCGCTATGTGAGCCAGATTTATAGAGAGGATACACTTTGGCAGATTTAAACGCTGTGGGAAAGTAGTTGTGTGCAATACATTGATTGTACACATAGGTTAAGGAGTCGCAAATGATGGGTGCAGCGTAACGTAGAATTTTATTGCTGATACCATCAAGACCAGATGAATTGTTGTTTTTTAATGCCAAGATATATTTGAGAACTTCGTGTACTGTTAGAAAGGAATATCTCTAAGATCTGTTATGGTATGTTCAGTGTTGCAGAAGGCGGTCAGTTTACTAATATCGCAGTCCATTGGCTTTAGTGTCGATTTGAGATGGTTAATTTCTGTTTTGAAGTGGTTACTAAAATGAGTAGCCGTGAGGGAGCAGCTTTTTGGTAAAGAGTTTAGTGACTTTGTTTTGTGTGTTAGTGTTCTAATGGCTGCCCAGACTTCTTTACTGTTTGCTTTGTCTTGAATCATCTTTCTGAAATGTAGTTTCTTTTCCTGACGAATGAGGTATTGTACTTGTGGTAAAGAGTTTAGTGACTTTGATTTGTGTGTTAGTGTTCTAATGGCTGCCCAGACTTCTTTGCTGTTTGCTTTGTCTTGAATCATCTTTCTGAAATGTAGTTTCTTTTCCTGACGAATGAGGTATTGTACTTTGTTTCTAAGCATCCGATACCTGCTGAAATCTTTGAGCTTATGTGCTTCGTCCCGCTCTCTCATTGTTGATAATATTTCGTTTGTTATCCATGGGGTCTTTCTGATATTTTTAACACGAACTTGCTTTATAGGGACATTGATAATTCGTAATTGGATGGTCGATATTGTTGATAAATCATTTATGCTTGTGCATTGAGTGTGGGTCATTGGTATTGAGGAATGTTATTATCACCACTGTTGCAAACGTGATTGTTGAATACTGTGTGCACTGTCACTCACCACACAGCTCACGTACGAGTCATGGATGTCAATAAAGGTTGTAAACGCCTGGAACAGTTCGATACTGTTTATTACGTTACAACACACAACGAAGTCACGATGACATCAACAAAGACACAATTCATGATAACTCAAATGCATCTGGCATACAAATTCTCCACCTGTCTCAAACTCCTCAAAGACTGCACAACACGGCAGTTATGTTAATTATGGCCTTACAAATCTCTACATGTCTCAAACTCCTCAAAGACTGCACAACACGGCAGTTATATTAATTATGGCCTTACAAATCTCTACATGTCTCAAACTCCTCAAAGACTGCACAACACGGCAGTTATATTAATTATGGCCTTACAAATCTCTACATGTCTCAAACTCCTCAAAGACTGCACAACACGGCAGTTATATTAATTACGGCCTTACAAATCTCTACATGTCTCAAACTCCTCAAAGACTGCACAACACGGCAGTTATATTAATTATGGCCTTACAAATCTCTACATGTCTCAAACTCCTCAAAGACTGCACAACACGGCAGTTATATTAATTATGGCCTTACAAATCTCTACATGTCTCAAACTCCTCAAAGACTGCACAACACGGCAGTTATATTAATTATGGCCTTACAAATCTCTACATGTCTCAAACTCCTCAAAGACTGCACAACACGGCAGTTATATTAATTATGGCCTTACAAATCTCTACATGTCTCAAACTCCTCAAAGACTGCACAACACGGCAGTTATATTAATTATGGCCTTACACATTTCTACATCCCTGATCAGGCATTCCCTTAGGAAAACACCGCCATACACTTAGAAAACACAGGGCTTGCGACCACACCGGTCTACGCCCAAAAAACACACTCTTCTGACAGCACACTCACAGGGCACACCCTGTGAACCCCTGTCATGAGACTCAGTTGTTTTTAGAACACCACTCACAATACATGCCGCTTAGCCGCGAGAGCTAATCACCCCCGGCTCAAAACACTACAAGATAAATATATCTCAACACTAGAGATAAACAGCGTTCTTCACGCTTTTCTTGTACTCTGTCTCATGACTCTAGGAGAAGATATTTTTAACAAATCGATTCCTAATCGGCAAGCAAGTACCATAATTCAAAAATTCAATCTGTCCCACAACATACTAAGATTTTCTTCCCTTTGACCTTAACATTTACACCGCCCCTGGGAAAAAAAATGATTCTATCATTTTTTCTAAAACAGTTACATCAACAACAAAAATCAAGGGAGAGCAAAACTCTAATACATACCTACAAAAATTAACTTATGTTAAGGGAAAAGAATATACCTACATAAAATATCAACATTAAATGAAAAAAAAGAGAAAATGGAGCATCCAACGTAATCGTCTAAGTACATCAGAATTAATCTAATACAAAACCAAGTTACGTATATTGGACCCAAATGAAAACAGGAAACAATCAATAGCAAGAGAAAGGACAAGATCAAGCAAAAGAAGAATGATCTATAATGCAGTAAAGTAAGAAATCAGAATATGAGTGGGGAAAAAAAAATACCACGTGTTAACAATTAAGTCAAACAACTCTACACATATAAAATAAATACCACCATTACATCTGGATACATTATATCACACCATGTAATTAACTTAACAATACAAAGAATAAAAGTATAAGTGTCGAAAGAAGAAGAAGTGCACAAATAGAAACAAGTGAAGCGAATATGACACATGGGAGCATAAACAAGACATTAACCAATACCGAAAAGATAACAGAAAAGATGGAACGAAATGAAGAATAACCGGCAAAGGCAGACAGAAAGCAAAGACACGAATGAAGAGAAAGTCAATAACAATACATACTAATAACAGTCTCAATCAAACAAGGTATTGTAATCAATAAATACAATCATAACAGAAAAGCATCGAAGAAAGAAAAAAAATTAATGTATATATGTATACAAAACATAGAAGAAAGCTATAACTAAATACAGCATAATAAGTAATTTAACTAAGTTAAAATTATTCATAACTAACAATAAATTGATCTAGACATCACGCAAACAAAAAATGTTAACGCTATCAAAAAGTTTTGGCTGACGTATAGTCACGCGATAGATAAAGAATACATCATAATATCAACAAACAACAAAAAAAAAAAACTTATTAGAGAACCAATGTCAATGCACACAATCAACCATAACGCACAGTCAAGCGTTGGGACCAGAAAAATTATTAAATGTTTGAAAACAAAAAAAATCAATTTTTCCCAAAAAAGTACAATGTAAAAATATTTCGCAACGATAAGTTACACCGAATAGCATTTCATATTTAAGTAAATTAGAGCTAGAGCTATAATTAATAAACTAATAAAGAAATTATTTCCAACAAAATTAATTGACATTTAAAAAAAAAATCTCTATCTCTATGTAAACACCAATCAATACACGTACGTTCTTTTTTTTTTTTCTCTTTTTTTTTCTTCTAAAAAATACGTCATAGAAAAATCACATGGACAACATACTGTTAACTACATACAAAGTTATAAATATATAAGTACAACATAATTTAAATAGAGTATGTGATATAATTATCTGTCTAGATTCAGGTATCGTTCTAGAAAAATCAGTGTTTCGGACTACATTATCAAATTCAAATACAAAATTTTCAATAATACAATCAAGTAACGTTTCCAAAATTACATTTAACTGTAATGTTTACTGTTTATTATCAGAGTGTACTAATATATTAACCAATTATGGGAACAACACTCGAGAAAAAAGTTAACCAGAGACTTCTCTGAAGATGACTACCGCACCATATTAACTAATGAGTTTGTGCATTGGCTGGCAATCTCATCATGTAAAAAAAAAAAAATATCTCAAAAAACACAGCTGCAAAAATTCCAAGTTCAACACAGTAGTACAAAAATAAATAATATGGACCAAATATACATAGTCTTATGACTTAAATGTGGAGATATCATAATCCACCGCTTACATCATCAGGTTAAGAATAAGTCGGTACAAACTGTTATGTTACACATTATTTCAATCATAACACGTACAATATTCATCAAAATACAATAATATAAGAATCACAAGAAAAATCTAATAATAAGACATCAGAACATCTTCATAAGAAAACACATGATATTCGAATACAATCGCATAAAATACTATGCTATACAATACAATAATATTTACTGTTCTAAAAAAAAACTTAAACAGTTAAAAAAAAAAAAAAAAAAAAAAATCTCCAGCGGACTTGTAAACATGTCATCACGCCAACAAGTAACATATCCCTTGCGTAGTTAGCACGGCGACAGGTTCCGCTTGAACAGCTACACCTGAGCGCGAAGGCGACCTACTTTCTTGACAGCTACCGTAAACATGGGGAGCGCTGAGTTTTACCGTAAAGCTGTGAATAAATACAAATGAAAATATCCCTTTTAATCACTTGTGAGATTTAATTAGGGTAAACGGAAATTCAATCACACGATTACCCAACTCTGTGGCTGTGAACCTCTGGTTTCTTCACGACACCATCAACTCTTCCATCATCACTGGTACTCAACATGGGATGCTTAGGAACAACCTGACAATAACTGGAGGTCGTCCCTGCTGTATTCTGTAATAAACTTTTACACTTAACACAACGAGATGCTATCTCGACATCAAAATTAGAATAAGCAGTACCATTCAATAGACGATTATTATTCTTATTACCCTGCTTATAAAACATCTTAAGCTTCCGCTGAGGAAAGTCACTCTGGCGATGTGAAGTGAAATTTGGGAATTCATTCTGTTTATAAAAAACATTGCCATTTCCTCTATTGTGATCATTGTTATTTTTATGAATCAAGTTAGCATTGTTTTTATTACTCTTTTTCCTTTGACATATATATCTATCAAATGGGCCTTGTTTTCTTCCAGAAAAATTACTGTAAGACTCTTTAGTTTTTCCAAAATTCTTACATTCAAAATTGTTTGATCTGTTAAATTGCCTCTTATATCTTTGAGGACAAAAATTATTATTTGCTGAATTCCCTTTGTACTTTTCGACCTCAGGGTTATTTCTCTTATGAAGACTGTTTTTATTTTTCTCTGTTGGAATATGCTTACTAATTGCGTCAAACTGACTGAGCTGAGTTTGACAAGTAGTAGGACTGACAGTATCTTTATTGCTCTGCACATTATGGTCCTCCTTTTTAGGACGGGTGTTAATAGTTTTATTTTCTGCTGTCAACCTATGAAAATTTCCATCAGCAGATAAATGTTTGCTCTTAAGAGTTTTGACCCGAATTTTATGACCTTTCTTTTCATGATCAACTGTTTCTGTAGACTTATCTTGGTTATTCTGACGCCAAGAATCAGCATTAACAGCAATGTTGTCATAAATTCGTGTGAAATTATATTTCCCACGAAAGGATCGTTGTCCATTTTGTCTGACCTGTCTGTCAGCAAAAAGTGTATGTGGCTGACTTTTTGCAGTAGTGGCTTGTTGAAAAACAATTTTCTGTCTATCGCTGTCAACATGCACAGTAGAACACCTGTTCTTGTCTAAGAAAAAATCAAGAAGACCATCTACTCTCCTTCTAAGATTTGTTATTTCAACCTGTTTATGTGAAATTTCATCACTAAGCTTCTTATTCAAATTCTGAATTCTAGCCATCTTCTCTTTCTCAGCCTTTAACTCTTTTAATCTCTTTTCCTCATTGACTTCTTTATTTGTTCTCCTCTGTGTCAACTCTATCTGTAGTGCCTTGGTTTCACTATCCTGGCTATTTATAAGCTCAATAACCCTTTCTGGTAATACCGCATTCTTTTCTTTAAGTTGGCGACCGAGGACAATGTTATAGTTTAATAGACCAACAAGTGTTTTATTATAGGACTTTTCAAGTTGCCTCTTATCTTCCAACTGAGTTTTCAACTCTTTGATTTCGCTTACTGCAGACTTCAAACTTGCGTGCACCCCAGCAAGTTCCGAGTTTGATTTATCCAAATCATCTGTGAGCTTAGCCAATTTTTTCTGAAGTTTACTCTCTTCAGCAATATTCTTTGAACACTTTTTTTCTTTCCTGTCTGTTGACTCTTACTTCCTCATCTTCTAACGTTTTTTTCCCTGATTGTCAGAGATGCCGTAGAAAATTAACGTGTGTATATTTCTTACTATATGATCATGTTTAACATTCATATAGTGGTATGCAAATGAACGAAGGTAAGTTAATAACCATGCCAAATCCTCTGCCATTCTTAAATGAGGATGAGACTGAAAATTGTCCCTAGCAAAATATCTTAGGGCTCTTGACACATTAATCAAAAATTTGTCCATTACTTCGGCTTCAAGGGCTGGGCCTGTAAAATTATCATCATCTCTAGCTTCCTTCAATAAATATTCCAATATAGGCATCATATCATCAGGATCCCTATCAATATCTAGATCCATAGTGACTTATCTATCGAGTTCACTGTATATGTAATCACCTATACATATTATTGAGGTTGGACAATTACCTTTCCAGCTCACAAAGCTAACTATTTGTCAAGAAATGAGATTATTTCTCAATTCTGTATCACCAATTCCTTTTTCTTATTGTACCTTTTTTCAAGTCATATCATTATCAGGAAAGTCTATATATGTCGTAAAGCCATAAATTACTCATGCATCAAATCCTATAATCTATCGATATAGATATCGACAATAACAACAACAGATATCAATAGAATAGGTAATGTGAAATTCAGGAAGACTCGACGGCATACATGAAGCAACACAATTCACACAATATAAACCACTTATCTTCTGAAAATGACCCTGATCCTTTCCGCCAAGACACTGGATATCACAAAGATTTCAGATAAAACACTCCACTGCGGGAAGGCACAGGAACTTCTTTTCCCTCCAGGTACTCGCTTCAATATGATGTGTGCTCAACAATGCACAACATGACAGGAACCGATATACAGCATACACCGCAAGTCTTGACTCCTCTGTAGTCGTAGATGTACACGGCACACCGTGTATCATGACATCTTGAACTTGAGATCGTGATAACTGGCACAGGTAAGCCGATTATCGCAGGAATCAGTCACAACCCGTACAAATGTTGGTAGAAATAGTGTTACAGTGTACTTGAACTTTCGTGACCACTGCAGACGTTGTTTTGGTCTACAGGCATGAAATACTAGCACGGATGAGGCGTGCGTGCTTTCTTAACTGCGCCACTCAGGCAAAACGCTAACCAGGTCAAGATTTCTGAAGCACATGATATTTAGGCCACGCCTACACAAGGCTATTTTATGAATTCGTTGAGTTCTCGTAGTAATAATTTTCAACGCGAATGTTCCGTGGATGTTACGACCCGTTGGTTTGGTCCACCAACTGATAATAACGTAATTGGATGGTCGATATTGTTGATAAATCATTTAATGCTTGTGCATTGAGTGTGGGTCATTGGTATTGAGGAATGTTATTATCACCACTGTTGCAAACGTGATTGTTGAATACTGTGTGCACTGTCACTCACCACACAGCTCACGTACGAGTCATGGATGTCAATAAAGGTTGTAAACGCCTGGAACAGTTCGATACTGTTTATTACGTTACAACACACAACGAAGTCACGATGACATCAACAAAGACACAATTCATGATAACTCAAATGCATCTGGCATACAAATTCTCCACCTGTCTCAAACTCCTCAAAGACTGCACAACACGGCAGTTATGTTAATTATGGCCTTACAAATCTCTACATGTCTCAAACTCCTCAAAGACTGCACAACACGGCAGTTATATTAATTATGGCCTTACAAATCTCTACATGTCTCAAACTCCTCAAAGACTGCACAACACGGCAGTTATATTAATTATGGCCTTACAAATCTCTACATGTCTCAAACTCCTCAAAAACTGCACAACACGGCAGTTATATTAATTATGGCCTTACAAATCTCTACATGTCTCAAACTCCTCAAAGACTGCACAACACGGCAGTTATATTAATTATGGCCTTACAAATCTCTACATGTCTCAAACTCCTCAAAGACTGCACAACACGGCAGTTATATTAATTATGGCCTTACAAATCTCTACATGTCTCAAACTCCTCAAAGACTGCACAACACGGCAGTTATATTAATTATGGCCTTACAAATCTCTACATGTCTCAAACTCCTCAAAGACTGCACAACACGGCAGTTATATTAATTATGGCCTTACAAATCTCTACATGTCTCAAACTCCTCAAAGACTGCACAACACGGCAGTTATATTAATTATGGCCTTACACATTTCTACATCCCTGATCAGGCATTCCCTTAGGAAAACACCGCCATACACTTAGAAAACACAGGGCTTGCGACCACACCGGTCTACGCCCAAAAACACACTCTTCTGACAGCACACTCACAGGGCACACCCTGTGAACCCCTGTCATGAGACTCAGTTGTTTTTAGAACACCACTCACAATACATGCCGCTTAGCCGCGAGAGCTAATCACCCCCGGCTCAAAACACTACAAGATAAATATATCTCAACACTAGAGATAAACAGCGTTCTTCACGCTTTTCTTGTACTCTGTCTCATGACTCTAGGAGAAGATATTTTTAACAAATCGATTCCTAATCGGCAAGCAAGTACCATAATTCAAAAATTCAATCTGTCCCACAACATACTAAGATTTTCTTCCCTTTGACCTTAACAGACATGTTTGTCGAATACATTGTTAAAAGTTTGTGTCCAGTATGTTATGGCTTCTTCTGGATAGGGAAGTTGGTACACGTATGAGAGAGGGGATATTTGTAGGTCTTGTAGGAATAATTGAAGGTTAAAGTTTTTGAAATTCCTGTAATGGACTGTGATATGTTCCGTTTTAGGTGCTTTGAACCCTTTTCTCGTCCAGGTACAGCAAATAGGATAGTGGTCACTTAATGCTGTCCGTGTAACTGTGCATTCTACAATGTTTTCTGGGCAGGTCGTATAGATATGATCAATTAGTGTAGATGATGAATCTGTTACTCTCGTGGGTTGATTGACTAACTGTGTGAGGTTGTATGAGATGGTGATATCATTCCACGTGTTGTTCGATTTGTGAAGGTCAATATTGAAATCTCCCAGTAGAATAATTTCCTTCGAAGAAGCCCAAACGTTGTCCATCATTCGTGAGAATGTGTCAAACCATACAGCAGAAGAGCTAGGGTTTCGGTACAGGTAACCAATTAAAACGGGGGTCAGGTTGGGGAGTTTTATTTCCAGCCATATACATTCAATGCCAGTATGTTCTAGATCATCACGGCGTCTGTACTGAAGAGATGTTGAGATGTATATAACTAGCCCTGTTTCATGTTGTCTGTTAGAATCCCTGCGAATGGTGGTGAATCCATTAATCCTAATTTCTTCATCTGTAATTTTGTCATTGAGACGGGTTTCAGAAAAACCAAATATGTGGAAGTTTTGTTGGAGAGAGGTGGAGACTTCAGGAAGCTTACCTAGCAGGTGGTAAATGTTTAAATGACCAATTTTAAGCCCTGATAGTTTAAGCCATGAATTAGTGATATTGCCTATATTTTGATTTGAGTTTTTGCAATCGGACATGATAATAGTCAATAGGAAAGAAAGAATGAGGGGAGTAGGAATGAGTAAGAAGCAATAAAGTTAGTACACAATGGTTAATACAAAATTGTAAACAAGTTATAAAATATACACTGCAATAGATTTCTCTAAAGTCCGTGGACACTGTTTACCGTATCTTAATCTTTGCAAAAAGTGCGGCACACAGGACTATTTTGACTTCAACCACAGTCAATGTAGAGAATTCATCTTTTCGGGACAGTTAAAGGTCCACGCTTGTTAATTTTATGAGGATTTCCTAATTTTCCTCAACACGAATAAACAAAGGTGCAGTCGGAGAGAAGGCGTCAATCTGGGAACTAAGCTCCAAGCTGGTTTGAAATACAGCTTTTAAGTGAGTTTATCTGCAACAGCTTGGTGTTTGTGCGCTGAATTTTGTTCTGAAAAGTCGTATAAAGACATCTGAAATGCCTGCATCAATACTTCTGGGCTATACTGCCTAAGCTGATGTAGCACATACGAACTATGAGAGTGGCATTCTTGGCGGCTAGAGACAGGATGAAGAAAGTCCAATTTCCTAGCTGTAGTTCCTGTGTTGTGGTTACTTGATGTAGAGGAAGAACGGGTCATACTTGTAGCCCAGTCTTTCCATCTGTCCAGTTGTGCCTGTCGAGCAGGTAGTGGCGGGGGTGTCTGTAGTGTGAGTAATGGGGGAAACATTTGGTCATAAAGATTAGGGTGGAGGATGGGAGTAGGTGTAGCTTTGCTAGATAAATGAGTATTACCTGAGGATGACGATGAGTGGTTATGAGGGGTTCTGCGTGGATTCACTGAGTTTAGTGTGTAATTTGTGTCACTGACTGACGAATATGTGTGTTTGTGGTGAGTCCTCTCGGGGAACTTTAAATTTTTGGCTAGGTAGCTCGTCCCTAGCTTAGAAGTGTGGACTTGATCTATATATAGCATCTGTGGCTGACGAAGGGTAAAACCCGAAACGTCCCTTGTTTTTTGTGAACCGTTATTTGTAAAACTGATCCAATACCGTTTTATTGGTTTAAATACTTATACACAATAATGAAGAGTTTCTGATTTCAGAGATGGGAAGTCACGTCTGCTTTCTGGTCTAGGGTACCTAGGTGTGAACTCAGATCCATGCAATATGCAGAACGAGTAGATGAAATGGCCAGCTTGTAGTACCAGCATAGAGAAAGGCTCGTTTTCGTTGAGACACTTAAATCAAAACCTTCTCTACCATAGGTCGTAATCCTACCTACTTCCGACTACCAGAGCGTTCAGACGTGTTTCACGAGATCAGCCTCGTGATGTCTTTTGTACTGAAGTGAAGTTTAGCCATCTTTCTTCCTTCCTCCTTCTGGGAATGAAGCTAAAATTTAACTAGGGACTTTTAATCTTTTTTCCATTTCCCTAAAGTTCTTAATGGTGGTGACAGCGAGCACAATTTGACTTCCCTTTTATGCTCAATTCCATATTCATTATAGGGATTATTTCATTTTCAGCAAAGCCAAAGCTATTGCAGCGGGATTTCTTAAATAGACTATATATATATTTTTTCGCTAACTCTGTCTGTTATCTGTTCGTCCACAGCGCTACACACAGACAGAAGTGCTTGGGTTAAAGCACGGCGCAGTTGCCAGTGAAACAAAAGAGAACTCTGTGCCTGAACTCTAGCAAAGCGTGAATAAATACCATGCCCTGAAATTACTACTAGAATCTTTCATCTGGTGTGATGAAACCCAAAACAGAACAGCTAAGCACTCTAGTAAAAAGGGAGACCCCGTCGGTTGGATTGTCACCAAATCGACATCTAAAAAAAAAAATAATGATAATAATAAATCCTTGGGGGGGGGGGGGGGGGGGGGGAGGGGGTGGGGGAGGGCGGGGGGGGGGGGGGGGGGTGAGGGGGAGGGGGGGGGGGGGGGGGGGGGGGGCGGGTTGGGGGGGGGGGGGGGCGGGGGGGCGGGGGGGGAATGGGTAGGAAGAGTAGTGGAAGTTAAAAAGAGAACACCCTAGAGTGTTTCTCAACCTTTTTGTGTTCACGGCACACTTTTCAATTTTCTAAAAAAATTGCGGCACACCTATCTGACCCCGCGCCTGAATAAAAAAATTACGGGGATATATACTAAATTAAATACACAAATTTGTGGGTACTTAAGAATGAAGAAAACGCTCAATTTTATTTTCTTTTAATTGGTTTAAAACAATTTTGAAGTAATCAATTTTTGTTCTAAACAGTTAACAGCTCCAATTATTATTGAATGAATTCAAGCTGTAAGATCAGTTTTATATTATATGATTACTAAAAATATACTTCATGTAGTAAATTTACAAAATTTGTGCGGCACACTTTGATAGGCGCGCGGCACACCGCTTGAAAAACACTGCCCTAGAACGAGTAAACAAATATAGATCTCGTGTCAAACTGCCTATTTGATTTGAAAGGGGTGGGTGAAAAGAGAAGAACATAAAACTAGAAAAGGGTTAGCACGTCAACGTTAGAAGGTGGAAGACCTAGAAAAGCTAGAGATAACGGAAAGTCAGCCGGCTATATACAGACAGGCAGGTTGGCGACAGATAGATAGATAGATAGATAGATAGATAGATAGATAGATAGATAGATAGATAGATAGATAGATAGATAGATAGATAGATAGATAGATAGATAGATAGATAGATAGATAGATAGATAGATAGATAGATAGATAGATAGATAGATAGATGGGTTTGGGGGAGGGTTTGCGGACGTATGGAGGGAGGATGGATGGATGAAGGGAGGATGGACAGATGGATGAATGGATAGATGGAAGGAGGATGGATGGATGGATGGCAGCACGATAACTGTGAACAATCAAATATAAATGTATTTTGCCAAAATAGTTCACAGATAATCCGCCCATGACTGTAAATGTGTTAAGTCCTTTCCTTGGGGGTGTTCATTCTACTAATTCTGTTAATTATTTTTGGTTGAATGCCAGCGTTCACCGGTTGCCTCGCTGTTTATTTTCCTCATCATCTCAGATTTTACTCATTATGGAGTATAGATCTATCACTGCAGATGGCCCCTTGAGAAGGCCAACACACAATTGTCAACTCACGCAGCTGTGTTTTTGGTAGCTATTTGTTTTACATGATGAGATTTGCCAATCTCATGTACAACATCTTTAATATGGCATGCTTGACAACAACAAACAAAAAACAGTAGTACTATTACTACACAGTGCGCTGTTTGAAATAACTACTTCTAACATAGTAATATAATGTTTGTACTACGTTGTCCCAACGGGCTGATCACCCGTTTGCCAGTCACTTTGATTACGGAAACAACAGCAAACGGATTGATTTGTCGTTGCCCTAAAGACGCCATTAGGCGTGATGGGAACAACGGCAAAGAAAATCTATTCGCTGTTGCCCTTAAGACGCCACTAGGCGTAATGGCCACTGGCTGCTTTGCCGGTCGTTGGCTAAGGACGGAAGAAGAAGAAGAAGAAGACTACGTTGTGGCTTTGTCAGGGATATCCATTAGCATAGGGTAACTATGTGGTCACTAAAGGCTCCAAGTCAATGTTTACGTTACTTGACAGAAATTCTGTGCACTAGGAATGATTGATGTTGTCACTAGGTATATACAGTCTACCCCTTGTATTTTTCGCGGGGTCTCTGAAGAGACCAAGAAAGAAATAGGGTTTACTATACTCTCATGTTGTCAAAAGGTGACTAATATAAAGTTGTGCATGGCGCTGGCAACCTCATCATAATACAAATTACCAAGGAAACCACTGCTATAAAACATATGACCTACTTGGTGCAGGCTTCATCTAATGGGCACCAGCTTCAGTAGTGGTTCCATGCTACCTAAGGAGTGCTAAAGAAAATTAAGATGATGATATACAGCCTATTATACGTATTATGGACAATTGTATCACGTGGAGCAGCTGGCAGATCATAAGCTGGGCGACATCTTAAGCAAACCTCAGAAGGTCATGAATTCTGTAACGCGTCAGTGCCACTCATAGCGAAAGAACACGTTTGCCTTCTACAATTTATTTATTTTGTCACTGTTGAATGTATAATATAACTTTGCGACGCTGGCTTGCATGTGTAATACTTCATTTTAAATTGTAACAAAAGAGTTGTAAGAGTAACAAAAGTAATTGAATTTGCAATCCCGTGAACACCTGAATCTACGGCTGAATCCAGGGTCATCTTTATTCAGACGCCCGACACAACGCTTGCACAAAGGCCAGAACGATGACTTGACTATATAAGCAATAAAGAATTTACAATAGACTAAAGAAAGTATAGATGGTCGTGAACGGGATAATATCCTTCAGCGAACATCGCACACCCACTCCCGAACGCTGTGGGGCAATTAGTTAAATGAACCCAAAAACTGCTATATTTTATTAAACTATATTCATAAACATTTTTAAAATTCTCCTCGTGTATGGGTACTACGATGACAAAATGAGAATGGCGGAGACACCATAAGCAGAGAAAGAAAAAAGTTTATGCTGGAAGAAAATGCTAACGTATTGCAAAAAAAAATATTGTATTACTAAGAAATGAAACACGAACTTACTGTAGGCAGAAAATGCCAACTCAGCAAAAAAGAAAGTATTAACTTACAAAAGACAGATGATAATAATAATAGCCCCTTCAGTCATAACATAGTAATATAGCTATAGGAATGCGCCTCTCGGGTGACAGCCCTCAGATTCTTATTTTGCTGGTGTTCCTCTCGACGTTTTGTCCTCTCTTCTGCTTGCCATGAGAGCTTCTGTTCGCCCAATCTAAGGTGGCGCCGTAGAGAGCATCGCAACTTTGGACGATCGGCAGCTTCATCCTCTCAGGTTGCTGGATTTATGTCCAGTGCCCTCATGTCTCTCTTGCACACATCTTTGAACCTCAGCTGCGGTCGTCCAACTGTTCTTTTGCTATCTGCCAGTTGTCCGTAGAAGATATCTTTCGGGATACGACCATCTTCCATGTGGCGGGCATGGCCAAACCAGCGTAGTCTGCGCTGTCCAAGCAGTGTATACATGCTGTGAAGTCCAGCATGTTACAAACCTCGACATTTGTCACTTTGTCATTCCACGAAATACTGAGGATGTGGCGTAGACACCGTAGATGTAAGGTATTGAGCCTTCTTTCTTGCTTAGCATAGGTTATCCATGTCTCGCTGCCATATATATATATATATATACAAATGTATTAGAAAACTCATGAACATCAGTTGGAAAGAATTCAAGACTAATCGACAAATAAGAGAAGACTCTAGGCAGAAATATGTCTCCGACTATATAAGGAAAAGACGATGGTCATATATCGGTCATGTCCTACGAATGCAAAACAACAGAATACCACTACAGGCGCTCACTTGGGTTCCTGAGGGTAAGAGGAAAAAAGGAAGACCAAAAGAAACACTCAGAAGAACAATAATAAGAGAAGGAAGAACGTTGGGCCTAAATAATGTGCAAGAGCTAAGAGGAGTGGCGTCACAACGAACAACCTGGAGAGCACTGGTTTCTGCCTTATGCGCCGTGTTTGGTGCTTAAAGAATTTATTATTATTATTATTATTATTATATATATATATATATATATATATATATATATATATATATATATATATATATATATATATATATATATATATATATATATACATACACACACACACACACAGACACACACACACACAAATAAAAGGGTATTGAATCAGTTTTACAAATTAACGGTACACGGGAAACACGGGATGTTTCGTGTTTCACCTTTCGTCAGCCACAGTTACAAACAGGCAACAAGGACAAGAGATATAGACAGGTTCAAGACAAATACTATAGACACTGCAAACACGTAATACGTATGAAATATAACAATACAGGTGACGAGCAATAATAAAGCAAGGAAAATAGAAAACTGAAAAAAATCAACACAAGAAATTCAACAATCAACGAAAATCAAAAACAGAAAATGGAATAACAACATATAGAAGTGTGCTGGTGACGCAGGCGTTATATACCGCAGCTTTGATCTTCGTTGTGAGTTTGGAGTTTCCCCAAACACGCGTTATGAGGCGGATAAAGGCAGCTGCTGCTTTGCCAATGCGGCTGTCAATTTCTGTGTTCATAGAGAGTTTGTCGTTGATGGTAAACCCCAGGTATGTGAAGTGGTGCATCACTGCCAATTCATAGTTATCGATAGTGATAACTGGTGCAACATTTACATCCTGACTCAGTACATATTCTTTCCTTAAGACTTATTGTAAGGCCAAAGTTCTTGCACGTTTGGGTGAACCGATTCATCAAGTTCTGAAGCACCTATTGACTCTGAATGACGACTGCAGCGTCATCAGCGAATAACAAGTCTCGTAGTGACCCTTCTGACTTTTGTTTTTTTTTGCCTTCAGCCTGGCGAGGTTAAACATTCGGCCATCTAACCTAGTGTGAAGACATATTACTTCAGTTACATCTCTGAATGCATGTTTCAAGAGCAAAGCAAAGAAGATCCCGAAGAGGGTTGGAGCCAGAACACAGCCTTGTTTAACGCCACTGTGTATGTCAAAGGGCTGTGATGTGCCACTAGCATATTGGACTGTTACCTTCATGTCTTTATTTAATGACTTTATTATTTCCAGCAATTTAGCAAGGCAGCATATTTTCAACAGGATTTTGAAGAGTCCATTCCTGCTAACCAGGTCAAATGCCTTTGTGAGGTCTATAAAGGCGATATATAAAGGCCTTTTCTGCTCTCTTGATTTTTCCTGAAGCTGGCGGAGAGAAAAGATCATGTCTGTTGTTGAGCTACCGGCTGGGAATCCACACTGCGTCTTTAAAATATGCGCTCAGATAACTTGTGTAGTGGCATTAAGCTGACTCTTACCAAAACATTACCAAGAATATTAAGAAGAGAGATACCTCTGTAGTTATTGCAATCACTTCTGTCTCCTTTATTTTTTTATCGTCTTATGAAAGACAGAAAATACAAACTTTCTTAGTAGAAAGAAAATGCAGTCTTATCAGAGATAGTAAACACCCATTTACTTTACCTTACTTACTTAGTCGTTCCTCTTCTAGGTGTAGAGGTTTGAAAGAGAGAGCGCCATACTATCCTATCGGCTGTCTTCCTCCTGTCCTGGTTCCATTATAATCCTCGGTCCATCAAAGATTGTCTAATGTTGTCCTCCCAGCGGACTTTGGGTCGTCCTGGTCTGGATCCCTGGCTCTTAGTTTCCCATGCTTGTCGTGGTAGCCAATCTTCTCCAATTCTGCCGACATGGCCAAACCATCTTAGGTTGGACTGTTCTACTTGGGTCTGCAGGGTTTGGGTTTTTATGATTTGACGTATCGTCTGGTTGCGGACCATGTCTCTTCTTGTTACTTCAATCACCTTCATCAGATACCTCACTTCTGAGGTTTGGATCTGGCTTTTGTGGGTTTTAGTTATTGCCCATGACTCGCATTCATACGTCAAGACTGTGACATGGGTGGAGCGGTATACAGCCAACGTCGCCTTCTTACAACTTCTCTTTTGCTGAGGAATCCTCGATTTATGGCCTGAAAAAGTCTTCCAGCTGCTGCTCTTCGGGTAGCCAAACTTTTCTTTGATGCCTCCCTTATGGTCTATGACAACCCCGAGGTATTTAAAGTGGCTGACCTGCTCCAGGACCTGTTCTCCCAGCTTAATCTGATGTCTTCTTTCCTCTCGTGATATCACCATTGCTTTTGTTTTAGGGCTGCTTATGACCACCCCTCTCTTCTCTAGCTCTTCCTTCCAGACTTGCAAGTTGGATTGAACATGTGTTTCTGATTTAGCAATCAGAGCGACATCACCAGCAACCGCCAGCTTTGAAATACAGACTTGTCTCATCTTCCAGTACCCCACTCAATACTTTCTTGTCCTCTCCTTACATGCCTTGATGACATCGTCCATGAGGAGTATGAAAAGAGAAGGTGACAGGATATCACCTTGTCTTACATCAGTGGTGGTCCTGAACTCTTCAGACTTATGGTTTGCCGTCCTCATATAATTTCTGCAAGACTTGTAGAAGCTCTTATTAGCATGAATCAGAGGTGCTGGAATGTTCTTCTTTGCCAAACGCTTTTTCCAGATCTAAGAAATAAAGATGGATCTCGCTCTTATACTCAAGAGCATTTTCACTCAGCTGTCTGAGTGTGAAGATTAGGTCTTGAGTACTTCATTTTGCTCGGAAGCCACACTGGACCTCACCCATTTGTCTCAGCTAGACATATGTGATAAACGAACGCCAAGCCTTATCACTCTATCTTTTCCTACATCTTTCTTTATTTCATTTTCTCCCACATTGTTCTCTTTCATCCCACATTTTGCTATTTCATCGTTGTTCTAGTAATCTTTTAATCACGACTGGGTTTTCAACGGTAATCTTTATTACTCGCGACTTGTTAAACTCCTTTCATTTAGACCTCCACCTTGCATTATCTTTTGAAGTCCACATTGCCTCATGATAAATCTAGTGAAACACACTTGGTTTCATAAAAATCAAACACCTGGGATTGTACAATTTCTTTGATATCTAATACCCCGGGGAAACCTCACGAGACATACCACCTTGGACTATTGTTAACTCTGAGGAGAACGCGGCTGACACAAAATTATTAGTCTATTTATTGCTCGGCTGCTGTCCAAACAAGCGACGGGTCACCACATTGTGACAATGGCGCTGGAGCGGCCATATTACACAAATATTGATTATTTTGGGAGACGTCCAGCTTGGCCAGGTGAAGAAGTCTTCTCAGTCAACCTCATAGCTAAATGTGCAAACGATAGTTCTCAATTAATTCTTCTAGTACATAACTAAATAAAATCAGAAGATTTTCCTCTAAGATGGTAGGATGGTGGGAAGTAATTAATAGTTCATACTTCACCTTCATCTAGCTTGTTAAATCATCATCACAGTCTTCCATGTGCACACACTCTCATGCACAATATATGTAACATTAGAATTGAACTCATAGAGATCAATAGTGAGGAGTAGTATAACTGAAAGTCAACCAATGATATATAGTGTGAAAGTTTACGAAGACTTTTGTGTGTTTTCAGTCCACCAGAAGTCTGAGTCTGCACGCTACGTGTCTGACGTCTAACCAGAGAGAAGCTATCAAAGCGGACATTTGGATAGTTGAATTCGCCATAGGAAATCCTTCATTCCTCAATTAAAAAAGAATATTTCTCGCCCACGATTAAGACGGTTGACGCAGCATTTCTTCGTCACCTTATATCACGTGCGCACAAGTTCAATGCATATTTAAATCAAGTTCAAATCACTCGAAAGCTTACTACATGAGTCGAGCTAAAGCTCACAGGTTGATTCTCATAGTTATATCAAGTTCAGATCCACCGAAAGCTTACTAAATGAGTCAGTCTAAAGCTCACAGTGGATTACTTATTCAAATATCAAGTTCAGCTCCATCGGAAGTTTACCATCTGAAGTCACGCTAAAGAGCTCAAAAGTTGATTCTCATATTTATACCAAGTGAAACACTCTTAAGCGCATTCTATGAAGCAGACTCCATAGTCACAATTGAGTCGGATATACAGATATCCAGTGCAGCTTACTCCAATGTATATTTCATGAATCACGATTACATACTCAAGTTAATGAGTCTATATATCAAGAACATTTTGTGAAGATATCCATTCTGACAAGTACGCTTCGGAGATTAGACAACAGACATTTTTCATATGACAACTGTTAACTGTTGGTCAACGCTACAGAGATATTGTCAAACAGTGAAGGACTGTATATCGTCAACGTTCTCAGTACAACAAAAGGTTTCATCAGAACGTCATCGACTCTACCCCACTCTACATAACTTATAACAACTTGGGACATTCTATGCATACATGTGAAACATCCTACCCGGGCGAAGTATTTAGAGACACATGGACTGTGTTGATTACTCATCATTTTGGTGACACGTATCAATTCACATCATCATCATTTCGCTTTACATAACTTCATTCTTCTATTTAATTAACTACAATATTAATATCTCATCTGTGTGTTTTTGTGTGATACATCTTTTACCATCATCACGCTCTAATCCGTACAAACCCTATATGTGTACATATTTAATTAATAAACCCAATAATCGTTTGATCATTATCTAGTTCGTTAATGTATCACTCGTGCTGTCGGTGTTAAATATTTTGAGATAGGTAAATTTCTACACTCAGATGAGGTTGGGGGCTCTTTCTGTTACGAGATCGAAGGGCAGAAGCTAAGGTCGTGGGGAAACAGAACTCTTTCCATAATTCACTAGAAAACACTGTCCAGTGGAAACCATTCGCGTTCTCTTCTTCTTCTCCTTATCTTGTATAGGTTTCTATTCTTTCTTACGAGCCAATTTCTGGAGACCTTCTTCATAATATCTCATAGGCTATTCCCGTCGAAAACTGCTGTCGTAATTGTCCCAATACACACCATACGACAGCATCTGAGTCTCTGCTCCAGGATTCTAGAGTAGATTTTACCAGGGACACTGAGACGGGATATACCTCTATGGTTTCCACATTGTCGGTTGTCTTCCTTTTTGAAAAAGGGTGTTATGATGGCAATCTCCCAATCCTTCGGCATAGTCTTGTTGCACCAAGCTGCCTGTAGGACCCTCAGGAGTAAGATTTCGCCTGCTGCTCCCATGTACTTAACCAATTCTGGTGTTATACTTCTTCTTCGTCTTCGTACAGTCTCAGACGTCCACTTAAATGTTCTCAAAGAAAGCAGTAGTCAGTTTGAGGCTATTTGAATCCCCGTAAAGCTTTTCCACGAAAGGAACTGGCGTCGGCCAAATGCGCTTTCTCTGTGCTGCATATAAGGGGCAACTTTGAAGCAGATGTTTAGCAGTCATTTTATCAATGCCACAGTTACACTGATCGGTAGTTCCTATCTTTAGCTTGTTGAATAGATGTTATCTCAATCTGTTGTGGCCAGTGCGGAGCCTGAAGATTACCACTTGTTCTCTTCTGTTGAGCTGGTAGTAAACATCATTCTGTGTGTGACCTGGATGTTCTACATTCCATTTGTTTCTGTAAAGGATGCATTGTGTGCTATTTGTTGAATATTTTCAGTTATGTCATTTATGTATGCAAGGAACAGTGTAGGTGACAGGACTCCCCCTTGTGGGACACCTTGCTCTAACATAAACTTTTTACTAGTCTGTCCTTGCAGCTTACTTTGGCGGTTCTATTCTCAAGGTAGTGACCAATCCATTTGTACATTCGCCCACATACACCACTTCTCTGCAGTTTGACTTTCAATCCCTCTTTCCATACTTTATCGAAAGCTTTTTCTCAGTCTACCCAAACCACATGCGTGTGCTTTTTGTGTGGAAGGCATCTTCGATTTCCTGAGATAATATGTGATTTGATCTTCAATGGATCTGTATTGTCTGAATCCTGCTTGTTGATGGGTTAATAGGTGTTTGCTTTCCAGGTGCCACATCAGTCTGGTATTAATCATGCGCTCCATCAAGTTTTCTTATCGGTCTGTAACTATTTGGTTCTTTCAGGTCCTTGTCTTTCTTTGGTCTAGTATAGCTTCTTTTCATGCCAGTGGGACAATTCCTCTTTTCCAACTGTAGTTCTGTACTGCCAGAAGCTTGCCCTTGTGCCGAGACCTATTAACATTTCATTGGTTACTCCATCTTTTCCAGGTGACTTCTTTTTCTTTAGTAACTTTATTGCCTCTTCCACGTCTGCCATTGTAAAATTTGTCATCATATGCTCTTCAGGTGCAATCTGTGTGTTGTTATGTATCAACTGTTCATCTGTGACGATTTTCTACCTGTCAGCGAGGACATCAATGTAATTTGCACTAGCAAATTATTCTATAAATGCATTTGCAGCTTTTTTGCCTGTCAGTATATTGTCGCCGTGTTTGAGTGCGATTTGTTTGTAATGAGATCCTTCGTTGTTCAAGGCTCTAACCAGTTTCCATAGCTTATTGCCGCCTTTATCTAAGTTTAGATTTTCTGTTTTTTCTTTCCAGCAGCCTCTTGTTGTGTTATTTAATGTTCTTCGGTATTCTGCAGTGGTAGCTTTGAGTAAGATGTTTGCTTCAGTTGTTTGTTCTCTTTCTGTTGTGTTTCTGACCTTTGTTACTTCATCTTCGAGCCTTTGAAGTTCTTCACTCCAGTAAGATTTATAATTGTTTCTTGCCCCTCTGGGAATGGAATCAGTGGCTGCTTGTAGTATGGCTCTGTTTAGGCTTTCGACCATCGTTTTCATATTGCTGTGTCGTGTGTTAATGGTTTCACAAAACCTGTTTGACAACATTGAAAACTTGTCCCAGGCAGCTGGTGTTATACCATCATGCCCTGCTGCTTTGCCCATCTTGATTTTCTCCAGTTCTGCCTTCAGTTCTTCCATCTTTATGCCATCCTCATCACCATTGGTTTCCTCTTCTGTGCTAGTGGTTATCATTTCTGATGCTTGACCTTGCTCACCATCAAGGACTTCTGAGAAATATTCTTTCCATCTTTCCATTACTTCCTTTGGGGCAGTAAGCAATTTGCCTTGCTTGTCCTTTATTAATTTAAGAGGGCACTGTTTTTCCTTCCTTCTTTAGGGTCTTGTAGAACAATTTCTGGTTTTCTTGAGCACCTTTTTCTAGCTTTTTCTCCAAAGTCTTCCCAGGACTTCTGTTTTGCAGCTAGCACCCTGTTCTTTACTTCTGTTCTATCACATATTCTCTATATTTCTCTGTTTTTCCTGCTGTGCTTTAAGCTCCTAAGTATTTTTCCATGCCTTTTTCTTCTCTTCTATTCTCTCTTTAAATTCCTCTGTCCACCAAGGTGTCCTCTTTCACTTCTTCCCAAGTCGGACTTCACCACATTCTTCTGCTGCACCTGTCTTTATGATGTTCTTGAATTTAAGCCAGGGGGTTTCCAGGTCATCACGTTGTTCTTCTTGTGGTGGATTTTGGTGTTACAGATGTTATCATTCAATATTTCTAGTGTACTGAATGAGGTCAGCTGTGAAGGTCCCTGATTATAACAAATTTTGGGTTGAGTTATCAGAGTACCTTTCTGCTACCACCTTAAGACCTCAATCAGACCTATTCTTGACTAGTATGTATGATAGCTACGTATAATGTCTAGGGTTATGAAAGTGTGTAATGTAGTGTAAGTAAAATTACTACAAATACATTTAAATTCTAACATATGTATGTATATGTATATGTATATGTATATGTATGTATATATATATATATATATATATATATATATATATATATATATATATATATATATATATATATATATATGTATATATATATATATATATATATCTATATATATATATATATATATATATAGGACTGAGTCAATACCACAACCACAAACAAATTAACTATTATATATCTTATAGAAGTCGGTGGCTGAATATTATGTAACTGGCTAGATTACAATTTATTATGCCCTGATTTAGAATTTTCTGAGTCAGGACCAACAACAAAATGAATTTTATGGTTTTATTTACATAAAGATTAATCACACAATGTATCTTCTGTCCATACAAAGGACTATTATAATCTAATTATATTTGGGTATTTCTCGAAACTAAGTAACACTGGTAACTAATGGGTGGGGGGAGGGTTTTAGCATCATCCCCTCTCTTTATATTAATCTCTTGTGGAATATTTATTGGATAATCAAATGTTTTATGTTCTTTTTAATAAAGTCAGTGGATAAACTTTTGAGTGCCGACACATAGGCACTTATCTTGATGTAGATAGTAGTATGATGCTGACAGTTTCCTTTCGTTCACTCGAATGACCAGACTGACCCAGTCCCTGGTGTAGTATAGTATAGTAGACCGCTTGGTCCAGTAAAGTTTCACTTTCTCTCTCTCTCTCTCAAGTAAATTCCCCAGGGTTCTAGCACTAACTTAGTACCAGAACAAAAAACCTTGAAACAAGTTTATGATTCTGTACAACATATCTACAATATTATTCCACAAACAATACATGGCATAATTCAATAAAAGAAAAGTGTCAGATCTCTCTGACCACCCCATGTCAACCATTTTCTTTTGAGATAACAACTCATACCAGTGCTCCTATTCTTTTACCTAATGGCTACAACGCCTCTGACACTGCAACAATGATTCTCTCCCATAGAATAATGTGGGTTAGCCTTCCCACTGGTAACTGTGGAAATCATTTTACGTTATACAACTCATGTCAATTTTTACTGCTTGTGTGCAACACCACAGGCCCTGCATAAGTCTGCTGAGGACCTCTGTACTCAGTCGTAAACCTTCCCAATCAAGCAGTATCTGATACACCAAATTTTGTTGTAATAACAAGATTAATAATTCGTTCTTACCACAATTCAAAGAAATATCACAAACATACGTTGACTGGCATTAGCATTAAGGTAAGTTTAGCTTTGCCCCAGTCCAGACTGCCAAGAATTATTATTTCACTCTTAGCACTGCTGTTCTCAACGCAGCTTGCTGACAAAACTTTCTGTATCAACTGGCGACAAGCCTTTGAAAGCTTTTGCCAATATTACTAGTCTGGCCCAATCACAGCGAAAGTCTAGCTTTTCAATTCAAATTTAAAAAAACAAAACTCCAAACTTCTAGGAGTGAGTCTTCAAAATATATTTAGTTTTTTTTGCCTAACCAATACCCTCCTTCCTATACTCTTCTACCATCCAATCGGATTTGAATCAATCTAAAGCCTCTTTTTTAAACTAGCGTCCCCAACTAATGTTATGGATAAATGAGCAAAAACAACAGTCCGTCCGTCTTAGTGTTCGTAGACATATAGTATTAGTTCAATATCTTGGCTAATATTTAGACTACCATGTATAGTTAAAACATATTATTGCTCAGGGGACACTAAGCTATCTATATATATGATTTTTATGGCGATATTATTTGTCGTTTAGATTTTCAGTTTTGTCACTGTTAATCGTCAATTACAACTTTTCCATAAGTCGGCCATCTTTTCCCCTCCCTCTCTATCATTTTTTCCATTCAAATAACAAACTTGTCTGGGTTCCGTCAGAAATACACTACTCGGCGAGAATTGAAAACTGTCTGTGTGTTTATATATTCTGGCTTGTCCCACAGCGTGCAGATATCTATGGAACGGCGTGTTGAGCGAAGAGGGGTGTTTGCAAGGCGGGATCAATTTATAAGCATTTCCTCTGCACAATAGGCAGCGTTCTACTGGCGTAGAGACGACTTTCGGCGAACACCCAAGGGCGGGTTTATTTATTATTATAGGATTAAAATCTCACTGAATTTAGCGATTATTTCACAGATTTCGCTACACACCTCCCTTCCTAAAACATGCATTCACTGAAGGTTCTAATCTGTGAGATAACTTAGCGCAAATGAAGTCCTACATGTTTTTCTGATTTTCATCACAAGGATGTCTACTCTAAAAATCGGCACCCACGTTCTGAGAGCCGGGAATATATTCAATCATAAATGAATATGGCTGTAGGAGCAATGACCATCTTAATAAACGCGCGTTCTCATGCTTTGCCTGTGATAAGAATACGAGAGGCTGATGATCCGTTTGGAAAACAAATGGTATGCCATAGAGGTAGACTTGGAATTTTCGTATAGCCCAGATTAATGCTAAACATTCCTTTTCACTTGTTGAATAATTTTTTTCCGCTTTGTTCAACTTGCGGCTTGCATAAGCGACTGGGTTCAATTCCCCATCTTGTGAGGAGGACCTTTGCAACAATGTGGCCCCTAAGCCCACATTGCTTGCGTCACTTCTCACGACAAATTCTTGATTCAAGTCAGGCAATTTCAATACCGGCCTGCTTGTGAGTTTTTCTTTTAACTCTTGGTTTGCTAATTCACACTGTGCTGACCAATTAATTGTATCAGGTTGTCCCTTACGCGTTAAATCCGTCAGAGGAGCACATATAGAGTTAAAATGTTTAATGTACTTTTGGTAGAAACCACACAACGACACAAAAGATCGCACATCTTTTTTTGTTTGTGGCCTCGGTGCTCTTTTCAATTTCTCCAGATTCTTGGGGTCAGGGGTCATGCTACCCTGATGTACGGTATGTCCCAAGAATTCCAACTCTTTACATCCAATACAACATTTTGTTGGTCTAGCAGTCAAGTTAGCCTCTCTGAGTCAATCAAACAGCATATTCAAAGAGGTAACGTGTTCCTCAAATGTTTCAGTAGCGATAAGAATATCATCCATGAAATTCTAGATGCATGGATTTTTCAGGGGATCCAACAATTTTCGCATCATCCTAGAAAACACACTCGGGGCATTTTTCAACCCAAACGGCAACATGTTGAACTCATAATGGCCTTCCGAGGTGCTAAATGCTAAGTAAGGTCGAACCTCAGGCTTTACTGGAATTTGATAATAGCCTTTGCTAAGATCTACCTTAGAAAAATATTTTGCCTATTTCAGCCTGGCAAATAGTTGATTTGTATCAGGTAATGGATCCACCTGACCTTCTGTGACAACATTCAGTTTCCTGTAATCTATGCACAGTCTATGTTCCCCAGATGGTTTTTGCAACAAAACCACACCAGAGCTATAAGGAGATTCACTGTGAGAAATAATCCCTTCTTGTAACAAATAATCTATCTCCTCTTTCAAAGCTTTTTCCTTAGCGAAAGGAATAGAATAGGGCCTGATACAGATGGGTGTTGGGTCTAGTAGTTTCATATCATATTCCAACAAATTTGTGTGCCCCGGCTTATCCGTTAACACGTCTGTATCTTTCTCTAGGACCTTTTGGACCTGCTCCCTCTGTCCTTTTGTCAGGTGATTACTGATCTTCACCTGTGCAAAAGTTTCACTGGGCTTCAGTGGATATTCAATTGAGGTGAGAGGGTCATTTTTCATTTCGGTTGCGATAGACAAGGCCATTAAGTGTGTTCCTTCCTGGATTTGCCTGTCCAGAAATTTCTTCAGAAGGTTCACATGATAGACTTTTTCCTTTCCCTTCTTGTCTATCTTATAGTTTGTTCTGGATACCTTTTCCAAAACTGTATATGGACCTTGCCATCCGATTTGAAGTTTATTGCTGCTGCCGGGTAATAGAAGAAGCACCTTCTCCCCTACAGCAAGCTCCCTATCCTTCGCTTTTTTATTATAATAAGCAGCATGCTTTTTCCTGGCTTGTCTCAAATTAACATTTGCCAGTTTCCAACTAGTTTTTAAACGAGTGGTCAGTTCGTTCACATATTGATATGATGAGGTAACAATCTCTTCTGCCTTCTCATCGGTCCATGTCCTCAACAAGGCTTCCAATGGACCTTTTATTGGCCTCCCAAATAACAGGGTTGCGGGTGCCATCCCGGTTGAATTATGTGGAACTTTCCGATACGCAAACAACGCAGCGGGAAAATATTGGTCCAACGTATCAGGTTTTTCATGGGCCAGCTTTCTCAGGATAGAAATGAGAGTCCCATTGAACCTCTCTACCTGGCCATTCCCCTGGGGGTGATACGGACTACAATGAAAGTGCTTGGCTTGAAATAACCTAAAAACTTCTTCCGTTAGTTTCCCCTTGAACTGTGAGCCGTTATCAGTCAAGATTTGATGCGAGAATCCTAACCTAGTGAATATTGTAAGTAATGCCTCTGCGACATGCTTCGAATCGATTGACGACAGGGCTAGCGCCTCTCCCCACATAGAACAAGTGTCCACCAGAGTAAGGATGTAACTGTTCTTCCTCTTGGTTCGAGTGAGAGGTCCCACAATATCCATGGCAACTCTCTCAAAAAGTGTTCCCACTATGGGCATTTCACCTAGAGTTGCTGGAGCAGTCCAATGCTTTGGAGCTACTCTCTGGCATTCTGGACAGGATTTTACATATCTCTTTATATCTTCCGTTATCCCTGGCCAGAAATAATGACAAGCTATACGCTGTCCTGTTGCGCTGATCCCCATATGACCACTGAAGGGAATTGCATGTCCTAATTCTAACACTCTCTCCCTATATGAAGTTGGAAGTACCAGCTGTCCATGGCCAGTTGTTCCAGTTCCAGTCTTCCTATACAACAATTTGTTCTTCATATAATAATTCCCTTTGCTTGGAGGTGTGTGGCATTTAGGTAATTTTTTAAAGCAAGGCTTGAGTGTCCTGTCTTCAGCCTGTGCCTTCCTCATCTCTTCTGGATGAGTATTTATTGGTTCATCTTCTTCCTGTCTGGATTGTGAACGGGTCTGGACTGCTGCCCAAACCACAGGTCTCTTGGGATCCCCCAAGAAGACATAACGACATCCCAATATTAGAAGGTAGATGGGTGCGTCTAACACTGCTGCTCTGATTACTCCTTCCAGATAGCGAGTTTTCACCGTTATCCTGGCAATGGGAAGTGTCATAAGTGGTATGTCCTTGGTCGCCCCTTGTATCTCCACTGTTTCTGTGGTATACTAATCCGGGTTCACCAAGTGCGCACTCACAACAGAATCAAAATCCAAACCGGTATCGTAAAGGCACCTAATGGTGACCCCATTACATACTACATCCTCACACACTGGGGGGTGATAAGGTTCCTGCTGTCCAGTAGGTTTTACCTTTACCTCCTTTTCCCCCAACTTCATAGCAGCAAATCCAGCAGGTTTCCTGTTACATACTTTGGTGTCATGTCATTCCCTCTTACACCATCTACAATATAATCTACCTTGATGAAAAGGTTTTCTTTCCTCATATTTCCTGTCAGCGAATTGTGGGTTTTTATTTTTATAATCATTGCGTGGCCTATCAAAATTTTGCTTACCCCTGTTACCTTGATCTTTGTTGTCAAATCTATTAGAGTTTTGTGGAGCCTTATAATTGTCTACATGTTTCTTTTTGGCGCCAGCCACCTCTGCCTGGGCTGCCTGATACCTCTCAGCGACATTAAGTAAATCCCCCAGCTTCTCTGCACCCTGTTCCATGAGAAACTTTCTCAAGTCTGGAGCCATGGACTCTCTCAATTGCTCAATAAGGATCATTTCCTTAAGATCTTGGGTTTTCCCCAGAGCAGTTCATTTCTCCAAGTAAGTCCCTAAACGTGCAGAGAACTGGTGATAGGTCTCACCCGACAGTAGCTTGGCATTTCTAAACTTTTTCCTGTAAAATTCACCATTCTTTTCATATCTTAACAAAAAAGCCTGATTTAACATGTCATAATTGTCTTGGTCATCCCTGCTCATTTTTGAGAAAACTTCATAAGCTGTTCCCCTAAGACCTTGGAATAACTTCAGGCTCCATCTTTCCTTTTCTAGCCCATAAGTTGTAGCTAACACCTCATACCTACTTAAATATAATTCAATATCATCATCTCTCTCAACAAAATAATCTAAGTGGAACCCCATAGCTGAGTTGGAGGCTCCCTGACTAACAGTAGCATCAGAGGTAGAGGGGCTGTGACCATTTTCAGGAGCATGGCCTTGCAACTCTAACTCCCTTACTCGCAACTCATGCTCCCTTTGTAATCTTTTATCTTCTGCTTCTGCTTCCCTCTCGGCAGCTAATCTCTTTTCTTCTGCTTCCCTCTCGGCAGCCAATCTCTTTTCTTCTGCTTCCCTTTGCAGTCGTTTTTCTTCTGCTTCCCTTTGCAGTCGTTTTTCTTCTGCTTCTAATTTTCTCTCCTCAAACTGGAGCCTCTTGATCTCAGCCTCTCTATCCAACTCTAATTTCTTAATCTCCCTAGCATCTTCTAACTGCATTCTCCTCTATTCAGCTAAACTATGTTCTTCCCTAGCAATGAACTTATCACATTCTGAGGTGACATAGTCAATCAAGACTTGACCCTCCATGTTCATGTCTCTGGCAGTCTGCACAGCAGCAGATCTGAACTTTACCAAATCAGCCATGTTATATCAAGCAACGTTAACAATATACTAAGGTAACTTATCAACTCTAATTAAACAACAACTACAAGCACCAACAGTTTATCCACTATTTAAATTCCACACAAGAATATATTTTTACTTTATTATTATCTGGGATTCCTATACATGTATTAGGAGAAGTTTAACATCCCAGAAGCTAGTTACCCAATATAGCTGGTGCTATGAAAAATTCAAATCCCAGGAGCGAGACCCCAATATATGTGGTGGATTTTGGTGTTACAGATGTTATCATTCAATATTTCTAGTGTACTGAATGAGGTCAGCTGTGAAGGTCCCTGATTATAACAAATTTTGGGTTGAGTTATCAGAGTACCTTTCTGCTACCACCTTATGACCTCAATCAGACCTATTCTTGACTAGTATGTATGATAGCTACGTATAATGTCTAGGGTTATGAAAGTGTGTAATGTAGTGTAAGTAAAATTACTACAAATACATTTAAATTCTAACATATATATATATATATAGGACTGAGTCAATACCACAACCACAAACAAATTAACACTCTATTATATATCTTATAGAAGTCGGTGGCTGAATATTATGTAACTGGCTAGATTACAATTTATTATGCCCTGATTCAGAATTTTCTGAGTCAGGACCAACAACAAAATGAATTTTATGGTTTTATTTACATAAAGATTAAACACACAATGTATCTTCTGTCCATACAAAGGACTATTATAATCTAATTATATTTGGGTATTTCTCGAAACTAAGTAACACTGGTAACTAATGGTGGGGGTGGTGTGTTAGCATCATCCCCTCTCTTTATATTAATATCTTGTGGAATATTTATTGGATAATCAAATGTTTTATGTTCTTTTTAATAAAGTCAGTGGGTAAACTTTTGAGTGCCGACACATAGGCACTTATCTTGATGTAGATAGTAGTATGATGCTGACAGTTTCCTTTCGTTCACTCGAATGACCAGACTGACCCAGTCCCTGGTTTAGTATAGTATAGTAGACCGCTTGGTCCAGTAAAGTTTCACTTTCTCTCTCTCTCTCTCTATCTCTCTCTCTCTCTCTCTCAAGTAAATTCACCAGGGTTCTGGCACTAACTTAGTACCAGAACAAAAAACCCTGAAACAAGGTTATGATTCTGTACAACATATCTACAATATTATTCCACAAGCAATACATGGCATAATTCAATAAAAGAAAAGGGTCAGATCTCTCTGACCACCCCATGTCAACCATTTTCTTCTGAGATAACAACTCATACCAGTGCTCCTATTCTTTTCCCTAATGGCTACAACGCCTCTGACACTGCAACAATGATTCTCTCCCATAGAATAATGTGGGTTAGCCTTCCCACTGGTAACTGTGGAAATCATTTTACGTTATACAACTCATGTCAATTTTTACTGCTTGTGTGCAACACCACATGCCCTGCATAAGTCTGCTGGGGACCTCTGTACTCAGTCGTAAAGCCTTCCCAATCAAGCAGTATCTGATACACCAAATTTTGTTGTAATAACAAGATTAATAATTCGTTCTTACCACAATTCAAAGAAATATCACAAACATACGTTGACTGGCATTAGCATTAAGGTAAGTTTAGCTTTGCCCCAGTCCAGACTGCCAAGAATTATTATTTCACTCTTAGCACTGCTGTTCTCAACGCAGCTTGCTGACAAAACTTTCTGTATCAACTGGCGACAAGTCTTTGAAAGCTTTTGCCAATATTACTAGCCTGCCCCAATCACAGCGAAGGTCTAGCTTTTCAATTCAAATTAAAAAAAAAAACTCCAAACTTCTAGGAGTGAGTCTTCAAAATATATTTAGTTTTTTTTGGCCTAACCAATACCCTCCTTCCTATACTCTTCTACCAGCCAATCGGATTTGAATCAATCCAAAGCCTCTTTTTTAAACTAGCGTCCCAAACTAACGTTATGGATAAATGAGCAAAAACAACATCTTGGCTAATATTTAGACTACCATGTATATTAAAACATATTATTGCTCAGGGGACACTAAGCTATCTATATATAT
This sequence comes from Oreohelix idahoensis, assembly GCA_024509875.1. Classification (NCBI taxonomy): domain Eukaryota; kingdom Metazoa; phylum Mollusca; class Gastropoda; order Stylommatophora; family Oreohelicidae; genus Oreohelix; species Oreohelix idahoensis. The sequence continues at coordinate 503,535 of JAMPIV010002868.1, forward strand.
GATTTTTATGGCGATATTATTTGTCGTTTAGATTTTCAGTTTTGTCACTGTTAATCGTCAATTACAACTTTTCCATAAGTCGGCCATCTTTTCCCCTCCCTCTCTATCATTTTTTCCATTCAAATAACAAACTTGTCTGGGTTCCGTCAGAAATACACTACTCGGCGAGAATTGAAAACTGTCTGTGTGTTTATATATTCTGGCTTGTCCCACAGCGTGCAGATATGTATGGAACGGCGTGTTGAGCGAAGAGGGGTGTTTGCAAGGCGGGATCAATTTATAAGCATTTCCTCTGCACAAAAGGCAGCGTTCTACTGGCGTAGAGACAACTTTCGGCGAACACCAAAGGGCGGGTTTATTTATTATTATAGGATTAAAATCTTACTGAATTTAGAGATTATTTCACAGATTTCGCTACACTTCTGTGTTTTTTACTTTTGTAGCAATAAGCCCCTGATATCTGGTCTTAACTTCTGGCTCTCTCAGCTCGTAGGTCTTAATGCTCATTTCTCCTGTTCGTTTACTTAGCTTCTTGAGGGATGTTAGGCAATTCCTAGGACGAGCAACTCTTTCAGTTGTTCTTTTAATTGTTAGCAGGTAGTGGTCACTTCCAATCTCTGGCCCCCTCCAGACTCTAGCATCCTGGACATACTTGAATGAGCTCTTCATAACTAAAGCATAGTCGATCACTGACTTCTCATTCTTTGTTGGTTCACATCTAATATATGCATGTATGCTCTTATGGGGGAATTTCGTGTTTGTAGTGATCAGATTTTGTCCAGTGCAGAATCTAAGAAGTTGCTTTTCATTATCATTAAGAGTGATGATGATTTGTCCATCGTATTCGATGAGGACCATCGACATCTCTCGTAATACAGTTCGTTCTAAGAGGTTAAGTGGGTGCGCATATGGCTGATCAAGCCAATGCGGGCAAGAAAAGTTCTGTTGCATGACCGACATACAAGGCCCGAAGACAATACAGGCTGCACATCCACGCTTGACTTTCGAGCTTCACGTTTTTTCTGGGATACCCTAACATGGTTGGCCTCGCTGACTGCGACACCCGTTTTGATAGCGCCTCTCCAGGCTGTGCGATCCTGTGCATGTTGCTCCCAGGTAGTTGTATTAATCTGGCTGCTCTTCAGTGACTCCCTCAGGTTGTCTTTGAAGCGCTGCTTTGGTCGCCCTCTTGTACGCTTTCCCTCCCTCAACTCGCCATACAACAGCCTCTTTGGGAGGCTTTCAATTGACATGCAAACCAGATGTCCGGTCCATCGTAACTGCGCTTTCTGAATCAGTGTATAGACACTGGGCATATTTGCTCTTGATAGAACCTCGGTATCTGGGATCTTATCCTGCCATCGAATGTTTAACACACGACGAAGGCAAGTTATTTGGAAGTGATTTACTTTTCGAGCATGTCTAGTGTAAACGGTCCAACTCTCACTGGCGTAGAGGAGGGTGGGGAGGACGACGGCACGGTACATCTTCAGTTTGGTCTTGACGCTAATAACTCTCCGTTCCAACACTGAGGATCGCAGTCTTCCGAACGCAATACTGGCCTTTGCTATTCTGTTAGACACCTCGTCGTCAATGTTGGCTAGTCTTGAGAGCGTGCTTTCCAGATACGTGAACGTATCCACAACCACCAGCCTCTGTCCCACCACTGTAATCGTTGGCTCCTTGTACGGTTTACCTGGGGCTGGTTGGTACATAACCTCAGTTTTCTTGACATTAATGGTTAGCCCGAAGCTGTCGCATATGCAGCAGAGAAACGGTCCATATCATTTTCTGCTCTGAGCTACTATTCAGAGCGCAATCGTCGGCAAACAGGAATTCGCGGATCATTACAGTTTGCACCTTGGTTTTGGATTGAAGTCTGCGGGGGTTGAATAGTTTGCCATCTGTTCGGTACTTGATTCGTATACCGAACTCGTTTCCGTTGATAGCATCAGTCAGCATGGCTGAAAACATCATGCTGAACAGTGTCGGGGCAAGAACACAACCCTGTTTCACGCCGTTTGTGACCTCAAACAATTTAAAGGCTTCTCCATTGTCCAAGACGCGGGCACGCATACCTTCATGGAGCTGTTTGGCCAGGGTGATAAATCTATTAGGGCAGCCAAATTGTGACAGGATTTTCCATAGTCCACCTCTGCTCACTGTATCGAATGCCTTAATCAAATCAATAAACGTAGTGTATAGATCGCGATTTTGCTCCTGACATTTCTCTTGGAGTTGGCGAGCAGCAAATATCATGTCGATCGTTCCTCGCCCGGATCTGAATCCGCACTTGCTTTCTGGGAGGTGATGGTCCTGTTTAAGGTGTTCATTTAGGCGGTTGAGCAATACACGCGCGAGGATCTTGCCGGCAATTGACAGTAGGGATATTGAACGGTGATTGTCACACTCTTGTCGGTTGCCGTTCCTCTTATAGATATGAACTATTAAGGCATCCTTCATCTCCTGTGGGATCTCAACTTTGGCCCACATAAGGAGAAAGAGTTCGGTGAGCTTACTAGTAAGGCAAGGTCCGGCTGTTTTATATATCTCCGCTGGTATAGCATCGGCTCCTGGGGCCTTCCCATGCAAGAGGATTTGTATGGCTTCTTCGACCTCGTTGATAGGTTCATCTAGCGCCATATTTATTTCCACTTGAGGTATCCGTTGAACGGCGTATCATTAAGAGTATCTTCTCCATATTTTCCGATAACTCCACCCTATTTAGCATGGTCATTTCCAACTCAGGCATTGAAATCTCCGAGCATGATTATCTCATCTAGGCAGCCGCTTCCTTTGAAGCAACTCGAAGAATTCCTCCCTGACCTCTGCTCGCTCATTTTCATTTGGCCCATACACAATGATAAGATTGACTTTGGTTTCTCCTTCTTTTAGTTTTAGGACTATAATGAGTTCCGAGACAAAGTTACATCTCTTGATACTATCCTTTTGGTTTTTTGCCACAATACAACCCACGCAACCTTTAGCTCTTTCAGATGTGGGGACACCAATGAATAGCAGCGTCAGGCCATCAAGATCCATAACTCCTTGCCCCTTTTTCTTCGTTTCCGTTAAAGCCAGGATTTCTAGTTTTGCTTTCCGCATCTCTTCCACTAGCTTCTCTTCCTTCCCATTTATACTCCTTGTATTTCAAGTTCCATAAGTCGTAGTCCGTAGTCCGTTCCACTTTATCGCCTTTAGAATCATTCCGGTTTTCTCTCTTGCATTTCTTGTAATCGTGTTTTAAGTCAAACAGGTGATTGGCCTGTTGTGCCTTTGCATGATGGAGGGGCATCCTCGTTACGGCCTCCATGCAGGCCACCCTCCTTCTTTTTCAGCCGGGCTTGGGATCGGCCTAGGCACCCTTTTACTACTAAGAAAAATTTTTAACCCACTAAAAAAAAAAGAAAAAAAAAAAGAAGAAAGGAGTAGTTTAATGTACAGATTACATACACATACAAACTGTATATAAAGAACGAACGAACGAACGAACTTTATTTTCGAAGGGTAAAGAATTGGGCGCGCAGGCCCGTCTAACATTCTGCCCTTCCACTCTCATTAATCTTGCATTTTATATCCTTTCATTCCCACATGATGCTTTAAGCATTAATTTAAAGGCATGCAACATTATAAAGTTACCATAACAGCATTCATTTACAGTATGCAAGCATAATAATAAAAAATGAGTAGGGTTTTTTTTTTTGAAACAAACAAGCTAGTAAATGGGCGAAAAAAGTAATAATAAAATAAAATAAATAAAACAATAAATAAAAATAAATAAATTCTGTATACCGACACTCACTCATGCGGTCAATCCGTCTACAATTAATCTGTATTTTTGGTATGCGGGTACATTCTCACGACTCACATTTCTAAAGTACAGTATTATGTGGGTACATTCACACATACATTACATTATATAATAATATTTTAAAGTGAATATAATAATGATATTACATGGATATAAAACAAATTATTCACACACAAAAATGAGCGGAAGAGGAAAAGAAATGTTGACCTATGGATGAGATGTTGACAGGCAAATACTGTTTCTATGGGGGTAGATAATCAGTGTTGAGGAAGTGTTTGAAAAGTGCTTTGTTAAAAGAATATTGTGTAGGTAGGCTTTTTAGGTGGTGTGGAAGGCTGTTCCATAAGTAGGCACCAGAGTAGGCTAGACTCTTTTTGAACAGGTCGATCCTAGGTTTGGGCAGACGTAACTGATGTAATCGTTGTCCCTCCCTTCTACTGAAATACCACTAGAAAGTTAAAAGAGCAACTTGGCGCAGATAGAAAATATCAACATGCAACATGTGAACATATCAATTTTTTGTAGAAAAAAAAATATCTGTCATTGCAGAGAGCCCTGGCACATTAGAATCTTTAAGAATAATTACCCATTTATTGAGCAAGGATTTAGTTGAGGGTAGAAAAGCATACCATGATTCTGTTGCCTTCTCTATTAAGACTGCAAGACTGCAAACACTTAAAAATGCTTTTGATTATGTCACTGTGAAAAAAAAAAAGAAAAACGAACAAACCAAATCAAACAAATTTAGAGAACAATTTCTAATAGTCACTGCGAAATGAACAATTATTATTATCGTTCTCTCGTACTTTCTTTCTTTTGTTCAATGATCATGCTGTGAAGATCTATGAACATCGCCAATGTAACACAAACGTCAACAATATCAAGCTTAAGCTACTTCCAGAGTTAAAATACCTAGAAAGCAGTTGTTACCGAAAACGGAAGACTTGACAGAGAAATTGAAACAAGACGTCAAAAAGCCAATGCAGTGACTTACTAAATGTCAACACTAATAAACATCAGAACATCAGTATGGAAACTAAACGACAGCTGATAAATAGTATATTCATAATAACTCTTTGCTATCAGGGTCCCTGACCCATGCACACGAGAGGAAAATCGCATTTTCTGAGATGAGATTTTCCAGAAAAGCCTTTACTGTTACCAGGAGAGACACAATTAAGAATGATGACATCAGAAGAATTGTAGGAACTACAACCTGCATCAAATATATTGAGAGAAAATTAAGTGGCTGGCCATATCATGAGAATGGTGCTTGATAAACCACCACTACGAGCCTACAACAGCAAAAGATCGGGTTTCAGGACATGGGGAAGACCAAGAGGCAGATGGATAAACAACATCACTGACATCCTACAACAACACGGGCTGACAGTGCGACACACTTGGCTCAAGAACACCAAACTTTAGCTCCTCACTAACGTACGTATTACTGCAATGGTGGAAGGACACAAGTAAAAGTAAGTAAGTATGCTGTGAAGGGTCGCAGATGATTGGATACTGTTTTTATTTTTATCAAATGCACGCAATGTCGACCTATTTACTGTCATGTCGTGTTTTGTTACGATATATGTCACATCTCGATCTGTTTTCTCCTGAGTTGTCCTCAATATAGACATGGTCTCTTCCATTTAGAGGTTATATGCCCATGCTTCTAGCTGATCAGGACCTCGTTATGTATTGAAAGTATTCTCTTTCACTGGCTCTGTTCCATTATTTTTCATTACCACACGCTCCTTTTAACTCCCTCAGAGTATTAGATTGTTATTGAGCACTTAGTTTTGATTTAAATTCCTCCTCGATTTGATTTCCTAACATCCATGCCCGCCCCACCCTAACAACCTCCCCCCCCCCCTTTCCCCCCAAAAAACACAAACACACCTTTGTTCATGATATTCCTTGCACCGTGCATTCGGAGTAGCATGTATTTAACTTAACGTGGTTTTCTGTCGTAACTCTATTCAGAACTGTTCAAATAAGATCCATACAACGGATACTATTCAAATTCGTGCGTGTCATTGTGTCCCTAAATCTTAAATATATACTTACTGGTGTCCAATGAATGAAAAAATGTAGGCATAGTTGTGAAAGAAACGTCATTACAAACGATCTAATAGTTGATAAATGCACGTGTAAGGTCCAATGGTAGACAGACATTACGCATACTTCTGAGACAGGGTAAGTTAGACATCTTTCCGCTCTTCTCTTCGAGAAATTATATATATATATATATATATATATATATATATATATATATATATATATATATATATATATATATATATATATATATATATATATATATATATATATATATTATATATATATATATATATATATATATATATATATATATATATATATATATATATATATATATATATATATATATTTATTTATTTATTTATTTATTTATTTTCGCACATGTGTTTCCATTATATCTTAGTGTTGGTAGGTTACTTACCACTTCCGAATCCAATATCGAATTAGCTATAATTATAATAGCATTACTTGTCTGTTGTAATTTCTTTATAGCAAGACTTTAGCAATTTTCAATATGATATAATTTAGGGATTTAAAAGAGTTCGAAATCGAATCCCAATTAGATTCATTATCGTCACCACTCTTCAGCTCCACGTGGATCACAGGACTTCAGTTAATTCACAATAAGCCATTCTGAGTTGTGCATTCAATGATGTTACGAAATCAGAAATCCGACGGATACTTTTATTTTCCAATTTGCTGTCGCGGAATTTACTCCCCTTGCTATGCAGTGATGGTCCAACAGTGGCCAAAATTCAGAGTAACTAATGAGGGTCTTCAAAGGTGTCTACCTTTCGCTCAAGATTCCTCTTGACAGAGATGTGAACTGAAGAATTTTGCTTCAGTTCTAAGGAGCCTCATAGGAATTTAAGAAATCAAGAACTACGGCTGATAGGATTCAGACCGAAATTACTCTACGATACTACGATGAACGTGTTGTGGCCACAAAACTTGACCAGTGATGCGAGTGAACCAGTCCATAACATGCAAAGAACCAGAATCGGCTGGAGCAGAAACCAACCGACCTCTTACTGGCAGTTAAGCACCCACTTAAAGCTGCCAAGTGAACTCTGTACTCTGTTTTTATTTATAGCGAAAGAGAAAACACCCTATACAGATGATGAAATTTTAAAGACTCTATCTAATTCACCCCAGCCTTATTTATTTTACAACTGTTAACGATAATTGACTATTACGTGTTGTTGTCAGTAAGTATACAAATTTATAGTTGATGTAGTCTTTTTGAGCGAACAGCACCCGCATGTCTCAGTCGTTTTAAATACTTATAACAGAGCTATTTAAGTAATATTTTACTGAGTTACATCAGTTGTGGGTTCATCAGAACGAGCAAAATAATAATTCATTGAAGGTCAGGAAAGATACAAAGTTTACACGGCCTGGATCCTATCAACCAGAGTACTTGATTTCTTTAAATTCCTAAGCGGCTGCCTAGAATTGAAGCAGCATTCCTCAATTCAAATCTATGCCAAGAATAATCTTGAGCGAACGGTAGACACCTTTGAAGACTCTCAGTAGATACTCTGAATTTTGGCTACTGTTGGACCATCACTGCAGAGGAAGGGGAGTAAATCCCGTGACACCAGCCTCGTATGACTTGGATCTTAACTAGCTATTTTCACATGTTAATAAATGCAAAATACAGAATTATAAAATGTACAACTTACCCCAACTTTTTTGGGAATACAGGTTGACTTCTGGCTCAGGGAAATAGTTTCAGCAACTTGATTAAAATGCCTTTTACACGTGGACTAGGGTGTTACTTTACTCCCACTATGACTCAGTGTTCAGGTTCCTAGGAATCCGGGCTTTCCGTATAAATAAATGTAGATTTTTCGTTGTGTAAATCTACAAGATGCTCAAACACGCTGTCCGGCCCTTTAAAGTGAAATCCGGATCTATTCCTTATTCTGGTTTGTCTGGCAGTCTTCTTGACGAGTTGAATTTCACAGTGCTGTTAACTCAAAAGGTGCCAAATTATATGGCAACCTTCGGCACGCATTCAGATTGCTACTTTATGACAAGGCTTCAATCAGAAATGTTGTGTTTTTACATCTCAAATGCCAAGCCAATAGCATGCAATTTGCGTATATTTTGGTGGGGTATATTCATCCTACCTCTCACGGAAAATTCATGCCTGACATCCGCAAAAAAGGAAAAAAAATGTGTTTCCATGTCGCCTCTCCATATATGGTATGCCAGCTTCCGTCTATTATTGCTCATGTTTACACTTACGATTTCATAATCTATCACAGGTAATCTCTTTTAAGATGGATAATTATCGTCCGCCAAGTCTGTCCGGAAATGATTATGACATTTACCCGGTCTACCCAACAATCAACAAACTCGTCAGACAGAACTATTTTCAGGGACAATCGACTGTGGTCATCCCAAGGTTGTTTACTTCTTAATCGGGCGCGCACATGCACTGTCTGGTAGAAAAATGTGTTACACATTAGTAAACCACACTTCTCTCTACAGATCCTAAGTGTCAGTTTCGGCTCAAACGAATGTCATTGATTGCCCTAATCAGCAAAAGATGGTCGCTGAAGTCCCGACATGAAAAGAATTGAGGGCAAGGAGTGTAAACAATGATTTAAGTACAGAAAACGAGACGTGGCGCAATAATGTCTTCGTCAAACATGAATGCTAGGAAAAGAGAACGGAAAATTCTGTCACAACTGCAAATGTTTTTGCAGAACTTGCTCTGTTTTGCAACGAAAACATTTTATATATATATATATATATATATATATATATATATATATATAATGTCTGTCTCTAAGCCTATTCTCTATTCTATGTGTGGTTTTGCGTCTTGCTCTATATCTTCTACCACGGGGATTCCAGAACAAGGATTGCCATTTGATATCAAAAAGATGGTTTCAAGATTCTACAACATCACTGTCATCATCACCACCTTTCAGCTTCTTCTGACTCATAGGCCTTTAATCAATTAACGCCAAGCTCTCGTGTCAAGTGGCAACCATTCAACTTCTGTCCACGTAATGTTCATTTTGTAGTCGATGATGGCATTAGTTTCTATCACAGTCTCTTACGGTGTGTCTGAAAAGTCGCAGTGTCGTAGGCCATTATTGAAGGCCCGATTACAAACGGGATGATTCCTTTAAGAAAAAGGCGTGATTTTTTACCAAAGTTTTGTGAAGGAACACGCACGACAGCCTTATCATACATTAGCGATTCAAGCTTTAGTTTAGTTTTACTAGCTCTCTTTGCATTTTATTTATTTATTTATTTATTATTATTTCAGTTCAATCTAAACTGATATAATGCTCTAGGCATACAATATTATAAAAATGAATACCTTTCTGTAGTTGTGTGCTGTCTCTGTGAAATATATACAGGTCATCACAAAAAGTAGATTATTCAGACCGTATGTTTCATTTAGGAAGAGATAAACAGAACATTTTGAGGAACTTCTCAAGAGACCAGCTTCGTAAAATTCCCCAGACATCCAGGCAGCAGAAAAGGAGTTATAAAGAAGAATTTAAAACAGCCATAAAGCTCCTAAACGACGGAAACACTGTTTGTTCTGGTGGTATTCCAGAAGAGGTCATCAAACCAAATCTGCAGATATAATCAAATTACTTGGTAAAATCTAAGAAAAATGAGAAATACCAGCAGAATAGAATAAAGGATATGTGGTAAAACTGCATAAGTTAGGATATTTACAAAAGAGCATACATTACAGAGAAATATGTTAGTATCAGTGCCAGGATCAATATTAAACAGGATATTTATGCATTCAAAATATATTTTCACGTCCCCACTTTCGTTCAACATTGTACTATTTAATGTTGTAAAAATAAGACTTAAATTGTTAGTTTCAAAATCTGCACTTCAATATGCGTCGAAGAAACCAATAATTATTATAATTACATCGACCTCATTTCCGAAAGCTATTTAAGCCCTTAAACACACTGGTAATTATTTTTATTTTTACTTTCAGACGAACAAATTGGCTCAGCAATGGCACAGAGCTGAGTTTAATTAACTCTTGCTTTTCCACACATTTCATATCTTCATCTGCTGAGGTACTCTATATGTTCAGATTTAATCAGGTGGAGAATGTTTCGCCAAATGTCTGCAAATAGTCCATAACCAAGTACCATCAATATCAATAACTCATCAATCAGAAGCTAAATAAAGACAATCGGCATGACGAAAGCGGGCGATTGTTTCGTGAGTCTGTGTGTCAGGCTATACGACATCCCAGCAGCTGCCATGTGTGTTATATTGTTCTTAACACAAGCTGCAGTAATGGATTATTATTTGGTGAGCAATCTTTCGAAAGATCACCTTTACTGGGTGGTTTTTGACCTTGTAAATTTAGGTATTCTTATTAGCTGCATTTATCAATCTCATACTGCTAAAATAAAAGAGACTCAAGAAAAAACAGCTTCCAGTTTTGCCTGGGTGTCATGGCTGATCATGAATATTGCCTTGGCTGCCAAGACCATCGTTGTCTTTGTAGAATTCGCCGTTGAATTAGAAGAAGAGCATCCCACATTTTTTGGACCAAACACTTTGAAAACTGCCATTGCGTTAGGAAGCTGTGTATTTCTTCTCCTTCTCACAACACAGCACGACGCACCATTAGGCAGTGAGCGAAAGAGATTCATCGATGAACTGACGGGTACTGTTGTCTTTGACCTCCTCGACACTGCTGATATACTAGAGATTCTCTTCGAACAGAATAAAATAGAAACTTTTTGGAACGGACTAAAAGAATTTATCCTGGCCGTTGCTACTCTCAATCTAGTGATTCCAACAGTTCCGCTGTTAACTCTGAGTAGGACCAAATTCGGACGTGATAAACTCCAACGACGACTCATCTATCTACATAGGATGTTAGTAGTCTTGGCTGTGAACGTGCCCAACTTGTTAGTTAGGTTAAATCTATGGCATGGATATAATGTTGCCATTTCTCCATTTACGCTAAAGAATATTATTCTGATCTGCATCACTGTGTACGAGTTTTACCTTCACAAAAAGGGAAAGTACCAGGAGCACGAGAAGGAGCGACTCCAAAATAAGTGTAAGAATGAGAGAATCAGTGACATCAATTCAAAAAATGATAAAACACCAGAATTAACTGTGCAAACCATAAGCAGTTATGGCGGAACCAACATTGAGGAAAACTTTCAAATTGAACAAAGGATAGTTACATATTTGTGAAGTGAAGAAGCATAATTTTGTGATTATGTAATTTTTTTCAGCTGTTTTCTGTGATTCCAAAATTTTCAAACAATGCACATTATAAATCAAATGCTGACTGAGATTTTTACACATGAGATGTTGCTATTTGTTAGTTAACATTAATTTCCACTGTAAAACATTCAACATTCGCATGTTCATGCACCTCTCAATTTGCAGAATCACTCACATTGATCCAATATTATTATGTTTTTTTTTTTTAAATTACACATGTGTAATGGTTATATGGCATTCGGTGAGCCGCGGTAGCGCAGTGGTTAGTGCACTGTCTTCCTAGCTCGGTGGTCCATGGTTCGATCCCAAGTTGAGGTGGGTTTTTTTAGACTGCAAACGGCTCAAGAATTGGGTACCAGAGCAACTTCTGGGAAGGTTAAGGCGGCCGGTTTGATGCCGACCACATCACCCCTAGTGTGCCGATGGTCAAGAAAATATGGCCCTAACACCATATTCCCAATATGCCTCAATGGGCGTGTAACGTGATCCTTTTTTTACCCTTTACATGGCATTCGCAGATTCAGTGAGGCGCAAACGTCAGCAACCTAGGATTGAAATGGTACGACACAATCATCAATGATGACAAGATCAGTGGAAAAAAAAGATGAGAAGAGGCGCTGGCAATGAATAGGACATACAACGAGGAAACCTGTTGATAACGTTGCTAGGTAGTCCTTGTTCTGGAGTCTCTGGGGTAAAAGAAGTGAAAGGAGACCCAAAAACACAAACTCACGGAGAAAAGAAGTGGAGATAGAAATGTAAAGGTTGAGGAAGACATGGAAAGATCTACAGCTGATGGCACTAGTCAAGAGGACTTGATGTAAGTTTATTTAAGGGCTATGCTCCTTAGGGAGCTAGAAAGTGACGATGATGGTAAAACTTCAGTGGGTTGGAACTATTACCCAGTGATCTAAAGGTGATAAACACTGTTTACTTTCCAAAAAAGTTTGAAGAGCCGACTAATGGAGGCTGAAGGAAGAACAAGCATTATTTTTGCAAAAAAACTGAGATGATTAAAGAACAGTTTTAGACCTGTAAGGCAATAACAAAAAAATAAAAATATTTACTCAGGTATTTAACAGTTTTGGAAAATGATCAATGTTAGTTAAAATAATTAAATCAAATGAAATGTAAATCAATGTAAGTACACTGAATTTAAAAAATAGAAACCTACCCACCACAAAATATTTATATATTGTATGATTCCTATATACAAACATTGGAATTCTCGCCGGTGTTACGGAGTTCGTGCACTGTGCTGAGATCCTTCTTGTGTGATCTAAGGGACGAGATCAGAGCACTGATGGAATTGTCCGAGTGCAATGAAGATAGTCCTTAAAACCAAAACCAAAAAAAAAAACAGAACAATGTTAGCTTGGACTGTATACTATATGAAGTATCATTTGTCAGTGAAACTACATTTTAATCTCTTTTGTATTATGCCAGCCTCAACAAGTTTTTCGAATTCCTGCATTGTATAGGAATTGCAATGACTTTCGCAAATTCTATCACTTTCAACTTAAAACCAGCGTCGTAAGATCTGGATATTTTTTTTTTTCTTTTTAATTAAATGCGGACGTGTTTACAGCAGTTGTATAAACATTTATTACACATAAGGGAGGGAAACCCGAGGCCTGTAAACAGTAAATTAATATGAAACAAATATAAAGGTATGTTATCAGGCACTCGCAGGAAATAAAGAAGTAGAACACCAGACAACAGAAAAACAACAGACATAAGTGGCTTACCCAGGATTCGAACACTGGACCTTCCGTGCGACAACCCCGCCTAGCCATGCAAGCGAATCACACTATCCGCCCTGCCATCTACGCATCATCAAAAAAATGATGTTTCAATGGCAGGTCAACAGTGCGAACCACAATACATGACACCAGAAGTCCACCGTGGGCAGTTCAGCCTATTAATGACGCAATCACTTCTGTTGTATATTCTATCAAGCAGTATAGGCCGAATCCAACAAGACAAGGACCTTAATACTGTGTCCAGTAAATGATAGTAGACTAGAACAGTGAGAACAGGATAGTGGGTAGGTTTGGTATTGTATAAACATTTATTACACATAAGGGAGGGAAACCCGAGGCCTGTAAACAGTAAATTAATATGAAACAAATATAAAGGTATGTTATCAGGCACTCGCAGGAAATAAAGAAGTAGAACACCAGACAACAGAAAAACAACAGACATGAGTGACTTACCCAGGATTTGAACACTGGACCTTCCGTGCGACAACCCCGCCTAGCCATGCAAGCGAATCACACTATCCGCCCTGCCATCTACGCATCATCAAAAAAATGATGTTTCAATGGCAGGTCAACAGTGCGAACCACAATACATGACACCAGAAGTCCACCGTGGGCAGTTCAGCCTATTAATGACGCAATCACTTCTGTTGTATATTCTATCAAGCAGTACAGGCCGAATCCAACAAGACAAGGACCTTAATACTGTGTCCAGTAAATGATAGTAGACTAGAACAGTGAGAACAGGATAGTGGGTAGGTTTGGTATTGTATAAACATTTATTACACATAAGGGAGGGAAACCCGAGGCCTGTAAACAGTAAATTAATATGAAACAAATATAAACGTATGTTATCAGGCACTCGCAGGAAATAAAGAAGTAGAACACCAGACAACAGAAAAACAACAGACATGAGTGGCTTACCCAGGATTTGAACACTGGACCTTCCGTGCGACAACCCCGCCTAGCCATGCAAGCGAATCACACTATCCGCCCTGCCATCTACGCATCATCAAAAAAATGATGTTTCAATGGCAGGTCAACAGTGCGAACCACAATACATGACACCAGAAGTCCACCGTGGGCAGTTCAGCCTATTAATGACGCAATCACTTCTGTTGTATATTCTATCAAGCAGTATAGGCCGAATCCAACAAGACAAGGACCTTAATACTGTGTCCAGTAAATGATAGTAGACTAGAACAGTGAGAACTGGATAGTGGGTAGGTTTGGTATTGTATAAACATTTATTACACATAAGGGAGGGAAACCCGAGGCCTGTAAACAGTAAATTAATATAAAACAAATATAAAGGTATGTTATCAGGCACTCGCAGGAAATAAAGAAGTAGAACACCAGACAACAGAAAAACAACAGACATGAGTGGCTTACCCAGGATTTGAACACTGGACCTTCCGTGCGACAACCCCGCCTAGCCATGCAAGCGAATCACACTATCCGCCCTGCCATCTACGCATCATCAAAAAAATGATGTTTCAATGGCAGGTCAACAGTTCGAACCACAATACATGACACCAGAAGTCCACCGTGGGCAGTTCAGCCTATTAATGACGCAATCACTTCTGTTGTATATTCTATCAAGCAGTTACTGTTTACAGGCCTCGGGTTTCCCTCCCTTATGTGTAATAAATGTTTATACAATACCAAACCTACCCACTATCCTGTTCTCACTGTTCTAGTCTACTATCATTTACTGGACAAAGTATTAAGGTCCTTGTCTTGTTGGATTCGGCCTATACTGCTTGATAGAATATACAACAGAAGTGATTGCGTCATTAATAGGCTGAACTGCCCACGGTGGACTTCTGGTGTCATGTATTGTGGTTCGCACTGTTGACCTGCCATTGAAACATCATTTTTTTGATGATGCGTAGATGGCAGGGCGGATAGTGTGATTCGCTTGCATGGCTAGGCGGGGTTGTCGCACGGAAGGTCTAGTGTTCAAATCCTGGGTAAGCCACTCATGTCTGTTGTTTTTCTGTTGTCTGGTGTTCTACTTCTTTATTTCCTGCGAGTGCCTGATAACATACCTTTATATTTGTTTCATATTAATTTACTGTTTGCAGGCCTCGGGTTTCCCTCCCTTATTTGTAATAAATGTTTGTACAATACCAAACCTACCCACTATCCTGTTCTCACTGTTCTAGTCTACTATCATTTACTGGACACAGTATTAAGGTCCTAAGGGTCTTGTTGGATTCGGCCTATACTGCTTGATAGAAATACAACAGAAGTGATTGCGTCATTAATAGGCTGAACTGCCCATGGAGGACTTCTGGTGTCGTGTATTGTGGTTCGCACTGTTGACCTGCCATTGAAACATCATTTTTTTTGATGATGCGTAGATGGCAGAGCGGATAGTGTGATTCGCTTGCATGGCTAGGCGGGGTTGTCGCACGGAAGGTCCAGTGTTCAAATCCTGGGTAAGCCACTCATGTCTGTTGTTTTTTCTGTTGTCTGGTGTTCTACTTCTTTATTTCCTGCGAGTGCCTGATAACATACCTTTATATTTGTTTCATATTAATTTACTGTTTACAGGCCTCGGGTTTCCCTCCCTTATGTGTAATAAATGTTTATACAATACCAAACCTACCCACTATCCTGTTCTCACTGTTCTAGTCTACTATCATTTACTGGACACAGTATTAAGATCCTTGTCTTGTTGGATTCGGCCTATACTGCTTGATAGAATATACAACAGAAGTGATTGCGTCATTAATAGGCTGAACTGCCCACGGTGGACTTCTGGTGTCATGTATTGTGGTTCGCACTGTTGACCTGCCATTGAAACATCATTTTTTTGATGATTCGTAGATGGCAGGGCGGATAGTGTGATTCGCTTGCATGGCTAGGCGGGGTTGTCGCACGGAAGGTCCAGTGTTCAAATCCTGGGTAAGCCACTCATGTCTGTTGTTTTTCTGTTGTCTGGTGTTCTACTTCTTTATTTCCTGCGAGTGCCTGATAACATACCTTTATATTTGTTTCATATTAATTTACTGTTTACAGGCCTCGGGTTTCCCTCCCTTATGTGTAATAAATGTTTATACAATACCAAACCTACCCACTTTCCTGTTCTCACTGTTCTAGTCTACTATCATTTACTGGACACAGTATTAAGGTCCTAAGGGTCTTGTTGGATTCGGCCTATACTGCTTGATAGAAATACAACAGAAGTGATTGCGTCATTAATAGGCTGAACTGCCCATGGTGGACTTCTGGTGTCATGTATTGTGGTTCGCACTGTTGACCTGCCATTGAAACATCATTTTTTTGATGATGCGTAGATGGCAGGGCGGATAGTGTGATTCGCTTGCATGGCTAGGCGGGGTTGTCGCACGGAAGGTCCAGTGTTCAAATCCTGGGTAAGCCACTCATGTCTGTTGTTTTTCTGTTGTCTGGTGTTCTACTTCTTTATTTCCTGCGAGTGCCTGATAACATACCTTTATATTTGTTTCATATTAATTTCATATTAATTTACTGTTTACAGGCCTCAGGTTTCCCTCCCTTATGTGTAATAAATGTTTATACAATACCAAACCTACCCACTATCCTGTTCTCACTGTTCTAGTCTACTATCATTTACTGGACACAGTATTAAGGTCCTTGTCTTGTTGGATTCGGCCTATACTGCTTGATAGAAATACAACAGAAGTGATTGCGTCATTAATAGGCTGAACTGCCCACGGTGGACTTCTGGTGTCATGTATTGTGGTTCGCACTATTGACCTGCCATTGAAACATCATTTTTTTGATGATGCGTAGATGGCAGAGCGGATAGTGTGATTCGCTTGCATGGCTAGGCGGGGTTGTCGCACGGAATGTCCAGTGTTCAAATCCTGGGTAAGCCACTCATGTCTGTTGTTTTTCTGTTGTCTGGTGTTCTACTTCTTTATTTCCTGCGAGTGCCTGATAACATACCTTTATATTTGTTTCATATTAATTTACTGTTTACAGGCCTCGGGTTTCCCTCCCTTATGTGTAATAAATGTTTATACAATACCAAACCTACCCACTATCCTGTTCTCACTGTTCTAGTCTACTATCATTTACTGGACACAGTATTAAGGTCCTTGTCTTGTTGGATTCGGCCTATACTGCTTGATAGAATATACAACAGAAGTGATTGCGTCATTAATAGGCTGAACTGCCCACGGTGGACTTCTGGTGTCATGTATTGTGGTTCGCACTGTTGACCTGCCATTGAAACATCATTTTTTTGATGATGCGTAGATGGCAGAGCGGATAGTGTGATTCGCTTGCATGGCTAGGCGGGGTTGTCGCACGGAAGGTCCAGTGTTCAAATCCTGGGTAAGCCACTCATGTCTGTTGTTTTTCTGTTGTCTGGTGTTCTACTTCTTTATTTCCTGCGAGTGCCTGATAACATACCTTTATATTTGTTTCATATTAATTTACTGTATACAGGCCTCGGGTTTCCCTCCCTTATGTGTAATAAATGTTTATACAATACCAAACCTACCCACTATCCTGTTCTCACTGTTCTAGTCTACTATCATTTACTGGACACAGTATTAAGGTCCTTGTCTTGTTGGATTCGGCCTATACTGCTTGATAGAATATACAACAGAAGTGATTGCGTCATTAATAGGCTGAACTGCCCACGGTGGACTTCTGGTGTCATGTATTGTGGTTCGCACTGTTGACCTACCATTGAAACATCATTTTTTTTATGATGCGTAGATGGCAGGGCGGATAGTGTGATTCGCTTGCATGGCTAGGCGGGGTTGTCGCACGGAAGGTCCAGTGTTCAAATCCTGGGTAAGCCACTCATGTCTGTTGTTTTTCTGTTGTCTGGTGTTCTACTTCTTTATTTCCTGCGAGTGCCTGATAACATACCTTTATATTTGTTTCATATTAATTTACAGCAGTTGTGCTTGGCGGTACAAGTATTTACACGACAGGAAGTACTGAAAGCATGACGGACATTTTTTATTTATTGATCGTTTGTATCCGTATCGAATGTATGTTTTTTTTTTAAAATAATAACCAAAATTAACAGCCAATAAAATAAATTTAAACATTTTGGGTCGAAATGAAGAACAGTGGGTCGTGTGTTTGGAAATCCTAAATCGAAAACATAACCTTAATCCTTACACCGATTAACAGCCTAATAAAAGTGGTTTAAACATTTTTAGTTGAAATGAAGAATTGTGGGTCGGGTGTTTAGGAAACCTAAAACCATAACCTTAATCTTAACCCTAACGACATTGACGACTTACAAGGGTGACATCGAAGAACACGTCCCAGTGTTCTTCATTTTAACCCACTTTTGAAATGTATTACTTAAGATGATACCTGTTGCTAGCATTACAAGGCAGTCCTTGTTCTGGAATCCCCAGGGAAAGAGAAGCAGAGGTAGACCAAAAACACATGGAGAAGAGAACTGGATACAGAAGTGAAAATGATGAGGAAAACATGGAAAGACCTTGAGCGATGGCACGTGACAAGAGGACTTGACATGTGTTTGTTGAAGGCCTTTGCTCTTTGGCAGCGGCGGACCTGAAGCATTTGTCACCCGGGGCAGAGCTTTTTTTTGGCACCCCCCTCCCCGCCCCCGGCTTTTCCAGGAAACAAATTGTGAAATTAAAATGCACAACAGAAAAATACATTGTGCTTACAAATAGATGTTTAACTCTTTGACTCCGTAATTATTTGCCACCCTGTGCCGTAATTATTTTTTTTTTAAGAATTGTAAACAGTGAAGTGTACTATATTTTAGTGTAAATTTTATGTTAATCTTTTCTGTGAACAATGTACTTATTATATATCAAACTGTAGGGAAATAGATAGAAAATTGTAATATATAGTGTCTTGGGCAGTTTTAACACAAGTACGTTCCGTATATTAAAACATTTTGCATGTAAAATTGAAAAACACTAAAAAGTTAACTGTGGAAAACGAGCTTACCAAAGACAATTTACGGTTGTAGACAATAAAACTTGTAGTGTAAGGTTTTACAAGTGTGATGATAGTACTAGAGTAGAAGTCGAATTCTCTCTAGAATGTGTGAAGTCCCAATGACAGAGAAGTGCACTGGTATCACAAGTGAGTTACGGCTGTGAATAAAACTAGAAAATAGTATATGGCATCAGACTATAATTTGCCACCTTCGCTTTGTAACCACCTGTGATATTTAATTAAACTAGAAAAATAACTCAACTTTAACAGTTAAAAACTTGACAAGTCAAATGAGTACAATTTCATAGTTTAATATGTACATCTATCTAATTCTGTGATGAATGGTGAATGTTGGAGGATGGTATTCAATGGGTAAGTATATTTACAAAAGATAATTGTATATTTAATTAATTAACTTAAGAAAAAGTCCGCACTGGATCTTCCAATTGAATTTATGAAAAGTTCCTCCACTGTGATGTTACACTAGTCTTTAGCTATTATTAGAATCACTGAATTGTCATCATTGACATTTTGACTGCTCACTTAAGTCACTAGAATTGGTCCTAATCATACTCAACTTCTGAGTAAGCACTGTTCATGGTAGGATTGACACAACCCACTCGTTCTGATAATCGTCACTTTAGCCCACTCAAGACTGAGGGGGACTAAGGTTCTGGTACATGTACAACCACTGGGCTCCTGTGAGGTTCCAGGCAGCTGGATTGACTGACCACTAGACTTCAAGTTTGAAGACTCAAATAAAAACCTGTAACAAGGAGTGATATGTGGCTAGACTGTGTCATAGAGCTCACATATCCCCTAGTGTATATGAGATGAGCGTGACCCAGATGTATGCATGTCTGATGAATGATACATGGCTCAGTATGATTCAGCAATAGCGAGACAAGACAAGTGTCTACTTGCAGAACATTTTATCAAATAATATAATACATGAATAAATCAAATAATTTTGTACACCTAGGTAGGATGCAACCGTTGCCTTCCACATATAAAATACCAAGCCAGCTCTGAAAAGTGCTGTACTTGCTGGTAGGTTATATTAATCCTAACAAAGACGGTTATAATAGTTCTGACAAGGACTGGTAAGGTTATATTAGCCATGACAAGGGTTATATTAGCCCTGACAAGGGTTATATTAGCCCTGACAAGGGTTATATTAGCCCTGACAAGGAATGTTAGTTTATATTAGTCCTGACAAGGACTGTGGAGGTTATATTTGGCGGTTTTCATCTTCAGCAATCATACCCGCAAATACAAATATTATGCATGATACATTCATATCATAACTAAAATCCTGAAATAAAGTGATATTAATTTCACAAACATTTACAGTAATTCTACATACCCTCTAAAATCGATATAAGCACAGATTTAGACTTGGTTAGTGAAGCAGTCTGCACGGCATACATCTAGGAAAGTATCAGCCTTGGCAGCTTCTGTTTATCGCTCTGGCCTGTCTTCGTGTTAGTGTGTGATTTTGATTGAAGCGCTGTCTCTTTAGATAGGTTTAGCGCGGATGTATAAGACGCAGTCGATTGGTTAGTTTTAGTCCTCGAAGATTTCAGCCTTTCGAGCGAAACTGTGTATTTTCCTTACACACTTCTTCTCTGCACAACGACACTCTTCTATCCATCACTTTCTCCTATACCTCCTTTTATTTCCCAGATTGGGAGCTTCCTTTCCATATAATTTTAATTGAAATTAGTTAGGGCATGTATTTGTTATAAAATATTAAAGTCAATCGTCTTGACAGTATTTGATGTGATGACTAAGTCAAAATTCAATTTCCTTCCTAACTACTCACTCCCTCCAATAGTCCTTCGAAATTCACATTCTTGGATATTTCCTCTGAGAAAACAAATCACGCCTAACACTTTTCAACAACGCATGTGCTTGTAGCAAATAAAATTCCTCCCAGCAGTTAAAACTTTCGATATCGCCATATTGCTTGCCCCTTACAGACTCTTCCCCTTGCGAACGAGAGAGGTGCTGGCGTTTGATTAGCTACTACATTTAGCATTCAAAAAAGAATTCCACACATTGTAAACACACTAGTAGTACTGTGTTCGTCTTTTTTATTCATTAACGAAGCGTGTTTTTACATTCTTGCTATACTTGTCAGTCTTCAAACATCAAGGTAATCCATTTACGAAGTAAAAACAAACATTGATTATGGCCACAGTTAGTACATTTAGCGTTATTCACACCAGTTTCTACTGTGGTCCCTTATAAGAAAAAAATAAATTATGCAATATAGCATTACGTAATTTTCAAACCAATAAAGAAGAATAACATCATATTAAAACGTTTAACATTTGTTTAATGTTTTAATAGTATCCATAGCTTTATCTTCTACCTAGGACTAGTGATTTGCTGTTACTGTAGGTCTAGTTTTGTTGTTTTTCGATCGGCCATAATAGGACTTCGCCCACTCATCAACTAAATCTAATGTGTCTAGCTTTTCTTCACCGATTCAGTTATTTGACATCAAACTGTGACTACCAAACAATCATCGTCAATGTCAGCAATGTTTCTAAGTAGTTTGACACAATTATTTGCTTAGGAGACTTAGAAAATGTAAATATAAAGCGTGATATATTTCTGTAGCAATTACAACGCAAACGCAAACACGCGAATCGTCACACAAATTGTGATAATAACATCAAAACACGCACACGTGTTGCTTAACTACACTCAAATTAGCTGTTTAAATAGTAGCGGAAGTCATTCTACGAGTTTTAAAATATGAACTGCATTCAATGGACGAGTTTATTCGTGATAAACTAAATACAACGCTCTGAGTTACAATTTTGCAACGCTCTGAGCGTTGTTCTGGAGTCAAAGAGTTAATTAAACAACAGTGTCGTAAACAAATGGTAAATTGAAAAAAAAGTATTACTTTAAAAATTCAGTGAACACGTAATACTACATTTCATTTGCAAAAAATATATATACACACGCACACACAAAGGGAATACAGTATCAACTTTCATCCTCTTCATTAAAACGTAAATGGACAAGATTCACAAACTTTGCTTTCGAGCCTTCATGTCTGCAAACTGATTAATGACATCATCAGAATTTATTTTCTTTGTGTATTCATGCTCAATAGAAATTAAAACCAGACTTGTCAATCGCGTTTGACTCATTGTCGAGCGAAAATTTATTTTTTATCAATTTCAATTTTGAAAAACTTCTCTCACACGAAGCAACAGACCCACAGACAGTTAAAAAAGAATATCAAACACAGTAATAAGCTTCGTAGAGATTCACAAACATCCCATTTCACAATAAACTCCAGAAACTGCAATGCTGTCCATGTCTTAGCCTCCTCAGCACTGATTTTGGCAGCTTCCAAATGCCTTCGAAGTCGTCCAATTTCCAAACTGATATCTTCTTTGGAGAATTCATCAAAAATTTGAGTCAGATTTGAAACATACTTTCTAATTTCTTCTTCCGTTGCAACAATCAAACTGTCTAGCTGAATAACCCCGAAGATTGATAGGATTCGATCCATTCCCTTAGAACGAATCACCAGTTCTTGATGAAAGCGATCAAGACATTCAAACATTGCCCTTTTCATTTCCTCATACAAACTTAAACCAGCATCCCTTGCCATCTCTCCTGGCATCTTTTTTCTGAGTCCATGTCGTAGATTTTCGATAGGGGAATTAAGACATAGTTTGGTCCCTTCTGAATAGAAGTAGACAGGTGGTGACTCAGTGAGAGATCAGATAAGAAATAGATTTTCACGAGTGAAAATGGTGGAAAAAAATAAGTAAAGTCTGTCCCTGAACTCGAAAAAAAAAAATCCTCTCGTTCAGCCTATCTCTACAACAGAACTTTGTTAGTCAGAGAGTTTACCAATATATATATATATCAATCACTCACATGCACACACACACATAACGACAGTTAGACGCACAGACGTGAAAACTATATCAATGGAATAGAGATATGTTGGGACGAGCTGACCAACACATGTAAATAAAGCTTTTTATGTAAATTTTATTTACTATATAGAAACTCAACAGCAGCAATATTATGAATATCAATGAAATACAAATAAACACAGGTTAATGAAATTAATAAAGAAATAGACTCATAGTTATAATCCTCCCTCCCTCTGCTGAGACAAGATCCCGTTAGAAGAAAGTTATTAACCCCAAAGAGTCAAAGATTTATACGCTATGGTCTAGGATTTCCCTCTACAGTAAGGAACAGAGTTTATACGTTAATCTATTCTGAAAGGGACAATATTAGCAAAACCTACACGAAATAAAATAACCAACGTGAGTACATGGATTCTACAAGATATATATATATATATATATATATATATATATATATATATATATATATATATATATATATATATATATATATATATATATATATATATATATATATATATATATATATATATATATATATATATATATATATATATATGAGAATTATTCATTCATCCTTCCTCTCTTCTCAGACAACCGTGGCCACGTGCATTCGTTCTTACCTAATGCTTGGTTAGCACCTTCTGGAACAATCTTTAGGACACACGCACATAGCAAATCCAGGGTTATTTTGGCAAAGAGAACCCCAGCTCCTCAAAGACAGATTAAATCCACTTCTCCGGGGAGCGTTCGCTTTGTTACTTTTATTTAGGACTTCTGTTTATGTCACATTAATTAGACCAGGTAAGAAATTTAACAGTGCTCACAGTGTCAATAGCTTGAGGTTTCCAGTACATAGCAATGTCAGGTTGGTAACTTCTCTCAGTATAAACAAATGCATTGTCACGCCACAAATGGTCTATAGTCGGAAAATGTCAAAAGTTTGATTATGTCAAATGTTTGATTTTTGTTGTTGTTGCCACCACAGGCTGAATGTATATGAAATTTGGGAAAATAAATCTGGATCATAGGCCCAGTTACAAAAGTTATTCTTAACGTTCTTTGGGTTGGTACTCTGTCTCTTTCTGGGTGTAAAACATGTTTACCTTGAAGCCCCAGATACTAAGTAAAAATGTTCTTTTGTAAGGTTATTCTCAGATTCATATGGAAGCCGCTGGTAAGGTTTTTGGGTTTTGACCCAATACTGTGTAAAGGAGAAAAAATACAAATACTTAACCATAATATAGTAGTCTCAATCCTATCCTTAACCCGCGTAAAATATAATATATTTATACACTCAGTTATTTAACTATGAATAAAACTACACGTGTATCTCATATTGAATCGTTTAATAAAAGTCTCCGTAAAATAAGCGCTAGTCATTTATATTTTTTAAAATCATCATGAATTAGAAATAAATATATATTTCGTCAGTACTCATGATGAATAGTGCATTTACTAGACGATTAAATTAACTCTTACTGGTTAATATCAGTTAGTTAGATTTATGCTACAGCCGGAACAATTTAGCTATAGATTATATTAATTCGCTAGTCACTTTGCACAAAACTCCTAGTGAAATAAAAATGACGGTCTTAACAATTAAATCACTCTGCACAAAAAAATCTTAGTGAAATAAAATACGGACTTAACAATTAATCACTCAAACTTCTAGTATAGTATTTACCCCAAACACAGAAATAAACGATCTCTAATCGAAAAACTAAGTAATTCTACTATTATAAGAGATCTTAGAATTCGAAGCTAGACGTTCTCTGAAATTCTGTCGGTAGTGGATAAATTGAGTTTGCAAGAGGAGACATATATATGATTTAAGCCGAAAGTCGCTCTTCTTTGCGAGATTTAACACCTACGGGGATTTCTCTTCTCAAATTCTGTATGACACGAAATTTTGACTCCATCGCCGCCGAGTAGACGTGGACCCGCGATCAATTCGTCTCTTTGATCTCGTCGATCCGTAGCTTGATTGCGTTTTCACGGAACGAACGGACAAGGGGGAGGTAATTGTAAATTATCTCCCCTGACCACTAAATTACGACTCTTTTGAAATAATCGCCCCTTTTCTACGCGTTCCGTCTCTCTCTGTTTGATCCTATTACGACGATTACCAGTCGCTGGCTTTGTAATTACAGGTAACCGGCTCGACGTTTAAATAGGTCTGTTGTTAAACATTCCTAAGGAAATAGAGAACAGAAAATAAAACAGGCGTGCTAAATTAGAAAAAGAGAACGATCTATGAGTGTAGGAGGGTTTTTTGTTAACAAAACGTGCGTAGGTGAACGAAAAATGTAGATGATGAAATAGATATATGAAAGCTATTATCATAATATGTCACAGTCCACAATTTCATTGCGCTGATTTTCAATAAATAGTTTTAGAGCTTGAAGCTTCACAATGCACTTTTCCAAGCTGATGCCAGCAGTTTGTAAGTACTTTTGCGTGAGATTAATTTCTTCCAGAACTTCACATCAGAAGAAAGGTAGCACAGAAAAGAAAAATAACACACATCAGACAGCAAAATCTGAGCTGATCCTCTTGTGTCCAAATTTTCTTTAGGATTGCACCGTTCTTCAAGGGTGGAGGCTAGCTTTTCAAAATTTGCCTTTACTGGATTTACGGCATTATAGTGAGCACACCATCTTTTCTGGGAAAGCCTTTTGACTGACATGCCTACATTCTTCATCAGCATTTCCCATCGATGAGGTGAGAGCGAAAAGAAGGAGTAAACTCTCTCTAAGGTTCCAAAAAGGTCACACATGAAAATGTGCTGCCAATTGAGTGTACACCGCAAAGGTTCAGTAAATGATTTGCGCAAGGCACAAACAGTGCCTTGGGGTTAATCTCTCTTTTCTTCGACTAAACCCTACCTTGAACCCCAGCTGTCACGGGATGCCTCCCCTGCTTTGCAGTAATGGTCCAACAGTGGCCAAAACTCAAGAGTATCTACTATGGGCCTTCAAAGGTGTCTGCCTTCGCACAAGATTACTTTTGGCAGAGTTGTAGATAAAAGGATAATAATGCTTCTATCTCAACGGGAGTCTTCACAAGATATTCAGAAAAGCGAGAACAATGTTGCATTGGCTGAGCACGCGAACTCTATAATCTGCCGACAACTTTTATGAAGGATTTAGCAATTATTATTTTAGCTCGTCAAGCCCAGATCCTGATTTACTCAGTGGAATTTTTTATTATTAAGGTATTGTTCTGTTTAGAGTGTATTTAGTAAATTGATTGAGACAAACATGCAGTACATTTAAAATGATTAAATCGAAGTTAAATTTGAATAATTGCAAAAACAAATTTAATAATAATTTAGTTTTAACAAGGGTTTAAAATAATGAATAATAATTTTTTTTCAGAAAGGTGTCATCACTGTTGTGATGGGATAAACGTTTATAAAGGAGTTCACGTGGCAGCTTATAGGTTTCACTTATCTGCCACTGGTAGGTTCTGCTCCCACTGATGGGTTGGTTCTCGGTAGATTGATCACTGATAACGCTCGTCGCTGGTCAAGGATGTAGGGCGTAGCTACGTTCCCAGAAGTGTCAGGGAGTATCTACAAAGTCGGTCCCTCGTCTTAAAGCTCAGGCCACTGTTCCTTTCATGTTCCAGAGATAGTACCCTCAAATGGTACCACCAACAACAATTATGGTAAAAGAATAAAAACGAAACGCTGTCCTGAGTATTGCGTTTCCCGACACATACTTTTGTGTCCCCTTTCTCCTATTCCGCCATCCCATCCACCTCGGACTTTACCCTCGATGAGAATTAAACTAAATCCCTCGAGAGAAAACTTTCTTTACATTTAAATTGAATAGCCTTAACTTTATTTTACATTTAAATAAAAAGGTTAATTGTACAGATAGAATATGTTTACATTTACATCGCCACTGACTGAAGAGTGTTCACAATATAAACTGAATATGTTTTAATTATATGAAAAATGTAGAATGTAAAATGACAACTTACGCCAATCCTGGCTCACAGACATTTTGCTCAGATGAATAAAAGGCACTGGCTGATGCCTTAATTTTCATGTGTTCTTGGGGTCGTTACTTTTACAAGATAATTCCCTTTTTGACTCCGCGTGTTTAAGTTTCCACAGAATCCGGTTCCTTATTAAAATGGTTTTCCTGGGCTCTTTAAGTCCGTCAAGATTTCCACAAAGTCCGGCCCGATAAATGGAATTCTAAATTCTAACTTCTGGCAAGGTCAGGTTGATGTCGTCTTTGACAAGCGATTTCTCACAGTGAATTAAAACTGCGAAAAGGTCCGGTTATATTGCCTGTCCTACCCCCGCATCTGTTTGTTATGAAGCTACTCAGGGTTCGAATCATTTCAAACATGCTTGTTGGGTTGGGTAATTTCAAAATATTCCGACATGGAATAATTTTGCGCGTGATGCAAAGGTCACGTCTCCCATATATGGCAATAAAACATCCGATTCTGGTGTACAAACTCACCGACACATCTGTAAACTCATACGACAATGTGTTTCAGATGTAACAACATATTACTCTAATACAGTGTTTCTCAACCGGTGTGCCACGACACACTAGTGTGCCGCCGTGCATATCAAAGGGTGCCGCAAAAAGTTTTTAAATTTACAACATAAAGTATATTGTTTTAGAGATCATATAGCATAAAACTGATCAGCTTGAGTTCATTCAATAATAATTGGAGCTATTAACTGCTTTGAACAAAAACAGTATACTTCAAAATTTCATATTATAAAACGCAAGAGGCGCATAAACAACATTCAAAGGCCATGGACGGAGCATAGCACTTCAATTTTGACTAATTAAAGAGCGGTAAGGTAGAGGAAATTGATAATTTGCGCATGCGTGTACAATTCGTGTTGTATGTTTCGTTTTATAATTAACACAGTGATCAGCGTGTTGTTTCTTGCTTGTGTTTGATTTGTAAAACGGGAAAATATGTAGTGCATTCGATTTGCCGTTTTAAAACTTTATTACAAGTAGATAAACTAACTGACATTGGATAGATTTATTACAAGAAAATGTGTCCAAGAAAATAGTAACAATAGTACTTGCAGAAATGAAAACATCAGTTTGGACGAGGTCACGCCAACACCGAGTAAGATTTCTAAATCTAAAGTTCGTAGATAGTACATGGACAGCTATTTAAGTCTGGGATTTTCTTGATCTGGAGAGAAAGATTGTCCTCAGCCATTATGTGTTGTTTGCGATGACAAACTTTCGAACGAAGCCATGGTTTCTAGTAAATTGAAAAGACATTTGACCACTAAACATGCACATCTCGGGAATAAAGATTTGAATTAATTCCAAAGGTTAGTTAAACAACAAACAAAACAAGTACGTTATTTGGAACAAAGAGTTAAAGTATCTGATAAAGTTCAAACAGCTTCTTATCATGTAGCCGAAATCATAGCACAGCAAATGAAATCATACACTACAGCTGAGTCACGTATTTTGCCTACGAGCCTTTCAATTGTTTGGACAATGTTTGGCAGTGAAGCGGAAAACGAAATTACCAAAATTCCGTTGTCTAATGATACGATTAAAAGAAGAATAATCGAGATGTCTTCTAACATTATGAGAAACATGTTTCAACAGAGCTTAAAAAATCAAACTTTGCGCTACAAGTTGACGAATCTGCAGGCATAAGTGGCAAAGCACAACTGTTAGCATTTGTTCGCTTTGTCTATGGAAATGAAATCATAAACCAATTTTTATGCTGCAGAGAACTTGTGGATCGCACGAGAGGTCAAGATATATTTGATACCTCGACTGCCTACTTTAAAAAATGTGATCTCTCCTGGAAGTCATACGTGGGTGTTTGCACAGATGGCGCTCCATCTATGATGGGGTCTATCAAAGGTTTTGTCGCACTTGTAAGAAAGCAAAATCCTAATATGATTTCTATACATTGCTTTCTGCATAGGGAAGCCCTTGTTGGAAAGACACTGGGGAAAGAATTAAAGTATGTATTAGACCAGGCTGTCCTAATGGTCAAATTTGTGAAATCAAGGCCTCTAAAGACCCGACTCTTTGAACAGCTTTGTAAAGCTATGGATTTGCAGTATGAATGTTTAATTTTACACACAGAAGTGAGATGGTTATCAAGAGGAAGAGTGTTAGCTCGGGTGTATGAACTAAGGAACGAGATGAAAATATTTTTTTTTCAGTCAGAAGGAAACATAACATTTTATGAAAACCTCAGCAGTGAACTTTGGTAGCAGAAATATTCAGGCGCCTAAACAGTGTCAATACCGGTATGCAAGAACGAATTGAAAACATCCTAACATCTACTGATAAGCTTCTGTCATTTAAAAATAAATGTATTTTAGTCTGGTTAAATAGAGCTAGGGAGGGTAATCTTGATATGTTTCCACTGGTACCCAAAAACAGTTTAAAAGACATTGCTACCCTCAGAATGGAGCATTGGAGCAAAATATCCAATATTACTTTCCATCGCTGACTACAGAGAGATTCGACTGGGTAAGAAATCCATGTGTGCCTCTTTCATCTGACTTGGATTTTAAAATAATAGAAGAACAGTTAGCTTCTATTTCAGCTGATCGCACTGTGGTAAAGTGGGATGTTATAAATATTTATAGGGGACTTAGTGTACTGACTGAGATCAGCTGTGAAGGTATATATATATCTAATAAGAGTAGTGTATTATATATAACCTTACTTGCTGCCACATATGTATACCTCAGTCAGAATTATTCTGGAGTAGTGTGATGACTACGTTATGTGTCTAGGGTATGTGTATGATGAAGTGTAAGTCAAAACAACAACAGACAGATAAATAATTTAATTTATTCCACTACACTTGACAACACTGTGACACTCACATACATAAAACACTCTACAAGGATATCTTAAAGGAGTCACTGATAACTTTTCAAATAACAATATGTATTCATTGCTGTCATGAATGAATATGTGTCCTGATTCAAATACAAAGGAACCAGGAATCACAATCAATTTTAATTACAAGTTATATGTACAGAATTTATTAATATGAATCTTGTAGTGACATCTATTTTTAATAGTATCCTATGTGTGTTAGTTGTGTAGTAGTAATATGAGGTAATACTGGATTTGTTTTGTTCAAGCTCTGTTGGTATTTGTCATCATGACTTCAATAGTTTGTCTTTATTGGAACTAGTATTGGAGATGTTCTCAGTTCCTGATATTAAAACAATTTAATTCCCCTCTTAATGTTATTTTTACAATGTCATTTTAAGATGGGGGTACATAATGTTGAGCTCAGCTGGCCACATCAGCTTATCTTGCGTGATGGCGGCAGGAAAGGACTCCTCTGCTCGATTTCTCCCCTGGGCTCTGGAGACACCTCACTGATAGCTAAATGGACCAAGGAGTATGCTGTCCGACTCTGGATTCAGCAAAGCTCTGACCAGGTGCTGCTCAATAACGTCAAGACCACAGTCCCTGAAAACAAGAAGGATGTACCTTCTACGTCATAACTAATTTATACTCTCTTTTTACACTGAGCACTGTAATGTTATGATGTATATATATAAGCATTACCTCGTCATCTACACAAGCACACACATGTTTCAGAGAGCACTCAGTAAAAGCATGTTCAGTTCGTAGCCATGTTTATTTACAGAATATCGTACATGTCAAGATTCGCATTATATTACAATGTGTGGTTCGTACTTTAATGTATTCATATTACATCCCCCCTTTTTTGAAAAAAAATGTGTGCAAACATTTCCAACGAAATGTTTCATGTGAGAAAGGATAAGTATGTGTAATGCTCAGTGTGAGTATATATGTCACTGTCTGCATCGGCTGGGAGGTGTCACTGTACGGCCAGAACGAGTGGTGTAAAGCGCTGGTGGTTCTGCGGAAGTCCCTGGCCTAGCCTGAGTTGGTTGTGATTTTGGCCTTGGCGCTTGTTGGTTTTGTGGGGCACCAAGGTCTGGAGTTACTGCATTGTCTGTTGAAAGCATGG
Organism: Oreohelix idahoensis; assembly: GCA_024509875.1. NCBI lineage: Eukaryota > Metazoa > Mollusca > Gastropoda > Stylommatophora > Oreohelicidae > Oreohelix > Oreohelix idahoensis. The sequence continues at coordinate 534,263 of JAMPIV010002868.1, forward strand.
GAATTCTCTGTTCTGTTGTATTCTGTGGGATTTCTCTTATGTCCACTCTGTTTCGCCTCAGGAGGTTGCTGCTGCTGTCTGGTTTTAAAGTATAGCTCCTGGGTTCAGGGTTTCTGGAAATGATTGTTGCTTTTGACCATGTGTCATTGTTGTGGTTGTAGGTAGTCACATGCTGACCAGAATATAATGGTGGTAAGTCTTTAGCACATTTGTCATAGTTGGATTTCTGAACTTGCTGACGATGCTGAAGTTGATCATATGTGCTGTCTCTATGTTGTGGACGGAAGTGGACCTTAGATGGTAGAAGGTCTTTAATTCTTCTATCAAACATAAGTTCTGCTGGACTGTCGATCTTACTGTCTACCGGTGTTGTTCTCCATCTCAAGAGTGCTAGGTGTACATCCTCTGTTCTTGTTTTCTTCATGATTGACTTGATAGTTTGTATCTGTCTCTCAATGAAACCATTAGATTTAGGGTATCTAGGTGATGATGTTGTGTGTTTGATCTTCCAGTCCTTAGTGAAGTTTCTGTATGCTTGACCTGAGAAATGTGGACCGTTGTCTGATCTAATTTCATCTGGGATGCCAAACATGCTGCAATACTTCTTTGTAATGTCTGCAATAACAGCTGATGGTGAGGGTTGTGGAAGTTTCTCAATGATGGGAAATTTGCTGTAGTAATCAGCAATAATAAGATAGTCATTATTGTCGATTGAGAAAATATCAGTTCCTATAATGCTCCAAGGGCTCAATGGTATGTCTGATGGTATGAGAGGTTCTCTGCACTGCCTGTTTGCATGTTCTTGGCAAATTGAACAGTTTTTACATAGTGTTTCTATGTCCTTGTTTATCTGTGGCCAGTAAACGTCTTTCTTTGCTCTCAGTTGTATCTTCACAATACCAAGGTGACTATTATGGAGCTGTTTAAGGATGATATCGCGTTGTGTTTCTGGTACAACAATGCGATCTCCTTTAAGGATCAGACCATCTTCGATGCTTAACTCGTCCCTCATCGAGTAGTATGGACGGATGTGTGTTGGAACTTCCCTGATAGAGCTTGGCCATCCATGGTATATCAGTTCTTTGAGAGAGTTAAGGATAGGATCTCTCATTGTGTCTTCTCTGATGTGTTCAAGCCGATTATCGCTAAACTTGACAAAATCAACTTTGATGTTTGGGGTAAGATCTGCTGTCTTGTTGGGGTTTGGTAGTCTGCTGGGAGCATCTGCAAGAACTATATCCTCTTGAATTTTGTTAATAGTTACCACACTCAGCTTTTCGCACATTGGTAAACCCAAAATTGCGGGTCCTTCAACATCTACCAAGTAAAATGTTGACAATGTCCATTCAGAGTCTCTGTATGAACATTCAAGTGTTACTGCTCCGAAACAGTCTATACTTGTTCCATTGTAAGCTCTTAGCTTTGTCCTGCCACTCCTACGTTTTACATCCCTTGTGGGAAATCCTTGCTCATCCACCTTGTCAGGCATGATCTGTCTGAATATTCTTAAGGGTAGAGTGTTACCTTGGGCACCTGTGTCTATCTTGAACCGAATATATCTTTCTTTGTGCATTTTAATTCCTGGTATTCGGAATTGTACCTTGCAGAAAGCCTGCGTTCTCTTTGGTTCATTACTGAAAGTTAGTATCTTCACAGTATCAAAAATGGAAGGATCACTTTCTTCACTAGAGTCAAAGTCCTCAGTCATCAAAGAGTGTGTTTGTTTTGACGATTTTTTGCTGTGAAGTTTGTGTTGAGCACTGTCTTGTTTCCTCTTGAAACATAATTTTATCCAGTGGCCCCTCTTTCTGCAGTAATGACATGTAGAGTCTTTAGCTGGACAGTGGTTTTGTATGTGGTTTAGGCCACAACATTTACACACAGCACCTCTGCTTGTGTTGTGTTTTTCTTGTTGCTTCGAACCAGTTGCTTCGTTGTGTTTATGTTTATAGCTTTTTACTGCATCCACCTGGGCTGTTACTGTATCTTGCTGAATTTGTTTAATGTTTAGTGCTTGTGCCTCGTGTTTCCTGCCTTCATCCAGAAGTTGTTGTAAAGTTAGTGTATCACTCTGGCTCAGTAGCCATTTCTGGAACTCTGGCATTGGTGTGCTAAGAAGGATCTGTTCAATAATTCGCTCTTTTTCTTCTTCTTTGTTAAATTTACATACACTTGTTTTCTCCTTGATGCGAGTGAAGAAATCATCTAGACTTTCACCAGGTTTCTGTCGCAGGTGGCGAAGTTCTAATCTTGCCGCTCTAAAGTTTGTGTGCTTTATGATCAGACGTTTTTCAAATTCGTCCAATATGGCTACGGGGTCGGTCGCTGACTCAACAGGCATGGCGGTAGCAAAACTGTTGTAAATTTTCAAACCTTCATCGTCCAATGCTTCTAGGATATATGGAGTTAGGGTTTGTCCTTCCAGACCAGTGGTCTTGGAATATAGATCTATGCGTTGGCGCCATAACAAGAAAGCTTCACTCTTATCACCTCGACCGGCAAATCGCATTTGCGGTGCGCTGCGGTAGTGTTTAGTTTCCATGGTTGACCTCAATGACGAATTTTAGCCGAACAAACTGTACTCACGTGTTATCGTGTAGCTGTTTTGCGTCGGTCCGGTATCGACCGCTGCCACCATGTAATGTTATGATGTATATATATAAGCATTACCTCGTCATCTACACAAGCACACACATGTTTCAGAGAGCACTCAGTAAAAGCATGTTCAGTTCGTAGCCATGTTTATTTACAGAATATCGTACATGTCAAGATTCGCATTATATTACAATGTGTGGTTCGTACTTTAATGTATTCATATTACAAGCACAATACACCACAAACATTGAGTTCAGAGCGTTAGGCCAACTGTCAGCTTCATCTGAAATACTTTATACCAGTATTTCCCTCCCTAATGGTTACTACGCCTCTGCAATTCCAGCATTATTTCTGTCTAATCAATAATCTAGGTGTCAGTGTACTGTTTGGCCATTCCATGCAGTTTTACTTTCCTCCGACACCTTCTGTTCAGGCTGGAGCATTATAGGCTTTTCCTCATGTTCGCTACTGAACTACACATATATACAGGCATAAATTAACAATTTACATTCAATTTTCATTAAAAGATATTGAATAGTTCAAGCTTACCACAATTTATGGAAATAAACACAGATACGTTGACTAGCAATGAATTCTGGCACAAATACTGGCACAAATTCCCATCTGCTTATGTTCCAGGCTTTTATTTAGCAAAAATATGAGCTGGCTTCAACGCACTGTTGCTTTATCAAGCTTATTTGAACTAGTGGTCTCGAACTAACGCTCCTAAGTGATTATATCAGCGAGTCTGGCCAATGGAGCCACGTTTCGACAAGTGTTTGAAAAAATTTTACCTTCCTACGTCTCCCCTAACAACCAAGGATAGCATTTATAGTCCGACTAATCGTGTGTAGCCTTACATATCATTCCAGCCAATCAGTTCAAATGTAACTTGTGGCCCATTTCCCGTACAATGGTGGTTTAAAAAATCTACCACTGAGCGATTCTGATTTTGGGTGTTGTCTGACAGCACCATCATTTTAGTTTGGCTATAACTTGTTAATTCCTAGACTATTTGCGTAACGTTTTACATATTCTTTGTCAGCAAGCCCTAAGGAACCCAAATATACAAATTTAAAAGAGCTACGTGGCTGCGTTCAAAATATGCAATTTCTTCTACCTCCTGTTTCGAAGATGTGCTGTCTGGGTACTGTAATGTTTTCAAACGTAAACCCATCTAATGTTATCTTTTCTAATAAGCGTTTTCCAGGTTTTTTTAAAACCTAACTCTGGGAAGGGTAGTGAATTTTATCACTGTCGATTTGAAATAAAGTTAGTGCATGTGGCCTTACACGCGTGATGGCAGCTATTGTGTATCGCGCGACGCGTGTTTAGTGTTGCACGTGTTCGGCTTTCTGCCTCTCCCTTCTCTCTATCCTTTAGTCCATCTGTTCGTTCGTTTTGGTAACGTAGTATAATTAATGTTAGGATTAATTTAGGTCATTACGCAGTGTGCCTCTCAATGTTTTTCTTAGAAATGCAATACCCGTTTTAATGTGTTGTGGAAACGCTACACTTTGCAGACGAAGCATAAAATAAAGGGGATTTCGAGTACTGTCATTGTGACAGCACTGTTCTTTACCATTCTTCTTCCTTTTATAGAATTTATTTGTTAGGCTTTACATTTACCTTTTAATTTATATATGTGGATTAGAATATTTCACGACACGCACTATTAAAATGAAACACTCTGAGATGCCCCTGGACGCATTCTGGATTTCTGTTAAAGACGAGTATTCTGTTATTGCAAAACGAGCTTTAATTATTTTGATGTAGTTTTCTACGTCATATTTATGTGAGTTGGGATTTTCAACACTTACAAGCATTAAATGCAAAAAAGGGAAAGACTTCTCTGTGTTGAAGATGAAATAAGAGTTTGCTTATCTCAGATACGTCCTAATATCCAAGAAATTACTCAAAAGCATTAAGCCCAAGTATCGCATTAGGACCATCAAGTTTGTATAAAAACATTTTTTATTTGGGTCAAATATATGTTCCAATTATTGTAAACATTTAAAATAAAATCGAATTGAGAGTGTTATTTATTCTAAAGTACCCACAAATTAGTGTATTTAATTTAGTAAATATCACTGTATATTGTATTCTGGCGCTGGGTCAGATAGGTGTGCCGCAAATTTTTAGTAAATTGAAAAGTATGTCGCGAACAAAAAAAGGTTGAGAAGCACTGCTCTAATCTAAAGTAATGTCTTCGTGAGAGTCGGACAGGAAACGATTATGTCATTTATGTCGGAGTAATCTCGTTATCTGTCGCTTCAGCACACAACTCTACGCGAAAACTAAGCAGATAAATATGGGTTTACCTGCGCTAATCTCAGCAAACCTGTGCCGCGCTTAGCAAATGTGATGCATTATCACCAAAATGGAGTGTCAAATGTCTTGATAATATCAAATATCTGCTACATGACAGAGAAAGAAAAAAGTGCTGACCATTGAAAAGCACGTAAATAGTCAGTACAACAATTTAAAATGAGCACTGCTGGAGTGAAAGAGAGATCGAGAATGGGTCGCCCCAAATCCATCTTGTGACAATGTCCCACGAAGCCAGAAAAGCATTAATAGAATGGGAACCAATATCACCCAGGATAATAACGGCAAGATTCCAGGGAAAAGGAAGAAAATCACCATCCTTCAGTGTTATGCCCCTACTAACAATGCAGATGATGATAAGAAGCAACATTTATATGATGAACTCCAAGGAACACTGGACAAAACACACTGGAAAGACATTAAGATAGTAATGGGATATTTAAATGCAAAAGTAGGAGTAGACAACAGAAACTGGGAACTAATCATGGGAAAAAATGGCATAGGAATCCTGGGTAAGCCACCAATGTCTGTTGTTTTTCTGTTATCTAGTGTTCTACTTCTTTATTTCTTACGAGTGCCTGAAAACATACCTTCATGTTTGTTTCATATTAATCTACAAGATGTTAGAGCTGACGTAGCGTCAGACCACCAATTTCTCCTGGCATCACTGAGGATAAAATTGAGGGCGCGCAAAGACAGAGCAGAAAGATCAAGCCCGAATTATAATACCCAGAACATATGAACAAAAACACAAGAGTTCAGTTCAACCTAAAGTTGAGAAATAGATTTGAAGCACTGGAGAACCTGGAAAAGGAAAGTATAGATAACCATTGGTGTACAATTCAGGAAGCATACAGGAATACAAGTGAGGAAGTTCTTGGCAAAAGAAATAAACAACAGAAGGAATGCCTCACAGAAAACACATGGAACCTCATAAGAGAAAGGAGAGACATCAAACAGCAAGTAAACAACTGTAAAGAGGCAGAAGAGAAAACACAACTGCTCACAATATCTTCTTCTTCTTTGATCCATAACCGCCAACCGTCAAAGCAGTCAGCGGCCATCACGCCTGGTGGCGTCTTGTAGGGCAGCAACAAATTGATTCCACTTTGCTCTGTCGGCGGCCATCCTTCGTCTTCTTCTTCTTTGATCCATAAGAACCAACCGTCAAAGCAGTCAGCGGCCATCACGCCTGGTGGCGTCTTGTAGGGCAGCAACAAATTGATTCCACTTTGCTCGGTCGGCGGCCATCCTTCGTACAGTGCCCCAACTCTGGTTCATTCTTTGCATCTCAGCTTCCACAGTTCTCCGCCAAGTTGTTTTTGGTAAGCCTCTCTTTTGCTTTCCCTCGGGGGTCCATAGCATAGCTGTTCTTGTGATGGTATCAGGGTCCCTTCTGAGGACGTGGCCAACCCAACTCCAGCGTCTGCCAGCTATGATAGTGTGCATGTCCTCCTGGTTACTCCGAATAAGTAGTTCTTGGTTGCTGATGGTGTTTGGCCAAAAGATTCGGAGAATTTTCCTTAGGCAGATTGTGTGGAAGGAGGACAGTTTCGACATTTCCTTCTCTGTTACTCTCCAACATTCCGCACCATAGAGAAGCACAGAAAGTACACAGCTCTCATACAGTCTTAATTTGGTGTTTGTGCTGTACTGGGAAGACTTCCAAATGTTGTTGAGAACAGCAAAGGCTGTTCTCGCTTTATTCATTCTGTTGTTAATGTCCTTGCTTGTTCCGCCGTCAGGTGTTACTATGCATCCTAGGTAAGTAAATGTGTCTGTCTGTTCTAACTTCTGGTTCCTTACTGTTATTGGCTCAGGATTGCCCACATTTAGTGTCATGACCTCTGTCTTCTTCAAATTAATGTTCAGGCCAACCTGATGGCCGTACTTATTCAGTCTATCGGTTTTGTCTTGAATGTGTTGATGTGAATGCGCGAGTAGTACAATGTCATCTGCATATTCCAAATCTTCCAGCGTAGAAAACGTTGTCCATCTAATTCCTCTTGGACTGCCCTCTGTTGTCTGGCGCATCACCCAATCTATGACTGTCAAAAATAATGTTGTTGATAAGGGGCATCCCTGTCGTACTTCTGTTTTCACTTCGAAAGTTACATTACTCAATCCAACACTGCACGTAAAGTTAGAATAGAGGCTTTTTATGATGGAAACAATGCGGCTGGGAATTCCATAAGCCCTCAGAATTTTCCATAGGCTGTCCCTGTGTATGCTGTCGAAAGCCTTTTCAAAATCAACAAAGTTAATGTACAGCTGTCTCTGCCATTCTGAGGACTGCTCTATAATGTTCCTGGGGGCAAATATATGATCTGCACATCTTCTGTTCTTTCTGAAGCCCGCTTGTTCTTTCCTCAGTTTATGGTCAACTGCTTTTGAAATTCTCTGGATGATTATCCTGCCTAGTATTTTGCTGGGAACTGAGAGGAGGGTAATTCCTCTCCAGTTGTTGCAGTCTGCAAGGTCGCCCTTCTTGGGCAATTTGATAATTATTCCTTTACTCCACTCTGTTGGTGTTGTCTCAGTTTCCCAGACTTGTGCAAACAGTGGTTCTAATAGTTCTGCTGCTAGTTCAGGGTCTGTCTTGAATAGCTCAGCATTTAGATTGTCGTGACCAGGCGCTTTTCCATTTTTTAGCCCTTTGATAGCTGTGATAATTTCTTCTTTTCGTGGAATGTCTGTATTTACGTCTAAGTCGCTTTCAGCCTCAGGAACATTCAGCTGAGTCTCTGGTGGTTCCTTATTCAGTGTTTCTCTGAAGTGCTCTGCCCATCTTGTTTCCTGCCCCTGTTCTGTGGTGATGAGATTTCCTTGCTTGTCTCTTACTAACGTTATGTTGTTTGCACCTCGTTTTCCACTGATAGCTTTAGTTATTTTATAAACTGTGCTTTGTTCATTTCTCAGTGCTGCCTCTTCTGCCTGTCTTGCAAGGTCATCCAGAAATGTCCTTTTGTTAGCACGGGTTTGACGTTTTATTTCCTTGTCCAGTTGACTGTACTGTTCACTATATATTGCCTTTAACCTGGGAGACTTAGCTTCTGTTTTCTTTCTTTTCATTTCCTTTCTCTTCGCTATGGTGTTTAGCGTTTCTAGTGTTATCCAGTCTTGGCTCTTTCTTTCCTGGAATCCCAAGCATGACTTGCTGCTTTCTTTGTATATTGTTGAGATGGTGTTGAATTTCTGGTCGACATCGTCGGTCTCTGTTCTTTCCTGGCTTTTGGTAATCAGATATCGTCTCTTTACGTCGACCACGAACGCTTTTCTGGTGAGGGGGTCCTTAAGTTTCGTGATGTTATATCTTTTCTGTTTGACTGCAACTGGTCCAGCAGCTCTGAGTTTCACCTTCAGTCTTGCTACTACTAGGTGATGATCACTTCCCACATCTGCGCCTCTTCTTACTTTCACGTCTTGTAGTGCATGTCTCCATCTGCCATTGATCATTATGTGATCTATCTGGTTTTTGTCTCGTCCGTTTGGTGATTCCCATGTTAACTTGTGCACTTCTTTGTGTTGAAAAAGTGTTCCTCCAATGACCAGGTTGTTAATATTGCAGAAGCTTATTAATTTGTCCCCATTCTCATTTACTGTTCCACTGCCGCATTTCCCCATTACTCTTTCGTTATAATTATTGTGTGTTCCAACTTTCGCATTTAGGTCTCCCATTACTATAATAAGATCATACCTGGGTACAGTTTCCATTTCCTTTTGTACCTGTTGATAGAACTCGTCCTTGATCTCTTCATCGCTGTCGTTTGTTGGTGCATAGCATTGTATAATTGTGGTGTTGGTGAATCTCCCTCTCAGTCTTGCTCTTATTAGTCTGTTGTTAATGGGTTTCCATTCCAGTAGAGACCTTTCCATTCCTTTCTTAAGGATAATGGCTACACCTTCGTTGTGCTGACCATCCTCTCTACCAGAATAAAGTACTGTTTCCCCTGTAGCTGTTTTTATTCTCCCCATCCCTGTCCATCTGCTCTCGCTTATTCCCAGGATATGTAGTTTGTAATTCCTCATCTCTGCTGTGATCTGTCTCAGCTTTCCTGCCTCATTCATAGTTCTGACATTCCAAAAACCAATTCTGGTTTTGTGTTTTGCGGTCTGGGCTTCCGTTGTCATGCCAGTGGCTTCCTTTCGGCTTTCACCACTGTCAGTCATACAAGCCTGAGACTCCGGATGTCCGTCCCGCATCAAAGTTTTTTCATTTATTGCTGTTTCCGTAACATGTGCAATTTTTTACACAGACAGGGGTGTCGGCCCTGTGCTAAAACCCCCAACCTGGAGGACCAGGGTACCAGTTTTGTCTGACCCCTACCCACGCAGACCAGTCCAGCTTGGTTGAACCTACCAGGAGTAAAACTCCCACTGGCATAGCTCTGTGGATTGTCAGGGTACACAAGCTGCCATACCGCTACAAGGTATAGGTACCATTGATGGCAGCCATCCTTCGTACAGTGCCCCAACTGTGGTTCATTCTTTGCATCTCAGCTTCCACAGTTCTCCGCCAAGTTGTTTTTGGTAATCCTCTCTTTCGCTTTCCCTCAGGGGTCCATAGCATAGCTGTTCTTGTGATGGTATCAGGGTCCCTTCTGAGGACGTGGCCAACCCAACTCCAGCGTCTGCCAGCTATGATGGTGTGCATGTCCTCCTGGTTACTCCGAATAAGTAGTTCTTGGTTGCTGATAGTGTTTGGCCAAAAGATTCGGAGAATTTTCCTTAGGCAGATTGTGTGGAAGGAGGACAGTTTCGACATTTCCTTCTCTGTTACTCTCCAACATTCCGCACCATAGAGAAGCACAGAAAGTACACAGCTCTCATACAGTCTTAATTTGGTGTTTGTGCTGTACTGGGAAGACTTCCAAATGTTGTTGAGAACAGCAAAGGCTGTTCTCGCTTTATTCATTCTGTTGTTAATGTCCTTGCTTGTTCCGCCGTCAGGTGTTACTATGCATCCTAGGTAAGTAAATGTGTCTGTCATTTCTAACTTCTGGTTCCTTACTGTTATTGGCTCAGGATTGCCCACATTTAGTGTCATGACCTCTGTCTTCTTCAAATTAATGTTCAGGCCAACCTGATGGCCGTACTTATTCAGTCTATCGGTTTTGTCTTGAATGTGTTGATGTGAATGCGCGAGTAGTACAATGTCATCTGCATATTCCAAATCTTCCAGCGTAGAAAACGTTGTCCATCTAATTCCTCTTGGACTGCCCTCTGTTGTCTGGCGCATCACCCAATCTATGACTGTCAAAAATAATGTTGTTGATAAGGGGCATCCCTGTCGTACTTCTGTTTTCACTTCGAAAGTTACATTACTCAATCCAACACTGCACGTAAAGTTAGAATAGAGGCTTTTTATGATGGAAACAATGCGGCTGGGAATTCCATAAGCCCTCAGAATTTTCCATAGGCTGTCCCTGTGTATGCTGTCGAAAGCCTTTTCAAAATCAACAAAGTTAATGTACAGCTGTCTCTGCCATTCTGAGGACTGCTCTATAATGTTCCTGGGGGCAAATATATGATCTGCACATCTTCTGTTCTTTCTGAAGCCCGCTTGTTCTTTCCTCAATTTATGGTCAACTGCTTTTGAAATTCTCTGGATGATTATCCTGCCTAGTATTTTGCTGGGAACTGAGAGGAGGGTAATTCCTCTCCAGTTGTTGCAGTCTGCAAGGTCGCCCTTCTTGGGCAATTTGACAATTATTCCTTTACTCCACTCTGTTGGTGTTGTCTCAGTTTCCCAGACTTGTGCAAACAGTGGTTCTAATAGTTCTGCTGCTAGTTCAGGGTCTGTCTTGAATAGCTCAGCATTTAGATTGTCGTGACCAGACTCTTTTTCATTTTTTTAGCCCTTTGATAGCTGTGATGATTTCTTCTTTTCGTGGAATGTCTGTGTTACGTGCAGTCTTTGATATCTTACAATATTATACATTGGTATTCTTGTTATCTTCGCAAATATTTTGAAAGCAAAATAGTGCTTAAGGGAAAGTCATTATTGAGTTACTTCCCTTGAAAGTTGTGTCGGCTCTTTCGATCAAACTCCGCGGATAAATCCATTTTACTGCGATTTATTCGTTGTTTGGGTAATAATAGATTGTTCTTGCTTCAGAATATCTATGGCCTGAATTTATGTGTATTGTTTGTCTGAGTAGGACGAGTCTGTCTTATATCTGTATATCTTTACATATCTAAGTCGAACTATATGTTCTGTTGTCTCTAGAGAGGTCGAAGGCTATTCGGCGGATGTGTCGCTAGAGTGTGGTGTGATTTGGCTTCGTCCTGATAGGGACTGTGTTTTTCCATGTCGGCCTGTCGCCGGGGAAAAAGTGATCTCAGTATTTGTGGGGAAGGTGATAGTCGTCTAAACCTATCGTGTATGCTTTACCCCAGTGTTTATTCGTATTGCCAAGGAATGGCAGTTTCATATTTCCTATACCAAGGTAATCCAAGATACTTTTATGAACTCTCGTACAAAGCCACCATTTTCGATAAGAGAATATATTTGACTCGATGAAAACGACTTCGATTCCTAGCAGCACTATATCCTGTAGATTGCAGTCAATTGTTCATGATCAAATCTACAGAGCAATGAAATGTTTTATGAATGACTAACTTTAGGACAGATTCATTATCTGTATCCAAACGTGAGTGACAGCTCACGAGTGAAGCCATCTTGGAACCAAACATGTAGTGACTTTCAAGAAGAGAAAAGGGATGCCCGTATTATCGCTTGATTAGTCCAGAGATCACTGCTACACATGAGAACCCATTGCTAGCGGTTCAATATTATTATATGGAAAAATATGTGCTGAACATTATGTTGAAGAATCGTCGCTAGACGAGATTAGGTTTAGAAGCCATCTGAAATATTGTTTATAAGCTGACGTGCTCAGTCAGTGAAGTCAGATGATATATATGTATGGGCGATACTGAGTGCTTGGCTACTGACAGTCCATTATACACTTATTCTACATGAGTGCCCATGTAACATTGCAAGACCATTTATCCACTGTACTATGATGTATTATGGCAACCTGTGATTTGTCACTATCTGTGCTGTCGAGTGTGTACGTCCAATTAAACTTTAGAAAAGGTACACAGTCGTTCCAGCCATACATGAGTGTGAGAAAAGAACATTTTTTGTCAACACCACGAACCTTTATCATCATTCGCACATTATACACTCAATCCATGTCTACACACCACTGCGTAGGTCAAGTTGACATTCCATACACTACAGTGGAGCAAACAACACCATAGAGATCTTATCAACTGATGATGATGATGATGTCTGCTTCCATCCACCTATATCTATCTTTTGGTGGATATCATTAACGGGAATAAAAATCCAACGTTATCAACTTTATCAACTTTATCAGTCTGTATTTACGTCTAAGTCACTTTCAGCCTCAGGAACATTCAGCTGAGTCTCTGGTGGTTCCTTATTCAGTGTTTCTCTGAAGTGCTCTGCACTTGTTTCCTGCCCCTGTGCTGTGGTGATGAGATTTATTTGCTTGTCTCTTACTAACGTTATGTTGTTTGCACCTCGTTTTCCACTGATAGCTTTAATTATTTTATAAACTGTGCTTTGTTCATTTCTCAGTGCTGCCTCTTCTGCCTGTCTTGCAAGGTCATCCAGAAATGTCCTTTTGTTAGCACGGGTTTGACGTTTTACTTCCTTGTGCAGCTGAATGTACTGTTCACTATATATTGCCTTTAACCTGGGAGACTTAGCTTCTGTTTTCTTTCTTTTCATTTCCTTTCTCTTCGCTATGGTGTTTAGCGTTTCTGGTGTTATCCAGTCTTGACTCTTTCTTTCCTGGAATCCCAAGCATGTATAACATATAAGGAAGGGAAACCCGATGCCTGTAAACGGTAAATTAATATGAAACAAACATAAAGGTATGTTTTCAGGCACTCGTAAGAAATAAAGAAGTAGAACACTAGACAACAGAAAAACAACAGACATGAGTGGCTTACCCAGGATTTGAACACTGGACCTTCCGTGCGACAACCCCGCCTAGCTATGCAAGCGAATCACACTATCCTCCCTGCCATCTACGCATCACCAAAAAATGATGCTTTGATGACAGGTCAATAGTGCTAACCGAAAGACATAACACCGGAAGTCCACCATGGCCAGTACGGCCTATTAATGACGCAATCACTTCTGTTGTTTCCCTATCAGACAGCATAGGCCAGTCCACACAAGACAAAGAGACCTTAATACTGTGTCTAGTACATGATAGTAGACTTAGAACAGTAAGTACAGGACAGAGGGTAGGTTTTTTTGGTATTGTATAAACATTTATTTATTGTTGTTTCCGTAACTTCATTGTTTTCTTTACATACACAGGGGTGTCAGCCCTATGCTAAAACCCCCAACCTGGAGGACCAGGGTACCAGCTTTTGTCTGACCCCTACCCACACAGACCAGTCCAGCTTGGTTGAACCTACCAGGAGTAAAACTCCCACTGGCATAGCTCTGGGGATTGTCAGGGTACGCAAGCTGCCATACCGCTACAAGGTATAGGTACCATTGATGGCAGACATGCACACCGTCATAGCTGGCAGACGCTGGAGCTGGGTTGGCCATGTCCTCAGAAGAGACCCCGATGCCATCTGTCGCGTGGTGTGTACTGAGGCAACTACGACAGTAGTTTTTTTGCCAGGAATAGCCTATGAGGTATTAGATATAAGGTCTCTAGAAATTGGCTCGTTAAGAAAGAATAACGACCTATTCGAGATAGGGACAAGAAGACGGGAATGCGAATGCTTTCCACGGGACAGTGTTTTCTAATTAATTATGGAAAGAGTTCTGTTTCCCCACGACCTTCGCTTCTGCCCTTAGATCTCGTAAAAGAAAAAGCCCCCAACCTCATCTGAGTAGAGAAAGGTTCCTATAAGTGAATATGTAACACCGACAGCACGAGTGATACATTAACAAACTAGATAATGATCAAACGATTATTGGGTTTATTAATGAAATATCCACACATATAGGGTTAGTAATGGTTAGAACGTGACGATGGTGAAAAACGATTCACACAAAACACACAGATAAGATAATAAAATTGCAGTTAATTAAGTAATAGTTAATTAAGAATGAACTGGTGTAAAGCAAAATGATGATGTGATATCTTCTTCTTCTTCCTCGTTCGCCCTGAAAAGGACGGTGGTTGCGTTGTGTCTGGTTACGCCTAAGCTGTGATATCTGCACCTTTCGGTCGACACATCCGACTTCAGCACGGCATTTTTTAGGGACCGGGTTTGCCTTCCCATTGCGATCCGCACTCGTTCAGCCAGACTGCACTGCTGCAGACTGTTTCCAGGACCACCACGTGGAGGTGGAGTGCGGTCTTGACCAGCTCTGGTTCGCTGGTCCTGATGCAAGCAGTACAGCTATGGGTAGCTGACTGCATTCACTATTGCTGCATCTTGGGGTCCTATGATGTGATATGATACGTGTTACCAAAATGGTGAGTAATCTACACAGTCCATGTGTCTCTAAATGCTTCTCCTTGATATGATGATTCACATGTATGCATACACTGTCCCAAGTTGTTATACGTTATGTCGAGTGGGGTATCTCTAAGTCGAGGACGTTCTGATGAAAACTGTTGTCAGACTGAGAACGTTGACGAGATATATATATATATATTCCTTCACTGTTTGAGTATATCTCTGTAGTGGTGATCAACAGTTAATAGCTGTCATATGAACAAAACTCTATCTTTCGCACATTTTAGCTGTGAGGTTAAAATAAACAAAAATTAAGAAAATGTATTAATAATCTGTATAAGATCTACTAACCTTCTTTTCCCTTCGCAAAATCCTTTAAGAACACAATTCATCACAGAACTGAATTATATCCACTCTGAATAAACACGTGTATTAGGCTAAGCGTTTTTGGGTTTAATCTCTTCCTCACAATATAAAAACTGAACTGCTTCCTCTAGCAAGCTACGCGGTATTATATTTCTGCAAGTCCAATATGGGTTTCTTGTACAGCTCCGCCCATTGTCGCCAGCATGCTAACATGTCCTCTTTGTGGCGCCGCTTATTGTATTACATGCCGGTTGATTTAAACAGCATGAGACGTTTTCACCTGTCCAAGCTGGGCGACCAATGTGGTGACCCGGCTTTTTCCTCTGGCCAAGCTGGGCGTCCAATGTGGTGACCTGGCTGAGCAACAAAGATAACAACAGTTCACAGAAAATGTATAATGCCCAGGTGTCTGATTGGGATGACCAGATGTGTTTTCACCAGATTTATCACGATGCAATGTGGGCTTCAAACGATAATGTCAGGTATGGGGACTCAATCAAAAGACTTTATTTCCCCCGATGAAAGAATAAATGCGGTTCTGTAGATACTGGTCGCGAGTAATCACAACGATGAAATATCAAATGTGGGATAGCAAATGTGGGATGAAAGAGCAAATGTGGGAGAACATACAATACGAGAGATGTAGGAAAAGATAGAGCAATAAGGCCTTTGCGCTCGTTTATCACAATAGCCCCCTCCTCAAGTGTGATGTCAATCATACTCAGAAGAGTTTAGCCTTCTTGCTCGGGATTCATTAATCATTTTCCTCATTTTCGTTTTTCTCTCCGGTTTCCCCCCTTTCCTCTACTTGTCTATGCTCTCCGTCCTGCCTCATAAGATGACGGCTTAAAAAATCCGCTCCTACGTTATGTTTTCTTTGGATATAGTCCACTTGGAACTTGTAAGGTTGTAGAACAAGCGACCACCTCATCAGTCTAGCATTCAAATTCTTTGAATTGGCGAGGAAGGTCAGAGGTTGGTGATCACTCTGGATCGTAATTTCCTTCCGTACAGGTATGCTTGAAATTTTTGTATTCCCCAGACGAGGGACAAACATTCCTTTTCGATTGTGGAATAGTTTTGTTCTGCTCGGTTTAAATTCCGACTCGCGTATGCGACCGGAAATAGATTTGGTGGGCTTCTGTCGTCCGGCTTTAGTAATGTAGCCCCGATTCCAATGTTACTGGCATCTGTGCTCAAGATGAATTTTTGAGTTAAATCCGGGAGCCGTAAAATTGGTTTTGTTATGAGTTTCTCTTTTAAGAGTGCATATGCGTGTTCACATTTTGCTGACCATGTCACTTTACCTGGGTTTCCTTTCTTTGTTAGCGATGTAAGCGGCGCACAGAGGCTATTAAAATCCTTTATATATCTCTGGTAGAATCCACAGAGGGATACAAATGACCGGACATCCATTTTTGTGGACGGTCTTGGTGCATTTCTCAGCTTATCAACGTTTTGAGTCTCGGGGAACATGGTTCCATGGGTGATAGTATGTCCTAGGAACTCTAGTTGTTCACAGCCAACTTGGCATTTGGTTGGGCGGGCGGTTAGTCCCGCTTCTCTGAGTCTGTTAAACAGTAAGGATAGTGCTGATAAATGTTCTTCAAACGATTCAGTAGCTACTAGGATATCATCCATAAAATTGCTGATAGCGGGATGATTCAGAGGATCCAATAACTTTCGCATCATCCTTGTGAAGACACTAGGAGCGTTGTTTAGCCCAAATCGCATCACATTAAACTCGAAGTGTCCATCTGGAGTACTGAAGGCTAACAGGTTCCTCACCTCAGCTTTTACCGGTATTTGATAGAACCTTTTACTGAGGTCGATCTTTGAAAAATAGCGAGCCCTGCTCAGCTTAGTAAATAGCTAGTTCTGGTCCGGTAACGGTTCTGGCTGGAACTGTGTTAACGCATTCAGCTGTCGGTAGTCGATGCACAGACGGTGTTCTCCACTGGGTTTGCGTAACAGCACCACTCCCGCACTCTAAGGGGACTCCGACTTCGAAATTATGCCTTCCTTAAGTAAGTAATCAATTTCTTGCTTTAATGCCGTCGCCTTGGCATACGGAATTGGATAGGTTCTCATTCGGACGGGCGTAGGATCCGTGACTTCCATGTCAAACTCCATCAGGTTTGTCCGGCCCGGTTTGTCCGTCAGGGAGTCGGCGTGGTTTTTCATCAATCTCCTCACACTTTCTTGCTGGGCTTCCGTTAGGGTTGAGCTTATTTTCACATCTAAATGTGATTCCGCCTGTATCACCGGGTACTCTACGGATGATAAAGGCTCTTCTTCCATTTGCATAGCAATGGCCATAGTGATGAGGTGCGCTGGTTCGGCAGGGGCTCGGTCGTAAAACTTCTTGAGCAGATTTAAGTGATAAATTTGCTGCTTTCCGTTCACGGCGATTTTAAAGTTGGTGAGAGAAATCTTTTCCAAAACTTTGTAGGGTCCCCTCCAGCAAATCTGCAACTTATTAATGCTACTTGGCAGAAGAAGTAGCACCTTCTCTCCTACTGCTAGTTCTCGGTCCTTCGCATTCTGATTGTAATATTTGGCATGCTTCCGCCTAGCCTCCCGTACTGTCGCTGTAGCTAATTTCCAGCCAGTCTTCAGGCGTTGTTTCAAGTCTGTGACGTACTGGAAGGCTGATGTGACAGTGTCGTCTGCCTTGGCATCTGTCCATGTTCTTAGTAACGCTTCTAATGGACCTTTAATAGGTCTTCCGAAGAGTAATGTGGCCGGAGGGACTCCAGTTGACGCATGCGGTACTTCCCTATAAGCAAATAATGCGGCAGGAAGATACTGATCCCAAGTTTCTGGCTTCTCCTGTGCCAACTTCCGAAGAATAGAGGTGAGCGTCCCGTTAAACCGCTCTACTTGCTCGTTACTTTGGGGGTGATAGGGCGAAGTATGAATATGCCTAGTCGTGAATATTCTAAGCACCTCCTCTGTCAACTTGCCTCTAAATTGTGACCCGTTGTCTGTGAGAATTTCATGCGGGAAGCCCAATCTAGTAAAGCTATTCAGTAAAGCGTCAGCTACATGCACTGAGTCGCATGCTGGCATGGCTATGGCTTCGCCCCACATGGAACATGTGTCCACTAAGGTAAGGATATGGGAGTTCCTCTTCTTAGTTCTCAGCAGAGGTCCAATTATATCCACGGCCACTCTTTCAAATGGGGTGCCCAAGATTGGCATCTCTCCAAGGGTCGCAGGTGCCATCCAGTGTTTTGGTGCAACTTTCTGGCACTGAGGACAAGACTTGACGAAACGTTCAATGTCGCCGGTGATCCCCGGCCAATAATAGTGGCAGGCGATCCTTTGAGTCGTGGCGCTCATTCCCATGTGTCCACTAAATGGGATAGAGTGGCCCATCTCAAGCACCTGGTTCCTATAGGTTGCAGGAACTACTAATTGGTTGTGTTCCTGTCCTTCCTTTCCAGCTATGCAATACATCAATCCATTTTTCATAAAGAAGTCTCCCTTGGTAGGTGGGTTGTGTGTCCTAGGTAATTTTTTAAAACAGGGCGCCAGTGAGGAATCTTCCGTTTGGGCCCTCTTCAATTCCTCGGGGAGGATATTGGTAGGATGTTCCTGCTCTGCGTCTTTTTTTGACTGTCCTCTAGTCTGTATGGCCGCCATGACTAGTGGTTGAGTAGGTTCTCCAAGGAACACATATCTACATCCCAAGATTAAAGAGTAGATTGGTTCTTCCATTATGGCTGCACGAATCTCTCCTGTCACGTAACGAGATTCCACTCTGATAAGTGCAATTGGCAGTGTCATGGGTGCAACATCCTTCGTCGGACCTTGGATGTCGACACTCTCTTCTGTTATCTGGTCAGGGGTGACAAGAGATGCCCTGACCACCGCATCGAAAGCAAGTCCTGTGTCATAAAGGCACTCCACAGATTGTCCGTTTACGAGGACTGATTCGATGACGGGAGGATGAGAAACGTTTCCGGTCCTCTGCTCCTTTCGGGGTGACGATTTTGTCTGCAGACAGGCAGCATGTTGGGGAGGAGGTCTGCGCTTGCACTCATTAGTGTTGTGATTGTTCAAGCGACAGTACTTGCACCATTTATCTCCCTGCCTCTGGTTGGAGCAGCATTTTTCTTGTTTTGCTCTTTGTAGCTATCTTGTTTTGCGTGCTGTTTATGCGAGATGTATGGTCCTTTGCTTTGTTGGTCTGGTTGGGAGCGAGCAGGTTGCTTTAGCGCCTGGTCCGAAAACTTCTTTCTGGCTCCTTGAGACTCCATGAGAGCATTTTGGAATCACTCTGCAAGTGTAAGAATATTTTCTAACCGGTCAGCGCCGTTTTCAGTGAGAAATCTACGCATTTCCACCGATATAGACTCTTTTAGTTGCTCTATCACAATCAGCTCTTTTAACCCGTCATAGTTCTCGGTAAAGTTTCCCAGTGTACACCACTTCACTAAGTAGTCTTCAATACGGGCTGCGAACTGTGAGAAAGTGTCTACGGAATCCTTCCTAGAACCTCGAAATTTTTTTCGGTAAGCCTCTGAATGAAGCTCGTACCTCACCAAGAGAGCTTTTTTCAATGCCTGATAGTCATCTTGCTCTCCGGCCGGAAGTTTATTAAAAACTTCGTAGGCGGCTCCTCTTAGGCCCTGGGAAAGTTTCAAGTTCCACTTCCGTTCTTCAAGTCCAAACCCTGTTGCAAAGCGTTCGAAGCGGTCTAAAAAGGCGTCCATGGTATCGTTCCTTTCTGAAAACGGTTCCAGCGGAAAGTTCATGGCATTGGGTGGCGCAGGTTTGCAAAGTAGGCACACCATATGAGCGGGGTGAGTACCCTCCATCAAAGGTGGAAGCCGCTGTACTTTTTGCTAGCTCTATCTGATTGGTCTGTCCCTGGATTTCCAGTTGCTTCATGTTAAGTGCATGCTCTGCTGCGGCTTTCTCTTTCCGCTCCGCTGCTTCTGCTGCGGCTTTCCGCTCCGCTGCTTCTGCTGCGGCTTTCCGCTCCGCTGCGTCTGTTGTGGCCTTCTCCTTCTCCATTGCAAGTTTCTGCACTTCCATCTGTGATAATTTTACCATGATACAACGTTAAAATATCTCCAAATTTAACGATAAAATGTAGGGTTAAAAATAATGCGTAAGATACTAGGAGACATGCTCGCCCATGCCCGCCTTTCCAGCCACCATTCAAATGATCTAGTTAGACGTGCAGACGGAACGTTTACCCTTTGTAGACGGGGGGGGGGGGGGATGAAACGGAGATCAAAAAAGGAAAGATATGACTGAACACGTGTTAGAAGTTCGAACGGCAAAAAGACGCAATTGGTGGTGAAAGGAAAAAAATTCACGTCCCTAGTTGACATAAGTAAGGAAATGGACAAGAAAAGGACCTTAGCTCTTATTCGAGACAGTCATTTCTTGGACGTTTTTCGATACTTGGTCTTTATTTGAATGCCGCGGCAAAACACATGAGAGAAGGTTCTCGAACAAATTTCAAAAACTAAACTTGAAAAAATATGTTTTTTCTTAATAATAGAGTTATGAAAATAAAACCTAGCTAGTTTGATAGCCCATCTTGAGCAGAGAAATAATATGCTTTCAATTATACAGACGGATAGATAATAAGGAAGATATTGACAAAAGACTGTATTGTTCATATCAGACGAGCGACTGCACTGTTAACCAATGTCACTAAAAGTTTCGAAAATCTTGGCCTTGAGCATGCAAACGTAAAAATCGAGCTGTAATTAAAGAGAGGGGAAGTGGTGGAGAATTGTAGCTAAAAATAACTTAGGAGGCAGATTCGTGTAGGAAATACATGTAAAACCAAGTGTGTTTTTATGAAAAAAACAAGTAGAGACAGACGGACTAACAGACCGTAATACATACTTGACTGAGATTTGACTGAAGTGACTTTTGGTTGTGATTTGAAAGTTAGGGGGGAAGTCGGCGATTGGCCAACGCATTTTATAGTAGCGGGACAGAGAGGTGAAATTTTGCCATTTGACATAAGTCTGTTCAGAGACGCAGTTTAAATTAATAGTGGTGTTGATTCCAGAAGAATACAAATATATAGTGGGACGCCATCATACAGCCAGCAGCTCAGCTGAGTTTTGCTAGCAAATTTAACTGTGTTCTCAATTCTGAATTCTGGTAAGAATGAACAATATTTATTTTGTATATTTTAATAATTCGAGTGATTGATACTGCCATATCATAAAAATGATTACGACAAGTAAGTGTTCGCTCTAGATCCCCAGCCCAAGTTCAGGGTCTAGAGACATACATACAAAGAAAATATATAGGAACGCCTAAATAAAACTATGAAAAAGGATCTAGTGTTGAGATCAGTGGAACATATCACCTATCTTATTCAATAGCAGGAAGCTATTGAACATATCTCAGATGCAATGTAGTCTTGGGGAACTAGTACTATGTGAAACCAACTAGGTAAGATGTGCTGTGTGGTCAGAGAGATCTGACCCAGTCTATGTGGTGTTGTTGTGTGTAGTGTTGTGTGCAGAAGTGGCTCAGGAGGTAGAGTTCTGACACATGACCCAATACTTTTGTTTCAGAATTGTGAGTTTCTGTTTGGCACCAAAGCGGTGTCAAATGCTGTAGTGATATATACAAGTGTGGACCAGTGCAGTCTACCATTGTGTCAGAGCAGCCGTATATTATCCCCCAGCACGGAGAGGAGGGGCCACCAGACTTCTGTACTAGATCGACGCAGGCGAGATAAGTGATATCTGGCCTGCTGGACGCTCACCAACTGATTTTACCAACTAAATTACCAACTAATTCGCCATATAATAAAAACATTCCATTGTGGAAAATTAAACTATGTATTCATCCCCTAAGTCAATGGACAATGTCTGGTAGTCATAGACTGGGAGTGATGACACCACCCCAACAGCATATCTAGTAATAAGTTCTCCTGGGACTATCTTAATATAATTATTATTAACCAGTCATTTGAAATAATTAGATACACATTTTCCATTTTATTATGTCATATGATTATGCATTCCATTTATAACTCCATAATATTTCTTATGTTCTGACCAACTAAACATTTGGTTCAGAACAAAATAAATTTATCAAAAGATTTAACTTTTAAAACTAAAACAGCCTGAGTTAGTTCAGTGTGTTATAAATTTTATTAATATTATTAGACTTCTTAAATATCTGTGTGTGTGTGTGTGTGTGTAATCTACCACAACACATTACATATCAGTACCCTAGACTTTTAACGTAGCCACATTCATTAGTAAAAAAGATATGTGTGAGGTCGTAAGTGGTAGTAAGAAGGGCCTTCTGTAATTCACATCTACATTTATCTCAGGAGCCTTCACAGCTGACCTCATACATCACACTAGGTAACATCAACCATACAATACCATCAAAATCCACTACATATATTGGGGTCTTGTCCAGGGATAATTAGCTTATCAGTAATATTAGGATCTCCTGGTGGGAGAATTAAATCAGGGGAACAAATTGTAAAAATTAAAAGTGTCCCTTAAAATCGAAAGTGAAAATAAAAGTTGGTGAATCTTCACAGCCAGTGGTAATTAATTAATTAACTGGTTAATTAGAATTACCTTAGTCAATAGTTAATTAGAATTACTTTAGTTATTGATTGGTTAGAATTTTACCTTGATCATTGTTATTTTGTGTGATGGCTGAGCTGGCAAAGTTCAGATCAGCTGCTGTGCTAATGGCGAAGGAAATGGGAATGGATGGTCAGGTTTTAATTCAGTATGTAACTGCTGAATGTGACAAGTATATTGAAAGGGAAGATAGGAGGTTAGCTGAAGAGAAGAGGTTACAAATTGAGGCTGATAGAGAACTTAAGAGGCTGCAGATTGAGGCAGAAGAAAAACGACAGCAAAGGGAGGCAGAAGAAAAACGACAGCAAAGGGAAGCAGAAGATAAAAGATTAACTGCCGAAAGGGAGGCAGAAGAAAAACGACAGCAAAGGGAGGCAGAAGATAGAAGGTTGCAAAGGGAGCACGAATTACGACTAAGGGAGCTGGAGTTACAAGGCCAGGCTCCTGAAAATGGTGCCAGCCCTTTTGCCTCAGATGCTACGCCTAGTCAGGGAGCCTCAACATCAGCTATGGGGTTTCATTTAGACCATTTTGTTGAAAAAGACGATGACATCGAGGGGTACCTCAGTCGTTTTGAATTATTAGCTACTACATATGGGTTAGAGAGAGAGAGGTGGAGTTTAAAGTTATCACAGGGACTGAGAGGTACTTCTTATGAAGTCTTCGCAAAAATGAACAGAGAAGACCAAGACAATTATGACATGTTAAAGCAGGCTTTGTTATTGAGGTACGAAAAAAATGGTGAATTTTATCGTAAGAAATTTAGAAATGCCAAACTGTTGTCTGGGGAGACATACCACCAATTCTCTGCCAGACTGGAAACCTATTTGGAGAAATGGACTGCTCTGGGGAAGACCCAAGATCTTAAAGAGATGATCATGATAGAGCAATTGAGAGAGTCCATGGCTCCAGACATGAGAAAATTTCTCATGGAACAAGGTGCAGAGAAGTTGGGGGAGGTTTTAAATGTCGCTGAGAGGTATCAGGCAGCCCAGGCAGAGGTAAGTGGCACTAAAAAGAAGCACATAGAAACTTTTAAAGCTCCACAGCCATTTAATAAATTTGAAAATAGAGAACAGGGTAATAAAGGCAGGACAAACTTTGAACGGCCAAGAAATGACTATCGAGACAGAAACTCACAGTTCAATGACCAAAAATACAATGAAAGAAAACCGTTTAACCAAGGAAAAAGATGGTGCAAATGGTGCAAGAAAGATAACCATAACACCGAATTTTGTAGAAGGAAACCTTCAAACATTGCTGCAATGAAGTCGGGGACTCAAAGATTAAAGGTTAATCCTAATGGACAGCAGGAACCTTATCACCCCCCAGTTTGTGAGGATGTTATTTGTAATGGGGTCACCATAAGGTGCCTTTATGATACAGGTTTGGATTATGATTCAGTTGTGAAGTCTAGCCTAGTGGACCCAAGTCAGTATACCACAGAAACAGTGGAAATACAAGGGGCGACTAAGGACATACCACTCATGACACTTCCCATCGCAAGGATAACGGTGAAAACTCGCTATGTGGAAGGAGAAATCAGAGCAGCAGTGATAGATGAACCAATCTACCCTCTGATATTGGGGTGTAGATACGTCTTCTTGGGGAATCCCGAGAGACCTGTGATCATGGCGACAGTGCAGACCAGGTCACAGAAAAAGGAGGAAGAAGGTGAACCTATAAATGCTCATCCAGAGGAGATGAGGAAGGCGCAGGCTGAGGATAGGACACTCAAGCCATGTTTTAAAAAATTGCCCAAATGCCACACACCTCCAAGCAAGGGGAATATTTTATGAAGAACAAATTGCTATATAGGAAGACAGGAACTAGATCCACTGGTCACGGACAGTTGGTTCTTCCCAAGGTATATAGGGCAAATTTAATAAGGAGCTTACATGTTGGAAAAGATGGTGACCATGAGAAAGTCGGTACCATCTGCCAAAAAGTTGCTCGAAAATACTATTGGCCCGACGTAAATGTCGATATTGAAAACTTTGTAGAAGCATGTGGCGTATTTCATGAGGGAACACCCACAAAGGGAAAATATGTGCAGGACCTAGAAACGCCACGGGGCACTCTTAGGCCTGGAAGGAAAAATTATTATACTCAGGTAGACAAAGTGCAATGGGAGCCCCCTTTTCACACCCAGTCTTCACTTGAATGGATTAACATGGCCACTATGCGACGAGTACAAAGAAGAAATTTACCCCAGAATAAACTGACAATCCCTCGGTCAGAGTTATATAAACTGGATGAAACTAAAAGAGAGCGAAGATCTCTCACAAGCAATCTAAAGTGGGAGACAAACCCAAGAAAAAAATTGGTAGTGGTCGATTTGTGAGTGATGATTCTAGGAAGAAAAGTCCTCATTATAAAGCTTCTAATGGAAGGGACCCGACGGGTTCCATGAAAAATAAGTATGATAAATTAAAAGTCCAGATGTAGCTTTATTAAGGACCTGGACAGATGAGAAGGCAGAAGAGACTGTTACCTCATCTTATCAATACGTGAACGAACTGACCACTCGTCTGAAAGCTGGATGGAAACTGGCAAATGATAATTTGAGACAAGCCAGGAAGAAACATGCAGCATATTTTAATAGGAAGGCAAAGGACAGAGAACTAGCTGTGGGAGAGAAGGTGCTTCTTCTACTACCCGGCAGCCAGAATAAATTACAAATTGGATGGCAAGGTCCATATACGGTTCTAGAGAAGGTGTCTAGAACAAACTATAAAATTGACAAAAAGGGGAAGGAGAAAGTTTATCATGTAAACCTGTTAAAGAAGTATCTGGACAGACCACTCCAGGAAAGCACCCCCTTACTGACCTTGGCTATCGCAACTCAAATGCAAAAGGAACCACTCACCTCACATGAATACCCATTACATCCTTGTGAAACAGCAGCACAGGTAAAAGTCAGTAAGCACCTGACTAAAAATCAGAGGGAGAGAGTTCAACAGGTTCTGGAGGAACATACAGATGTATTAACAGATAAACCAGGACATACAAATTTGCTACAGTATGACATGAAACTGGTAGACTCAAACCCAATCTGTATGAGAGCCTATTCTATTCCGTTCGCGAAGGAGAAGGCATTGAAGGAAGAAATAGATTATTTGTTGAAGGAGGGGATTATTTCACACAGTGAATCATCTTTTAGCTCCAGTGTCGTTTTGTTGAGAAAACCGTCTGGGGAACACAGACTGTGCATAGATTACAGGAAACTGAATGCTGTCACAGAAGGACAAGTGGATCCATTACCAGACACAAAACAGTTATTTGCCAGATTAAACAAGGCAAAATACTTTTCAAAGGTGGATCTTAGTAAAGGCTATTACCAGATTCCAGTGAAGCCTGAAGTGAGACCTTATTTAGCGTTTAGCACATCGGAAGGACATTATGAATTCAACATGCTACCATTCGGATTGAAAAATGCTCCGAGTGTATTTTCAAGGATGATGCGCAAATTGTTGGATCCCCTGAATAACCCATGTATCACGAATTTCATGGATGATATTCTCGTCGCCACAGAGACATTTGAAGAACACATTGACGCTCTAAAAATGTTATTTGATAGGCTTAGGGAGGCGAACTTAACTGCTAGGCCAACAAAATGTTGTATTGGATGCAAAGAGTTGGAATTCTTGGGACACACTGTATATCAGGGTAACATGACCCCTGATCCCAAGAACTTGGAAAAACTGCAGAGAGCACCTAGACCACAAACAAAAAAGGACAAATGCGATCATTCGTGTCGTTATGCGGATTTTATCAAAAATATATCAAAAATTTTAACTCTATTTGTGCTCCTCTGACTGATCTGACTCGCAAGGGACTTCCAGATAAAATTATTTGGACTGCGCAATGTGAATTAGCTTTCCAAGAATTAAAGGAAAAACTCACTAGCAAGCCTATTCTCAAATTGCCTGATTTGACACAGGACTTTGTGGTGAGAACAGATGCAAGTAATGTAGGCCTCGCGGCGGCCTTGTTGCAGAGATCATCTTCACCCGATGGGGAACTGAACCCAGTCGCTTATGCAAGCCGCAAATTGAATAAAGCGGAACAAGGATATTCTACAAGCGAAAAGGAATGTTTAGCGTTAATCTGGGCAATAAAGAAGTTTCAAATCTATCTGTATGGTAGGACTTTTGTGGTCCAGACAGATAACAGCCCCTCGTATTCTTATCTCAGGCTAAGCATGAAAACGCAAGATTGTTGAGGTGGTCTTTATTGTTGCAACCTTATCAGTTTATTATCGAATACATCCCAGGGTCATTGAATGTCGGTGCAGATTTCCTCAGTCGGCACCCCTGTGATCAAAATTAGAGTAGTGGCAGGCGTGAGGAGAGATTTTATCTATGTGTATCACTGGTTTTGGAACTTGCCGTAGTGCATGTTCTCAGGTGGGGAGATGTGTGATAATTTTACCATGATACAACGTTAAAATATCTCCAAATTTAACGATAAAATGTAGGGTTAAAAATAATGCGTCAGATACTAGGAGACATGCTCGCCCATGCCAGCCTTTTCCTGCCACCATTCAAATTATCTAGTTAGACGTGAAGACGGAACGTTTACCCTTTGTAGACGGGGGGGGGGATGAAACGGAGATCAAAAAAGGAAAGATATGACTGAACACGTATTAGAAGTTCGATCGGCAAAAAGACGCAATTGGTGGTAAAAGGAAAACATTTCACGTCACTAGTTGACATAAGTAAGGAAATGGACAAGAAAAGGACCTTAGCTCTTATTCGAGACAGTCATTTCTTGGACGTTTTTCGATACTTGGTCTTTATTTGAATGCCGCGGCAAAACACATGAGAGAAGGTTCTCGAACAAATTTCTAAAACTAAACTTGAAAAAAAATATGTTTTTTCTTAATAATAGAGTTATGAAAATAAAACCTAGCTAGTTTGATAGCCCATCTTGAGCAGAGAAATAATATGCTTTCAATTATACAGACGGATAGATAATAAGGAAGATATTGACAAAAGACTGTATTGTTCATATCAGACGAGCAACTGCACTGTTAACCCATGTCACTAAAAGTTTCAAAATCTTGGCCTTGAGCATGCAAATGTAAAAATCGAGCTGTAATTAAAGAGAGGGGAAGTGGTGGAGAATTGTAGCTAAAAATAACTTAGGAGGCAGATTCGTGTAGGAAATACATGTAGAACCAAGTGTGTTTTTATGAAAAAACAAGTAGAGACAGACGGACTAACAGACCGTAATACATACTTGACTGAGATTTGACTGAAGTGACTTTTTGGTTGTAATTTGAAAGTTAGGGGGGAAGTCGGCGATTGGCCAACGCATTTTATAGTAGCGGGACAGAGAGGTGAAATTTTGCCATTTGACATAAGTCTGTTCAGAGACGCAGTTTAAATTACTAGTGGTGTTGATTCCAGAAGAATACAAATATATAGTGGGACGCCATCATACAGCCAGCAGCTCAGCTGAGTTTTGCTAGCAAATTTAACTGTGTTCTCAATTCTGAATTCTGGTAAGAATTAACAATATTTATTTTGCATATTTTAATAAATCGAGTGATTGATACTGCCATATCATAAAAATGATTACGACAAGTAAGTGTTCGCTCTAGATCCCCAGCCCAAGTTCAGGGTCTAGAGACATACATACAAAGAAAATATATAGGAACGCCTAAATGAAACTATGAAAAAAAGATCTAGTGTTGAGATCAGTGGAACATATCACCTATCTTATTCAATAGCAGGAAGCTATTGAACATATCTCAGATGCAATGTAGTCTTGGGGGACTAGTACTATGTGAAACCAACTAGGTAAGATGTGCTGTGTGGTCAGAGAGATCTGACCCAGTCTATGTGGTGTTGTTGTGTGTAGTGTTGTGTGCAGAAGTGGTTCAGGAGGTAGAATTCTGACACATGACCCAATACTTTTGTTTCAGAATTGTGAGTTTCTGTTTGGCACCAAAGCGGTGTCAAATGCTGTAGTAATATATATACAAGTGTGGACCAGTGCAGTCTACCATTGTGTCAGAACAGCCGTATATTATCCCCTAGCACGGAGAGGAGGGGCCACCAGACTTCTGTACTAGATCGACGCAGGCGAGATAAGTGATATCTGGCCTGCTGGACGTTCACCAACTGATTTTCCAACAAATTACCCACTAACTTATCAACTAATTCACCATACCATTGTGGGAAATTAAACTATATATTCATCCCTTAAGTCAATGGACAACGTTTGGGAGTCATAGACTGGGAGTGATGACACCACCCCAACAGCATATCTAGTAATAAGTTCTCCTGGGACTATCTTAATATAAATATTATTAACCAGTCATTTGAAATAATTAGGTACACATTTTCCATTTTATTATGTCATATGATTATGCATTCCATTTATAACTCCATAATATTTCTTATGTTCTAACCAACTAAACATTTGGTTCAGAACAAATAAATTTATCAAAAGATTTAAACTTTTACAACTAAAACAGCCTGAGTTAGTTCAGTGTGTTATAAAGTTTATTAATATTATTAGACTTCTTAAATATCTGTGTGTGTGTGTGTGCAATCTACCACAACACATTACATATCAGTACCCTAGACTTTTAACGTAGCCACATTCATTAGTAAAAAAGATATGTGTGAGGTCGTTAGTGGTAGTACGAAGGGCCTTCTGTAATTCACATCTACATTTATCTCAGGAGCCTTCACAGCTGACCTCATACATCACACTAGGTAACATCAACCATACAATACCATCAAAATCCACTACACCATCTCTCGTGCATGGAGTTTATCAGTCTCCTCACTCACAAATTTCATCAGATCTTTTCCACTTAACCCGTATTCACGCCCTGCCTCCATTAAACTAGTTCTAATTTTTGCGGCATCTGCCATGATATGCAGTACGGGTTTGCGAAGTGAAAAATTGGCAGTGACCTCCAAACAAAATTGTTTGACTCGCACAAGTAATTATCTCTTTAAAACCAGCTAGGTTTAAATTAGTAATCAAGTTCAAATAGTTCTTAAAAATCACTCACTCAGCGTATTCTGAAAAATTATATAACATATTATCTCGAAGTTTCTATGTAAAATTTGCTAAATATTTACGATAAAAATTTTCCTAGCAGTTACAGAAAAAGATAAAAAAAATCAGTTCCCTACAGTATCCTCTGTTCTCAACAAGTGTTTACTCAGTCCGTTTGATATTTAATTTAAAAAGTATCACTCGTGCTTTAGAGATATAAATTATCCTCCCTATGAAATAGACAAATTATAGTAAGAGTCAGTGTAGAAAGTAATCCCTCAATATGCCAACAAATTTTGCAATTATCGCAACTGTATAGCAGGGATGCAAATGTGATTTATCACACTTCTAAGTCCGGGTTCACTAATCCCAAGACGAGTCCACAATTGTCGTGTGGTGTGTACTGAGGCAACTACGACAGTAGTTTTTGCCAGGAATAGTCTATGAGATATTAGATATAAGGTCTCTAGAAATTGGCTCGTTAAGAAAGAATAAAGACCTATTCGAGATAGGGACAAGAAGACGGGAATGCGAATGCTATCCACGGGACAGTGTTTTCTAATTAATTATGGAAAGAGTTCTGTTTCCCCACGACCTTCGCTTCTGCCATTAGATCCCGTAACAGAAAAAGCCCCCAACCTCATCTGAGTAGAGAAAGGTTCCTATAGGTGAATATGTAACACCGACAGCACGAGTGATACATTAACAAACTAGATATTGATCAAACGATTATTGGGTTTATTAATGAAATATCCACACATATAGGGTTAGTAATGGTTAGAACGTGACGATGGTGAAAAACGATTCACACAAAACACACAGATGAGATACTAAAATTGCAGTTAATTAAGTAATAGTTAATTAAGAATGAACTGGTGTAAAGCGAAATGATGATGTGATATGATACGTGTTATCAAAATGGTGAGTAATCTACACAGTCCATGTGTCTCTAAATGCTTCTCCTTGATATGAGGATTCACATGTATGCATACACTGTCCCAAGTTGTTATACGTTATGTCGCGTGGGGTATCTCTAAGTCGAGGACGTTCTGATGAAAACTGTTGTCGGACTGAGAACGTTGACGAGATATATATATATATTCCCTCACTGTTTGAGTATATCTCTGTAGTGTTGATCAACAGTTAATAGCTGTCATATGAACACAAGGTCTGTTGTCTAATCTCCCGAGGGCACTGGCCAGACTGGATATTTTCACGAATGGGTAGTGATATGTAGACTCATAATCTTGCGTATGTAGTCGTGATTCATAAAATATATTTTAGAGTCTGCTTCATAGAATGCGCTTAAGAGTGTGTTGTACTTGGTATAAATATGCGATTCCTCTTTTGCTTGACTTCAGATAATAGTGATCTTTCGAGTGATTTGAATTTATGATGACTCTGTATTGAACTTGTGATAACGATGTATTGAACTTGTGAGCCAGCAGTATATGGTGACGAAAAATGCTGCGTCCACCTTCTGACTTGTGGGTGAGACAATATTCCTTTTTAATTGAGGAATGAAAGATGTCCTATGGCGAATTCTGCTAGCCAAATGTCCGTTTTTGATAACTTATTTCTGGTTAGACGTCAGACACGTTGCGTGTAGACTCAGACTTCTGATGAACTGAAGACACACAAAAGTCTTCGTAAGTTTTTCACATTTATCATCACTGGTTGACTTTCATTTATACTGCTGCTCATTATTGATCTCTCTCTGAGTTCAATTCTAATGATGTTAAATATCTTGTGCATTAGAGTGTGTGCGCATGGGAGACTGTGATGATGATGAAGGTGAAGTATGAACTATTAATTACCTCCTATCATCCTATCATCTTCTAGGAAAATCTTCTGATTTTATTAATGAGTTGTAGCAAGTTTAATTTGCTGGGGAGGTTATGATGTTATACCTAAAAGGAAAGAAATCTGTGTCTGTGTTAACCGTGTGAGGTCAAGCACATGTAGGCCCCTGAATCTAAAAGATGATGATGAGGTATTTGCAGGGAACCTAACGCTACCTCCCTAGATCTCACACGGTCACTATTTTGGCTCTAGTGTCTGGTGTATGATGTACCTAATGTCTAGGGGAGAAATGAAAATGATGGTACATAAACACAAAACACTTTAACTCACTATAAGGAATTGAATAAAACAGTGGTTAAGATTTTTCTTTAAAATAGAATATTTTCTTTTTACAATTTAATCTGTCTGTCCCGCCATCTCTTTTGGACAGGTCTTTGAAAATGAGGAAAAGATAGTTTACATAAAAAGGATTAACTTAAATGTGTGGACACTTTGTCCGATAAGTATAAAGTCACTCTATCTCTCCTGTTGGTGTATTCACGGATTACAACTTTATTATCTAATAGTGTTTGTCACTTGTTAGGAGTGGCTGTAGTTTCATCACGCCCCATAACATCCTGGGTATGATTGAAAATACCAAAGTTTATTGTAACTGAAGTGTCAGATATACCCAGATGCTAACACATCACCTGGGATTCTTTGTAGAAGGATAATTCAGTATGTAGTTGCAGAAAATATAGATATCTCAACACGCACAAGCTCCTCCAGCTATCTGCTGACAGCATAAACGTTTTACCGGAGACTTGTTGGCGTTACACTCACTCATCAGGTTTCCTGTCACCGGCTGGTAACAGGAAATAAAACCTCTGCAATAAAAAGACACCCTGGCCTTTTTATATCTGATCACACTTTATTATTATTTTTTACATATGGTGGTATGGGGTCAGCCTCGCGTGCATACAGGTGCACTCGCCCCTAATTTTATATGACTCACACCTTGCTGTGACCACACCTCAGGTCTCTATGGCAGATACGCCACTGTACGTTTACATAGTTTTCCTCAATACAATAACGTGGAGTAACCACATCTCCTTTTGTATGATTTGCTCTTCTTTTTTAAATTATAAACGCTCCAGGCATGTGGAACAGTGTTCATGGAACACGGAGGCTTACTAACATATTCTAATACAATAATATTAAAACAAAATCATGACAATATACCACAGTTAGATGCAGTTCAATGTGAGGACTCAACAATGTCTGCTCCCGGCGTGTCCTTCACTTTTCCCAATTGCACTATCTAACTTTGGCAGTTGTAATAAACATATTAATACATAAAGCATTCTTACCACAATTTCACAGAAATATATATAACAAATAACGCTGACTTGCAAAGAATGGCGTCAGTTTTTCTCTGCCCTGCCCAGACTGCGAATTAATTCTTTATTTTATAAATTAACACAGCTGATCTCAGCGTATTTGATAGAAAAAGTTTTAGTCAACTGGCGATGAGCCTTGAAAGCTTTTTGCTAATATCTATTAGTACTGGCTAATGGAAAACTTGCGACTACCAGATTTCAAATGTAGTTTTTGAAAAAAAAAAAAAAATTCCAAACAACTCTGTGTCTGGTAGTCGATTGGACAGTCTGCGTTAGTTATGCCAATACAAAAAGATGTTTAGTTTTGGTTAACATTTACCTACCGCTCCCCGTTTACTCCTATACTCTTTTTACCCAATCGGATTTGAATTTACTCCAATGCCTCTTTCTAAGCTGGCGTCCCCACTAACGTTATGAAAAAAACAAGCAGGAACCACAGTCTGTCCGTCTTAGTGTTATTAGACATATAGTATTATCTCAATAACTTGGCTAATAATTGGACTACCATATATTTTAAAATATATTTGGGCTCAGGAGATACTAAGCTATAATAATATATGATTTTTATGGTCAGTTTCATTATTGTTTAGATTTTCAATTTTGTCACTGTCAATCGTCAAATATAAATTTTACACAAGTCGGCCATCTTCCCCCTCTCATCTCTCTCTAGAATTTTTATTCAAATAACTAACTTGTTGGAGTGACGTCAGAAATACATTACTCGGCGAGAATTTAAACTGTCTGTGTGTATATATCATCGGGCCAATCCCACCGCGTGTCAAGCGAAGCGGGGTTTGGCGCGGCGGGTGTTAGAATTGGCGTTAATTATTACTGTTGTCTCGTGTTACACTACCAAAAAATGTAAGGATTACTACTATTAGAGGCGTTAAAGTATTACGTTAATTCAGACAGTAACTTGGCAGCACATTTCTGGCAGATCGTTAATTATAAGTCTTGCCGCAGTCTCTATCAGATCGGGCAAAATGTTAAAAATGTTTATAGTACGTCACAAGGAAAGCGAGTAGGTTTAAACGGCGGGACCGTTTCTAAGTATTACCATGGCACAAAATTCAGCGCAATGGTGGCGTGTGAGATGCTTATAGTCAGACACATACGGCGGGGTTATCTATTATCATAGGACTAAAATCTTACTGAAATGAGCGATTATCTCGCAGATTTTACTACACACCTCCCGTCCTAAAACATGCATTCATTTGCAGGTTATAATCTGCGAGATAACTTAGCTCAAATGAAGTCTTACGCGTTTTTCTGATCTTCATCATAAGGATGTCTACTCAAAAAGTCTGCACCGACGTTCTGAGGGCCGGGAATATATTCAATCAGAAATGAGTATGGCTGTAATAATAATGACCATCTCAATAATCTGGAATTTTCATGCTTGTCTTGTGACAGGAATACGAGAGGTGAATGATCCGTTTGGACCACAAATGTCCTGCCATATAGATAAATCTGGAATTTTTTAATAGCCCATATCAAAGCTAGACATTTCTTTTCACTTGTTGACTAATTTTTTCCGCCTTGTTCAACTTGCGGCTTGCATAAGTGACTGGGTTCAATTCTCCATCTTGTGAGGAGGACCTTTGCAACAATGTAGCGCCCAGGCCCACATTGCTTGCGTCACTTCTCACGATAAATTCTCGATTCAAGTCAGGCAATTGCAATACTGGCCTGCTTGTGAGTTTTTCTTTTAACGCCTGGTAAGCCAATTCACACTGTGCGGACCAATTTATTGTATCAGGTTGACCCTTGCGAGTTAAATCCGTCAGAGGAGCACATATAGAGTTAAAATGTTTAATGTACGTTTGGTAGAACCCACACAACGACACGGAAGATCGCACATCTTTCCTTGTTTGTGGCCTAGGTGCTCTTTTCAATTTTTCCAGATTCTTGGGGTCAGGGGTCATGCTACCCTGATGTACGGTATGTCCCAAGAATTCCAACTCTTTACAACCAATACAACATTTTGTTGGTCTAGCGGTCAAGATAGCCTCTCTGAGTCTATCAAACAGCATATTCAAAGAGGTAACGTGTTCCTCAAATGTTTCCGTAGCAATGAGGATATCATCCATAAAATTCGAAATACATGGATTTTTCAGGGGATCCAACAATTTTCGCATCATCCTAGAAAACACACTCGGGGCATTTTTCAACCCAAACGGTAACATGTTGAACTCATAATGACCTTTCGAGGTGCTAAAGGCTAAATAAGGTCGAACCTCAGGCTTTACTGGAATTTGGTAATAGCCTTTGCTAAGATCCACCTTAGAAAAATATTTTGCCTTGTTCAGCCTGGCAAATAGTTGAGTAGTATCAGGTAATGGATCCACCTGACCTTCTGTGACAGCATTCAGTTTCCTGTAATCTATGCACAGTCTATGTTCTCCCGATGGTTTCCGCAATAAAACCACACAGGAACTATAAGGAGACTCACTGTGAGAAATAATCCCTTCTTGTAACAAATAATCTATCTCCTCTTTCAAAGCTTTTTCCTTAGCGAAAGGTATAGAATAGGGCCTCATACAGATGGCTGCTGGGTCTAGTAGTTTCATATCATATTCCAACAAATTTGTGTGCCCCGGTTTATCCGTTAACACATCTGTATGTTTCTCAAGGACCTGTTGAACCTTCTCCCTCTGTCCTTTTGTCAGGTGATTACTGATCTTCACCTGTGCAAACGTTTCCCTGGTTTTCAGTGGATATTCAAATGAGGTGAGAGGGTCATTTTTCATTTCGGTTGCGATAGACAAGGCCATTAGGTGTGTTTCTTCCTGGATTTGTCTGTCCAGATATTTCTTCAAAAGGTTCACATGATAGACTTTTTCCTTTCCCTTTTTGTCTATCTTATAATTTGTTCTGGATACCTTTTCCAAAACTGTATATGGACCTTGCCATCCGATCTGAAGTTTATTGTTGCTGCCGGGCAATAGAAGAAGCACCTTCCCCCCTACAGCAAGCTCCCTATCCTTCGCTTTCTTATTATAATAAGCATCATGCTTTTTCCTGGCTTGTCTCAAATTATCATTTGCCAGTTTCCAACTAGTTTTTAAACGAGTGGTCAGTTCGTTCACATATTGATAGGATGAGGTAACAGTCTTCTCTGCCTTCTCATCTGTCCAAGTCCTTAACAAGGTTACATATGGACTTTTAATTTTTCTGACATATTTTTAATAACATTAGAAGCCTTGTGTTGAGGATGTTTCTTCATTGTATCATCACACAAGAATCTACCACTACCGATTCTTTTCCTGGGGTTTTCTCCCCACTTTAGGTTCATTGTGAGAGGAGATCTCTCTCTCTTTTCGTTTCCTCCAGTTTATATAATTCTGACCGAGGGATTGTCAGCTTAGTCTGGGGTAAAACTACTCGTCGCATAGTGGCCATTCTAATACATTCAAGTGAAGACTGTGTGTGAAAGGGGGGCTCCCATTCCACGTTGTCTACTTTATTACAATTATTTTTATTTACAGGCCTAAGTTTGCCCCGTGGCATGTCTAGGT
Source organism: Oreohelix idahoensis (assembly GCA_024509875.1). Taxonomy (NCBI): domain Eukaryota; kingdom Metazoa; phylum Mollusca; class Gastropoda; order Stylommatophora; family Oreohelicidae; genus Oreohelix; species Oreohelix idahoensis. The sequence goes on from JAMPIV010002868.1 coordinate 570,344, forward strand.
CCTGCACAGTTTTCCCACTTGTGGGTGTTCCCTCATGAAATATGCCGCAGGCTTCTACGAAATTCTCAATAACTATCTTTCATCTGGCCAGTAATATTTTTGCGAAACCTTTTGGCAGATGGTACCTACTTTCTCGTGGTCCCCATCTTTTCCAACATGTAAACTCCTTATTACGTCTACCCTAAACATCTTGGGAAGTACCAGTTGTCCGTGACCCTTTGAACCAGTTCCGGCCTTCCTATATAACAATTTATTCTTCAGATAAAATTCTCCTTTATTAGGAGGTGTATGGCAGGTACGCAATTTTTGAAAGCACTGCTTCCGTGACCTATCTTGAGCCTGTGCCTTCCTCATCTCCTTTGGATGAGTATTTATAGGTTCATTTGCTTCCTTTCTGGATTGTGATCGGGTCTGGACGGCTACCAAGACCACAGGTCTTTTGGGATTCCTCAAGTAGACATAACGACACCCCAATATCAGAGGGTAGATGGGTGCGTCGATCACTGCTGCTCTGATTACACCTTCCACATAGCGAGTTTTCACATTTATTCTTGCAATGGAATTGTCATGAGTGGTATATCCTTGGTCGCCCCTTGTATCTCCACTGTTTCTGTGGTATACTGATCTGGGTTCACCAAGTGCGAGCTCACGAAAGAATCAAAATCTAAACCGGTATCATAGAGGCACCTAATGGTGACATCATTGCATACAACATCCTCACAAACTGGGGGGTGATAAGGTTCCTGCTGTCCAGCAGGTTTGTCCTTTACTTCCTTGTTCCCCATTTTCATAGCAGCAAATCCAGAAGGTTTACTTTTACAAAATTTAATGTCATGTCCATCCCTCTTATAATATCTACAATATAATCTACCTTGATGAAAAGGTTTTTTTTCATCATTCTTTCTGTCATTGAAATGTGAGGTTTTATTTTTATAATCATTTCGAGGCCTATCAAAGTTTTGCTTACCTCTATTGTCAAATTTATTATAGTTTTGTGGGGCCTTATAATGATCTACTGGTTTCTTTTTGGTGCCAGCTACCTCTGCCTGGGCTGCCTGATACCTCTCAGCGACATTAATTATCTCACCCAGCCTCTCCGCGCCCTGTTCCATGAGAAACTTTCTCATGTCTGGAGCCATGGACTCTCTCAACTGTTCTATGAGTATCATCTCTTTGAGATCTTGGGTTTCCCCAAAGTAGCCCATTTCTCCATATACGTTTCTAACCGGGCGGAGAACTGGTGATAGGTCTCACCCGACAGTAGCCTGGCATTCCTAAATTTCTTTCTATAAAACTCTCCGTTCTTTTCGTATCTTAACAAAAGAGCCTGCTTCAACATGTCATAGTTGTCTTGGTCATCCCTGCTCATTTTGGAAAAAACTTCATAAGCTGTTCCCCGAAGACCTTGAGACAACTTTACACCCCATCTTTCTCTTTCTAACCCATAAGTAGTGGCTAATACTTCATATCTGCTCAAATATGACTCAATGTCATCATCCTTTTCTACAAAATAGTCTAGATGGAACCCCATGGCTGAGTTGGAGGCCCCCTGACTAGCAGTAGCATCAGAGGTAGAGGGGCTGTGACCATTGTCCGGAGCAAGGCCTTGCAACTCTAACTCCCTTAGTCGCAACTCATGTTCCCTCTGTAATCTTTTATCTTCTGCTTCCCTTTCAGCAGTCAATCTCTTTTCTTCTTTTTCTGCCTCTCTTTGCAGTCGTTTTTCTTCTGCTTCCCTTTCGGCAGTCAATCTCTTTTCTTCTGCCTCCAATTTTCTCTCCTCAAATTGGAGCCTCTTGATCTCAGCCTCTCTATCAGCCTCAATTTGTAACCTTTTAATTTCCCTAGCCTCTTCTACCTGCATTTTCCTTTCCTCAGCTAACCTATGTTCTTACCTAGCAATAAATTTATCACATTCTGAGGTGACATAGTCAATCAAGACTTGACCCTCCATATTCATTTCCCTGGCAGTCTGCACAGCCGCAGAGCGAAACTTGGCCAAATCTGCCATCTGATAAATACAAAATGTTCCAAATAAATTTCTAAAATAAATGCAAATTTACTTAATTAATTCCAGGTTCTGACACTTCATTAAATTCCCAAATCTTGGGCAATAGTAATTATAGGGATTCTCTGGGAAAATAGAATGTTGTTAATGCTAAAACCCAAACCCCAATGTATGTAGTACTAGGAGAAATTCAAATCCCGGACGAGCCCCCAATATATGTAGCAAGTTTAATTTGCTGGGGAGGTTATGATGTTATACCTAAAAGGAAAGAAATCTGTGTCTGTGTTAACCGTGTCAGGTCAAGCACATGTAGGCCCCTGACTCTAAAAGATGATGATGAGGTATTTGCAGGGAACCTAACGCTACCTCCCTAGATCTCACACGGTCACTATTTTGGCTCTAGTGTCTGGTGTATGATGTACCTAATGTCTAGGGGAGAAATGAAAATGATGGTACATAAACACAAAACACTTTAACTCACTATAAGGAATTGAATAAAACAATGGTTAAGGTTTTTCTTTAAAATAGAATATTTTCTTTTTACAATTTAATCTGCCTGTCCCACCATCTCTTTTGGACAGGTCTTTGAAAATGAGGAAAAGATAGTTTACATAAAAAGGATTAACTAAAATGTGTGAACACTTTGTCCGATAAGTATAAAGTCACTCTATCTCTCCTGTTGGTGTATTCACAGATTACAACTTTATTATCTAATAGTGTTTGTCACTTGTTAGGAGTGGCTGTAGTTTCATCACGCCCCATAACATCCTGGGTGTCGTGGAATATTCTAATCCACATATATAAATTATTAGGTAAATATGAAGCCTAACAAATAAAATAAATAAAGGAAGAAGAATGGTAAATAACAGTGCTGTCACAAGGAATGTACTCGAAATCCCCCTTGTTTTCTGCTTCGTCTGCAAATTGTAACGCTTTCACGTTGATAGTAAAGCTTACTGTATTATTACCCGCCTTCTTCAATGAAACGTGTGCTGTATTTCTTGGAAAAAACATTGAGAGACTGCGTAATGACCTAAATTAATCCTAACATTAATTATACTGCGTTACCAAAACGAACGAACAGATGGACTAAAGGATAAAAAGAGAAGGGAGAGGCAGAAAGCCGAACACTAAACACGCTTCGCGCGATACACAAATGCTGCCATCACGCGTGTAAGACTACAAGCACTAATTTTTTTTCAGACGGACAGTGATAAAATACACTACCCTTTCCCAGAGTTAGGTTTATAAATCATAAAAAACTCTTATTAGGAAAGATAACAATAGATGGGTTTACGGTTGAAAACATAACAGTACCCAGACAGCACATCTTCGAAACAGGAGGTAGAAGAAATTGCATATTTTGAACGCAGCCACGTAGCTCCTTTAAATTTGTATTTTTGGGTTCCTTAGGGCTTGCTGACAAATAATATGTAAAACGTTACGCAAATAGTCCAGGAATTAATAAATTATACCCAAAATAAAATATTGGGGGTGCCTGACAGCATAAAATCATTTCTGCTCATAAGATTTTTTTTTAACGTGTTTGAAAAAAATTTACGTTACAGAAATAGCCTACCATGTAAACTCCAAATTGATTGGAGCGCAACAAATGAAAGCCTAACCACGATTGGTCGGGCTATAAATACTATCTTGGTTGTTAGGGGAGACGGGGAAAGGTAACATTTTTTCAAACACTTGTCGAAACGGGGCTCATTGGTCAGACTCGCTGATATACACACTTGGGAGCGTTAGTTCGAAACCACTTGTTTAAATAAGCTTGATAAAGCATCAGTGCGTTGAAGCCAGCTTATATTTTGCTAAATAAAAGCCTGGAAGATAAGCAGATGGGAATTTGTGCCAGTTTGTGCCAGAATTCATTGCTAATCAACGTATCTGTGTTTATTCGTATGAATTGTGGTAAGCTTGAACCATTCAATATCTTTTAATGAAAATTGAATGTGAATTGTTGATTTATGCCTGTATATATATGTGTAGTTCAGTGGCAAACGTGAGGTAAAGCCTGTAATGCTCCAGCCTGAACAGAGGGTGTCGGAGAGAAGTAAAACGGCATGGAATGGCCAAACAGTACACTGACACCTGGATGATTGAATAGAAAGAAATAATGCTGGAATTGCAGAGGCGTAGTAACCATTAAGAAGGGTAATACTGGAATAAAGTATTTCAAATGAAGCTGACAGTTGGCCTAATGCTCTGAACTCAATGTTTGTGCTGTGTTGTGATCAGTGTAACAAGAGAGTTTAAGTTAGTTATGAAGTAGAAGGTACATCCTTCTTGATTTCAGGGACCGTGGTCTTGATGGTAGTGAGCAGCACCTGGTCAGAGCTTTGCTGAATCCAGAGTCGGACAGCATACTCCTTGGTCTTTTAGCTATCAGTGAGGTGTCTCCTGAGCCCAGAGGAGAATTCGAGCAGAGGAGTCCTTTCCTGCCGCCATCACGCCAGATAAGCGAATTGGCCAGCTGAGCTCAACATTATGTCCCCTCATCTTGAAATGACTTTGTAAAAATAATATTAAGAGGGGAAATTAATTGTCTTAATATCAGGAACTGAGAACATCTCCAATACTAATTTCCTTAAGACAAACTATTGAAGTCATGATGACAACTACCAACAGAGCTTGAACAAAACAAAACCAGTATTACCTCATACTACTATTACACAACTGACACACATAGGATATTTTTAATAATATATGTCACTACCAGATTCATATTAATACATTCTGTACATAACTTGTAATTTAAATTGATTGTGATTCCTGGTTCCCTTGTAGTTGAATCAGGACACACATATGCCTTTATGATAGAAATGAATACATATTGTTATTTGAAAAGTTACGAGTGTCTCCTGTAAGATATTCTCATAGAGTGTTATATGTATGTGAGTGTCACAGTGTTGTCAAGAGTAGTGGATTAAATTAAATTGTTTATCTGTCTGTTGTTGTGACTTACACTTCACCATACTCATACCCTAGACACATAACGTAGCATCACACTATTCCAGAATAATTCTGACTGAGATATATAGATATGTGGTAGCAAGTAAGGTTATCTATAATACACTACTCTTAATAGATATAGATACCTTCACAGCTGATCTCAGTCAGTACATTAAGTCCCCTATAAATATTTATAACATCCCACTTCACCACACTGGGTATGATTGAAAATACCAAAGTTTATTGTAACTGAAGTGTCAGATATACCCAGATGCTAACACATCACCTGGGATTCTTTGTAGAAGGATAATTCAGTATGTAGTTGCAGAAAATATAGATATCTCAACACGCACAAGCTCCTCCAGCTATCTGCTGACAGCATAAACGTTTTACCGCAGACTTGTTGGCGTTACACTCACTCATCAGGTTTCCTGTCACCGGCTGGTAACAGGAAATAAAACCTCTGCAATAAAAAGACACCCTGGCCTTTTTATATCTGATCACACTTTATTATTATTTTTTACATATGGTGGTATGGGGTCAGCCTCGCGTGCATACAGGTGCACTCGCCCCTAATTTTATATGACTCACACCTTGCTGTGACCACACCTCAGGTCTCTATGGCAGATACGCCACTGTACGTTTACATAGTTTTCCTCAATACAATAACGTGGAGTAACCACATCTCCTTTTGTATGATTTGCTCTTCTTTTTTAAATTATAAACGCTCCAGGCATGTGGAACAGTGTTCATGGAACACGGAGGCTTACTAACATATTCTAATACAATAATATTAAAACAAAATCATGACAATATACCACAGTTAGATACAGTTCAATGTGAGGACTCAACAATGTCTGCTCCCGGCATGTCCTTCACTTTTATCAATAGCAGTATCTAACTTTGGCAGTTGTAATAAACATATTAATACATAAAGCATTCTTACCACAATTTCACAGAAATATATATAACAAATAACGCTGACTTGCAAAGAATGGCCTCAGTTTTTCTCTGCCCTGCCCAGACTGCGAATTAATTCTTTATTTTATAAATTAACACAGCTGATCTCAGCGTATTTGATAGAAAAGGTTTTAGTCAACTGGCGATGAGCATTGAAAGCTTTTTGCTAATATCTATTAGTACTGGCCAATGGAAAACTTGCGACTACCAGAATTCAAATGTAGTTTTTGAAAAACAAAAAAAAATTCCAAACAACTCTGTGTCTGGTAGTCGATTGGACAGTCTGCGTTAGTTATGCCAATACAAAAAGATGTTTAGTTTTGGTTAACATTTACCTACCGCTCCCCGTTTACTCCTATACTCTTTTTACCCAATCGGATTTGAATTTACTCCAATGCCTCTTTCTAAGCTGGCGTCCCCACTAACGTTATGAAAAAAACAAGCAGGAACCACAGTCTGTCCGTCTTAGTGTTATTAGACATATAGTATTATCTCAATAACTTGGCTAATAATTGGACTACCATATATTTTAAAATATATTTGGGCTCAGGAGATACTAAGCTATAATAATATATGATTTTTATGGTCAGTTTCATTATTGTTTAGATTTTCAATTTTGTCACTGTCAATCGTCAAATATAAATTTTACACAAGTCGGCCACCTTCCCCCTCTCATCTCTCTCTAGAATTTTTATTCAAATAACTAACTTGTTGGAGTGACGTCAGAAATACATTACTCGGCGAGAATTTAAACTGTCTGTGTGTATATATCATCGGGCCAATCCCACCGCGTGTCAATCGAAGCGGGGTTTTGCGCGGCGGGTGTTAGAATTGGCGTTAATTATTACTGTTGTCTCGTGTTACACTACCAAAAAATGTAAGGATTACTACTATTAGAGGCATTAAAGTTAAAGTATTACGTTAATTCAGACAGTAACTTGGCAGCACATTTCTGGCAGATCGTTAATTGCAAGTCTTGCAGCAGTCTCTATCAGATCGGGCAAAATGTTAAAAATGTTTATAGTACGTCACAAGGAAAGCGAGTAGGTTTAAACGGCGGGATCGTTTCTAAGCATTACCATGGCACAAAATTCAGCGCGATGGTGGCGTGTGAGATGCTTATAGTCAGACACATACGGGTGGGGTTATTTATTATCATAGGACTAAAATCTTACTGACATGAGCGATTATCTCGCAGATTTTACTACATCAGTTATGCAAAGAATTATTTGAAACTCCATCTTTCGCACATTTTAGCTGTGAAGTTAAAATAAACAAAAATTAAGAAAATATATTAATAATCTGTATAAGATCTACTAACCTTCTTTTCCCTTCGCAAAATCCTTTAAGAACACAATTCATCATAGAACTGAATTATATCCACTCTGAATAAACACGTGTATTTAGGCTAGGCGTTTTTGCGTTTAATCTCTTCCTCACAATATACAAACTGAACTGTTTCCTCTAGCAAGCTACGCGGTATTATATTTCTGCAAGTCCAATATGGGTTTCTTGTACAGCTCCGCCCATTGTCGCCAGCATGCTAACATGTCCTCTTTGTGGCGCCGCCTATTGTATTACAGTACATGCCGGTTGCTTTAAACAGCATGAGACGTTTTCACCTGGCCAAGCTGGGCGTCCAATGTGGTGACCCGGCTTTTTCCTCTGGCCAAGCTGGTCGTCCAATGTGGTGACTCGGCCGAGCAACAAAGATAACAACAGTCCAAAGAAATCGTATAATGCCCAGATGTCTGATTGGGATGACCAGATGTGTTTTCACCAGATTTATCACGATGCAATGTGGGCTTCAAACGATAATGTCAGGTATGGGGACTCAATCAAAGGACTTTATTTCCCCCGATGAAAGAACAAATGCGGTTCTTTAGATACCGGTCGCGAGTAATCACAACGATGAAGTATCAAATGTGGGATAGCAAATGTGGGATGAAAGAGCAAATGTCGGAGAAAATACAATACGAGAGATGTAGGAAAAGATAGAGCAATAAGACCTTTGTGCTCGTTTATCACACCATCATAAGAACAGCTATGCTTTGGACCCCTGAAGGAAAACGAAAGAGAGGCCGACCAAAAACAACCTGGCGGAGGACTGTGAGGCTGAGATGCAAAGAATGAACCAGAGATGGGGCACTGTACGAAGGATGGGCACCGACCGAGCAAAGTGAAATCAATTTGTTGTTGCCCTACAAGACGCCACTAGGCGTGATGGCCACTGACTGCTTGACGGTCGGCGGCTAAGGATCAAAGAAGAAGAAGAATAAACATTTATAACATATAAGGAAGGGAAACCCGAGGCCTGTAAACGGTAAATTAATATGAAACAAACATAAAGGTATGTTTTCAGGCACTCGTAAGAAATAAAGAAGTAGAACACTAGACAACAGAAAAACAACAGACATGAGTGGCTTACCCAGGATTTGAACACTGGACCTTCCGTGCGACAACCCCGCCTAGCTATGCAACCGAATCACACTATCCCCTCTGCCATCTACGCATCACCAAAAAATGATGCTTTGATGACAGGTCAATAGTGCGAACCGAAAGACATAACACCGGAAAGTCCACCATGGGCAGTACGGCCTATTAATGACGCAATCACTTCTGTTATTTCCCTATCAGACAGCATAGGCCAGTCCACACAAGACAAAGAGACCTTAATACTGAAAGTGATCCTGAAGTATGTTAGTGCGATTTAAAAATCTACAGCATTTTTTTCTGTGTAATTCTTCCTTTGGAAATTGTTGAAATCTATTCATAAAGCCAAATAAATCATCATGTCACTGTGTTATGACTGGTAATGGCAACAGACGGAGGTCATCTCTTGAGCTTTTCTGGTGCTATCTGTCAGCTCCATAGGTTTTGGCGAAACATTTTCTTATGTATTACCATTTCCCTAGGCTCTCTCTACAGTGGACTTTGAATTAGTTCTTCTCAAATTCTTATTTAGAGCACCATTTTGTTTCGGAAGCTTTTCTTGCTTTGCTTATTTTTCTTTAATATTTTAACTCCGGTATTTTCTGCCACCGTCTCCAGCTCGCTTTGATTTAGTCATTTTAATAATGCCAGAAGGATAAAGGCGAAATACTAAGAACTATTAATGATCGCATGTTAGAGAATGACACTGCATTAGACGTATCATCAAGGTTAAGAATGTTGGAATTTGACATCAAACGTAAGGCTAGTAGAGATGGACGTTTGAGAGGATGCATCCGTCGTGTATACAACCAGCGAGCTACAGGAGCAGTAAGCATTCACACTCTTCGACATATACTGAAAGAGACTGAGCACCTATGGGCTTGCCCGGAGTGCAATAATGTCGATTCTGTTCAACAATAACAATGAAGCCAGAAAAATAAATTATATAATTACACCAAAACACACACACATATACACATAATAACTAAACAAAAGTCCTGTTAATTAACCACCTGGGAAAACAGCACTATCAACCTTTGTTTGTTTTTTTTTTTCACTAGCGGCACTTGGGCTTTCAGCCCTTCGGCCCAATGACATGTCATTGCGTAGTGTGATTCGCTTGTATAGCTAGGCGGTGTTGTCGTACGGAAGGTACGGGGTTCAAACCCTGGGTAAGCCACTCATGTCTGTTGTTTTTCTGTTGTCTAAGTGTTCTACTTCTTTATTTCTTACGAGTGCCTGAAAACATACCTTTATGTTTGTCTAATATTAATTTACTGTTTACAGGCCTCGGGTTTCCCTTCCTTATGTGTTATTAATGTTCATACAATACCAGAAACCTACCCTCTGTTCTATACTACTGTCCTTAAGTCTTCTATCATTTACTGGACACAGTATCAAGGTCTTTGTCTTGTTTGGACTGACATATACTGCAGAATAGAGGAACAACAGAAGTTATTGCGTCATTAATGGGCTGAGGTGCCCATTGTAAACTTCCGGTGTTGTCTTGTGTTTCGCACTGATGACCGGTCAGTAAAGCATCCTTTTTTGGAGATGCCTAGCTGGCCGTGAGGTTAGTGTGATTCGCTTGTATAGCTAGGCGGTGTTGTCGTACGGAAGGTACGGGGTTCGAACCCTTAGTAAGCCACTCACGTCTGTTGTTTTTCTGTTGTCTAAGTGTTCTACTTCTTTATTTCTTACGAGTGCCTGAAAACATACCTTTATGTTTGTCTAATATTAATTTACTGTTTACAGGCCTCGGGTTTCCCTTCCTTATGTGTTATTAATGTTCATACAATACCAGAAACCTACCCTCGGTTCTATACTACTGTCCTTAAGTCTTCTATCGATTACTGGACACAGTATCAAGGTCTTTGTCTTGTTTGGACTGACATATACTGCAGAATAGAGGAACAACAGAAGTGATTGCGTCATTAATGGGCTGAGGTGCCCATTGTAAACTTCCGGTGTTGTCTTGTGTTTCGCACTGATGACCGGTCAGTAAAGCATCCTTTTTTGGAGATGCCTAGCTGGCCGTGAGGTTAGTGTGATTCGCTTGTATAGCTAGGCGGTGTTGTCGTACGGAAGGTACGGGGTTCGAACCCTGGGTAAGCCACTCACGTCTGTTGTTTTTCTGTTGTCTAAGTGTTCTACTTCTTTATTTCTTACGAGTGCATTAAAACATACCTTTATGTTTGTCTAATATTAATTGAAATTACAGTGTGACACGCAAATACCAAAAAAAAAAAAAAAAAAAACTCAAGGAGTTTTAATCCCAAATGTTGACTGATGGTGTATAATGGGACAAATGATTTCCATGATAATAATTCGTCAATTATTAATCGATTGTCCCCAGATGAGTAAGTTTAATCATCTAGGAACAGACTGTTGTCTACTGAATAAACGTTGACAAATTTGGCGAAAATCAATTTATCCGTTCTTGAGATATTTTTATCACACACATGGGCATACAAACGGACATGGGTCTTTACAACATTCTGCACTTCGCGCAGTGTAATGATTCGACCTTCTAGCTATAAACTGTATATGCCATATATATATATATATACATATATACCATTGTGATGATGTACATTGATACACCGATAGAATTATTAATTGTAAGTATAAAAATAAGGTAGAAATGAAAATAGTGGAGTTATGAAGTTTCGTCTTCACCCACGCCGCAAGCGCGTTGATTTTAGCAGACAATATTGTGGAATAGATAGTACCATCGTTTTCTAGTGTCCTTGAAAAACTATTTATATACATTGTGACCCGAAAAGCCTATTCGTTCAGACGGGAAAAGAGGGGAGAGACAGAAAAATGATACCGTCTGCACGCGTGGTTTGAATCTAAAAAACCTAGCGAAAACGCGATAGTGTCGTTAGCAGTTTGAAAATACGACACAAATTCAAAATATGTTCAGCAATTGGGTCATGTAAACAACCTTAGCTCTTATAAAACTGACGTATTTCTGACGTAATTCGGGAGACTGTCGTTTTTAGTTTGAAAATAGCGGTAGAAAGAAGTGAACAGGTGGTAGTTTATAGATTTCAATATTATTGAAGACTAACATGGAAAAAATTATAGAATTTTGAACCATTATACATAGGCTCATAAAACTTATATATTCGGGTGCCATAGTGTCTCCTGACAAAAAATATGTTTTCATTTATCCTATAGTCCAACTAACAGCAAAGATATGGTCATAATACTAGACAGTCACAGACACATTGACTAACACACTAGTGTTCTAGCATTCACTATCGGTAACGTATTTTTGCACGAGTTGTTGAAAAGAGGCATGAGAGGGTAGGGCAAAGTCCAAAAGAGGGGAACGTTAGGACTGAGAGGTAAATGTAATACGATTTGGAGGGGAGTTTGAAAGGGGGAAAGATATTATGGGATGGCTCAAACTGAATATTTTTTTTGTAGAGTTAGGCCAAAACTAAGTCTATTTTTGACGAATGCCAAGTTCGGACGGACAGACCGACAGAGGTACACTAACATTGGACCGAAATTGGACCTTAGTTTTAAAAATTTGAATTGACAAACTTAGTAGTTAGATCTCATTGGTCGAAACAGTTTAGATTACTGGGAAAGTTGAAGGCTCGGTGCCATTTTCATGAAGACTGTTCACAGAAGCAGGACGCTTGAGAGCTGAGAAGTGTGACGTGCCTTGAATATAGATATAATTAATAAAAAGTATAAGGGCGCCATAGTCCAGCAAGCAGTACATCTGAGGTTGTGCTAATTCAACGTTCCTGTGTGTATTCACTGAATTGTGGTAAGACCGAAATTATTAACATTATTTATACTATTAATTACGTTGTTTGACTTGGGTAATGAAGAAAACATTACGACTGTAAGTAAAGAAGTCATTAGTAGACTTATACAAGCCTATTTGTTGCTCCACCATGTTATCAAGCTACCAGAGAGGTAGTAGTAAAATATTTATAGGTTGTCACCAGGAATCACATCACCTATCACATTGTATGGAAAAAGATCATTGAGAATAGCAGAGGCGTTGCAGACATTAGGGAGAGGAATATGAAAACTTGTACAAAGTGTTACCTCATTTTATGGAGATGTGCTGAGTTGGTCAGAGAGATCTGATCCAGGTCTTTTAGGTTAAATATAGTATTGTTTGTAAAATTGGTGGATTAGGTATTATGCTAAGACAGAACATAATTTTCATGTTACAGGATTTTTGTCTGGCACTAGTCAGGTGCCAGATTCCTGTGTGAAAAAGTTACTCCAGCAGAGATAGAGGTACTCGCGGCCTACCCTATTACTTGTGGGACAAGATCAACAGTGGCTGTTGGCAGATCATACATCTATGTTCAATCCTCCAGTGCCAGATAAGTAAACAAGCCCTGGCACGAGGAGAATTTATCAACTTTTCCACTTCATAAAACCTGAAAAGGAAATATAAATAAAGACTATCTGTCATGAAGTAAAGTGTATCAAGAGAAAAGAAACATTGTGACAAAGACTGGGCGTGATGTTAACACCCCAACAATCCAGCTCATAACACTTTAGAAATAGCTAGAAATTTTACAATACCATAAAAACTACAATATATATGATTAAGGACAAATTGTCCTCTTTTAGTTAATTAAGTATGCCTATTATTTATGTATATATTTAAATTGATCTCATGTGATTTGACAGTCCTAACCAAAAGAATCTTAGGTATAGGACTAATAAAGTTATAGAAAAAATTGTATATTACTAACTTTTAACAACCGGTGTTGGTTGATTTGATCACATAGACTTTAATATTTGTTTGTGTGTGTGTGTGTATTACGGTTAGTGTTAAATTATCATCACACCACACTTGCATAACCCTAGACATTAGACGTAGCTATCATACATACTAGTCAAGAATAGGTCTGATTGAGGTCATAAGGTGGTAGCATAAAGGTGTCCTGATAACTCAACCCAAACTTTGTTATAATCAGGGACCTTCACAGCTGACCTCATTCAGTACAATAATACTACAGAACAACAACATTGCATAACATCAAAACCCACCACAACCATTTAAAACTGTGATTATCAGTTATACTTTACCTGTAAGGGTAATTAACGTTTCTTTACTGCAGCACTTTTTCATTCAGTTGTTTTTTTAATTCAAAGCTAAGTAACCTGAATTAACTGAAACTGTAAACGGCTACACGTCGTTAAGTTTGTAACTGATCAAAAAGTGAAGTATTGGAAACAGGGTAGCGCCTAGCAGTATGATACGGCGTTCCGTTTATATATTAACAAATAAAACGGTACTGAATCAGTTTTAAAATAAACAGTGCACAGGAAACAAGGGACGTTTCGGGTTTTACCCTTCGTCAACCACAGTCACAAACAGGCAAACAAGGATAAGAAATATTGATTATAGACAACAAATACGTAATACAATAAACACAGATGAAGAGCAATAATAAAGCAAAAGAAACTACAAAACCAAAACGAATGAATAAATACAAGAAATTCAACAATCAACGAAAATCAAAAGAAGAAAATGGAATAAAAAGTCCTGCTATAAGACTCTCCGCTGAAAAATCGGCCAAGCAATGAACAATTGTCTCAATGACGTCCCACAGCGATGAATAAAAGTGACGTCATAAAATTACGGATGTAGAAACGCAAAACTATATAAAAGAAAGATCGTGAAAAAAGTGACCAATAAAATAAAGAAGTCTGAAATACAGGAAAGCCAATCAATAACAGAGTCACACAAAATTATGTTGGTAAATTAATATGAAACAAACATAAAGGTATGTTTTCAGGCACTCGTAAGAAATAAAGAAGTAGAACACTAGACAACAGAAAAACAACAGACATGAGTGGCTTACCCAGGATTTGAACACTGGACCCTCCGTGCGACAACCCCGCCTAGCTATGCAAGCGAATCACACTATCCCCTCTGCCATCTACGCATCACCAAAAAATGATGCTTTGATGACAGGTCAATAGTGCGAACCGAAAGACATAACACCGGAAGTCCACCATGGGCAGTACGGCCTATTAATGACGCAATCACTTCTGTTATTTCCCTATCAGACAGCATAGGCCAGTCCACACAAGACAAAGAGACCTTAATACTGTGTCTAGTACATGATAGTAGACTTAGAACAGTAAGTACAGGACAGAGGGTAAGTTTTTTTGGTATTGTATAAACATTTATAACATATAAGGAAGGGAAACCCGAGGCCTGTAAACGGTAAATTAATATGAAACAAACATAAAAGTATATTCAGTACAAACATGTCACGTCCGTAAAGTTAGCAAATTTAGATAGTTATATGCTGATCGAGAAAATGGGGGCACTAAAGTCAGTTCTTCCATATCTTAGCAAGCCGTTGAGATTCCTGAAATTCATTGCTTTGTCTGAAAGAGCTAATGGATTTCCAAATTTTGTTTTATTGCTCTATACATATTTTTGACAATTCCTGTCACAATGGCGTCAGGGGAAAAGAGATTTCACAAAATAAAATTAATTAAATCTTTTCTATGGTCAATCATGCTTCAAAATATACTCAACAGTCGTGTAATATTATTTGGTGAGTGTGGTGAAACAAATAACGTTAAATTCGACTCAAAGAAATTGTTTATGGAACAGAAAGCAAAAAATATTTATGTGTAACTATAGTTCTATCGTAATATATTTTATGTCATGATAGGAAACTCTTTACAGAGCGATACAACAGGAAGAAATCTGATCATCAGAAGAAGTCCCCCCATCCGACAAGTGTTTCGTCCCGATTACTCCTTTACACTCTAATGGGGGAGGGCCCACTTGGGTCATGACTCCCAAGCGTCTCAGCTTCCTGTTGTCTTGTATCGAAAATGAACCCATTTCACTTATGGTAGCAACTTTTAAATCCACAACGCCAGCCGCCGTGGAGGCAATTGTGAAAGTAACAAAGAGAAGACTAATTATTCCGTTCGTTCCGTCGCCCTTCACAACTAAGGACACACACTGAGACACTAGCGCGCAGCCGACGATCCTTAGCCCCTGAAATTGTGTACCTGACACTCCATATAGTATACATCGCCTGTTGCCCCAGAGTCGCAGCCCTTTCACTAGTACACCAAAAAAAAAAAAACTCAGCGTTGTGGACTTAGAAAAATTTTGGTGTTTTCTGTACCGCAGCGTTTATTGTCACGATTTCCATTGCCCATTGCGGTTGTTCCACAGCCAGCCTGATGCCTTTTCGGCAGTTTCACTAAGCCTCTTCAGTGCCCTTGTTCTAGACTGTCCCTTCAGCCCCAACTGTTTCAATAAATCATACACTGATGCAGCCACAAGCCCTCTTGCGCCCACTTCAACCGCCATGACCCTTGCACTGAATCCATCGTGTCTCAGATCCGCGGCCAGATCGCTATACTTGGCCGCTTTGAATGAATGTTGCTCGTCTAATCTGGATTCAAATGGCACGGTCAGTTCAATCAGTATGACCTGAAGCGTTGCTGAAGAATGAATCACTATATCCGGCCGTCTCCGCGATTTTCTGATACTCTCTGGATATGTCCCCCGTCCAGGTAGGTCTACCGCCATCTCCCAGTCGTTTGCACAGTCAAGAAGAGATGGTAAACTGCTACCAGGTTTACTCGGTTTGGGGTGTGCTGACTTTCCTGCCCTCAGAAAGTATGTGTTTGCGGTGTCTGGCTGGACTTTGCTATTCGCTTTCATTCTTGCCTGATCTATTGTCGCAGCAAGCTCATTTAGCACTTTGTTATGGCGCCAAGTGTATCGCTCTTGCCCTAATGCCACCTTACACGCTGAGAGCACGTGTTCAAGTGTCTGCCTCCCCTGGCACAGGGGGCACTGCTCATCATCCGACTTTCCCCATTTCACAAGGTTGGTGGCCGACGGCAGCAGGTCATACATTGATCTAACCACGAAGCTGAGCCTAAGAGGTGCCATATGCCATATATCATTCCATGTCAAGGACCTCTGCAGGGCTTCTTACCATGTAGTCCATTGGCCTTGTTGGACCTGCTGCACTGCTTTTTGCAACCTCTTATCATTCTCAGCTCCTCGTATCTCCTGAACTACCATGTCTCTGCACTCCCTGCTTGATGCCTTGGACCACCAGCGGATGTCACCATGCCCAAATCCCCGTCTATTCGTTTGTGTGTATCCGATTACCTCTCTCAGTTTGAGTGACTCTTCAGCAGCATCAACAGCTTCTTCCACTCTCCACTTCCTTCCCGTTTTCAGTGTGGGCTGAATGGACTTAACCACGTCATCAGCTGACTCGCGTAGCATCATTGCAAGCCTTGCTTTTCCAACGTTGTACTCTTCAACAACTGACTTGAAGGGAAGCATAAGTTTTGACTTTTTGCAGTACAGTGCTACATCTGACAGACCTGGTGGTACCCCTAGCCATTTTCTCATGAACTTGTTGACCTTCTGCTCTATAGCTTCCACTGTACTTGTGCTTATTTCATATATAAGCAGTGGCCACAGCAACTTCGGTATCAACATGAACTGGAGGCACCACAGTTTGAACTTTCCCAGGAGTCTGCTTTGGTCTATGATCTGCCATTTCTATTGTCTGTTGCACTGCCTTCGAGTCTTTTAAAGAGGCATCGTACACCCTGCCAAGACTTTTAACAGGTTCCTCAATGACAGTAGGGATTCTTTGGCTGGAAACCGTGAATATGACCTCTGCTATCTTCCCTTTCCTGACTGATAGGCTTCTCGACTTCTTGGGTTTGAAGCTCATTCTGCACCAGCTGACTAGTTCATCCAGGCGTGCTAACATCCTCCGGGCCTGATGTTCATCTGATATCAGAATTGTTGTGTCATCCATGAATGCTTTGAGCGGTGGCATGTGACACATTCCACCGAGCTTTGGGCCTATAGCCATTCCTTCAGCCGCATTGAGGATTACCTGCATTATTATAGTAAAATAATTATAGACACCGTTTTCTTTTTTATATAGTGTAATAGCTTATATTCCTGATATCTATTTTGAAGAAAAAAATTACAGCACGGGGGCCCAGCCAGCATGGTCAAAAACTATTATGCCAGCAATTACTATGGGCCCTGTAGCTAAACAGGGCCAAACTCTCTGTGTATTTTCATTTTGAAGGAATTAACTGTAGGACCCCCCCCCGCCCCTTTTCCCTCCACAAATTATGCTTCACATGTACATTCGAGTTTCCAAGATAGATAGTGAAATCTGACATAGGGATGGTGTCGTAGATTAGTGATAGGGGAATTAAGACTTGGGTTGGTCCCTTCTGAATAGAATAGAACAGGTGATAGCTCAATGAGAGGTAACGTAAAGAAAATAGATTTTCACGAGTGAGATGGTGGAAACTATTTAGAATCTGTCCCTGAAATCGAGAAGCCTCTCTCTTTCAGCCTATCTCTACAACAGAACTTAGTTGGTCAGACAGTCTAATAGAATATATATATATATATATATATATATATATATATATATATATATATATATATATATATATATATATATATATATATCACCACTCACATACACACACACTTAAGTGGCGACAGTTAGACGCACAGACGTGAACACTATAACAATGGAATATATATATTTTGGGACGAGCTGACCGACACACTTGAATAAGTTTATGTAAATTTTATTTATCATAAGAAAATTCACCACAAGCATAAATTTAGAATATCAATCACATATAAATATACATACACATAAGTTAAGGAATTACTAAAAGAATAGACCCACAGGTGTAATCCTTTCCCCCTCTGTTCAGCCCACGATCGCGTTAGAAGAAAGTTATAGCCCCAAAGAGTCACAGATTTAGACGCTATGGTCTAGGATTTCCCTCTATCGTTAAGAACAGAGTTGATACATTAATCTATTCTAAGAGGAAACAGCATTAGAAATACTTGCATAACAAAAATACAAAGTGGGTGTCAGAATTATACAATGAAAGAATCCCTCGTGCCTGCTTTCATTCTACTCATTCAACAATGGCCACTGGCTTTCGTTCTTACATACAAACTGGACTTTTCCCCTTCGGGCGCAATCATAGGACACACATTCACAGCACATCCAGTGTTCTGTTAGCAAAGACAACCCCAGCTCTACAGTGACCGGTTAATTCCAAGACTCCGGGGAGCGTTATCTTCACTGTTTATATTTTAGGAGTACTGTTAATGTCGCTAGAATCAGTTCAGGTAAGAGATGCCACAGGGCTCACAGTGTCAGAATTCTTGAGATTTCCTGTACTTCGGAAATGTCAGGTTGGTAACTTCTCTCAGTATAAACTTCTTTGATACACCACAAATGATCAAAAGTCGGGAAAGTTAAATGTTTGTAATATGCGCCACTTTGGGCTGAATGTAAGTGAGAGTTAGGGAAGAAATATAATCTGGCTCGATAGGCCTAGTTACTGCATTTAGCCTTAAAGTTCGTGAGATGGGTACTCTGTCTTTTTTCTGGATGCAAACACAATGCCAGACAGGTTGTAACTTGTAAACCCAAGTATTTAAGTGCATACATGTTTATTCTAGGTTATTATCATATATACTGAAAACCGCTGGTAGATTTTGGGCTTGACCCAAATACTGTATAAAAGGAAGAGAAACATACAAAATACTTAACCATAACAGTATTCACAAACCTATCCTACCTCGCTTAAAATGATATATTATATTCACTTCGGTTATTAACTTAAATTATAACATACAAGCTTATGACTTGTCTCATCGTTTAAAACTTCCGTGAAATAAATTCTAGTCATTTAAAAACAATCATCATGAATTAGAAATACATACGTATCTCGTCAATACTCAATGACGAATCAGTGCATTACTTAGATGGTTAAATTATTCTCTGACTGGTTACTAGCAGTGAATAAAATTTATATTATAGTTTAGCTAGAAATTATTATTTATTCTGCTATCCACTGTAACGCAGTAAAACTTAGAGAATTATCAAATGACCTAACTGGCAAAAACACTCTGCACAAAAATCTAGTGAAAATATAAATCGAACTAACAATTCTATCACTCGACAATACTAGTCAATATATATTACCTCCAAACAGAACTTCTTAAGACTATTTTCCAACGCAAACTGAGATTTTACTTAATAAAGTAATCTAGAAACGCCGCTAGATATGTCTAGAGAAACTGCGGAGTCTGAATGAATTTGAGTTAGATTTCTGTGGTATATATATCTCTCTCTGATGAAAGGAAATAAGTTAATAGTCCACCGAAAAACCAGACCTAACACCTACAGTAAATTCTCTGTTTAGATTCCAAGATGAAAAGAAATCTAGCCACTAGAGCCGAACCAGAACTCAGGCAAATCGAAATTTGACCAGACCGTGTTTAATTACTTTATTACTTCCAGACGTGGTCACCGAGCGAAGCCCGTCTTTCATCTCAAATTCTTTCACCGTGAATAATTAACTCACAGGCGAACAGATTTCCAAGGGAAGTAATAACATTTTCTCATCTATGGTTCTCTACCACGATTACTCGATCTCTGGCGTTCAAAATTAAATGAAACCGACTCACATATGCTAATCAGGTCTGCTGGCAAACTCACATCAAAGAAAGATAGCGAACAGCAATTAAATGCTTGCTAAATAGAAAAATGAGAAAGGTTAGAATATGGGAGGAAAAAGTACCAATCGAATGTATGCGAAAGAAAGATAATACCAATCGAGCGTATGTGAAAAAAAGGCAAAAGAGCGAAAGCAAGGTAAAAGACAAGTGTAGAATAAAGAAAAGATATAGAAATTTATTAATCATAAATCTCTGTCACAGACGTCCCCCCTTTAAGATATGGAACTACTCCATGTCTACTTTATGGAAATAAATTTCCTATATCAGTAGCTTCCAGGTGCCTGTTATCTACACTCTCATCTCCCCCCTCCGTCTCTGTCCAATTCCTGCTCATGTCTGCTCCAAAAGTTTTCTTTCCCTGGAATGTCTTCCGTGCGCGCTTTAAAGAGTGTCGCCGCTTTTGACATCGTTGAAAGATTTCGTGTGTGTGCAGTGGAATTTCCCTGCCACTATCGTCATCTTCGTCAGTTTTGGCGAACGCCAGGAGATGTTCGGAGGTTGGCACTGGTCTTTCCAAGTATTTCTTTAACAGATTTACATGGTAGGCCTTCTCCTTTCCTTTAATTGAGATCTGGTAGTTAGCCTTAGAAATCTTTTAAAGGACGGTAAACGGCCCTTGCTATCCGATACGTAGTTTGTTGTTCCCGGTGGGAAGTAGCAACAAAACTTTCTCTCCTGCTTGTCATTCTCTTTCTTTCGCGACTTTCCTGTATCGGTTAGCGTGCTTTGCGCGTGCTCGCTTAAAGTTGGTCATTGCTAGGTCCCATCCTAGTTTTAACCTTTCCTTTAAATCCGACACATATTTACTGGCTGAGACAACTGTCTCATCAGCCTTCTGGTCTGTCAGCGACTGAAGTAAGGCTTCAAGCGGCCCCTTTATAGGTCTGCCGAATAAAAGTGTAGCTGGGGGAAATCCTGTGGAAGTATGAGGAGATTCCCTGTAGCCAAATAAAGCTGCAGGAATACAAAGATCCCAATCTTCATGTTTCACTTGTCCCAGTTTACTTAACATCATGTTGAGGTTTCCGTTGACACGTTCTACGAACCCACTTCCGGCCGGATTATAAGGCTTTATGTAGATGTGCTGGTTCCTCAAGATCTTAACTATCTCATCCATTAACAGGTTTCGGTATGGAGATCCGTTATCCGTCAACACTTGTTGAGGGAATCCCAACCAAGTAAAAATCTGCACGAGGGCTTCTGCGACATGCTTGGCATCCGCGCATGTAAGCGGTATAGCTTCTGCCCATAAAGTGCATGTGTCGACTAAGGTCAGGACGAACCTGTTCCTTCTTTTAGTCCTTTCTAAGGGTTCTAAAATGTCGATCACAACCCGTTCAAATGGTGTCCCCATTACTTGCATTTCACCCATGGAAACTGGTGGTGTCCGTTGCTTGGGTGGCACACGTTGGCACTGGGCGCAGGATTTCACATATCAGATAATATCAGTATTCATTCCTGGCCACCAATAATGAGTAGATATACGCTGATTTGTGGCGTTCTGTCCCATATGTCCGCTAAAGGGAAGAGAGTGCCCCATTTCTAAGATTTGGCTTCTGTACTGTTTCGGTACTAGGAGCTGATTAAAACCTTGTTCAGGCTTGCCCGTTCTGCGATAAAGTACGCCATCCTTAGAAAAAATGTCCCCGTGCTGTCTAGGGTCCTTAGCCATGGGCAGTTTCCTAAAGCAGGGTGCCAAGGTAGGGTCCTTTTGTTGCGCCTCTTTAAGTTCCTTAGGTAACAAATTAGGCGCAGGCTCCCGTTCCTTCTTGGTTTGCCCTCCTGTAGTTACTGCTGCCGCAATTGGCTCTTCCCGTTTCCCAATAAACACATATCTACCGCCAAGTATAACTGGGTAGATCGGGTCATCCATAACAGCTGCTTTGATCACACCTCTGACAAAATCAGTAGATCTCAACCAATGCGATGGGAAGCGCTGTAGGTGCATCACTCTTAGAAACTCCACAACGTTGGACGGTTTCTCCTGTCTCTTGACCGGGTTTGACCAGGTGCCTGGCGACAATGCAATCATAAGAAAGCCCCGTGTCAAATAAACAAAAAGTTGAATAACCGTTCAATATAACAGTACCTCGCGTTGAGGGTCTCTCTCCCTCCGGTTGAGAATCACTGACATTGATTCTACCTTGCGAAACTGTTAGCAAGCATCCGATGCGTTTAGGCTCGGTGTGCTCGCTCTCATCATTTGTCCCGTGCACAATGGTTTTCCCTTTGCCACCTTGTCCTTTCTGACCGAGCTGCCATGAAGGACGGTTGGGTTAATCAGACTGTTTATTGTTGGTGGGGTACTTGTTTTTGTAGAACTTAGACTTTCCAGGAGGGGGGTTTTGGGGTCCAGTTTCTCTGTGGTTATTTTGGTGAGAAGCGTGAGAAGATTGGTCTAGATTATTCTTTCGAAAAAGCTCTTCTGTCGGTTTACGTTTTGTGGCCGGCAGTTCGGCCAGCGCATTATGATATCACTCAGACTTTTCCAAAATGTCTTCCAGCTTTTCTGCACCTTGCTCAGCTAGAAATCTCCGGGTGTCATCAGACAAAGTGTTCTTTATCTGTTCGCATATAACGAACTCCTCAAGACCTTTCATAGGTAGAGGCGAGCTGTGACAGCTCCAGACACTTTGACAAGTATCCCTTCAGACGAGAAGAGAACTGCTGAAAAGTTTCAGAATTCTCCTTTATGCTGTTGCAAAACAGTTGTAAAAATTTTCGCGCATTCATTTCAAAACGCTCAAGTAAAGCTTTCTTCAGCACGTCGTAGTTGTCTTGTTGGTTGCTTTCCAGTTTAGAGTAAACATCATAAGAACCTTTTAGGGCCTGAGAAAGTTTCATACACCAACGCGACCTCTCTAAACCGTACAGAATGGCCATTTTCTCAAATTTTTCTAGCCACGTGTCAATCTTCTCATTAGGACAAGGGAAAGATTCTAGAGTGAAAGACAAAGCGGTGAGTTGAGGAGATTGAGTGTTAGAACGGTTAGTTAAGGAAGAATGAGGAGATGACTCTCCATTGCTGGAGGTAGAGGCAGCCCCACGGCTTTGAACCTATAGAGCTTTAAGCGCCAGCTCATGCTGTCTCTCATCCCTCTCCTTCTCATGCTGTCTCTCTTTCTCTGTTTCCTCATGCTGTCTCTCCTTCTCTCTTTCGTTCGCCCCGCGGATTTCCATTTCTTCCTCAATCTTCTTCTGCTGTAATAGACGGTCTTCTGCTTCTTTCCTCTCCGCCGCTTTTTCCTTCTGCTCCGCATCATATCTGTCAAGTTCGTCCCTGACAAAAGCTTTCGCTTCCTCTCCTTCCAATCCCTCTTCCCTTGCTTCCTCTCTGAGCATCTGCCTAAGCTTTGCACGCTCTGCCATTGTAAATAAGTGACTGAGACTTACTCGAGAAAGAAGGAAGAAAAAGGATACACTGGTTCCTTTCCACTTACGAGAAATACAAAAAATATTATTATTAAACTGGGAAACCTCCTCCTATAATATCTAACTATCGCTGCTATTAATGGCTCTAAAGGCTCTAAATGCAAGCGACTATGCCAAATAAATGGTAGTTAAGATTAATCACTAACAAAAATAAGTTGATACAGTGGAAACAAAACAATTATTGCATAAATTAGGAGAAAAAATTCCCTTAATTTTTAAATACACTACAAGTTCACCCCTGAAGTCAGATCGGGTAAGGGAGGCAATTAACTGGACGAAAAAAATAAACCGAACGCACTCCTTAACTTAGTTCAAAACACCTTCTGCTTCAAAAACCCTGTGATTGTTACACAATTAGTATTACAAAATCAATACATAACATATCTTCCGACAAAATCAAACTGTAACACAAAATGTATAATATTCAATACTGCTGTGGAAAAAAACACAATTTCTAATTGTGTGGTCAGCAATCCAATAAACAGATCGTTTGTCTAGGGGATAATATTTTTTTTAAACATACTAAAACTCACGAGACATCACACTCTTACTCTATTTCAGAATAAAGAAAATTAATCCTGCAGACGAGCTAATATTTGTCGTCTCGTCTTCCTATTCTAAGTTCAAAAATCCGTCGGACGAGTACACATTTGTCGTTAGACGAGAATTTATGTCGACTTGCTCAGGATTATAGTTTATTTCCCGGAAAAACGAGCCCACATTTGTCGTAGATTAGTGATAGAGGAATTAAGACTTGGGTTGGTCCCTTCTGAATAGAATAGAACAGGTGATAGCTCAATGAGAGGTAACGTAAAGAAAATAGATTTTCACGAGTGAGATGGTGGAAACTATTTAGAATCTGTCCCTGAAATCGAGAAGCCTCTCTCTTTCAGCCAATCTCTACAACAGTTGGTCAGACAGTCTAATAGAATATATATATATATATATATATATATATATATATATATATATATATATATATATATATATATATATATATATATATATATATATATATATATAGCACCACTCACATACACACACACTTAAGTGGCGACAGTTAGACGCACAGACGTGAACACTATAACAATGGAATATATATATTTTGGGACGAGCTGACCGACACACTTGAATAAGTTTATGTAAATTTTATTTATCATAAGAAAATTCACCACAAGCATAAACTTAGAATATCAATCACATATAAATATACATACACATAAGTTAAGGAATTACTAAAAGAATAGAACCATAGGTGTAATCCTTTCCCCCTCTGTTCAGCCCACGATCCCGTTAGAAGAAAGTTATAGCCCCCAAAGAGTCACAGATTTAGACGCTATGGTCTAGGATTTCCCTCTATCGTTAAGAACAGAGTTGATACATTAATCTATTCTAAGAGGAAACAGCATTAGAAATACTTGCACAACAAAAATACAAAGTGGGTGTCAGAATTATACAATGAAAGAATCACTCGTGCCTGCTTTCGTTCTACTCATTCAACAGTGGCCACTGGCTTTCGTTCTTACCTACAAACTGGACTTTTCCCCTATCACCAATCTACGACAGATGGCACAGGACAGATAAGTAGTAAACCTCACAGGTCCAGGTGATAACTATTGAAGGAGAGCTGTGAAGTAAGTCACCTTCTCGCTTGATCTATCATATGCTCTATGGGTGTCTCTATCAATTGGTGTATGAATACAGCTCGTTTAATCTAGAAACCCTTGACTAGAGTGTATCATAAAAACAATTAAACCCCATAAAAAGTTTCTTAAAGATAGACTGAATAACTTCAGTTATATGACAGATGAATTCATTTTAAATAATTATACATTTTGGGTTTTCGCTGAATATGTTTTTAAACAAAAATATCACAATATAAATTACAAAGAAGTATACTGTCTCTTATTCGTCGCCATTCTCATCATTTAAAGTGGCTTAGCTTCTAGATAATGCTCGCCTCCCGTATATTATCTTCAGTGCAGTTCTGCAGGCGGATTTCTCTAATTGCTTGTGACTTCACAGATTAGGGCCAGGCGATGTTCCACGCTCGATGTTCTTGGTATGTTTTGTTTTAAATCGTTGTACAGACACTTCTTCTTCAATAATGCTCGCGAGCGTCCGTAGGTTTTGAAATCGTTTCATAGGTAGTGATTCTGCAATTGAGATCGCTCATTAGTGGTCGGTTCTGCGTTGTGCGAACCGCTTAGTCGTAGATTTCTGTATGGATTTTTTTAAGCCCTTGTGGGGGCGTAGAATAAGGTTTATTGATTTATATAGTGTACAATTTGTTTGATCTGCACCAACATTTTGATATTAGCCAAAAGGCCAACACTGTCTATCGAACGCTCGTCTGCAAACAAAGATAGTACAATTTTGTCACTCTTTTTTTTTCTTTTTAACGAACGAAGGAACTTTATTTTCAAAGGATTAAGAATTGAGCACGCAGGCCCGTCTAACATTCAGCACTTTTTCTCTCTCTCATCTTGCATACTGTATCCTTTCATTCGCACATATACTTTGAACATTATTTAGGCATGCAAAATTATAAAGGTAAAGTAATAGCATGCATTTATAAAATCCAATCATAATCAAATTTAAGTACCAGGGTATATTTAAAAAAACATAAAAGAAAGTAATGAGAAAAAAGGGGGATAACGACAACCAAACAAAATCTAAACAGTAAATTAGACAACCACTTGAAACATAATCAGATTAGGGTGGCATATAATAAGAACTCGTGAAATTGTTCGAAAAAACTGCTATTGACAGTGTGACGGTATTGCCTCCCCTGCTTTGCAGTAGTGGTCCAACAGTTGCCAAAACTCAAGAGTATCTAATATGGGTTTCAAAGGTATCTACCTTCGCACAAGATTACTCTTGGCAGAGATGTAGATAGAAGAAACAAAACGCTTCTATCTCCAGGGAGTATTAACAAGATATTCAGATAAGCGAAAACAATGCTGCTTTTGCTGAGCACGTTAATTCTAGAATCTGCCGACAACTTTTGTGAAGGAATTAAGCAATTATTAATTTCAGCTCGAGCAAGCCCCCACCTTTGATTTACTCAGTGGAATTCTTACTATTCGGGTATAGCTCTGTTTAGAGTGTGTGTAGTAATTTGACAGAGACAACTATGCAGTAACTTTAAAATGATTAAATCGAAGTTAAATTTGTAACATTACAAATAACAAAATTTAATAATCACTTTAGGTTTTAACAGTTTGAAAATAAATTGAATAGTTAACAAGAAAGGATTCATCATTGATAGATGATAGAATTCTTATGAAGGAAGTTCACTTTGGCAGCGAATATGTTTCACTTAGCTGCCAATAGTAGTTTCTGCTTCCGCTGATGGGTTCTGGGTACACTGCTCTCACTCGTCGCTGGTCAAGACTGAAGGCTCCGCACGTTCCTAGAACGTCAAGGAATAACGGCCAAGCTGGTCCTGCGTCTGTCTATAAGACCATCTTATGATGGCGTCTCGCACAACGTCAGTCCACTTCTAACTTCACTTGGTTCCAGAGATAGTACTTTCTGCTGGTACCACCAATAACTATGATAAAAAATACAAACGAAACGCTCTCCTCAGTATTGCGTTTCCCAACACATACTTGTCTGCCCCTTCTTCTGTTCTACCATCCCATTTATCTCAGAATTTACCCTCGATGAGAATTAAATTTAATCCCACGGGATAAACTTTTTTTTCATTTAAATTGAATAGCTTTAGCTTTACATTACATTTAAATGAAAAGGTTAATAATACAGACACAGTCTGTTTACAATTACATCTCCACTGACTGAAAAGTGTTCACAATATAAATTGAATATGTTTTCATTTATGTTTACACTGATTTAAAAAGTTTGAAACTTTCATTAATGTTAAAATGAATATTTTCACACAGACATTTACACTGGTTTACAGCTTGAAAACTTACATTAATTTTAAAGTGAATATGTTTATATGGACATTTACACTGCTTGAAATTGTAAGTATTAAATTTACATCATTTCTTTCATCTTTCCTTTCCTGATCCGTATGGAACTTGGGACTACTTTCTGCTTTTAGTTCTAATTAAGAAACTAGCAATAAAGTAATCACCACCCTGTGCAGTGGTGGTTCATGAATCATCATTCTATACGCTGAAGTTGCCAGCCTCAAATAACTTGGACATACACTAGCGATTTTCACATATTAAATTGCACATGGAAATATACATATATATGTTAGTTCACATGTTAGTAATGTAAGATGTAAAATGACAACTTACGCCAATCCTGGCTCACAGACCTTTTGCTCAGATGAATAAAAGAGACTTGAATCGGCCTCTTACACGCATCTGGGGTGTCGTTAATTTAATAAGTTCCCTCTCTGACTTCGTGTGTGGTCCTTCAGTTTCCTCAGTCCCGGTTTCCTTATTTAATATGAAAGAGATCTCTTGGGCTTTGAAAGTCCGTCCAAAATTCTCCAATAAAAGATGTCCGGTATGTTAAGAAGGAATTCTGAATTCTAGGCTTCACTTCTAGCAAACGATCTTCACAGTGGAATAACACTGAAACGTGTCAGAATATATTCCCGGTCTCCCACGCATCTGTTTGTTATGGAGTTAAATAAAACGCTCCAAGCATGTTCAAACAGGCGGGTGAAGGGTGTGATACTTTCAAAATATTCCACGTAAAATAAGGTGCGTACAGCAAACGGTCATGTATTATCATATATGGCAATACGATATACGATGCCTTGCGAACAGACTCGCGAACATGTCGTTAACCTCATATGACATCGTGTGTCAAAAGGAACAATTCATTACTTTATCAGAAAGTAATCTCTTAGCTGTGTCTGTCCATCAGTTGTCTCCCCGTATTCCCAGCTTTGCTGATGCGCGCACCC
Organism: Oreohelix idahoensis; assembly: GCA_024509875.1. Classification (NCBI taxonomy): domain Eukaryota; kingdom Metazoa; phylum Mollusca; class Gastropoda; order Stylommatophora; family Oreohelicidae; genus Oreohelix; species Oreohelix idahoensis. The sequence continues at coordinate 598,613 of JAMPIV010002868.1, forward strand.
GTCTTATCGGTGATTAGGCAGATAGTACTGGGCGATGTACGTGTTAATCTGCCGCGGTCAAGCTTGGTACAAGGGAATATTACCAACCTGCCTCTCGTAATATTATCTCTACCTCTCCCTGCAAATGTGAGGTGTTTATCATCCACAAGGAGAGTCAGACAACAAACAAGACACAATACACTGAAAGTAGTGGAAGAATACTTGAAAAATATACACTATGTGCTTCATAGTATAGAAAGAAAGAAAGTGCGACAATTGAAAGCACGTAATAAAATCAGTATCACAAATGCACTGATTACTGCCGGAGTGAAACAGAGATCAAGAGGGGCGCCCCATTCTGTCACAGAAAGACTAGGGATTTGGCGTGTTTTCAGCGTATGCGGAAGATTTTACCAGATGTGAGCAGCTTTTAGTGTCATAGCAGATACTGCCGTAGGGAGCGCATTGTTAAAGCCTTCACTATACGAGATCCAGCTTTATAAGGTAGGTAACCAGTTTCCTTCCTCCCTGACTTGCCTTCCCTAACTCAAGAGCAGAATCAGTCTTACTAGTTCAGTGGTTCCCAAACTTTTTTCTCTCGGCTACAATTTCGGAATGAATGTTTGCTCGCACCAAACCGATTTTTTTTATTCATGAGAAATACCTTAAAAAAAATAAAAATAAACTCCTAGCAGTGCTTTTTCATAACATAGAATCCAACTACTTTATAAAGTGATCATAGGACTTCCAGAAAGTATTCAAAATACAGCTACATAAAAACAAAATTCATTGACAAAATATACACATTCAGTGAGAGGAGTGTGCTTGTTTTAGTAGGGTAATTTCATTTATATTAGGGCTTATTTGAGACAAATAAACTCTCATCTCCTTATCAACACAAAGAATATATCAGTAATTTGAACTAGAAGAGAAAAAGCCAAGCCATTTTTTTTTCATAAATGTATCTTCCTAATTGACAAGATTTATTCCGGTGGCTGACCCATTATAATCAGAGTCCTTATTGGGATACCACTGTCATGAATCTGTGATACTGGCAGTTGGGGAAATAAGTCTTATACACATACAAGATTATTATTGCAATATATTTTAAGCCTAGAAATAAATTATTTGCTATTAACATTATTTCAGAAGGTGTTCTGTTAAATGACAATTATTCTCCGTTGGGATGTGTTTTCAGCCATGTGGTCTCCCTTTGGTACGAGAAGTTATATTTCAGTCAGCAGTTTTAGCGAACTATTTGTTAACTGCTTTTAATGTTGATAAGAACTAAGCCCCGAAAAGGACTGTAGCCTCTTTCAGCAGCCCTATAAAGGGCTAGTCCTGATAAAGACTGCTAGCAAGTGTAGCGCTTTGATATTCAGTCCTGAAAAGGACGAACATTATCTATTGCCAGCATGATGAGTTCTCTAAAAGGACTTGCCAGTCGCACCAATGCTGCCCGTACATTATTTGTTAGGTTACAATTCAGTTGTCTTGTCTGGTTAAGGTACCACGTGGCGATATAAAACATGTAGATCTATGTCAAATCATAATATATATTGTTAAATATTACTTACTTACTTAGTCGTTCCCCTTCTACCGTGAGGTGTAGAGGTTTGGAAGAGAGAGCGCCAGACTATCCTATCGGCTGTCTTCCTCCTGGCCTGGTTCCATTCTAGTCCTCGGTCCTTCAAAGATTGTCTAATGTTGTCTTCCCAGCGGACTCTGGGTCGTCCTGGGGGTCTGGATCCCTGGCTCTTTGTTTCCCATGCTTGTCGTGGTAGCCCGCTGGCTGTGGTAACCCTGAGCAAATAATTTGTCATGTTAAATATTACATCATTTTAAACATAATTCCAAGATATTTTACAATAACATTTGCTAAGCAGTTTATAACATTTGAAAACATACCCGTTCAGACACGACTTTACTTCGAGGACTGCATGACTTGTAGCTTAGCGCACACGTTCAAGTCACGTCGTCGCCTGTGCTTTGGTGTGAATTCGAGAAGTGAATGCAGTGAGTCCCAGCGAAATTTTTATACACTTATGGGTCTGTTTGACTGTCTGAGCTTCCAGTTTGATTGGTTCCCCTATGGTGAAAGAAAACTTTATACAGACCGATACAACAGGAGGCAATCTGATCGTCAGAAGAATTCCACCTCGATCAAATGTTTCAACCGCTAACTCTCCGCTACACTATAAGGGACCCTCTTGGATCATTACTTCCAATTGTCAGCCTCCTGTAGTCTTGTGCAGAGAATTGAACCCACTCCACTTTGATTGCAGCTTTCAACTTCACTCCTGTTTTCTGCAATCTGGAGGTAATTGGAAAAGTAACTCCAATGTTGAAAACAAATTACTGTCTTGAGTTCAATAGCCCGTTAATGTTGTTCCACAGCCAGCACGATGCCCTTTCCGCAGTTTCACTGAGCCTCTTAAGCTCTCGTTCTTGACTGACCTCTCAAACCCAACAGTTTCATTAAATCGTTCAGCGAGGCAGCCATGAGACCTCTTGCACCTTCCTCAAACAGCCATGACCCTTGCAGTGAACTATTCGTGTCTCAAGTCCGTGACCAGACCATTATACTTGGCCACTTTGAACGAGTGTTGCTCATTATTCAGATGGCATGGTCAGCTCAATCATTATAATCTGGTGCGATGATGAGGAATGTATGACTATATCTGACAGTCTTCGAGATCTTCTGATACTCTCTTGATATGCCCCCTAGCCCAGGTACGTTTACTGCGATCCTCCAGTCATTTGCATAGCCAAGAATAGATGTTAAGCTGCTACTTGGTTTCATTGGTTTGGGATGTGCTGTCTTACCTGCTTTCAAAAGTATGTATTTGCGGCACTTGGTCTGACTTTGCTATTCGGCTTCATCGTTGCCAGGTCTATTGTAGCAACCAGGTAATTTAGTACTCTGTTGTGGCACCATGTTATCGCCCTTGTCCTTCGACACCTTGCAAGCTGAGAGCACATGCTGACGTGTCTGCCTTTATCGGCACAGGGGCACTGAGCATCATCAGATCTTCCCCATCTGACATGGTTTGCGGACGATTATAGGAGGTCATACATTGATCTGATAATGAAGCTGAGTCTAAGAGGTGCCATATGCAGTATATCATTCAATGTCAAGGATTTTTGCAGGGCTCCTTCCCATGTAGTTCATTTGCCTTATTGGGCCTGCTGCACCGCTTTGTGCATCATCTTATCATTCTCAGGTTCTCGTATTTCCTGAATTACCATGTCTCTGCGTACACTGCTTGATGCCTTGGACCACCAGCGGATGTCACCGTGGCCAAATCCCCGTCTATTGGTCTGTGTGTATTCGATTACAACCTTCAGCTTCAGCGACTCTTGGGGAGCACCAACAGCTTCATTTACTTTCCACTTCCTTTCAGTTTTCAGTGTGGTCTGAATGGACGATCGAAAGAAAGTTTGTTCTGGTTTTGCTGCAGACTGTTCGCTCTTGACGACAAATGAATTGAAACATCCGCATTTGTCAATGGGTTTCAAACTTGGTGGAAGTTAAACCCAAAGGTGTCTGACCATGAGACATCTGAGCAACATCTCTCATACTTAGAGAAATGGAAGACCTTGAGATCAGGGTTAAAGCTTCAGAAAACCATTGACAAAGTCCATCAAGCAGAAGCAGACACGGAGAAAAAGAAATGGAGAAGTATTTTACATCGCCTTTTAGATGTAACGTTGATTCTGGCTCACCAGAATCTTCCTTTTCGTGGTCACAAAGAGAACATCTCATCAACAAACAAAGGAAACTTCCTGGAGCTGGTGGAGTTAATGTCAAACTATGACCCAGTTTTGAAAGAACATTTTGTAAGAATTCAACATTTTGTTCCATCAGGACGCGAGTAGCTTCGTATTTGTCTCCAAAAATTCGGAATGAATTCGTTTGTCTTTTGGGGAATTACGTCAAAGAAAATATAGTGGCAGACATCAAGAAAGCAAAGTGTTACCGTTAAACATCAGACTTGAAAGTGACAATTTTCTCCCCATATAATGGCCACCAGATTGTTACCGCTGTACTTTCTGGTAGGGGTGACTTATGCGAATGTTTTGTGTGGGCCGTCGCTTCGTTATAAAAATGAAGACAGGACAAAACGCAACGGTAACGACGGGGTCGTAAGGCTGACCAACTGGTAAATAGTAAATCCTGGACCCTTGGTTGGATATGCATGACGAGACGATTTATTATAATACGACGTTGACATCACTGACAGGAACAGTTCACAATATAGTTTGACAGTAAATATGTTGGCCTTTCTCATAATCGACTTGGACTTTGATTGACTTCGACGGCCGTTACGATACGAAGGTCAGCTGAAGTTCTTTGGCCACTAAGTTGTATGATGCATGGATTTACGAAACAACCATGTTAAAAAGCATGAGCATAAATATATATTCAATGACGATCTCACGACCTCTCCAAGTGTTGTATTGACACACTAACAATCGACACCACTGGTCGATTGAAGCTCTGCAATGACACTGTGCTGGAGGGTACTATATCTGAGGCGTGATATAGTTATGAGCCGATTATGGCTGAAAATCATACCATTTTAAATAGTATGACAAGGTTAACAACGTGGAACTGATGACAAGAACTAGACAAGTGCCAGTGGAACAAGAGATGAGAAGAAGACGATGGCGATGGATAGGACACACACTGAGGAAACCTGTTGATAGCATTACAAGGCAGTCCTTGTTCTGGAACCCCCAGGGCAAGAGAGGCAGAGGTAGACCAAGAAGCACATGGAGAAGAGAGCTGGAAACAGAGGTGAAAATGATGAGGAGAACATGGAAAGAACTTGAGATGAAGGCACGTGACAGGAGGACTTGGCATGTGTTTGTTGAAGGCCTATGCTCCTCTGGGAGTGAAGGGTTATGATGATGGCTGAAAATGCATAGTATAATCTTCTTGCCACGTCGAGCACAAGGAACATCATTATCACCTCACAGATGATCATACAATAAATCAAGGCCATGTCCTCCCTAGACTTGGGATAAGATCCTGGCCAAAATCACGTCTATTCGAGACGAAGGATGTAATAATTTGCCTCTAGTACTGTTGCTGTCGGTTTTGACGGTTTCATAAGACGTAAATCTATTTAATACTTTTGACGATCGAAGGTAGAGAACTGTATGTTAACTCTCTGGGACAGGTTGATTTGGGGTTATCTTCCCTGTGTTTATTCTTTGTGGTTGATCTGTCTTAAGATGGGGTTAACTGTTCTCAAATCTGTTCTGTCTACGCATGCGCTAGTTTTTAGCGCGAACCGAGAAGACTTCCGTCAGGGAGTGATGAGCTGTTTTCTGACCGGACAAGATGTCCGTTGTTTCTTCTCTGCATTATCTGGGGGAAAGAGAGTCTTCAGTGTAACTGTGATTTCAGTGATTCTCCCTAGAGTTATTCTGTTCGTCTAGAATGACGACAGTGGTTATTTGTGTATTTCTCGGATTCTGTCCAAGGTAAAATAAACTTTATTATTATGCCAAGATTGCAGAACATTTAGTATGAACCTGTGAGTAGCGCTCACAGTTCTTGAGATCCAGAGTCCATTATGTGTGCTTGACATAGCTAACTAAGTCTATTCGTCGAATTACTTTACAGAAGCACAATGAACGTATATTTATATGAAACCCGCATTATGGCGGTATGTTTAGGTATGGAGGATAATGCCTGCCTATAAAAATACACAGTTGTTCATCAATCATTATGAGGCCCGCCATTACGGCCTATATCTTTGAGCAGAAGAAGAAGTGTCTGGCGGGAGAAGCCAGATGAAGTCTTGACTTTATCAACAAGTTCACAGACTTCGATATTAAGCAACTATATTTGTCACAAGACTACCTGACGTGTTTAGTCAGGGGCTCTGAGCTACAGTATGAAAATATATATTATCAAGCCAACGTTACTAGCATCATACATACGAGCTATGCAGGATTGATTATGCTCGATGGTTATATGCATTACTACACATGAAATGTCCATGTTCCTTGTTCTACTGACTGTGTTGTCCGTCAACGTACTATTGCTGTAATAAATGTTGAAGAGAAAGTGTTGCGTGCATATTTTGACGCACATATTACAAAAATCGATATGGCTATTTAATATGGAAAAGATATAGACATTCATTCATTTGTGTATGAAAATGCTGTCTATGGGAAAGCTAGATAATCCATGATTGTTTTACCCTTTTGATTATAGGAGTAATCGTTCTTGATATTGATTCGGCGCATGGATATGACACCCATGTCCGTACTTATTTGTTAGGGCCAGAAAATAGATTAATTTGCTTATTATGTTTATGGCCTGAATTCATATGTATTACATATTTTGAGCACAAGTAGAATCAGTCCTATATTGTATATTTTGGATGGGTAGGCAGGACTATATTCTTGTTATGCCGCTCTAGCGGAAGTAGGAGTTGTCTTGACAAGTCGTGATGAGTTCCGAGGTACCGTTTACAATGGCGGTTACGCATTTTCCAGGGCTGGTACGTTCTTCGGTAAAAATGATTTATGAAGTGGTTTTTCTTCTGTAGGAGATCGTGTCTCTACTAGAGCTTGTGTTAGAGACTCTCCTAATGTACGGTACCATGTATGATTCGGACTCCAGGTAATTCCAGACCCTATTTTTGATGATCTCATGTCGGTTAGACCTAGCTGGAATTTTGGTGCTTCGCAACGCTAGGGTCATGTTTGTATCGACGAAGATGACGGGCTTCCATATAGCAGTTATGTCTACGTGAAGTAACTGGATTACTGTAGAACTGTTTGGAGGAACTTTAAGAAATTATTCTTATACATTTCAAATTAACTTTGGCTTACATATACCCTCCTATGAGTGAGTGAGCGACAACTCAGGAAGGCGGCCATGTTACATTCCTGTCATCATATTTTTGAATCACTGTCCAAAGAACGGGCATGTATCTTATTATTCGGACAGTGGCAAGGAGATCTCAATTTTGATAGAAACCCCTTATCGTGGTTTCATAATATGATATAAACTATGAACATAAAGCAACTTTAGTTACTTACCGATCCGCCTTCACTGACGCGCTTAGTCAGATAGGGGATGCGGCCATTATGTATCATGACATTGGAAGCTATTGATGTACTACCCATTATTTATGAATGTGTCATGACTTGGGATCTACTATGTATGCCTGCAAATTGATGTGTCAACCTGTACCCATGATTTACTCGTTATGTCCCAGTGTGTGCGTCTAAATAAACTGTGTAAACAAAGATTCCAGCAGTCTGCATTGGTGCCTTGTAGACACAAGTGTATGAGTGATTAGATTGGTCAGAACACGAACAGTACACCATTCGCGTTAATCACACTCTACACTTCTACTCCATATCTACACCATCCTGCGTCGGTTGAATTGACCAAGTTTAGGGCCTGCTTCCCCTGGAGCTTTAGAGGGAAACTACTATTTACAGCTGCCTTTGCCTTCCCTAACTTAGGACTAGGGTGAGTTACCCATTTACAGCTGGGTAGACTGGAGCATGCCTGATCCCAACAACTCTGTACACTACAATGGACATATACAGTAGTGGCACCACGAACAACATGCTACAGTGATTGATAGTGGAGCTTTACAGAAGAAAGAGAACACACCACACTTCTTTACAGACTGACACTTTACAGTGTGACAGAACTTTACAGTGGTGAGCCAGATTCCTGGGTCCAGCCTACGCAGTTTTGTTGTGTTGAGAATCACATTTTACAGTTGCAAGAACATTTGTTTGACCACATCAACACCAGTAGGACAGCTATACAATCAATGTCAGCTTGACCTGTTCTGACAAGTGTAGCAATATCTGGGTCAGCACTTGTTGACATTTAGCACAGTACAGTCAGTGTTCTAAACTAGTGATTGTTTATCCTGCTGTAATGGAAGAGCAATGTTGAACATAAAGTGCAAATTTCATCGTTGGATCTTCTAATGTGCTCAAAAAAATTGAACAGTGTAATAGTTAGAAAGCAAATCTATTACTCAATAAAGTGGTAGTCTAATTTGTTAAAACTGAGCATACAGTACAATATATTACAACTACAACACATTTCATTATATGATACACACATTGATGATTTATATGTATTTATGTTTATATATTATTTGTTGTATGTGTGATTGTTATGTGTTTGCGGGCCTGGATGGGAGGTGACTAGAACAGGAAATACCAAGTGATATTGGTCTTGTTCTGGCGTTCTATAGGGAGCAATTTCTTAATTGAAATTTGCATGCAACATAGTTTGCAAATATTTGGTTAGCTGTGACGACTGTTTCATATTTGTATTTGTAACATTTTTCTGTTCTTTATTTTTGTTTGATTTGTTTGTATAATTGTAGGTCTCATCTTTCCTTTCATTTCAGTTCTTTACACCCTTATGTTTATACACTGTGGCGTTATTTGTCTTGTTATCTTATTGCAGTTATCATCACAGATTCTGTGATCATTTTTTTCATTTCTCCTATTTAATTTAATTTGATCTCTGCAAATGTTTTCAGATTGTCTTTTCTTGTTTGTCCTTTGTAATGTCTTTAGTTGACATATGACATAGGAGGTATAGTTGAATACACTTATATTATAGTACAGATCAGTACTTTATGATTACTATTGTTATAAAACAAAGTGTACAAGACCTTTATAAGGCTTGTCTCCCAAAGTGATTGGTATAGGAAATATTATTTTCCACAGGTACTCAAGTGATCATTGATTACATTAAGGTATACAAGACCTTTATAAGGCTTGTCTCCCACAGTATTTGAGATATACAGTTATTGTTTTCCACAGGTACTCAAGTTATCATTGGTTATATGATAAACAAAATAACCATACAGGTTTTTTCACTAAGACTAAGTCTATGATATAGACTTGTCTCCCATTAAAGTGAAATAAGGTAATTTATTTACTTTTTCAGGTTTCTGATTTAAGAAGACAAGATGTCTACATTAGATTACTTTATTGCACAAGGAAAATCTCTTGATAAGACTGGAAAAGAGTTAGAAGAATGGGCAACTGCTCAATTTGCTATTGTATTAAAATCAGAAGAGAAAAAACAAAAAGATGAGAATAAATGGAAAGCAGAAGTTGAACAAAAGAAGATAGATGCTGAGAATTTCAGATTGCAGATGCAAGCTGAGGAAAGAAAAGCTGCGGCTGAGGAGAGAAAACTTCAAATAGAAGAAAAAAAATTAGAAGCTGCTGCTGAAGAGAGAAAAGCTGCTGCTGCTGCTGAAGAGAGAAAAGCTGCTGCTGCTGCTGCTGAAGACAGAAAAGCTGCTGCTGCTGCTGCTGCTGAAGACAGAAAAGCTGCTGCTGCTGCTGAAGAGAGAAAAGCTCTGGCTGAAGAAAAAAGATTAGAAAAAGAAGCTGATGCTGCTGCTGATCTAAAGAAATTGCAGATGCAAGTGGAGGAAAGGAGATTTGATGCAGAACAGAAGAAATTAGAAGCTGCTGCTGCAGCTGAACAGAAGAAATTAGAAGCTGCTGCAGAACAGAGAAGATTAGATAGAGAAGCTGAAGAGAGAAAAGCAATAAGAGAACATGAATTTGAGTTAGAGAAATTAAAATTGACAAGTATGAGTAATGTTAATCAGGCATCTAGTGGTAATGGTAAACCCTTTGTGTACAAGGTCAAGGTACCAGCGTTCAACCCTGCCAGTGATGACATAACATTTTGGCTTTCTAGATTTGAACGGGCTTGTCGAGCTCATAATGTTGACAAATCACAGTATGTGAATCAGTTGTCTGAAAATCTAAAAGGGGAGTCTCTGAGTAAGTTATATTTCGTTGAAGAGGCCGACAAGGATACTTATGATGCTATTAGGGCATCTTTGATAAAGAGATATCAGCTGTCTGAGGAAGGTTATCGTCTTTTGTTTAAAACAATGAGACCTGAGGTAGGTGTAGAATTCTCAGAATTCATCTCAAAAGCACAAATTACACTTTCACGATGGATTGAATTATCCAAAATAGAGAAAACATTTGATGGTCTTACGGATTTATTGCTAAGAGACAAGGTCATGTCTTCGGTAAATAAATCATTCCTAGAGTTCTTACATGAGCGTAAACCTAGTACATTAAAGCAAATGGAAGAATATTGTGACCAGTATGCCACGGCACACCCTGACATGATTCTTAGTAACTCTAACATTAAAGAGAGTATGCCAGTTGCTTCGGCAACAGAATATAATCAGAATTACTCACACAAATTCCAAGGAGCTAAAAATAAATTTGATAAAAAGGTTAATTGGAATAAGTATCAAAACCAAGATAACCACTCAAATCAGGGTTCTTCTTCGAAGAACTGGAATCGGGCTGATAGTCCTCGACACGCGAGGGGTACCCATAATTTTAGACATTCTCGAAAGGGGAGTAGCTATAGGAACTACCCAAGTGCTTCATGGAGAGAAAAGAACCAATATTACAGGGATACTCAGTATAATGAGCGTGATGATTATGATCATGAATATTATGATTCAAACCCAAATAGGGGTTATAAAAGAGGAAATAATAATTATAGAGACAATTATAACCGAGGTAGATCACAACACAAAAGACATGGTAAATCTTATTACCAGGCTAACTCTGCACAACAGGAGTTCCACGACGCCGGTAATCAGAATAATGATAAAAAAGACTCCAATAGTGTAGCAAATTCCGCTTTCGATTTTGCTAGAGCATCTGAGTGTTCGCAATGCAAAACATTATTCGATCCAACCACAGTTTCTACTTTAAGCTGCGGTCACCCGCTTCCCGCTCTCCCTGCGTCAATCGCGCATAATGGAAGGGGTGCTCTTGTTTTCAATAGGGGCCTAATAGATGGTACTCCGGTATCAATTCTTTTCGATTCGGGGTGCACTACCATCGGAGTGAGGCAATCACTCGTAAATCCTTCTCGAGCTACAGGCAATGTAGTCAAATGTGTAACATTTGGTGGCACATTGGAGAAGTACTCCACTGCCATTATCAATATTGCTACGCCTTTCTTTACAGGAGAGGTGCAAGCATGTCTCTTGCCGAATCCGATCGCTGATCTTATCATCGGTCGCATTCATGGAGTGAAAGAATGCACTCCACAGCAAATTTCTAATTGGGAAAATGTTAATATGCAATCTGCTAATGCAGTAATCACTAGGGCTCAAGCTCTTAATATGCCACAATCTTCACATTCTGAAGATAATGATGCGCAGATCCAAGATGATCCCTTGGAGATTTCCCATGATTCCTTTATAAAACAGCAGGAAGATGATCCTACTCTAAAGAAATTCTTTACTCTGGCAACAAAAGGTGATCCGAATAAGGATACAAATCGTAAATCTTGGATTACGATGACGAATGGCGTACTTGTACGTATGGTACAAGACTCCGCTAAGTCCATTCATTCTCAAATCCTTGTGCCTAAAAATATGAGAGTTAAAATCTTACAGCACGCTCATGATTCGCAGTGTGCTGGACATATGGGTTTTTCCCGTACTAAAGCTAGAGTTCTTCAATCTTTCTTTTGGCCTGCTGTGAATAAGGACATACGAATCTATTGTCGATCTTGTAAAGTATGTCAAGAGATTAAATCCAGAGGTCCACGCCATGATGCACCTATTCAGGCTGCAGACATTCCCATTCGACCATTTCAAAAAATGGCGATAGACATCATTGGTCCATTTAAGATAAAGTCTGCTAGAGGACACCAATTTATTTTGACGTGTGTTGATATGTGCACACGTTGGCCGGAGGCTGTTCCTCTAAAGAGCATAACTACTGCTGATGTCGCAGATGCTCTTTGGTTAATATTTTCTCGTCTGGGATTTCCAGCAGAAATATTATCCGACCATGGTACCCAACTCATATCGGATACCATGTCTCAAGTAATGTCGACTCTTAAGATAGAGAGATCGCTGAGTAGTATTTATCATCCTATGTCCAATGGGATGGTGGAACGTTTGAATAGAACTCTGAAAAACCTACTAGGTAAGATAACAGAAGATCATCCTCAGGATTGGGATAGGGTTTTACCCGCGGCTCTCTTTGCATATAGAGAGGTCGCCAACGAACATACAGGATTTTCTCCCTTTGAACTTGTCTTTGGCGCGAAACCGCGAGGTCCTATGTCCTTACTTCATGATCTTATAACTGCTGATAATATTGTCGATGACACAAAATCCTCTTATGAATATGTCATCGCACTTAGACACAAGATTATTGAAGCATGCAAATTGGCAACTGCTTCTTCTGAATTTGCGAAACAGAAGGCAAGGGAATTTGCCAATAAAAAGAGATGCTTGCGACAACTTTGTCCAGGTGACAAAGCATTTGTCTTGCTACCTTGTAGGGAAAATAGACTTCTTATTTCTTGGAAAGGTCCGTACGATATAATATCAAAAGTTTCCGATGTTGACTATATCGTCGATATTGACGGGAAGCGTAAAACCTTCCACATCAACATGCTCACGGAATTCCATGAACGTCCGGATTATTTACAACCTGTTTTCCAGGCAACGGACGATTTTCCAGTCCAACATGGACAGTACTCATCTCTGTCAGTAATACAGGATGAGGAAACGAGTTTCTCGGATGTAAATTTACCTTTTCCAATGATTCCTCTTCACTCTAATGAATCATGGAAAGATGTTGCAATTTCTCCCGAATTATCTCCAGGAGAGCAGAAACAAGTTTCTACTATGTTAGAACAATTTCAGGATGTCCTTACTGACATTCCTGGTCAAACTGATGTCATTCAACATGACATTATTCTTACTGACCATAGTCCTATAAGAGTCAGACCGTATCCTATCCCGATACATTTTCAAGCACAGGTAGAGAAAGAGTTGGATGAGATGATAGAGTTAAAAATTATTGAACCATCCACATCAGCATATTCTTCGCCGATGGTTATTGTACGAAAAAAAGACAATAACATACGTCTTTGCGTGGATTATCGCAAATTGAACCAAGTGACGAAATTTGATGCTGAACCTATGCCTTTACTAGAAGAGCTACTTACGAGACTATCGAATTCTCATTTCTTTACTAAACTCGATTTGTCTAAGGGATATTGGCAAGTTCCATTATCCGAACACGCCAAACCGTTTACTGCTTTTTCGACGCCTAGGGGTCTATTCCAATGGAATTTCATGCCTTTCGGTCTTATGAACGCCCCTGCAACATTCGTACGCATGATGCGTCGAATCCTATCTCATCGCTCAGATGTCATTGCGTATCTTGATGACATCTGTCTTTTCAGTGATACTTGGAACGATCACTATAATGGGATAAATGAACTATTGTCTATCTTACGCGAGCATAACCTGACAGCGAAACCATCGAAAGCATGTATTGGTTTTAGCGAAATATCTTTCTTAGGACACCGTGTTGGTCATGGGTTCCTAAAAACAGAAGACCATAATACAAGTAAGATACTTAACATTTCTATTCCTAAGACTAAAAAGCAAGTGCGAAGTCTCTTAGGTCTAATACAATTTTATGGACGATTCATTCCGAATCTGTCCTCCATTATGTCACCTCTTTCTTCCTTGCTAAAGAAAGGGTCTCCTAATGTAGTCCATTGGACTCAAGAATGTCAATCCTCTTTGGATAAGGTTAAAACTATGTTTTCTACTTCACCTATCCTAGTATTGCCTTCTAAGGATAAGACATTTATTCTTCGTAGTGACGCTTCATCCACCGGGATTGGAGCAGCACTAATGCAAGAGTACTCTGGAACTCTGCATCCTGTGATGTATATTTCTCGGAAATTAAATGCCGCAGAGAAGAATTACTCGGTCCTAGACCGTGAATTATTGGCTATGGTTTGGTCAATCCTTAAACTGCAAAGATTTCTTCTTGGCGCGCATTTCATTGTGGAAACTGACCAGAAAGCTCTTACGGCTATTCAGAGTAAAAATCTGAAGAGCGCGAGATCAACGCGATACGCGATTGCTCTGCAGCCATTTCATTTTTCGGTGCGAGCTATCCGTGGGTCAGAAAATGTGATGGCAGATATTTTGTCTAGATGCCCACATGATTCATAACTGTTATACAACTTTGATACAGTTGTTTCTATGTTGAAATGTGTACACATATGTAATATCATATATTGATTGTAACACTACTTAGCGGTTCATTGATATTTATTCACCGCTGATCTTTCAATGTTTTTTTTCGTCTTTGATGATCATGATGTTAAGATATCTTAGATGAAATTTATGTATAAACTAATGTAGAAATTGTGTCATTGCTAATATTGTAGTATGCGTTGGTGACACCTCTCTGGAAATATTTATACTTAGAGAAGTACTTTCTCTAAGGTCATAAAACTTATGCTTATCATCTGCGCATTGTTATTGGTGCGTTGTGAGCCTATTGTATGTTGCTCCTAGATGTATTTCAAAAAAAATGTACCATTTTTTTTCCCGAGGGGTGTGGTAATCTGTTGCGTGCATATTTTGACGCACATATTACAAAAATCGATATGGCTATTTAATATGGAAAAGATATAGACATTCATTCATTTGTGTATGAAAATGCTGTCTATGGGAAAGCTAGATAATCCATGATTGTTTTACACTTTTGATTATAGGAGTAATCGTTCTTGATATTGATTCGGCGCATGGATATGACACCCATGTCCGTATTTATTTGTTAGGGCCAGAAAATAGATTAATTTGCTTATTATGTTTATGGCCTGAATTCATATGTATTACATATTATTAGTACAAGTAGAATCAGTCCTATATTGTATATTTTGGATGGGTAGGCAGGACTATATTCTTGTTATGCCGCTCTAGCGGAAGTAGGAGTTGTCTTGACAAGTCGTGATGAGTTCCGAGGTACCGTTTACAATGGCGGTTACGCATTTTCCAGGGCTGGTACGTTCTTCAGTAAAAATGATTTATGAAGTGGTTTTTCTTCTGTAGGAGATTGTGTCTCTACTAGAGCTTGTGTTAGAGACTCTCCTAATGTACGGTACCATGTATGATTCGGACTCCAGGTAATTCCAGACCCTATTTTTGATGATCTCATGTCGGTTAGACCTAGCTGGAATTTTGGTGCTTCGCAACGCTAGGGTCATGTTTGTATCGACGAAGATGACGGGCTTCCATATAGCAGTTATGTCTACGTGAAGTAACTGGATTACTGTAGAACTGTTTGGAGGAACTTTAAGAAATTATTCTTATACATTTCAAATTAACTTTGGCTTACATATACCCTCCTATGAGTGAGTGAGCGACAACTCAGGAAGGCGGCCATGTTAAATTCCTGTCATCATATTTTTGAATCACTGTCCAAAGAACGGGCATGTATCTTATTATTCGGACAGTGGCAAGGAGATCTCAATTTTGATAGAAACCCTTTATCGTGGTTTCATAATATGATATAAACTATGAACATAAAGCAACTTTAGTTACTTACCGATCCGCCTTCACTGACGCGCTTAGTCAGATAGGGGATGCGGCCATTATGTATCATGACATTGGAAGCTATTGATGTACTACCCATTATTTATGAATGTGTCATGACTTGGGATCTACTATGTATGCCTGCAAATTGATGTGTCAACCTGTACCCATGATTTACTCGTTATGTCCCAGTGTGTGCGTCTAAATAAACTGTGTAAACAAAGATTCCAGCAGTCTGCATTGGTGCCTTGTAGACACAAGTGTATGAGTGATTAGATTGGTCAGAACACGAACAGTACACCATTCGCGTTAATCACACTCTACACTTCTACTCCATATCTACACCATCCTGCGTCGGTTGAATTGACCAAGTTTAGGGCCTGCTTCCCCTGGAGCCTTAGAGGGAAACTACTATTTACAGCTGCCTTTGCCTTCCCTAACTTAGGACTAGGGTGAGTTACCCATTTACAGCTGGGTAGACTGGAGCATGCCTGATCCCAACAACTCTGTACACTACAATGGACATATACAGTAGTGGCACCACGAACAACATGCTACAGTGATTGATAGTGGAGCTTTACAGAAGAAAGAGAACACACCACACTTCTTTACAGACTGACACTTTACAGTGTGACAGAACTTTACAGAAAGCCATCTGCATTAACCACATCTATGACTTCTACGTGTGATGGAGTGAGTTTGTGTGTTCCTAAATAACAGCCTATACAACTTCGTGTTCTCGATCTGCTGTATACACACACCATTACTCACTACAACATCTTATCATTTGTCTACACACCTGAGAAAACATGTATGCTGTTTGTGTGTGTGACTGCACTACATCCTGGCAGTGCCTCACGCTGATAACCTAGATTCACGTCCATGTTACACTGTCCTGGTGATCAACGACAAGCTTACTCAGCGACACTTCAACACGGTACAAATACCAGATCTCACACGAGCAAACAGACTTTAACATCTGGTAATAAACAGTCGGCAAAACAGAGGGTTACAAGTACGTATGTTGAATAGCAACAAATCACTGCGACAAATCGCGTCATAACCGTTCAATAATAGTGCACGGTCGTACGCAAATACTTAAACATACAATTAACTTAGATGCGCTCACATGTGCGTCTATAAAATACTAGACTCACATGTGAGGATCTCAAACATTTTACTCCCCCTGTTAAAAGGACTTAACACAAAGTATTTTGGAATTCTCTTTGACAGCACTCCTGATGTGCCCCAAACTGATCAATTGCGTGAGGTGATCAAATACGTTCATATTGAAGGTGACAAAGTTGAAGTGAGGGAATTATTCGTAGGTTTCTTCCCAAGTGCCGGAAAAAAACTGTTGCTGAGCTCACAGGGGATATCCTGAAACATTGGAGAAATATGGACTGGATATAAATCTGGGCCGTGGTCAAGGATATGACAACGCTGCAGCTATGGCTGGTGTGACGAGATGGATTTGGGGCGACCCCTTCTCGATCTCTCTTTCACTCCGGCAGTGCTCATTTTAAATTGTTGTACTGACTATTTACGTGCTTTTCCATGGTCAGCACTTTTTTCTTTCTCTGTTATGTAGCAGATATTTGATATTGTCAAAACATTTGACACTCCTTGTTGGTTATAATGTATCACATTTGCTAGGCGCGACACAGATTTGCTGAGATTATCGCAGGTAAAATCCATATTGGTCTGCTTAGTTTTCGCGTAGAGTTGTGTGCTCAAGCAACACATAACAAGATTACTCGTCTGTGCAACACAATTTAGACAGACACGAATGACATAATCGTTTCCTGTCCGACTTTCACGTATAAATTACTTTATCTGAAAATAATATGTTGTTACATCTGAAACACATTGTCGTATGAGTTTATAGATGTGTTGGTGAGTTTGTACACCAGGAATCGGATGTTTTATTGCCATATATGGGAGACGTGACCTTTGCATCACGCGCAAAATTATTCCACGTCGGAATATTTTGAAATTACCCCACCCAACAAGCATGTTTAAAATGATTGGAGTCCTGAGTAGCTTCATAGCAAACAGATGCGGGGGTAGGACAGGCAATATAACCGGACCTTTTCGCAGTTTTAATTCACTGTGAGAAATCGCTTGCCAAAAGACGACATCAGACTGCTAGAAGTTAGAATTCCGAATTCCATTTATCAGGCCGGACTTTTATTGGAGTATTTTGGAAGGACTTCCACAGCACAGGAAAGCTCTACTATTTTAATAAGGAACCGGAATCTGAAGAAACGTAAACACGGAGTCATAGAGGGAATCTATTATTAAAATAACGACACCAAGTACACGCGTAAGAGGTCGATTCAAGTGCCTTAATTCATCTGAGCAAAAAGTATGTGAGCCAGGATTGGCGTAAGTTGTCATTTCACATTTTTTCTTACTAACATGTGAACTAATATGTATATATTACCATGTGAATATTACTGTGTGAAAATCGCTAGTGGATGTCCAAGTCATATGAGGCTGGCAACCTCAGCGTATAGAACGATGATTTTGTGAACCACCACTGCAAGGGCTGGTGACTGCTTTATCGCTAATTTCTTAAAGAAAACTAAAAGCATAATTAGTCCCAAGTTCCATATGGAGCAGGGAGGGAAAGATGATAGAAATGATGTGCATCCTAAGTAAAATATTTACCTTTTCAAACCATTGTAAATGTAAATGTAAACATATTCACTTAAAAACAGAAAATTAAAGTTTCAAACTTTTCAACAAGTGTAGATATAAATGAAAACATATTCAATTTTTATTGTGCACACTTTTCAGTCAGTGGAGATGTAAATGTAAACATACTCTATCTGTACTATTAACCTTTTCATTTAAATGTAAAATAAAGGTAAAGCTATTCAATTTAAGTGTAAAGAAAGTTTTCTCTCGAGGGATTAAGTTTAATTATCATCGAGGGTAAAGTCTGAGGCAGATGGGATGGCGGAATAGGAGAAAGGGGACACATAAGTATGTGTCGCGAAATGCAATACTCAGGAGAGCATTTCGTTTCTATTCTTTTACCATAGTTGTTGTTGGTGATACCAGTTAAGGGTACTATCTCTGGAACAAGAAGGGAACAGTGGCCTGAGCTTTAAGACGAGGGACCAAATTCGTGGACACTCCCTGACATTACTGGGAACGTGCTGCGCCCTAACAACCTTGACCAGTGACGAGCATGATCAGTCTACCAAGAACCAAACATTCAGCGGCAGCAGAACCTACCATTGGCAGATACGTTAAACGTTAAAGCTGCCACGTGGACTCCTTTATAAACTTTCAGTCCATCACAACAGTGATGATAAACTTTTTTTATGAATCATTATTCAAATTTCTCTAAAACGTTGTTAAAACTAAATGATTATTAAATTTGTTATTTGTAACTATACAAATTCAATTTCGATTTAGTCATTTTAAGTGTACTGCATGTTTGTCTCAGTCAATTTACTAAATACACTCTAAACAGAGCTATACCTTAATAATAAGAATTCCACTGAGTAAATCAAGGTGGGGGCTTGACGAGCTGAAATTAATAATTGCTTCATTCTTCATAAAAGGCGGCGGACCGATATAAAATTAACAATTGCTCTGCCAATGCAGCATTGTTCTTGACTTCGGAAATATCTTTTGAAAACTCCCTTGAGATAAAAACGTCATTACCCTTCTATCTACAACTCTGCCAAGAGTAATCTTATGCAAAGATAGACACCTTTGACGACCCGTATTAGATACTCTTGAGTTTTGGCCACTGTTGGATCACTATTGCAAAGCAGGGGTGGCAATCCGTGACAAACATCATAATAGCAACCCCTTCTGTGTTTGTGTGGTCTTCATCCTCGTGTCCTGAATATATGACATTTTCCCCTGTATTCGTCATGAATTCATCAGTTCCATTTATTCTCGTTTCTGCTAGTCCTAAGGGTTCTATTTCGTATCGTCTCATCTTTCCAGCTACCTGTGCTGTCCTTCCGGCTTCCTGCATTGTCCGTATGTTCCAGGTGCCTATTCTGGTTTTTGCCTTCGTCGTTAGAAGAGGTGTCGAAACCTGACTTCCATTGACTGGCTTTCATCAGGTGTCTGCGTCATACGTCTCTCTTGCGAGGATTCTTCCTGACTCTGGCTTATGTTTCTTTCTTCAACTGTTTCCGTTTCTGTGACAATTTGTTTTTTTTTTCCGGCAGGGTTGTCAGCCCTGTTCTCCAACCTTCTTTAACCTGGAGGAAAGGGTGTGCCCACTTAGTCTGTCCGTTCCATTGTGACCTGCTCAGCTTGATTGAACGTACCAGGAGCAAAAGCTCCCGCTGATACAGCTCAAGAATTCTCAAGGCACTCAAGCCGACCCACCACTTCAAGGTGGGGCACTTGGATCAGTTTCATACATTTTAACACTTTATTATATATTTATTTTCCGGTTGTGCGACATGTCACAGAGCACATACCAACAAGTTCTCCAGTAATTTGAAAGTTCTTAACAATACCTCTTATAAAAATAAGAAATTTGGTGGTGTCTTTTAAATAGGTACTTTCGTCCACAGCTAAAGAATAGTAGCAGAAATGACTCACTCTCTGTTTTAACTGGTCATTTAGATTGGTAGAAGCTGGGCCGAAGGGCGAGAGCCCAAGCGCCACTGGATCAATAACAAGATTGGTAGAAATGTCAGCTATTCTTCTCTGTACTGTCATGCGTGATAAACTGATGCTCTCAAATATTCTCCTCTTTTTTGACATAATTCTGATACAGCAATCAACATACACTTTTTGAAAAATTCACCTTCTGTTAAGCATTTCCCCACATTAGAAATTTGAAAGCTAACTTTAGTAACCGTCTCATTATCAGTGTTGACTTTCTTGAAAATCTGCTGTTCGCTACTATGCTTTTCTGCTAAACTTGATGCTTTAATTTTTGTTTCATTTGGGTCAAATTTAGCGAGAAGCGTATTGTTACAAAGTGCCACCGAAGGTTGTATTCTTTTGGAACAATTAACGTTTCGCGACACACAAGGCACATTATTCTATCTCTGGAAAGAATACACATGTATTTTAAGTCTCTGTTGCTCGCTCTCTCACTCTCCCGCTCGATCTATTGCACGTAGGCCATAAACGTGTTCAGAACGATCAGGGCCGGATTAAGCTAGTGCGGGGCCTGTAGCATATGTTAAGAAAGGGGCCCTATATTTAAAAAAAAACAATAAAACAACACAAACATATTTGAACACATACATTTTTAATTTGCATAGTAATTATCATTATCAATTAATTCGTGCTTGTAATCCTATAAACTTGCCACTCATGTTGCTGGCGTTGTCATAACTTTGACCACGGCAGTCTTTAATATCAATGTCATTTGCCTTTAAAAAATTAAGTAGACTTTTAGTAAGCTGTTCAGCACTATGACCTTCCATATCCAAAAATGTCACAAATCTTTTAACTGGTCCAGATGGCAAAACATAGCGCAGAGCCAAAGTCAGCTGGTCCATATTAGATATATCTGGAATAGAATCCAATGAAACGGAATAATACTTGTATTTCTTCACTTCACAGAGAATGTGATCCAGTATGCTGGATCCAATCAGATTGATGAATTCCTCACACGTTGTTTTAGATAGATATGATGTATGTTCAAATCCTTTGTTTGCATGAGTACTTATATGGTCTGCCAGAAAAGGGTCAAACTTGGCCAGTAATTCTAACAACCCTAAGTAATTCCCGTTATAAGGGTACCCAACAATTTCATCACTGCCACGAAATGAAAGGCCTCGTTCTGCTAAAAACTTCACAACTTCAATTATTCGCTCTAGAAGTTTGTGCCAATACTTTTCTTGAATGTCCATTTGTTTCACAAGATGGGAATCGACACGTTCACCTTTGTTTTTACGCATCAACAGTGAAATTAAAGCTTGTCTATGTGAGGAGCTTTCTTCATGTCGACACAATAGATTGCTTGCATTTTTCCAGTCATTAAACCCTTCCACAGTAAACTTTGATGAACATTCTGAACTCATAAGCTTTCATGGGAAACAGAATAGGCGCCCTTTACTTTCTGAATAGCATAACCATTTTCTTGCATGTTGCTTGTTTGTAAGTTTATGAATATGTGTAAAATAAGACTTCTGACAGTATCGAGTTTTCTTTTCAGTGTCATACAATCGCACGGATGAAGAGAAGGCACTATCAACATGTTGACATTTTTCACTTCCCTTGGATATGCAATATTCACGCTCACAGTCATCTATATTGTTCGGCCAGTCACCAATACCATTAGAGTACTTCTTCGTTTCACTTATTCTTTCACATTCAGACTCAGTGTATACTGGGTTTTGCTGTATGTTTTCTGCTGCACAGCCTGCACTAGTACTAGTTGTTCCTGTACTTCCAGCTTCAGCGGTTAGAGTACCACCACCATGAACATCAAAATATTCTGTCAGCTTATGTGTTTTTGATATCACAAGTTGATCTCTTCTTTCTTTTTCTTCCTTCGCTTTACGTTTTTCACTTCCAGAAGAATAATTACGTCCAATATCTCTGTGTCTACTGCTCATTTTTTGAGTTTTCTAACCTTACAAATCAAGAAATTTTAATCAAGATCGAAAGAGAGTGCGAGCACGCCGTATACCTCAATTAAAACAGGAAGTTTCCGATTCCTAAATTCTAGTTTTTATTGTTAATGCAAATTCATTTCACAAAAAACGAAACAAAATTAGAGGGGCAGTCGCCTAGAGCCAAAAAAGTGGCTTCCGTCCAAACGTGACCAAATTTTCAACGCCACTTAAATAGCTTCCGTCCGCAAACAGTTGAGATTAAAATAATGAAGAGTCACACTAAGTCACCCTCTTATGCTCTTTCTCTCACAATTTCGTGACACCAAATGAAAAGGCGCTAAAGATGGCATAAATCACAAGATCATTGGTTTAACGCTCGTATTTTTTTTCTTCTCTCTAACCAGCGGCACTCGAGCTTTCCAGCTCTTTTGGCCCAATGACATGTCATTGCGAGGCTGGGGGGTCAGTGGACTTTCCTTCCAACCCGGTCAGGAGCTTCGCTCCTTCCCATCAACGCTCGTATTAGAAGATGACTAAAAAATTATGTACAAATTTATTGGCGCGGGGCCCCTAAAAGCGCGGGGCCCGTAGCATATGCTACTTGTGCTACTACGTTAATCCGGCTCTGAGAACGATTGATACCGAATACCAGTATTAAACTCTTTTTACATTGCAAGCCTGTACGTCACAATAAATTCCTAATGATAATTTAATTAGGAAACTACACGGGGCTTTCACATAATTATACTTTAAAAAAATAAAACCCACAATTATACATTTATTTGCAAACCCTGTCGCGGGCTTGATGCGACACTCGGGCCGTATGCTGTGCATGTCTGATTTAGAAAATACTTTACCATAAACCACTTTAAAAATAAAAAGAAGAATACTGTCAAAGTGACTATCATGTTGAAGGTTGTAATTAAATATAAAAAAATATGCGGGAAGCCTCTTTGAATGTATAAAATGCTTTTCAAGCAGACATGTACATTTTAAAGAATAAATAAATATTGAACAAACATAAAGGCATGTTTTCAGGCACTTGTAAGAAATAAAGAAGTAGAAAACTAGACAACAGAAAAAAAAAACAGACGTAACTGGCTTACCCAGGACTCGAACCCAGGACTGCAGTTACGAGTGCCTGAAAACATACCTTTATGTTTGTCTATTTACTGTTTACAGGCCTCGGGTTTCCCTTCCTTATGTGTTATAAACATTTTAAAGAAGCATTACACAGAAATATCACAATAAGAAAAATGCATAAAGCTTGTTTCTAGTTTTACATTAATTTATGCTGTGTAAAAATGATATGAAATACAAAATTGTAATTGATAAAATGTAAACTACATTTACATGTTATGATATGTGCAGTAAAGCATCAGAAAAGATGTGGCCGCATGACTTACTACCATAGCATTTATTCGTGCTAGTAACCAAGTATAATAAAACATAAGAAATTACTATTAAATACTTTAGAAAGTAAACAGTGCAGTTACGACGTTTTGTAGTTAACAAAAACAACGAGATACATTGAGTATAGAATGACATAAAAATGAAACTGAAACTATGTCAAGATGGGCAAACTAACGCTACTTTCGGTGGGAGTTGCCATAGCAAATAGTGACGTAAATGGAAATAGCCTTACTCCCTGTAAGATCACTTGAAAGAATGACCAGTAAATAAATTAATAAAATAATAGTTTATCCAATGAAACGGTAGCCAGAATCGCGCACTATCGAAAGACGCCCAGAAATAATTTTCTGGTAGTCAGTTGTAAAATTAGAGCCTTGCATATAGGACGTGATTTTAACTGTGCGGGGATGGTATTTGGCGCCTCCCCCCGGTCTGTCACATAAGTCCTGGCTCCTACGCTGAGATATTCAACAAGAATCTCAGTGCATTTCCTTACTCTTCAATTATTTGCAGACGCAAGAAAGTATTTACTTCATTTTTAAGAAAAATCTGTATGAAACAGATTTCTTACTTTGTGGTACACAAGTAAGTACGATTCGCACAAACATTTTCGTTTCAGCATGTCTAAGAAATGCTATAATCAAGTAAAGCAACGAATGAAGACAGTATTGATAAATATAAAGCAAGTAGAGGATTTTACACCCAAAGCGCCATATATGAGTGTACCTTCAATAGAGAAGATTGAAGAAGATACAGATGTTAAGGAATATTACAATCCCTGCTGGATTGAAGTAAGAATTGGACAATTTATCATACATGAAACGGATTCTACGTCTGAAAACCAATGTAACTTCTGATTTGTACAAATGTTGCTGTTATGTGGAAAAACTTCCATGGTTCAATAAAACTTGATATTTTATCAAAGAAGTTACCGAGGATTCTTTACAGTTGAGCTGGACGCTTAGTTGTGAATCTGTACCAAGTATCAATCATTATCACTACTAAAATCTCACATCTAAAACAACATAAGAGGAACGAACCAACCTGGGTCCAAATAGATTGAAATCAAGAAATCAATACCTCTGGCGGACTTTAAGCCAGTCAACTACTAACTTGGAATATACAGACAAAACATCATCATCAACCCAAACCAATTAGTCTGTAAAACTATTGACACTGCCACATATCGTTATAAATGATGCCGTACCCAGTCCTCTTTAACTGGCGCTACCACAAAGATTTTTTAAAAAAAGCAGTAAACAAGATATAAAGTAACAACAGTTACAGCTTAACAGCATATGAAAAATGTTATTTGTTAATGAAAACGTAATTTGAGTCAAATATATAATCTGTATATCTTCAAAGACAGGCGTAACACAAGTGCAGTACAGATCTACATAATACAGTACCGTATCACATTCCTTCACTCATTACCAACATTTTATTACTATAAAATGTAATGTATTTTTAAGTTTAAGCAGACCGTAATAGTAGCAATACTTCTTTCGATGACATTTATGGATTGCATACGTATAAACCAGAATACGAGGGGCATTCAGAAAGTAATGCACCACATCGTTTTTCTCAGCTAATAATGAAGATAGAAGCATGAAATTTTGCACACTTTAAATATGGCATGTGCCAATGGTGTGCACCAAATTGCACTGCAACCGGTTAAATAATACGGTTGCCGCAAACCGTTGAAATGGAGCGTGTTAGCAACTTGCGTTATAAACAGAGAATTGTGATAGAATTTCTCGTTGCAGAGAAGGAAACTGTTGTGAATATTCACAAGCGTCTATGTGATGTGTATGGAAGTTTTGCAGTCGATAGTCGATAGTCTGGGTTCAGAGAATCAAAGAATCAGAAAGTGGAGATACGGAGCTGCTTGATCGGCCGCGCTGTGGACGTCCTGCCACAGCCACCAACGCAAAAATGTTGAAATGCGCTGAGGGCATTATTCTTACTGATAGGCGAACCACTACTCAACAATTGGCATTACAGCTGTCAGTCAGCATTGGTAGTGCAAATGCAGTTATAAAAACTCTCGGATTTTCTAAGGTTTGCGCAAGATGGGTTCCTCGAAGTCCCACAAATGACCACCGATTGCAAAGGAAAGCACTTATCCGAAAAGGCTAGACACTCGATCTCACCACCCATGAGATCAGGAGGGAGTATCATTAGGACCCACTGGTTCTGAAAAAATGTCCATCAAATATATTCCATGTACATGTTTATGTTAATGATGCTGGCAGAACACAAATACATGCCAGAATTTCCACAAAATTGGAACTAACTAGATCAATGCATCTGCTTGCTTTGGTGCCCAGAATAGCATAAAATAAATTATGCAAAAAAAACAACAACAACAAGACATTATCAGGAAGTGTTTAAAGCCTATACAATATTGTTAAATATTAGTTACTATACTGACGTCATTTAAAGCCTATACGATATTGTTAAATATTAGTTACTATACTGACGTCATTTAAAGCCTATACGATATTGTTAAATATTAGTTACTATACTGACGTCATTTAAAGCCTATACGATATTGTTAAATATTAGTTACTATGCTGACGTCATTTAAAGCCTATACGATATTGTTAAATATTAGTTACTATACTGACGTCATTTAAAGCCTATACGATAGTGTTAAATATTAGTTACTATACTGACGTCATTAAAAAACTGTGTTGAAACACAAATGTTTAAATGAAATAAGTAGGTATTGTTAAGGAAGTTATAATTTGCACGTCAGTTGGTGGCGTATAAAGAAACGGGGAAAAGTTACAGAGGTTCTTGTATCATCAGACGGGGAGGTTGCCATAATATATCCTTATGAAATAATAAAGCCAGTAACAAACTGAAATCATTGTTTCTAAAGCACATGACCATGGGCTTGGTTAAAGTTTGATTGTAAGAACCATCTTCATTGCACACGGACAACTCCGTCAGTGCTTCGATCTCCTCCATTAGAGCACACAAGGAGGATCTCCGCACAGTACACGAACTCCGTAGCACCGGCGAGGACCCCAATGTGTGTATACAGGAGTAACACATTCTATAAATATTTTTGTAATGGGTAGGTGTTGCGCTACGGGGTCTTTTAAATTTATATAGTTATACTGTTCATATGCAGTAACCTTCTAGTTACTAAGGCCAAGAACTGCTAGGGTTTTATCACAAGACCACCGCACACAATCCATACCAAACTGCCATCGTCAAGTAGTTGAAAGCGAAGTGGAAACGATTCACAAATGTTTAATAAAACATGAGACGATGCTTCATTATCAGTTACACAACCATTCAATATATATTGGCATTCTTTAAGCCGTCATAAAAGAGTCTTTGTAATGTCATAGCTCGAAAACACTGTCGTTAGATCGACTTCACAGTTTATTCAATTCTGACTCGCTTTTTCAACAGAACCCATATTCCCTTTTTAAATATATCTAGTATCATCTAACAGAGGCATATTGATGATCTAGTGCTGGAACATCATAGGGATTATACACAATTAATATATATTTCACGAGCTCAGAGACATACAACTTGCCGCAACTACACACATAGAAGACCCTACCAGCCGATCTCCCACTTTTGCAGATCGTAACTTTGACGTCTGCCGATCTGCACCATGCGGCAATGACGTCACTTCCTGTGTTACCAATGACTACATATAATAAACAAACGAAAAGCCTTGTCGAACCATGTTGATATCGACAGACATGTTATGAATTTTACTCATAACATTTGCTCCCCCCCCCCCCGCAAAATAATGGAAACAAAGTTTTCATTATTTCCGTGGTGTGAGTATAACATCACCAGAGTGAAATTTGGTATCATCAAACTTCACTGTCAGTACGAAATAGCATTGCACCCAGGTTTCTGCCACAGAGTAGGCAATTAAACACTCAATGTGTGGACCTTGATAAAGAAAACCAAAGCCAAAGACTACAAAGGACACAAATCGTTTTAACAGCAATGTGAGGTGGCTATCACTAAAAGCACTCAACGTGTTAAAAAATGATGGTAGCAATACATGCAC
Organism: Oreohelix idahoensis; assembly: GCA_024509875.1. NCBI lineage: Eukaryota > Metazoa > Mollusca > Gastropoda > Stylommatophora > Oreohelicidae > Oreohelix > Oreohelix idahoensis. The sequence continues at coordinate 626,053 of JAMPIV010002868.1, forward strand.
TCACATACATCACGCCGTCCAATAACACCTGTCTGTAAAGTCCAGTATCAGATGATAGAAATATGTAACAGAGTCAATAAATGAAATGAGGCAGACAATCATACTAAGAAAGTGAATGACTGCTACATTATACATCAACAAAAATTAATGTTAAGTGAACCGATCAGTACTAGGCAGCAAAAGTGTACTGTGGTATAATTAAAATGTTATCTTGCATCTAACACTATTGTGTGAGCACTTAAATACGAATATGCTGATGTGTTGTACGAATAGATAATAGTATGTACTATCAGCAATATATATTGATGAAACATCTAGTGTGCGTTTGAAGAGGATTTGTATTAAAAATGAAACCATATCTGGCGAATTAAAATTAATTAACACTCAATTTAAGCACTGTAGTTAAAATGCGTAGTGTGATGAAATTATACACATTCAATAAAAAAATTAAACTATAGTATAGTGAAAATATGTCCAAATAGAACAATGTCAATATCCATGACTGTCTTCCATACAATCGTATGTTCATACTAAGTCCAAACGTTCACGTCCAAACAGATTGAAAATCGAAAAATTGTCAGATAGAAAATTTCTTAGTAGTTTCCCTTGATTATGCGAGTTATTCTAGAGTTATGTCCCTTCATCTGTAGATGCCGTTATTCATATTGCAATAAAAGAAATGTCTGCACGAAATATCCTCAAGTCACCGTATTTTCATCATTCAACATAATGAGTGTTTGTAAGTCTGTAAACGGAATATGATCATTGTCAATAGGCACAATACATCCACGTAATGTGCTGAGTTGAAAGAGATATTACACGAAATTAAGCATTTCAGCATTCATCAACATCAGGTGCCGTGTGCACCGATTAATCTTGGAAGCACTATCACAAAAGTCATTGAAGGATATTCTTTAAAATGCGACAATTTAACATAGTTCCCAGCATTAGCATCTTACAGCAGGTCATGGTATCCTCCACCCTTGGACCTTTTGTTCAAATGTAGTAGTGTCAGACAAAAACGTTATCAGAAATGCAATATTCCACGGATCATCATATCACGAAGTCAGTCCATAGGTTAGTTTCAACATTACAAGTCCCCTGCATTTCTTGAGTTGATTGGTGACAAAGTGTCCTAGATACAACGTGACAGGACATCTGTCATGACATTCTGACTGCCCTTGATCGCTCGTATGTCCTAATCGTACGGCTGAAGAGCAATAGATGCCCTGGTAGCCCTCTCATTCTTAAATCTTGCCGTTTTTAGATAAGACAGAGCTTTTTGATCCGCCTCCAAGATGAATCTTGATCCCATAAGATACCGCTGTAGCTTTGAGAAGCAAAACACAATCGTCAGCAACTCTTTCTCCACAATTGGATACTTTTGTTCAGTTGGGGTTAGTTTTCTACTGACGTATAGGATTGGATGCATACAACCATCGAACTGGAACTCTTGCATAAGCGTTCCACCGATTCCTGATCCAGAGGTGTCTACTCTGAGGGTAAAAGGAAATCGAGCGTCAGGTAATCTCAAAATTGGTGATTTGGAAAAACAGATTTTTAATATATTTAAAGAAACATCGCATGCATGGGACCAAATAATCTTATTAGGGGAGTTGTTTCTTAACAACGAAGACAGAACTGAAGAAATTTCTGAAAAATTAGGCAAGACGTTTCTGTAGAAACTGACCAAACCTAACAGACTGCGGACCTGTTTTTTGTTTTGTTTTAGGAATTTCAAGATTCAAGATTTTAGAGATAGTTGAATCTTCAGGTTTAAGAAAACCACCTCCTACCTTATGACCAAGAAATGGAATTTCTGTAAATCCTATTCTTGTTTTGGGAGGTCTAGCAGTAAGTTATGACGACGCAAAGAATTCAACAAAAATTGAACTCCAAGAACATGTTCCTCCAAGATTGATGAAACAGACAAATATCATCAATATAAGTAATTAAGTCATCACGGTCAGAGAAAAGTTTGCGCATCATGCGAACAAAAGTAGCAGGAGCGTTAACAAAACCGAAGGACATAAAAAAACTGAAACAGTCCTAGAGGTGTAGCGAAAGCTGTATAAGGTTTAGCTTTGTCCGTTAATGGAACCTGCCAATTGCCTTTTGACAAGTCAAATTTACTAAAGAACGTAGCTGTAGCTAGCCTATCTAGAAGAGACTCCAGTAAAGGTAATGGCTCAGCGTCTTGGATGGTCAAAGCATTAAAACGCCTGAAATCTATGCTAATCCGAATGGATTTGTCTTTCTTTTTAATTAACACCATAGGAAAACTTTATGGAGATTGTGATGGAGAAATTATATTCAACTTTATCATATCCATTATTTCTTCATGTACCTGTGATTGCAGATGAATAGGGATAGGATACGGTTTCAGTTTGATAGGTCTGAAATCTGTCAGCAGGATATCATGTTGAATGATATCAGTATGCCCTGGAACATCCTAAAGCATATCAGAAAAAGATTGTAGTAACAAAGAAATCTGCTCCTTCTGAAAAGAAGCAAGAGTTGGCGAAATAGAATATCTTTCCAACTCTCAGTAGACAAAAGAGGTAAATTTTGTAAAGACAAAAGTGGTTCTGAACCTTCAGGTAAGTCAGATAACTCTTCCTGAATCACCGCCAGGGAAGAGCGACGATCAATAGATTCGTCGATAGCTCGAAAGACTGGTTTTATATGTGGAGGACGAGAATGAAATTGCTGCAGCATGTTGGTATGAAAGGTTTTTTTCCTTTCCATTTATAGATACAATGTAGTCAACATCTGACAATTTTTCAATAATGGTATACGGTCCTCTCCACGAAACAAGTAATTTATTATCTTTATTCGGTAATAACACATAAGCCTCATCACCCGGCCATAATTGGCGTAGTTTTCTGTTTTGATTTACAAACAAACGGGCCTTCAGTTTTGCCTTTTTCGACGCGTCTACTGCTATCTGGCATGCGTCGATAATTTTGTTTCTCAAATTCACAACATATTGGTAAGAGGTTTGAACATCTTCATTCATGTAAGCTCCAACCAATAATTGTTTTAGAATGGAAATTTTCCTCTAGGCTTAGCTCCGAAGACTAACTCAAAAGGAGCAAAACCAGTATGTTCGTTGGGTATTTCCCAATATGCGAACAATACTGCAGGTAGTACTCTATCCCAGTCTTGCGGGTACTGCGCAGTAACTTTCTCTCAATTTTCCCATCTGAACTTGAATGGTATATTGAGCTAAGAGAACGATTTATATCGAACTCTTTCATCACTTGTGTAATGACGCCAGAGACGAATTGAGTTCCCCGGTCTGATAAAATATGTTCGGGGAAACCCAATCGGCTAAAAATTAAAAATAGCGCATCTGTGACATCCACTGTTGATATGGTTTTAAGAGGAATAGCCTCTGGCCAGCGCGTGCACATATCAATGCAGGTCAGCACATATCTGTGACCTCTAGCTGACGTGACTGGTAGTGGACCAATAAGGTCAATCGCCAACTTTGCTAAAGGACGCAATGATATATCCGATGCCTGGATATGCGCATTATGTTTTGGTCTTTTTGTTGCCACATCTTGGCAAACTTTGCGTGTGCGACAAAAAGATTTAACATCTTTTGTCACTCCAGGCCAAAAGAAATGAGACAAAACCCTGTTTTGTCCTGGCAATCCCCAAATGCCCTGCACAATTAATATCGGGAGCATGTCGTAAAACGAATGGGCGAAAACAAGCTGGTACCATGATCTCTTTTCTTACAGATGTGGAATCTTGGAAAATTTTCCATAGCAGATAATGTTTCAGGTTTTCTCTCCTCTAGGAATGATACAAAGTAACCATTGATTGAAGACAACACTTTGTCTCTTAGAATCAAATCGGCCAGCCCATCAAAAGTTTTTTTTCAATTTTTGACAAATCAACCCATCTAGAAAAGTAAAGTTTAATAGATGAGACAAATTCAGCAAAAATCCTTAGCTAAATCGGGTAATAATGATTTAAGTTTCAACCTATACCCATTTTCATCCAATTGATACTTCTTAAGCAACAAAGCTTTTACAGCCTCATAGTCATTTCTAGTCTGATCATCCATTTTGCAGACTGCAGCAAGAGCCTCACCCACCAATAAACTCATCAACCTACTGGGCCATGTAGCTCTATTAATTTTAAACTCTTGGCAATAAGTTTCATATCTATTTAGAAAGCATGAAATGTCATCAATATTTGAGTTAAATTTTGGCAAATTGAGCTTAAAAGTGGAAGCATGGTCTTTTTTTCCAGCTTCACCATTCACTGGATTAACCTGTGGAAGTTGAAGTTTCAATTTCTCCAACACAAGTTCTGCCATTCTCGAGTTCTGAGCATAGGCTAATTTTTTTTCTCAAGCTCTTGTTGTGCTTTTATTTCAGCCTGAGCTTGTGCCAATTTTTTTTCTTCAAGTTCATATTATCTTCTCTAATTCTCTTGAGCCAATTCATCTTGTCTCCTATTCTCAGCTAATTCTTCTTCTCTCCTTTTCTCAGCTAATTCTTCTTCTCTCCTTTTTTCAGCGAATTCTTCAACTCTCTTCTTCTCCTCCCTATCTAATTGTCTTTGATCTCTGAGTTCATTGTTTTCTAGCCTTTTTAATTCTTTTGCATGCTCATTTAATGCAAATTCTTTTAAAGCTTCGCCCTCCATACCAAATTCTTTTCCAACCTTCATAAAATACTCCAAGGTAGCCATTATTCACTATTATTGAGACTACAAATGGTCCAATAACAAATCAAATATTATTTCAAGAATATGTGAGCAATATTAGCAACAATTACTTCACCACTCAAAATCACTCAACCGCATGTAATGTTAGATGATATGAAAGGAGCAAAAAAATAGAGACGAACAAGATGACAGAATACAGTGAAAGAGCTAATCTAAGATAATACAAATGATCAACCAAGGCAGAAATGTATGAACTGCATAACAAATGAAAATAATTCTGCTCTACCACACTTATGACAAGACAAGTACAATTTTACAACATACATGACATCTAATAACTGAAGGTGAGATGAACAATTTCACAAACAACAATGGAGAAAAACTGAATAAAATTACAATTAACTTAACACCAATAACAAACTTACAAAATTACAGGACCTTCACAACTAGATAAATAATGAACCTGGTTAATTCAATTAAGGCAGTGACACTCAGCTATGTTCGCCGGCCTCTTAATTTAAAAAAAATCAGATGCAAAAAACTACAGAACGCCAATGAATTCTCGACCATACAATTGAGGTATCGACAATTCATGAGTCCCTCCAACCGCCCACTTAACACAGGAACATATAGATACAAAAATACATATAACACAAAGAAAGAACTCTGGCAAACGAGATTCTTTAAATCACAGGCTGCATGTATCCATAAATATACTTATCTGAATGCCAGAAAAAAATTCCTCCTTGTTTCCGCCTCCTTCACAAGGAACGATGAAACAACCTCCGTGTAGACCACGGTTAGGTTTAACAAAGCAGCCAGCAGCTGACATACACCACCATCTTGAAAAATTTTGACATGGGCAGAAAACGAAGTCCAAAGACTTGACAAACATTTCCTGACATCTCCTCAGGATCCCGGCTTGAGGCCTCCAAATGTTGCGCTATGGGGTCTTTTAAATTTATATAGTTATACTGTTCATATGCAGTAACCTTCTAGTTACTAAGGCCAAGAACTGCTAGGGTTTTATCACAAGACCACCGCACACAATCCACACCAAACTGCCATCGTCAAGTAGTTGAAAGCGAAGTGGAAACGATTCACAAATGTTTAATAAAACATTAGACGATGCTCCATTATCATTTACACAACCATTCAATATATATTGGCATTCTTTAAGCCGTCATAAAATAGTCTCTGTAATGTCATAGCTCGAAAACACTGTCGTTAGATCGACTTCACAGTTTATTCAATTCTGACTCACTTTTTCAACAGAATCCATATTCCTTTTTTAAATATATCTAGTATCATCTAACAGAGGCATATTGATGATCTAGTGCTGGAACATCATAGGGATTATACACAATTAATATATATTTCACGAGCTCAGAGACATACGTCCACTTGCCTCAACTACACACATAGAAGACCTTACCAGCCAATCTCCCACTTTTGCAGATCGTAACTTTGACGTCTGCCGATCTGCACCATGCGGCAATGACGTCACTTCCTGTGTTACCAATGACTACATATAATAAACAAACGAAAAGCCTTGTCGAACCATTTTGATATCGACAGACATGTTATGAATTTTACTCATAACAGTAGGTTTCCTAATTTTTACATTTTGCCTGGGCAGTGACCGTATGCCCTAGTCTTAACGATTTCCAACTGCCGAGAGATTTTTAAGGTGCTCAACTTGCACAGGGGTCTCCTATTTTTTATCGCTCTTATCCGAGAAGAATAGGCATCCGGTCTCACTACCCATGAGACCGGGGGAAGGGGGGGGGGGAAGAAATAAGAGGAGCATGACATCATTAGGAACCGCTGGTTCCGAAAAAATCATATTCTCTGTACAGGGAGCGAACCCAGTACATTTAGAATTAGAGGCAGACGCCATTCCTCTTAGCCACTCTGAACACGGGTACTTCTAATTGTCATCATTTTCCTTTTCACATATGTGGAGCATGGACCCATGACTGTAGGTGATCACCTTACAGAAAACCTGCACCAAACATTGACATGGCTCTTGTAGCTGTCATCTGAGGAAACAGTTATGCTATTCTTTCTTTGTCTCATCAGAGACCCCCCCCCCCCCCCGGGATCACTACGGGGCACTATGGATAGTGAAAAAAAAAAGGTTGGTCAAAGAAATCTTTGGCAAGAATTTTCAATTTGACTTACCATCAAGACATATCACGATAGCCAAAATACTTCAGATTAGAATGTAAAGTTTTATTTATTGAAAGATTTAGCCTGGTGAAGTGTCACACCTTGGAGAAAATATCCCGAACTCCAGGAGGGACGTTTCAATAATATATCAAGGTATACAATTATGAATAATGAACGTAGTGAAATCGTTAGAATCTTCACTTATGGACGAGCTTTTGTGTTATTCAGTCAGCTTGAAGAAAAAGGTAAATTTTTGGTATCAATCACCTGACACTAAACTGACAACATTTTATATATAGTCGAGAAATGAAAAACGAAGCAAAGGGTCTATCAGTTAAAAACACCAACAAAGGACACCCAGGTCCTCTTTCCATTGATAATCTTTGTTCTTGTCTTTCACTTTGTTTAACAGCTATTACATTGTTAGACCTGTTTATTTACATTGAAGAAATATACCACATTGATAGCTTCCAGAGAACGTCCCGCAACTAAACGTTACGAAATTCTGGAAATAAAGTACCGTATATAATAACTTACGAAGTCATGACATCTCCCTTATGTTCCCTAAACTTATGTTGAGTCTTCCTGTCTCGTGCCATCAGCTCAGATGCTTTCAATGTCTTCCTCATTCCTTTCATATTTGTTTCCAATCCTCTTCCCCGTGTGTTTTTCAGTCTCTGTTATCATGGGGGTTCCAAAACAAGTGTGCCCGTATTCACATAGATAGTATTTTAGGGGTAAAACTGGTTTAGGGTTCTACTTCATTTAATTTAACATTCTTCTATATAAATGAATAATCCGTCGGAAAATTATTAAAGCATGTCAGAATAGCTCGATAGGTATATATGTTATAGCGAGAATGCGTGTTACATTGGCACACCAACTAAGAAGCAGGTATTGTGCCAATGTATTAATTGTGACCAGTTAATTAAGGAGCTATTCTCCGTTGAAGGAATTAAAGGACAGCAAAGGAAGCATTCCGACGGTATTCTATCTTTTTTAGTTACATAACCTATAACTGACCAGTTCGAGTTCACAGTATAAATATATTTAAGTTGGCGGTATCAATATATTTAAGGTTGCTGTGTCAAGTTTGAGTTAACTGGATGATCCTCCAGAGGTATTGTTTAACTTGATCAAAGGGTACGGGATCCAGGTTCGTATTCAGATTTTGATAGTTGGAAGTAATCACAATATAATATAAAAGGCAGTACGGTCCATTTTTTCCCTATAGAGTTCCTAAACAATGTGCAAGTCAAACTCAACAACTTCCAACAGCATTTTAAGCAAAGTCCGACGTTGTATATGAAAAGTTTATTTTGGTTTCTTTCAGATGTATAGCGGTAAATTACAAGATGATCCTATTCTCAGTTCACTAACATTCGTTTCCTCATACGAAATCATCTCATAAAATCCATTAGTGCATTTTGATGAGCTTATGTATATCTATTTCATCCTGTCTACTATGCGTAAGTCTAAGTCGAGACCTTTTACCAACCTGAAGTATATATTGTCATAGGGCTAGGGGTCAGGTTAGCCATTATTCTCTTGCCAATATAAAGTGGCGGTCAGCAAATCTGCTAGGAACCTAAGGCTCTTGGACTATCCGGAATGTCCTGGCTTTGGCTCCTGGCTTTTACTCTTCTTTGACTCTTCTTTGACTCTTGTTTGGCTCTCTCTTGCTAAGGGTTTTGGGCATATATACAAACTGGTTCCTAAGACTGTTTGGGGGGGAATTTACTTTGATTTGTCAGTCAATACGGATATGTTTGAGATGAACTATTTCATTGGCGAAGCCATTAGTTAAGATGGATATTCCACTAGTTTTGTCGATGTCATATTTACGTCACAAGTTTCTACACAAGTTTCTATGATAGCGAATGGTATAAGCTTTTATTCGAGGGTATTTTTAATTCTGTTTAGAGGTTTTTCAGGTCTCGTATCATTTCCTGTAACTGTCTAGAAGTCTTTATTTTAAAATGTCGATAAGAGGCTATGTGAAAATTACGTCATCAATAACTTGCGCACTGAAATTATTTAAAGGATAATTACTAAACTACTAATGTGATCATCATTCCGGTTACATATACGTCCCCATGCTACAAAAATGTATCTCAAAGAGAGACACTTTCCTAGTTCTATCAACTAATAACCCAACAAACTTGCAAATCTAGTAAAATAATGGTATACATCTTTATAGTACATAAGAGGGAACATAGGGGATATCATGAAAACGCACGGTCGATATAAGGTGAATGTATGCATACCGGTCAATCTATATGAAGACAAAATTGTCCGCAACAATTTAAATTTTAACAAACAAAATTACTAATCATCGAAACGCGTATGTGGGGAAATGAGGGTACTCAACACAATGCGGCGAAAATCCTTAATGTGTGTCATCTGATGCTGGGAGGATCAAATGCAATTGAAGAATTGAAAAACTATAACACTGGTCAAAAAAAATCTTGAACTATAAACGGAAAATTTGAAAATGTCCAATCATATAAGCTATTCAATCGTGTCATGTGATAATAGCGATCCAACCCCGCTGTAAAGTCACGTATAGTCGTTAAGGTGTGAATACTAATGTTCAAGACACTATGGGTTTGATCTGTTTACATGTATTTTGTACCGCGGAATAAGTACTATTAAAACCGGCACGACTTATTCACAACGTGTCATATAATCTGTTGGTGACTCGATAGTGTTTGTACTGAGAATCTAGCATAGAAAACTCGGTTGTAGTCCGGAATAGAAACGCTAGGGCATCCCAATGAACGGGCGGTTTGCTCTCTGGCGTCTGGTGGAGTAAAGAGAAGACGTGAAGGTCGCTAATGGACATCCTCACTTGATATAAATCCAGACGAGGGATTTGTGGTAAGTCAATAGAGGTACTACCGAATTTGGCTTCATCAATTCAGAAATGTCATTTTATACAAATCGTGATTTTGATTGTTCTTGACGACGAAGAGTCAGATACTTCCTTTGCAAACTCGTATATAGTTGAATCACGAAGTAATAAGGTTTCCGTAGCAACGCAAAGGTTTATGTAAAGTCCAACGAGCAGGAAGTGTGGAAACATTTCCTCGAAATTCCAGTCACAGCTTGTTAGCTAATAACGACATCATTTGGGACAAAAGCATGCATTTATCCATGCGAGGTGAAACATTTGGTAAAATATTAACCGTAGGGGTAGGGAGTGAAGTATCGTCGTTAACCATGTCGACATCGTGTAAGAAGCGTTGGGGATTTGTACGACGTCTTTGCTTTGTAGGTTTAATAAAAATGTGCTCTTGCGGCAATCTCGGTAGTTTGGCTAGAGGGGTGGAATCTGAAGAGGAAGGCTCGTATTTCCGTTTATCAGGTGTCCTTCTTGATTCGTCCATACCGCACAAAGTAGAGTTAGATGCACTGGTCATCGAATCTGTGTCTGGGTGAAGAATATCTGGTGTTTCTTCATCATACAATGGAGCCATTTGAGATGATTGATAATCATGTCGATCGGTGGGTTCAGGATTGCGAAATTTTGTAACGTCTGGAAAGCTCTCTTTCTGTTGTATAGGACGTTGTCGTAATTCTCGCAAAGGTATATTCTCTTTACTGGAAGACGCATGACCTCTCTCTTGACGTTGAATAAGGCGTTGTCTTAGCTCCTGCAGAGGGATATTGTTTTCACTAGAAGATGAATCTCTGTTATCTCTAATACGTTTGACGAACGTATCCAAATTCTGTGAAGGGATATCGGAGTCATGGGAGGAGGAATCTGAGTTGGGTAATTCATCATCAGTGGAAGATGAGGGAGGTTGCGCTAGGGTAGACAATCTCGTGGGTCTATCAGCTTGTTTTTTCGTGACAGTGAGTGGTCTGTGGTCGTCAAGACGCATCTGGGACACATGAGCTTTCGTTGTGGTATCTCTTTCTTCATTCCACAGGATGTAATTGGTTGTCGATTTTCGTTCCAACACTTTAAAACCAGGAATCCAATGGTTATCAAATTTGTTCGTTCGCACATGTTTCCGAAAATAAACCAAATCTCCAGGCTTAAACTCTTGGAGTTTTGCTGTTTTGTTCTTAATTCGTGCATTTTTTTCGAAGGCTTTTCTTACTTTCCGATGGGCTATTACATGAGCTCTATGCTTCTGTTGGAGCGTAATTTGGATAGGACATTCGCCAAAATATTTTCTCTGTGGCGCCAAAAGATTATCTAGTGGAAAAGTTGGTTCTCTTCCGTAAAGCAGGTAGAACGGTGAAAATCCAGTAGTATCATTGATATTAATTCGAATTGCTTCTAAAGCTTGATTGATATATAGGTCCCAGTATTGACCCTGTCCGGCAATAAACTTGGCTATTATATCGTGCATGGTGGCATGCATTCGCTCATTTCTCCCATTTGACTGCGGATGGTAGTATGCAGTCGTAGTATGTTTGATATTTAACCTTTTGAGAGTTGAAGCAAAGGGCTCTCCTACGAATTGTTTCCCGTTATCAGTGATTACACGCTTGGGACATCCATGTCGTGGTAAAAATTGTTGTAAGAAAACATCAGTGATGAGGGTTGATGTGGCATTTTCTAAGGGAAACATTCTGGCCATACCGTGTATTGGTCTACGATGTGTAAAATGTATCTGTGTCCTCCTAAAGTTGTGGGTAAGGTCCAGATAAATCCAAGCTAATAACTTCCATTGGGTAGTGCGGATAAGACATTTCTTGGATAGGGGCTCGAATAGTTCTCATATTTCTTAGCTTGCAAACCCTACATGTCCCAACATACTCTATGATATCTTTAATCATCGTGGGCCAGTAATAACGTTTTAGGATCACATCTAGAGTCTTGTCTCTTCCAAAATGCCCGTTTTCGTCATGAAACTGTTGTAATACTTTTGGAACTAGCGATTTGGGTATACATTTTTGTAGAGTACCATTGTCTCTAGAGCCAATATGATACAAGATATTATCTTCCGAAAGGATGATGTAGTCTTTCTTCTCTTTTGGATTTGTACGAACCTGTGTAATGATCTTAACTAATGTTTCATCTTTCAATTGTTCTTTCTTAAAGTCGATATTCTGTTCAAACGTTTCTGTTCCTTGGTTGTCTGATGGTAAATCAAATGTGGTTCCATGTTGTAGTTCAGGTTCTTGGGTTGTCACCTCTTCATCGTTTTGTCTTGAGTTTTGAGAGTCTATGGCATGAATTTCCTTTGTGTTATCGTCGATGTCCGATGTAGATTCAAGGAGTGGGGAGTCTGGTTCATTGGTGTCAGAATATGGAATTCGGGACAAAAGATCAGCACACGTATTCAATTTTCCAGGAATATACTCAATGGTTGTATTGTAACTTTGGAGATTTATCGCCCAGGTCTGGAGTTTCTTGGGTTGCTCTGCAGTCTTAGTTAGCCAGCTTACAAGTGGTTGGTGATCTGTTCTGATGATAACCTGGGTTCCACGGATATAAAAATCGAATTTCTGGAGGGCGTAATGGATTGCATAGGCTTCCTTCTCTGTCGTAGTCCATCTCCTCTGTGTTCGGCTTAATGTGTGGGAAAGGAAGGCTATCGGTTTTTCGTTTGGAACATTTTTTATCACTTGCGGTTCGTCTGGTGATCTGTCTTGTACAAGGCACGCGCCTACTGCTGTGTTTGATGCGTCCGTGTATATAATCATGGGCTTGTTCAAGTCTGGATGGGCTAGAAAAGGTACGGTGGTTAAGGCTGTCTTCAGGTACTCAAATGCTTTTTGGCAATCTTCAGTCCAGCGGAATTTGGCATACTTCCTGGTTAGTTTCAGTAATGGTTCAGCTACTTTAGAAAAATTGATAATGTGCTTTCGATAATACGCACAACACCCAAAGAATCCTCTTAATTGACGTACTGTGGTAGGTGGAGGGATCTTTTGGATAGCTTCAATCTTTTCACTGTCCGGTCTGATTCCGTTGGAGTTGACAATAAAGCCCAAATATTTTATTTCCTTCTGTAGGAAACGGCATTTGCTGAGTTTCAACTTTACTTTGTGCAATCTCATTCTGTCGAAAACAGTCTCGACATGTTTCAGGTGTTCTTCCATTGTTCCCTTTGTGTGGATCAAGACATCATCTATATATGCTGATGCAAATGAGTTCAGTCCTTGCAACACTTCATCCATTAAACTTACGTAAGTAGCCGGGCTATTTTTCAGTCCAAAAGGTAATACATTCCAACTATATGATCCCATGTGTGTACAGAAAGTAGATTTCTTCTTTGCATCTTCAGACAATGGTATTGTCCAGAATCCGGAGCGTGCATCTAGTGAGGTATACCAGTCTGAGTTACCCAAGGTGGCCAAAATATCATCAATTCTAGGTAGAGGGTAGGATATCGTTTTGGTGATTTTATTTAACGCTCTGTAGTCACAGCAAAAGCGAGAGCTACCGTCTTTCTTTGTTACTATCACAATGGGTGAAGACCATGATGATCTGGATCGTTCAATTATCCCAGCTGCTAGCATGTCGCTAATGGCTTTCTCCACTATCCCTCGATTCTTTAGGGGGTGTGGTACGGTTTGAGGGTTATGGGTTCTTCAGTTGTAGTTTCTATTTCCATGGTAACGGTTGTAGTCCTTTCTAACTCTATGTCAGATAACGCAAATACATCTTGATGTTTCGTTATGAATTTTTCAAGTCTGGGTTTTAGTTCATCTGTTGTCTGTAATGTTGCTAGCAATTCTTTCGTTCTATCTGAATGAAATTTTTTCGTCATTTCCTTTCTGGTGGACAAAAGCGGTATTCTCTTTTCTGTGTCTGTTCGTCGGTGTACCTACTCTTCGAGTCTCTTGGCAATTTATCATAGAACTGGCGATTCCTTGAATATGTCCGGTTTCTTGGGTATGCATAAGATGTAACTGTTCCCACAATATTCTCTCTGTTCCATGAAGTATGGTACTTATTTTTTCTTTCATACCTTCCTTGTATGATTTCTCTATCCAAATCGTCAGCGAATAGCAAGTCAGGTTTTACATATTTCTTTCTGTTATTTGTGCTCCTTCGGTCCAGAGACATTTTTTCTTTCGACTCTCTTGTATTTGGAATGTTTCTTCTTGTTGACTCTATAGGATCTAGAGTTTTGTAAGGATGGGGATGGGATGAAGATCTTAATTTGTTTATCTGGGATTTTGGATAGACGCTCTTGGCCTTGAATAGTTTGGTCAATACATCTTTCCTTTCCGTCTGGATCTTTGCTATTACTGTACCTCTGGGAATAGTGGTGGTTGTACCTGACGTATTTAGTACCATTATTGGAAAATCTCTTCGTATATTTATTTCCACGATGCCATCTTGTACTTCTATGTGTGGATCTCCTCTATTTCTTTCATTTTCAATTTGTGATATGTATACAGCCTGTCCTATGTCAAAGTATGGAGATCTTTTTATTTTAGCCCTGGTTAGAGTTACTGAATTCGGTTTCAGAGTAACCGGTGCCGTAGTTCGAACCAGGGTTGCGATATGGATATCGTCCTGAAATGGTACATATGTATTGTTCACTTTTAGTTGTTTTAAATCAAAGTATATCCTCACATTATTTTTGATGAGGAAGTCTCTTCCTATTATGAAGTTTCTTGATAATCCTCTCGTTATAATGAAGTTATGGCGTAGAATTTCTCTTCCCATTTTAAATGTCAAATAAGCCGTTCCCACTGCTTTTAGTGCTTGACCTGTTACTGATTTCATTTGTACTGTTCTTCTGGAAAAATTTGCCATGTGTTGAATTTGATAATACAGCTTCTCCCGGATAAGACTTACAGTTGCTCCTGTGTCTATTAACGCTCTAAATTGTTGTTTTCCTATTTCTATTATACATGAACTGGGGTCTGGACAAATGTTGAGATTTGCTTGTTCGTTTCTGTCTTTCATTTTTTCATTTAGAGATCTCTTTTTTCGGCCGTCACATCTGATCTCTGCTAATGTGGAGCCGTCCCGTTTCCCGACCTTCTTGTTGCTTGGGAAAAGTTGTTTCTATTTTGTTGGGGTCTTCTTGGGTAGTTTTCTGGATAGTGGACTTGGCGTTGATATTCACCGTTGTAATTGTTTTGGGGTAGGTAGTGGTTTCTCGAACTCATAGATTGGTACTGGGGTTTTCTACATGTCATTGAACCATGACCCACGGATCCACAGTTGTAGCAGGTTGGTGGTTGCATCAAGGGTTCTATATGGTGTATCTTATGCTCTCTTTCATTTGGTTGTGGTAAGGAGTGTCTTAGTTCTCTGTGTGTGTTATTTGATCTTCTGTGATATTCTTGATTTCGATTCCAACGAGGTCTAGCATGGTCTACTTCCATAGGTTGATGAGGCGATGGTTCATATTGTTGATGCTGAAATAGCGGTTCATTTTGCGTACGTTGGTAGAATGGTTCAGGTTGAGGATGCTGGCATTCATGGTTTAGCAATGGCAATCTTCCAATCCTCTGCTGAAATCTTTTTTTGACATTTTCCTCATTAACTGCTATCTGGATGGCCAGTGTAATTGACTGAGGATCTTTTCTTAACATGTGCATTTTCAGAGAATCTGAATAGAGGCCATCGACAAAAATTCCCACTAAGTGTTTCTCGAGCTCGGTTGTTGGTATGCTACCTCCCACGAAAGCATCTTCAGCTAAGTTTAAGAGTCGGTCGCCATACATCTGCACCGATTCCATTTTCTCTTGCCTTATCATTCTCAAAAGTGTCCAAGCGTGCTCGGCGTCCGTTATGTTAGAATATCGTGACACTAGCACTCTTTTCAATTCCTCAAAGGTTTCACTTGGGTAGGCCTTCGCTCTTCTTCTCACAAAATCAGTTATCAATCCTTCCGATGATAAAAACACTATTTTCTTTTTTTCCAAATCTGTTGTGGCGTCAATAAGGTAAGCAAACTTATCCATATCCACCATCCATTGTCGAAATTTCATGGGGTCACCACTAAATGGAGTTATGAAGTTTTTAATGGTTCTAAATTTAGCATGTTGATCTACATGTTGTAACGTGTCAGTCATGTTTTGTAACACCATCAAATTTATATCTCCTTGCTCTGGCGGAAGCGGTACTTGTTGTGGAGCCATTTGTGCTTGTTGCATTTGCATAGCCTGTTGATTTTGTTGTCTCAGTATTTCATCTGCATAATTCTCCATGTTCTGATTTAGGTGAGAAAAAATGATTCTTGTTGTTGTTTCTTTTCTTGCCTTTTCTTCCAATTCAAAATCCTGGTCCTAAGGCACCATAATAACTTACTACTATGTGCCCGTATTCACATAGATAGTATTTTAGGGGTAAAACTGGTTTGGGGTTCTATTTCATTTAATTTAACATTCTTCTATATAAATGAATAATCCGTCGGAAAATTATTAAAGCAGGTCAGAATAGCTCGATAGGTATATATGTTATAGCGAGAATGCGTGTTACATTGGCACACCAACTAAGAAGCAGGTATTGTGCCAATGTATTAATTGTGACCAGTTAATTAAGGAGCTATTCTCCGTTGAAGGAATTAAAGGACAGCAAAGGAAGCATTCCGACGGTATTCTATCTTTTTTAGTTACATAACCTATAATTGACAAGTTCGAGTTCACAGCATAAATATATTTAAGTTGGCGGTATCAATATATTTAAGGTTGCTGTGTCAAGTTTGAGTTAACTGATGATCCTCCAGAGGTATTGTTTAACTTGATCAAAGGGTACGGGATCCAGGTTCGTATTCAGATTTTGATAGTTGGAAGTAATCACAATATAATATAAAAGGCAGTACGGTCCATTTTTTCCCTATAGAGTTCCTAAACAATGTGCAAGTCAAACTCAACAACTTCCAACAGCATTTTAAGCAAAGTCCGACGTTGTATATGAAAAGTTTATTTTGGTTTCTTTCAGATGTATGGCGGTAAATTACAAGATGATCCTATTCTCAGTTCACTAACATTCGTTTCCTCATACGAAATCATCTCATAAAATCCATTAGTGCATTTTGATGAGCTTATGTATATCTATTTCATCCTGTCTACTATGCGTAAGTCTAAGTCGAGACCTTTTACCAACCTGAAGTATATGTTGTCATAGGGCTAGGGGTCAGGTTAGCCATTATTCTCTTGCCAATATAAAGTGGCGGTCAGCAAATCTGCTAGGAACCTAAGGCTCTTGGACTATCCGGAATTACCTGGCTTTGGCTCCTGGCTTTTACTCTTCTTTGACTCTTCTTTGACTCTTGTTTGGCTCTCTCTTGCTAAGGGTTTTGGGCATATATACAAACTGGTTCCTAAGACTGTTTGGGGGGGAATTTACTTTGATTTGTCAGTCAATACGGATATGTTTGAGATGAACTATTTCATTGGCGAAGCCATTAGTTAAGATGGATATTCCACTAGTTTTGTCGATGTCATATTTACGTCACAAGTTTCTACACAAGTTTCTATGATAGCGAATGGTATAAGCTTTTATTCGAGGGTATTTTTAATTCTGTTTAGAGGTTTTCAGGTCTCGTATCATTTCCTGTAACTGTCTAGAAGTCTTTATTTTAAAATGTCGATAAGAGGCTATGTGAAAATTACGTCATCAATAACTTGCGCACTGAAATTATTTAAAGGATAATTACTAAACTACTAATGTGATCATCATTCCGGTTACACAAGTACTGCCTTGTAATAATATAAACAAGTTTCCTCTGTGTGTCCTGCCCATCACCAAAGTTTTCTTCTCACCTCTTATTCCACTAGCGCTTGTCTGGTTCATGTCATCAGTACCGCATTGGTTATTTTGTCTTACCAT
The DNA here is from genome assembly GCA_024509875.1 of Oreohelix idahoensis. Lineage (NCBI taxonomy): Eukaryota > Metazoa > Mollusca > Gastropoda > Stylommatophora > Oreohelicidae > Oreohelix > Oreohelix idahoensis. The sequence continues at coordinate 643,673 of JAMPIV010002868.1, forward strand.
TTCAATCCTTCTATTCTACGTAAACACCCATTTATGAAAGTCTGTAACTTGTTGGTTGGTGTTTTATTGTTCTCCGTGTATCGAGCTTTGTCGAACAGCTAGCCTTAACCTAACACAAACCCTGTTTCGAGCTTTGTCAAATAGCAAGCCTTAACC